>JAZKJV010005140.1:0-600569 GCA_037367405.1 Ottelia alismoides
TACTTTACCCATACCTCGTACTTTCATGTATTATATATATATTATACAATAATTATGGGGTGGGTTAAAAAAAACAAAAAAAAGATCTTTTCTTATTCACCTATCTTTTTCAAAAAAAACCTTCTTTGCCTTTGTTTGTCAAAAAAAAACTTCATAAAAAAAAACTAAAAAAAAACAAAAACTAAACTAAAAAAAAAACTAACTAATAAGTTGGTTTAATCCCTGACACAATTCACTTTCACACAAGACTAGTGATGTTCAAGAACACTTGGTTTATGAGGTCTTGAGATTTTGAGTTAACCAGCCTTAGTCATTAGGGTCTTGGACTTAATTATTCACATTTCCCTAGTTTGAAAGATGTGTGTGCTATATTGCATGCTTAGTCTCTACCTTAAAGAATATGATCAGCACCTCACATACACGACTACAGTTATGATGAGATGAGTTGTAATTTCACTTGAGGAACTGGGATGAGGGATTTGAGTTTGGACTTGATTTAATGATGCTCGAGGATGGGATAAAATCAATGAAGGCTTCATGAAACCTGAGTGTCAGCACATTTAGCCAGTATGAGAACATGGTTCTTGTACTATCTCTTGATATTTACCTATGTGCCAGGGTGTGATAAAATAAAAAAAATGTTGATCAGTGTGCGCCAACTCTTGGTAAAAGCAGTGGAGCTAGCCACAAATACTACAAAGCAATGAAATGTCAAAGAAAAACTCTCATTCCACAAAGTCAATTATCAAAAGAGCTTCCACCAAAGGCGAGCACTCCCAACCATTTCAAAGTGTCCACTTGGACCACCGCTATTAGGACCAGGAGTCGGGCTTGCACCAAAAAAGGGCTCTGCATCGTAAATGCTACAAGTCTGGGTGTAGAAGGTACGATAGGTACTCAAAAAAGGCACACCCCGGTGTACTCCCAGGAAAACAAGTGCAGACGGCTCCAACTTCTCTTGACGGACGCACTGATCAACACCAAAAAAATACGTTGCGTAATAAGGCACTTGAGAGGATCCTTGTTCCAATGAGAGGGAGAGAAGAAATGACACAATCCTATGCCCTTCATCGACTGGCCTTCCATCTACACTTTCAAGTCTGACAACTAAAGAGACGGTGGATTGGATGCAAGAAATGATTTATTCCCTAGTGTTTGAGGATTGGGTCCATAGGAGAGTCTCTTGGACTGGACCTTGGGTGACGTTGTGACTCTACTCTTGTAACTGCAGTCAACACTTAAAGTCATATCCCTTATATATACGTATACAAAGAGAGTCTGATGATTAGGGGAAATTGGGTACCTTTTGACTAGAGCTTGGTTCAGCTTAGAATTTTAGGATCTCTAAAACCGAGAGTTCTTGAACGGATCAAGTCTTGTATTCACATGCACAGTCAGGGGTTAACCTAACTTATTCATTCTTTATTTGCTCGAGGACTAGCAAAGTTTAAGTATAGGGGGTGATGAATCCGCGATTCATCATCACAATATCTTGATCTTAGCAAAATCCCCGAGTAAAATTCCAAATAAATGTCCATAAAATCCATAAATTAACAAAATGACTCTTGTAAATAAAACACACTAATTATTGTATATTAGATTGTATGAAATAAATTACACATAAAAAGCCGCAAAAAATAAAGGAGTTTTATACTTGTAAATAACCCAAAACTTCATATATTTTTAATAATTTCATTTCAACTCCTTTTTGGCTAATTCTTTCTCTAACTTGTTAATAATATTGTATATAAAAATACAAAAATACATAACAAATTTTACTTCAAATAAATGCTCCTAGATCTCAATGGGAAAAAAGCCGTAAAGACCAACTTCCAAGCTAAATTCCCGCTCCGTATGAACTCCAAATTCACCAAACTCACTTTTAAAGTTCAAGTTAGAAAATTATCTATCCAACGGAAGTGGTTTCATTAAAATCGAGCTCGTTTGCAAAAGTTGGGTTTTAGGACCTAGATGTACATTGTATACCTTGTATATATTCATTCTTTCTTTAATTTTTATTATATCTTTCATAATTGCTAAAAATACAAAAATATCATGATTGTGTTGTATTTTAATTATATTATTTTATAGTATCTTTCCGTTGTAAATATCTCTTATTAAAAAGACAAAAAAAAATACAAATTAGAAAAGTAAACAAAAATTGTACATGGTGTTTGTCTTCTTTTGTAAATTCTCCACTATTTGTCTTCTCTCTTTATTTTATTGTATTAAAGTAGCATACTTTTATTTTTTTTATTTAATCACATTCTCTACAATAACTTCCCTTTCTCCAATAACCTCCAAGTCTTCTTTCAACCTCCATTCCACTCCATATTCTTCCACCAACCTCCCATTCAACTCCACCAATAATCTAACTTCTCATTCAACACCACCACCTCTCTAACTCCCATTATTCATCTCTTTATAATCATCTCCACATCCACATTTTTTGCCCATCCACCATTCTTATAGAATAAGGAGAGAGCTTGGAGTGTTTTGTTGGTGACAGCTGCGAAGTATCGTCCTCAAGCGACGACCTCCTTCAGGTGAGATCCGCGGAGCTCCGCTTCGTGTCACGAGTTCCCCGTCGAGCTCGTGGAGCTTCTCCGATTTTATTTCGCCAATCGGGTCGAGGCGACAACAGGAGTTTGCGTAGCTACTCCGCACATCCGGTGAACATCAGGTAAGTTATTCCTTCTCTTTTCTCTCGTTATTTTTTTTATCTAATATTGTGTCCTTTGTTTCGTCACCGCCATTTTATATATCACCCCATCACTCAATCTCTACCATTTCTCAGTTCCCCCTTTTATATGTACATACTTATTTTTTTTTTGAAAATCTAAAAAAATTAAAAAAAATTAAAAAAATTAAAACAAAAAAAAGAGGTTGCTATTACAGCAAAAGATAACAAAAAAAATAATAAAAAAAAAAAAAGCAGCAGGAGGGCGGGTGCCGCCCGCACCGCCGCCGCCCCCCTCCCCTTTCACTTCCATCGCCGCCCAGCGGCCACTCCAGCTGCCCGCCGCCACCAGCTCCGCCGACGCACCACCGCCGCACGTCAGCGGCTTCGCCCCTAGCCACGCCTCCTCGCGCCGCGCGCGTTCCTCCGCCGTGCGCGGCCGCTGCCGCCCAGCCCTCGCCGACCTCTCCTCTGGCGCAGACGCCACCTGTCGCCACCTCCATCCGCAGATCCGCCACCGCGCCGCCGGCGCGACCCCTCCGCCGCGCACCGCCGCGCGTCCTCCGCCTTCCTCCAGCCCTAGCGGCCGCGGCCGCCATCCACCCTTGTTGGGTTCATCTACATGCCCTTACGAAGGAGAAGGTCTTTTCCTATTTTTTTTGTTGTAAAAATTGCATAGTTTTCTTTCATAGTTTTTGTAATTACATTTCAGTCCATGTTCATGTTTTATATTATCAATTTCATTTTCTATTTTGCAAAGACACCCCTGTATTCGCACTTTAATTTGGACCTCGTTTATGCATCTTTTTGATCAATGAAAAATACCACTGTGTTGAGCAACTAATTGTGTATCTTTTGAGTATTTATTTGGATTTTTATGTTACATGGATAATTAATTAAAATGATTAACTGAAATATTACATAGTTTACCTATTCTGTGCCATTAAATTAATATCTCACACATAAATGCTCTAAAAATTCCAAAAAAAATATATGTGATGCCTTGATGCGTGAAGAACTTACTGTCCAAATTTCATCCAAAATGGAGTTGTTTTGTGCCTTAAATAAATTGTAGAGTGATTTTAGTTTTTGATTTTTATTTAAATCCACATAAATCATTTTTGCAAAATTTCAACTCTCCTGGATTGCTTATATAAATATCTTTTTGAGATAATTTGCTCTTGAATTAATTTGATAACGTGGATTTAATAGGAATTATTTACTCATTTCCACTCTGTTTTCACTAAAAAATACATAAAAAATTCATATTTTGTCAAAAAAAATTCCAAAAATATTACTGTAGCTTCCTTGCATCATGTTTTCATTTCAGTAAATTTTTCATAATTTTTGCTTACTGTTTGTGTGAGAAATTGTGAAAAAACCATAAAAAGTGTGTATTTTTATTTATTGGATTTTGATCCCGAAAATTCTAAAAAAATATGTTTTGCATTCATTATTGGATTAAGTTACTGGAAAATTATAATTTGGCTAAATTGGACTAATTTGACATTAAAATTATTTGGCCTTGTTGTGTGTTTTCTTAGTATTTTAATTCACCGCATTTTGTTTTTGGCATTCTACTTGCATAAAAAAATCTATAAAAAATACCGTTTGGATATCTAGACCTAAATTTGCAAATTAAACCCAAGTTGTTCCTTTGCCTCCCTGAGTTCGACCCCGGACTTGCCCGGGATATAAATTAAGCCGAGACACTCTTCACGGAGATCTTCTCTCGGTTCTGACCGAATCGCTAAATACACGTGCTACAACGTGACCGAATTAAATCTAGTATCTAGCGACACGTCAGTGCTGAGGCCACCACATCTACTTTTGTTGAGCCACCATCTGTGATGTTGCCACGTTTTGTATCTAGAGACTGTGGGAACAAAAACAAAAACAAAAAAATGAATAAAGGAAAGGTTTCTGTTCAAATTGCGGATCCATATGTGGTAAATGATGATTATTGTATGGATTCTCCGTCTTCACAGGTACAGGGACCGACTCCTAGACCTCCATCTGAGGAGGCCCCTACCATCCCCTTCCCTGAGGCACTCCGCCGAGCGAAGGGAAATAAAAAAGAAAATCAAAAAAAGAACCAGCAGGTGGAGTTCAGCAATCAGATGATAGACAGATTCCACATTCAGTTGACTCTACAAGAGGCACTTTAGCACATCCCCCTCTTCAAAAAGAACCTGAAAGAGAAAACCACCATCCGCAGGAAGAGGAGGAATCACAAGAGATCAGGTCATGTGCTCACTCATTCCACTTGCTGCACCATACAGAACAAGCTGCCAGCCAAGCGACCAGACGCAGGAGCTCCCTATGTCAGATGTGAGATTCAGGAGCAGCAGTTTGATCGTACCCTATTAGACAACGGCTCTTCAATTAACCTTCTTCCGGCAGCCTTACTCAAGCAGTTCGAGTTTGGCCCTCTTCTTCGAAGCAGAACGGTCCTTCAGTTTGCTAACAGGTCGACTAAGAGGCCGAAGGGGTTATTGAAAGACGTGGTCGTTACCATTCAGGGCCTGAAATTCCCCGTGGACTTCGTTGTGTTGGACATGGAGATCCCTGAGTCGGTAACTGATGCCCCCATCATTCTCGGACGTCCATTCTTGGCCACAGCCAAGGCGGTGACCGACCATGATAGCGGGAAGGTATGCTTTCGCGTAGAGGGCGAAACCATACAAATAGAGACGATCGAAGAGACCAGAGCCAGAGAGTTAGAGTGCTCCGAGCAGTCCAGTGAAGCAGCGCAGATGACAGAGGAAGAGCTAGACATCCACCAGGTTTGTGACTTTGAGATGACTGATGATGAATCCAATTGGATAGATCCTGTGGCACCGACTCTCGCCTTGCCTACAGACTCACCATATCTCATGCTCATGGCAGTCGAGAGCCGGGAGAGCACGTCCCTGGAGGAGGATACATCGGAAGCTGACAGTATTGTGATGAGTGGTGCAGATGATTTTCATTCGTGCTCATCTTCTTCTGATCCCTCGGATTCAGACATTGACTGGGACGATTTTGATGATTACTTGCCTTGTCTGATTCCATCTGAGCAGACAACTATGACAGAGTGCGAGCCAGTACAGTTTATTGATGATCTAGTCGGCCGCCCTTCGTCAGAAATTCATGCAGAGCGAGAGTTCTCCCATGCAGACCTGGTCGCATTTACACAGACATATCAGAAGCCAGATCTGCCACCTCCCAGTTGTCCAGAACGGAAACCTCTGCCGCAGTCATTGAAGTACAGATTCCTTGCAGGAGAACCGGAAATGCACCCAGTCATTATCTCAGCAGATTTGACTGGAGAGCAAGAATCTCGTCTGATGGAGGTTCTTGAAAGAAACCGCAAGGCAATAGGATGGAATATAGCTGATCTCCATGGGATGAGCCCTAATCTTTGCTCCCACCACATTTATCTCGAGGACAACGCTAAGCCGTCGCGTGAGTTCCAACGACGGCTGAACCCGAATCTTCGAGACGTTGTCATGAAAGAAATTTCCAAGTGGTGGAGCACCGATGTCATCTACCCCATCTCCGACTCTAAATGGGTTAGTCCACTCCATGTGGTACCCAAGAAAACGGGTATCACTACAATTGTCAATGAGTCTGGAGAGGAGATCGCGACCAGAGTACCGACTTCTTGGAGGGTCTGTGTGGACTACAGACGATTGAATGAGGCCACCAAGAAGGATCACTTCCCGCTACCCTTCATTGATCAGATTATCGAGCGGTTAGCCGGGAAGAGTCATTACTGCTTTCTTGACGGGTACTCTGGATACAATCAAGTGGCCATTGCGCCCAAAGACCAGGAGAAAACGACGTTCACCTGTCCGTTTGGGACTTATGCTTTCAGACGGATGCCCTTTGGTCTATGTAACGCTCCAGCGACATTCCAAAGGTGCATGTTGTCCATATTTTCGGACATGGTGGGTAATTGTTTAGAGGTCTTCATGGATGATTTCTCGGTCTATGGCGACGGGTTTGATGCCTGTCTTGACTGCCTAGACCGTGTGCTTCAGCGCTGCATTCAGGTTAATCTTGTTTTATCCTGGGAGAAGAGTCACTTTATGGTGACTCAAGGGACGGTCCTCGGTCATATCATCTCTAACAGGGGCATGGAGGTCGATCCGGCAAAGGTGGACATCATCAGGAAGCTCAATCCACCGTCCAATTTGCGTCAGTTACGATCTTTTCTGGGGCATGTCGGTTTCTAGCGACGGTTCATTCAGGACTTCAGTCGAATTGCCCGACCGCTTACTGACTTGCTGACCAAAGACACCGAGTTTATTGTTAATGATAAGTGTCTTGAATCATTCGAGACTCTCAAGAATATGGTTGTCTCAGCTCCTGTCCTTCAGCCACCCGATTGGTCTCTTCCTTTCGAGATCATGACGGATGCTTCAGATTTTGCCGTTGGGGCTGTGCTTGGACAGAGGAGGGATGGTTTACCGTTTGCCATTCACTACGCCAGCCGGACTTTGGATGCCGCGCAGCGGAATTACACTGTGACTGAGAAAGAGATGCTGGCCGTAGTCTTCGCTCTTGATAAGTATCGATCATATATTCTCGGATCTAGAGTGACCATTTACACAGATCATACTGCCATCCGGTACTTAATGGCTAAGAAGGATGCCAAAGCACGTCTCACCAGATGGATCCTTCTACTCCAGGAATTTGATATTGAAATTAAGGATAAGCCTGGAGTCAAGAATGTGGTGGCGGATCATCTCTCCAGATTGGAGAATCTTGAGGAATCTGAGCCCAGCGCACCTATCACAGAGACATTTCCAGATGAGGCGATCTTGGCTGTCACCTCGCTCCCGTGGTATGCTGACATTGTGAATTATCTTGTTGCCAAGACGATCCCACAAGGTTGGCCCAGGCAGAAACTCGAGACCTTCCTGGCGAAGGCCAAGTTTTATCATTGGGAGGATCCCGTCCTTTATCATGAAGGAGGGGATAGTATCTAGAGGCGGTGCATTCCTCAAGAAGAGCAGCATAGCGTCCTCACATACTGCCACAAGCTTGAGGCAAGAGGACATCATTCTGGAAAAAGGACAGCACAGAAGGTGCTTCAATCCGGCCTATGGTGGCCTACTCTCTTCAAGGATTCTGATGAGTTCGTGAAGAGATGTACTGACTGTCAGAAAATGGGAATCTGCGGACAGAGAGATATGATGCCCATGCAACCCATTCACTTCTGTGAGGTTTTTGATGCATGGGGGATTGATTTCATGGGCCCATTTCCTAAGAGTCAGGGATTCGAGCATATTTTGCTCGCTGTGGATTATGTCAGCCGATGGGTTGAGGCCATCCCTGCCCGAGCCGCAGATGCTAAAACCGTATGCAAATTTTTGAGGAAAAATATCATTTCACGGTTCGGGGTACCTAGAGTCTTGATTTCAGACGGGGGGTCTCACTTCATCAATGACAAAGTCAGGGCCCTTGCAGACGAGTTCGGCATTGACCATCGGGTTGCCACTCCTTATCACCCTCAGACTAATGGTCTTGCCGAAGTATCGAATAGGGAGATAAAGACTATCTTGCAGAAAGTTGTCCGCCCAGACCGAAAGGATTGGTCACAGCTTTTGGACTCGGTCTTGTGGGCTTATCGGACATCTTTCAAGAATCCATTGGGGAC
Organism: Ottelia alismoides; assembly: GCA_037367405.1. Taxonomy (NCBI): domain Eukaryota; kingdom Viridiplantae; phylum Streptophyta; class Magnoliopsida; order Alismatales; family Hydrocharitaceae; genus Ottelia; species Ottelia alismoides. The sequence continues at coordinate 8,328 of JAZKJV010005140.1, forward strand.
ATCTCCCTTTCGTCTCGTCTATGGCAAGCCGTGCCATTTGCCAGTGGAGATCAAGCATAAATCTTTTTTGGCAGTTACTGAGTTGCTTCTAGACCCTGAGAGTATAGGAGAACAGAGAAGAGCTGAATTGGCAGCCCTGGAGGAACTTAGAGATACAGCCTTTTCGAACAGCTTACAGTACAAAGAGAAAGTGAAGACATGGCACGATTCGCATATCAGCCATAAACAGTTTGAGCTAGATCAGAGAGTATGGTTGTTTGATTCCAGGCTGAAATTATTCCCAGGGAAGTTGCAGAGCAAGTGGAAAGGTCCGTATGTGGTCAGGAAGGTACATGACAATGGCAGCATCGACATATCCGAACCGTCATCTTCCTCTACCTTCCGCGTCAATGGTCAACGCCTAAAGCTATATCTAGATCATGATCCGCCGACCATTGATGTTGCCCCCATTCTTCTGGTATGAGATGTGTCCTTTGATTCTGATCATCTGCATCTCATACATGGTGATCAATTCTATCTTCCGCTGTACAGATCCATCTGTTCATATCACTTTGTTTTCTGTTGATTTATTTTCTTATTTTCTTCTTTTCTTCTTTTCCTTTTCTATTTTCTGTATCTATCAAAAAGGTGCCGTCCTTGTAGACAGTTTTCCATACTTAGGACGTGCTTTGTCCTAAGTATAGGGGGGTTGGCACCCCGAGTTCATCTATTCTTTTCGGTCCTCTCCATTGTCTCCTCTTCTTATCTATACTTAGGGATATCTTACCCTAAGTATAGGGGGAGACAATCTGAGTACGATCCGTTCATTCCCACCCTTGACCCTCCCTGCTTTGTGTACAGTCTGCTATACCTAGGATTATTTGATCCTAACTATAGGTGGGACGGTCAACTTCTCATTCATTGATTCATTTATTCTTTAGACTTGTCTATACTTAGTACGAGTTATGTCTTCTTTTTTCTCTCTGATCTATGAGGACATAGCTCAAGCTAAGTATGGGGGGTCGTATATACTATGTATATACTTTAGCCATAACTCGTACTTTCGTATTTTCTTAATAATATGGCTAATTATTCTTTAAAAAAAATTCATTAAAATTTCTTAATAAAAAGATGTGATTATTCCTCAAATTCTTTTTGTATTTACTGATTAATAAATCAGGTGAAAATGTTTTTTGCAAAATGTTTGAAAAATAGTTTGAAAATCTTTGTGAACATTTATTGAAAACTATTTTGAAAATATTTTGTTTCGTATTTTCAACCTGTGTCAAAATGTGTGGTTTGTAAAATTTCTTTTCTTTGTGTGAAATAAAATGTTTGAAAAATGATTTGCAAATGGTTTGAAAAATGGTTGCAAAAATGTCTTGAAAAACCTATATATACTGTTTTGAAAGCCTTTGCAAAATGTTTTCAAATGTGTGTAAAATGTTTGTAAAAACTATTTTGGACTATAGTTTTCAAAAATTGTGTGTAAATTGGTTTCAAATAAGTTTGAGGAATACACACATCACACCAAAAATCCATCTTATGAATATATGTATAAAATTGACCACTTACCCTGTAAATCCTGAAAATCCACTTCTTGCAAATATAAGAAGCACTCCCGTGTAAATATTTTAACCTAGATTTCAGCCAAAACTTTTTCTTTTCAAAAAAGAAATTCCCAAAAATATTTGCAAAATTAAAATCCAAAAACATTTGAAAAATCTTTTTGAAAAAGACAAAAAAATGCATATGCATCATCATAATCTTTTCAAAAATCCATCACAAAAATATTTTCTGCATTGCATTGCATAGCATTCGCATTTTTCGGATTGAGTTTGGTAATTGAACGAGTCTAAGTAAAATCCGAAGATTGGAGCTTGACTGGACCTTATAATCTACCTAATAACAGGAGCCTGATAGGAACTGGGTTTGAGGTACTTCAGGTCTAGTTGACTTAATTCTTTGAGGATCACGGGACTTGGTTCAATGGATTCTTGACTGCCTAAGTAGAGTATTTCGGAGCACACACACGACTCTTGTTGATAATGACCTAACTTGGACACCTGCACCTTTCACATGGCTCAACTCAGTTGGAGTGGTGAGGGGATTGGATTTGCCGGTATGAGACGCACACAAGTGGAAACACTTGTCCTCCTCTAGGGAGGGAAGTGCACCCCAACCCGTCCAGTGATTAGGAAGTCTAAAGACAGGAGGCTGTGGGTTGCGATAAAGCTTCAAAAGAGGGATAGTCTACTGGCTCAAGAGGAAAAACTCCTTATGTAAATGCTGCTGTGAATAGTATTTCAAAAAAAAAAGTTCAGGCATGTACAAAAATAAAAAGCCTGCAAGTATGTACAAAGTCAATAAGCAAGCTTGAGTTCCAAAGTCAAATATGTGAGCCTGCAGTAGGATGACTTGACTACACTGGTCTTGCATCCCAGGATAGGTGGCTACACTGTCTACCGTCCATTCTTCTCTCCACCCCCTCCTCTTGAGTTGGTTGCCACTTGAACTTAGAAGGGAATACCCCGCTCCTCGAGGATGGAGTTGCTGGATTGGGGAATCATTGGGTTGTCATACTGGAGAAGTCAGTTGCTTTGTCATTCTAGTTGGGGAGAGCCACCATCACTTACACTGTACAAGTCAGATTCATAGTCGTAAGAGTTTGCGTATGAATTGAGATATTTCTGACCTGGCTATTGAGGAGACTTGAGCAGAGTTTTGGGATTCTCAAGGACTGTTGAATTTCAAACACGGTTCTCACTAAGGTTCCGCCCGCATTCAAGTTCCAAAGGTCCGACTTAAGCTCCAAATTTTGATTTTATGAAGACAAGTTTGATAATCAAATAAAATCCACGTTCTTCTTTTTCTTTTCTTTCTTTTTCTTTTTGCACTTATTGCATAAGTGTTTGCTAGGGACTAGCAAAGGTAAAGTATAGGGGGATGATGAATCCACGTTTCATCATCTTTATTCTATCATTTTGGCACCAAAAACCCTAGCAAAGGCCTGTAAATAGCATTAAAATCATCATCTTAGCATTCATGCATGTGCATTAAGATAGTGTCTAAAATACTGTAATTAAGGCCAAAATTATAGAATAAATAAAGAAAAGAAAAAGAATAAAATATTGTAAATATTTTATGACCCAAAACCCCAAGACCTAGGCATCTAGATGAATAGGTCGACAAGGAATAAAGTAGGGGGAGATAAGGGCCAAAATACAGACCAAACACCTGTACTTATTAATTCATTCTTTATTCATTTTGGGACCTATTTTTGGTTCCACTTTTTATACATAAAATAAAGAAATTTTGTACATGAAAGTTGTAGATAAATTTACAAAGAAAAATACAAAATTGATTTCACAGAAAAATAATGTACAGATAAAAAGTTATGGTCTGAATAAAAATCCAGAACCCCAACTTCCCAGACCCGTATCTCACAAATAAAAACTCCAAATACAGCATACTCACCTTTAATTGTATATAGAAGAAAATAAGCTAATTAATGGTGGTGGTTTCGCATTTGGCGGAGCTACGGTTTAAAAGTTGAGTTTTGGACCCCTATTGTATACTTGTACATATTAAAATATTCAATTTATTAATTATTTATTTATTATTCATTTTTATATTTTTATAATGTTGTAAATAATACTTATAATAATTATGTACATTAAAATAAGAATAAAAACCTAAATAAAAACAAAAATAAAATACGTAAATATAAAGAATACATAGGTATACAGTATACTGCCTATACATATACCTATATAAAATACACTTCTATTTTATTAAATATACAAAATAAATCAGAAAAATAAAATAAAAATATATTTGTGTCCCTACAAGTATCTTATAATTTTAGAAAATAAGAAATGAAGTTACTAAAAATAAAATACACAAAATAAAAATAAAAATACTAAAATACATAGGTATTATACCTATATAGGGTTATAAATGCAACTTGTAAAAATATAACTCCTAAAAATAATTAAAAATCGGAATAAAATATTATATAAAATAATAAAAAATTTTTATTAAATAACCTAAAATTAATTAAATCATTTACTATTTTTAATTTAATTTACAATATACTTATTTAACTTTTGTCTTTTTGCGGATGACGTGGCCCAATCAGGCCACGCCATCCGTTGACCGGGGGTCAACTCCTTGACCCCAGGCCTTTGTCTGATGGGCTGTCGCAAGCGCCCTTGTTCTTGGATTTTTCACGGGCGAATCTTTCACCGTTTGGGCACGCACCCTTCTGCAATGTTGCTCCCCCATGATCCAGCTATCACGCCTAGTGATTATCTCGAGCCGAGAGCGTGCGATTCGTATGTTCTTCCTCGATCAAGAGGTCGTGTTCGTCAACCCCTTAAAACCTGCCCTTGACTTGATTCAAAAACTGGCACCCCATTTTTGACCTAAACCCTCCGTTTCTCTGAGCCTTCGGCGAGCTGGTGGTGACAGCGCCTCGCTTGCGTCCTCGGAGACGATCTGGGCAAGGTCCAGGCGCCCCTCCAACCTCCGGCGACCGCCGTCGAGGTACCCCCCTTCCCTCGCTCAACCTGGGCTTGAGGCCGTGCTATCCCTTAGTTTTTACTCGTCATTTCGTTCATCGCATTCCCCGCTTCGTTTTCCCCCGTTTTTCCATCTCATTCGCTCGTTGATTCGCTAAATCAACAATCGCCGGAGACATCTCCGGGCACCGTTATTCTTCACGCCGTCGCAGCACACCGCCACTCCATTGCGCCACGTGATCGGGGCAATTTGCCCTCGGTCATATCACCATTTTTTCGTGCAGGACCAGGAGCTCGAAGTTCGCCTGGAGGGCGAGTTTTGAAGGCACCGGAGCCACCTGGAGCCACACGTACCCCGTGACCTCGCGGCAGAGCAGCAGGGCTCGTTCGGCCATTTTGGCTTTGCCATTGGGTCCGGGATTCTTCCAGGAGCCAGGAGGGACCGTCGGCGGGCTTGAAGGAGCTCGGAGGAACGCACGCGACCAGCTCCAAACTCGCCCGGGGCGAGTTCTTCATCCGTTCGTCCTGCGCACCTCGCCACCGTTGATCTTGGCGTGTTCGTCCTGAAGAGCAGCAGCCGTCAGATTGGCTTCGCCTCCAGCCGTCCGATAGCCCCCCCACGTTCTAATCTCGGGCGTCCGAGCCCAAAGGGTATCGCGCCTTGCTGTGCTGCCACGTGCCTTAAGGGAAATCAAACGAACCGTCGGATCGCGCCCATTGTCTGGGTATTTTGCCTACTTAACCCAGTATAGTTTTGTATTAAATATTAACTGCAGAAACTTTCCTTTGCAGCTCTTATTTTTTTTAAACTTTACAACCAGGCCCTTAGAGTTTTGTCATATTGCAGTAGTGCCCTCGCCTGACGCACGTGCTCGTCACGTGCGCCTGGGCATTTTTTTTGCCAAAAGGGCTCGGATTTTGTATTATTTCGATTTAGGCCAGTAACGTTCCATTTCAGTTATAAACTTTCTGGCCATTTTTTATTTCAACCCCTAATCTTTGGGTTTTCGCGCGTGAGCCTGGGAAGTTTTGCACGGAGGCCCCTGCGGCTCTGGTTTTTGTCGTTTGGCCCAGAACCTTTTTGCCTAAGTTGAAAATTTTGGTAAAAATTGCGTGTTCAGCCCTGGACTTTTGAATATTTGCCTATATACCCTTGCCAGGCTTGTTTATGGATTGGATGCATGTTCTAATTATTTAAACCTTCATTTGGCCTCCAAAAATTCTCAAATTTTGGACTTAAGCTACTGGATACTTGTATTTTGACGGCCTAATTTTAGTTTTTGATTTTACTTTATTTTCATATTTATTAAAAATTAAAAACAGCCTATTTGCCTACTGTCTAGCTTAGAAAATGCCAAAAAAATATTAAAACACTTCTAAAAATCACAAAAAAATTACCTAGTGTTTATTATATTCTATTTTAGTGTCAATCCAAAAATCATTAAAAATCTCAAAAGAAAAACACTAAAAATTTAAAACACACAAAAACTTAAAAAAATATATAAAATAGTAGAAAACTCCAAAAATCACAAACTCAGTTCCTGTTTGTTCCTCATTTTGTTCTTTTTATTTGAAAAATAGTGTGAAAATTTTTAGTTACTGGATGCTATTTTTAAATCTCATTTTACTCACAGCCAGCACTATTTGCACTGTTTTGCTTTATTTTGATATTTAAAAATACCAAAAACATTCTTGAAAATTCCCAAAAATCACAAAAATAGTAAAAAAGTATAAAAAGACCAAAAAGACTTTATTTGCTAATTTTTGAATATTTTTATCTATTTTTATAAATAGCTCTTTCTCCATTTAATTACATTGTCTTTATTTTCCAATATTGAAAAAGAAAAAAAAAATATAAAATATCAAAATCAGAAAATTGAAAACCAAAATACAAAAAAATATAAAATCAAAAATTAAATAACAAAAAAAAAATAATAAAAAAATTAAAAACCCACAAAAATTTCATTGTTTGCTTGCTTAGTGTAGACACTTCACACACACACACACACTTTAGCATAATTGTTTGAATTACCCTGCTTGCTCCCTGAGTTCGAACTCTCTGCATACTTGTCTCTATACACCATTTGTGCAGAGTTAAAAATAAATTTTGACTCCACATTATTTCTAATTTGTTGATCTTTAGCGTGGGTTAATTGTTGATTAGACATAGGATTTGTGTGGTCAATACACCGAATGTTGACTCGCCTTGTGAGTTGACACGACCGCATCGAATTTCGTGTTAATCAGCGTGCAAGAGCACTCCTCGAGGAAAAAAAGTGATGAAGACATCGACGCGAAAAGATTAAAGGAGCGTCCACAAAAATTTGAGAAGAAGACCTAGGAGCTAGGTCTGACAGCTACAGAAAGCATGTCCTGGTTGGTCCTGGTGGACCAACCAGGAAAAACCTCCTGCAAATTATTGAAGAAATCAATAAAAAATAATAAATTAATTTATTAATTTTAGGTTGTAAAATAAAAAAATATTTATTACTTTCTATATTTTTATTATGATTTTTTGTTGTTTCAAGGTATAAAATTACTAGTTACTTTTTAGGGGTTATATAGGTATATTTATCTATGTTTTTAAGTCTTTTATTTTTGTTTTATATATTTTTTATTTTATTAATTTAGTTTATTATTTTATAAAATTATAACTTATTTTTATATACATAAATATATTTTTATTATATTATTCTAAAGTAATATATACACTTAAATAAATAGATGTATTAATTGTATAGATATAATTATTGGTATTTTACTTATGTATTTTCTATACATATTTCATTTTAATGTTTTCTTTATTATTTTATTATTGTTTTAATATGCACTTATATTATAAATAATATTTACAAAATTATAAAAATATAAAATTTTAAAAATAATAAATAATAAATAAAATGTCTATTTTAATCATGTATACTATACTATAGGGGTCCAAAACCTAACTTTCACACCTTAACTCCAATATGAAAATACATTCATTAAATAGCTTATTAAAATTTATATAGAATTAAAATGATTTTGATATATTTTGAGTTTTTATTTGAGAGATATGGGTCTGAGAAGTTGGGATTTTGGAAACTTATCTGAGTACATCTTTTATTCTATATATATTTTTTGCATGAAATAAACTTCATATTTTTCTATTAATTATCTACAATTTTCATGTACAAAGTTTCTTTATTTGAAGTATAAAAAGTGGAAAATAAAATAGGTCTCAAGAAATAAATAAATAATGAATTTATAAAAGGGATTTTATTGTATTTTGGACCCTTATCTCCCCCTACTTTATTTCTTGTCGACCTAGTCATCAAAATGCCTAGGTTTCGGGTTTATGGTCATAAAATATCTTCAATATTTTATTCTTTTCCTTTTCTTTTCTTTATTCTATAATTTTGTTATTAAAAACAATATTTTATACACTATTTACACAACAATGCATGCATGTTAAATTGCCTAAGTTAGAGGTATTTACATGCATTTACTAGGGTTTAAGGCCAAAATGATAGAATAAAGATGATGAAATGGAGATTCATCACCCCCTATACTTGCCTTTGCTAGTCACTATCAAACACTTGTGCAATAAGTGCAGAAAAAGAAAAACAAAGAAAAGAAAAAGAAAGAAATTGGATTGAATTTAATTGTCAAACTTGTCTTCATAAAATCAAATTTTGGAGCTTAAATCGGACCTTTGGAATTTTAATGCAGGCAGAACATTATTGGGAATCAGATTTGAATACAACAGCCTTCGAGAATCCCAAAACCATGTTCTAGTCTCCTTAATAGCAAGGTCAGAATACTTCAACTCATATGCAAACCCTTACGACTATAAATCTGACTCGTACAATGTATGTGATAGTGGCTCTCCTCAACTGAAATGACAAAGATACTGACTTCTCCAGCATGACAACCCAGTAATTCCCCAATCCAGCAACTCCTTCCTCGAGGAGCGAGGTATTCCCTTCTAAGTTCAAGTGACAACCAGCTCAAGAGGAGGGGGTGAAGAGAAGATTGGATGGTAGCCAGTGTAGCTACCTATCCTAGGATGCAAGACCAGTGTAGTCAAGTCATCCAGCTCCAGGCTCACATGATATGACTTTGAAGTTCAAGCTTTCTTATCGACTATACAAATATATACACTTCGACGGCCATTTTATTTTCAATCAGGATTGCCCACTTTTTTGGAGTTTTTTTTTGAAGTACTATTTACAGCAGCATTTACATAAGGAGTTTTTTTCCTCTTGAGCCAGTAGACTATCCCTCTTTTAAAGCATTATTGCAACCCACACTCTCATTTCTTTAGACATCACTGCTACTGGACGGATTGGGGTGCACTTCCCTCCCTGGATAAGGACAAATGTTTCCACTTTTGTGCGTCTCATATCGGTAAATCCAATCCCCTCACCACTCCAACTGAGTTGAGCCAAGTGAAAGGTGCAGGTGTCCAAGTTAGGTCATTATCAACAAGAGTCGTACGTATGCTCCGAAATACTCTACTTAGGCAGTTAAGAATCCATTGAACCAAATCTCGATCCTCAAAAAATTAAGTCAACCATATGTGAAGTACATCAATTCCAGCTCCTATAAGGTTCATGTTATTAGGTATATTTTAAGGTCCAACCAAGCTCCAATCTTCGAATTTTACTTAGACTTGTTCAATTATCAAACACAACCCGAAAAATGCGAATGTTATGCTATGCAGAAAATATTTTTGTGATGCAATTTTCAAAGTTTTGAACTTTGGATTTTTGAAAAAGATGGTGCATATGCATTTTTTCGATTTTTCAAAAAGTTTTTGCAAATGTTTTTGGTACTTTAGTTGTTGCAAATGTTTTTAGGATTTTTGAAATTAAAAGTTTTTGGATAAAAACTAGGTACAAATATTTACACGGGGATGCATCATATATTTACAACAATTAGATTTTTAAGGATTTACAAGGGGTAAGTGATGATTTTTATAGCTATATATATAATTAATAAAGAATTTTAGTGTGATGTATGTATTCCTCAAACTTATTTGAGAATCACTTCACAAACTATTTTGAAAACCATAGTTCAAAATAATTTTTACAAATAATTTTTACAAACATTTACATACATTTGAAAATCATTTCGCAAAGGTTTTTCAAACAGTATATGTAGATTTTTCGAAATATTTTTGCAACTATTTTCAAAATCGTTTGCAAATAGGTTTTCAAAATTTTATTTCACACAAAGAAAATAATTTTACAAATAAATTGCTTTTACAAAGGTTGAAAATATTGAACAAAATTTTTTCCAAATAGTTTTCAAAAGATTTTTCAAAAAGATTTTCAAACTATTTTCCAAACATTTTGTAAAAAATATTTTTACCTGATTTATTAATCAGTAAATACAAAAAGAATTTGAGGAATAATCAACATCTTTTTATTAAGTGATTTTAATGAATTTACTATTGTTTTTAGCCATAACTATTATTAAAAATACGAAAGTATGAGTTATGGCTAAAGTATATATGGAATATATACGACCCCATATACTTAGCTTGAGCTATGTCCTCATAGAGAGAAAAAGAGAAGACATAACTTTTACTGAGTTAGGATAGACTAATGAATAATCGAATGAAGAAATGAATGAATGAATGAATGACAAGTCGACCGTCCCCTTTATACTTAGGATCAAATAATCCTAAATATAGCAAACTGTACACAAAGCAGGGAGGGTCAAGGGTGAGAATGAACATATCGTACTCAGGTTGTCTCCCCCTATACTTAGTGTAAGATATCCCTAAGTATAAACAAGAAGAGGAGACAGTGGAAAGGATCAAAGAATGAAAACTCAGGGTGCCCTATACTTAGGACAAAGTACATCCTAAGTATAGAAGACTAACAAAAAGGGGCGACACCTTTTTGATAGAAAAAGGAAAATTAAAAGGAAAAGAAGAAAAGATGAAAAGTTATATAAAGATAAAAGAAGAGATCGAAGGGAATGTACACATCGCTCCCCCTATACTTAAGGTGAAAGAGCCCTAAGTATAGGCAATGATAAGAGTGATGAAACGGAATGACAAAAGAACACTCAGCTTGTCCACCCCCCCATACTTTGGACAAAGTACATCCTAAGAAAGGCACACATGAGAATGGGGTGGATGAGCCATATAGAAGATGGAAGAAGGAAAAAAATGCGAACATACAAGACGAATGAATGTACAAAGGTTAATAAGATTGAAAACAAACCTTCTTGCGAGACTGCTAAGGAATGGATATGACAAGGAGCAGGTCGATAGCGGGGTCCACAGTGGATGACAGCCGATCAGGATCGACCTGGTGAAGATCCTCAGTAGTCCTAGGGTGAGAAGGCACATACGAGTAAGTGGAAGTAGTATGGCTAGGTCTAGCCTTGGCTGTCTCGCAGATGTGAGAGTGAAAAGGGACGAACTTGTCATCGGAAGAAGCATAGTCAAGGTCATCCTGTGAGGTCTCTTCTAGGTCAAAACAAAAAGGAATGAACTCATCTGTGGAAGTAGCCGAATCCTGTTCGTCCTCTACAATCTCAATCGGATCATCATTCTCATCAAAAGGCTTGAATTCCTGGATAAAAGCAACAAGATCAAATTCGATCTTGATCTCATCAATAGCTGCCATCCGCTCTAAGGTGTCAATCGTGTAAATCCCGCGGATGTCATCAACATATCTCTAAACACCAGAAGAAGGAACTCCGAGGTCCATGCTTTCCGAGTCTTCCTCCATGGGGAGGAATTCTCGGGTCTCAATGGAATCAAACATGCAGCAGAAGTATCTGATAATCTCATTAAGGTCATGGTCCTCGGGGTCAGCTAAGATAGAAGTAGTCATATCAGATGCAGGTCTCTAATCGGTAGTGGGTGCAGTGATGATCACCTCGCTTTCGTCAACAGGACAGAAGCGAATCTCTATTGATCCATAATCGATGATAACTCTCGCAGAGGCGAGAAATGGTCATCCCAGGATGATTGGAGAATGCTCCCCAGTGGAGATCTCCATGGGCAATACGACAAAATCGATGGTATAGTTCATGCCCTCAATCGAAATGACGGTATTTTCAAGAATACCCTTCAGCCTCTTTATTAATCAATTAGCAAACTAAACGATCATCCCTGTTTTCTTTAGAGGACATAAGTGAAGAGATTGTACCAGTGAGAAGGGTATGATGTTAATCATCGTCGTCAAGGAGAGTGTGATCACATGTGTAGTCAGAGTTGGTGCTTCGAATGAACAGGGTAGTTGTGTTACTTTTCCTAGGAAATGGACAGTGTGTAATGGCGTGGGCAGTGGCCATGGTCAATATATGATGCTCAGATCTTCTCCTCCACTTTTCTTCTTGGGTCAAGGAGCAGATAATTGGGTCATGGCCTGGTGAAATAGGGCTTTAATGATCTCATGAATAGTGGACACCACTTTGGGTTCAATCAAGATTTTTTGAATTTTTGGATCTCCTCCATGCAAGGGAAGAGATCAGAATCATCATCTATACGAGGAATGCCAAGAACAGTCTGTACAGTGGCATCCTTGGGGTCAAAGGTTGGATAGCATGTGACTGGATGTATGAGTGAATGATCTGGCAAGTTCTCTCTCTCCTCACAGTCTGAATCAACCATAGGTCTCTCGAATTCTTTTTGTATTTTTAAATTTTTCTCATTTTTTTGGATTTTCGGTGATTGCAAGCCCCCATGAAAATCCTCAAATGAATCCATGTCCTCAAATGGTGGAGCGTCAATCTGGCTCTTATTTATGTTAACTAGATCATTCATCCTCGAGTTCATATGCTCCATCATCTGGTTCAAGGTCTCAAGTGTGGACATCATGAAAGGTGACTCCAAAATCTCATGATCAAGTGCATGGAATGAGGATGGTGGGTGCAGACAAAAATCACATTATGGCTCAAGGGATTCTAAGAAAAGTGGATTGTAAAAATGTGGAGGTGATGGTGGTGGTAATGATGGGTAGAAATCAATCTCCGAATACTGAAATAATGGGTTAGGCGGATATGTAAAAAAATCAGGAGAAAAGTCCTCCTGGAAAAAGAGAGGTGGACCGACTGGAGGGTACGAGGAATCCGCAAGGTCCGGGTAGAAAGTGCTCTAGTCAGCCATCTCGAAACAAAAGAAAATGATCGGGGAGCACGATGGTCAAGTCAAAAGAAATGAGAAGAAAGGCACAAATGCGTAGAGATGATCTAGAATGCACACAAACAAACACAATCAAACTCACACAAACAAAACACACCCCTCAATTCACCTACTTATCTCGGTGAAGATCGCAAAAGTGCGGACTTTTATCTTTTTTGTTTTAGAGTTAGGTGAGAAGTCAAAAAACAATCACTTAGGAGGGTTGAATAGGATTTATGCACTAACCTTAGTGTGTACACGAGCAATTAAAACAAAGAAAATGAGGGGATTACTCACCCCAAGACAGTGATTTTTCTTTTTGGTTGATTTTAGGGTCAAGTAATATTAACAGTCCCAGTTTTATCTATTATCATATTTTTTGGATTTTTAATAAGAAATGCATGAGCCTATCGAGGAGTCAATTTTACTTAGCACCTAGGTGGTCAAAATCAGAGGGAGAGAGTTGGAAAAGCAATGTAAGCGACAAATCAATGATGCATGCTAAAGCGTAAATGCTCACCTTGCCTCAGGCTCTCTTCATGCAAAGATGCTCAGCTGAATTGAAACCTAGACTATATGCAAATGCAGCCAATGAAATCACCCTAGATGAGACTGCTATTATCTTGAAGAACAAGATGCTAATTATCTAGAAGTGAGATCCAAAAGTCCGGTCTCTGAAGTGCATCGGTGTCCGCCACAACGGGTCCTACAAGTGTTGTATAGCACTTCTCTCAGTGCTCAGTCTCAAATCGAAATAGATAGCAAATTATATTTTAACTAGATCATAACGTAGACTATAGAAGAATGCAAATGTTATTAGGTGTTTAACCTAATGGTATCGTTAAGCAATTCCTACAACCAGGGCTCAATCACACGAAAGAAAGAAAACAAAATCGGAAAACAAAGGAAAAAATGCGAAGAAAATACGACAAAACCGACGATGCCCCCAAGGGAACAATCCCTCAGGCACTGGACCTCGTGAAGTGGCAGAGTGTCCTGGAGAGTCCTGTTTATTGCATTTTCTAGTAGTCTCTCTCTCTCAATTTAAATTACACAAATAAGTATGCAAAAATAAATGTGATTGTCTTCAAAATGTCCTCCAAGTCCTCCTTTGCTGCTCTCTCCTGTCAACTAGGTCAGAAAGCTGACTCCTCAACTCCGGGGTTGCACCGAATATCCTAAGAAATATGCCCTCAATACGCGGTCCCTCGCAACAAATTCAAATAAGGAAGAGTGATGAGATAGATAAACAATTAATATCAAAGAAGAGAAAATAAACAAAGTAAAAAATATATAAATAATCACAATCAACCAAAAAGCCAATCTAAGTAGCATTGCTCCCCGGCAACGACATCATTTGATAACTCGAATTTTACGAGGGCCTAAAGTAGTCTACACAAGGCGAGACCACAATGCCGCAGGAGCGATCACTCACGAAATCCGGGTTAATAAAAATTAACCAACAATGGTGATCAAATAATGAAAAGCAAGTGTGGAGTTAAAATTTATTTTATTTAACTCTACAAAATGTGTGTATAGTGTACGTATGTAGAGTGTCGAACACAGGGAGCAAACAACTAGATCGGGTAAATGAATGCAAAAAGTGACTGTGAAGTATTTATCTATATTTCTTTTTGTGAGTTTTTATTCTTAATTTCTAATTTTTATTTTATATTTTTGTATTTTGATTTTTAATTTTCTGATTTTATATTTTCTTTTTATATTTTTATATTTTTATATTTTCTTTTTATTTTAAAATATATAATAAAGCTATATATAGAGTATATATACAATATGGACTAATATAGATATAAATATTAATAGAAATAATCAAAATAAATAAAATAAAATGTTTTGGATTTAAAATATTTTTTATTATTTTTGTGATTATTTAGGAATTTTGCTAATTTTTATTTTTATATATTTTTAAAGTTGGAAATACCATAAATCCGGGTTTAAATTAATAGGCCGAATTAAAATGGAGGCAAAATACCATATAGTATAAAAATTTCTCCAAATTAATTTAAATATTTAATGAATAATATAGACAAAATATAAAATAAAAAATAGATTTTTAGTATTTTTTTGGAATTTTCTAAATTTGCAGAAGTGTTTTTAGGGTTTTTTAATTTTTAAGGGTTTTCTTTTCTATTTTTTAATGTTTTTTTCTGACGGTTCAAAATAAATAAATAAAAAAGGGGATTTTTAGTAAACATTTTTATATTTTTTATGGGTTTTCTATTGCAAATAAGGACAAAAAGGACACTTTTTTATTTTTATAAAATATTTAAAGATCCTATAATTACAAAATAAAAATTGGGCGTGAAACTAGATGTAATCAAGAACTTAAGCCTATTTTTATGGATTTTTAGAGCAATGTAGCTATATGACCTTTTTGTTAATAATGGAAAGTACAAGGGCCTCGCTACAATTTTCACAAAAATATATTAGTGGAATCGAAATTTAGAGTACTAAATAGAAATAAATGAGTTGCAGGGTCCTCTATGCAAAATTGCCAGCACCTCACGCGTACATGCACGTGAGGTGACGTGGCCGAGGACCTATGTGTAATAACAAGAAAGTACAGTGGCCTCAGTACAAAAGTTACAAAAATAAATAAAAGGCAAATGAAAGTTTAGAGTCTAATATTAAATGCAGAAAATTGTGGGGATGGGAATGCAAATACCCCATAGGGCACAATCGGACGGTGCGGGTGCCTTCACTTGGACATGTGGCGCTACAAGGGACCCCGATACCCCTTCATCTGGACTGCGGCAATTAGATTCCCCAGCTGGATCGAAGGGTGGCTGGATTGCACGATCGGATGGCGGTTGCAGGTCGGGAAGAACCAGACATATCCAACAGTGATGGAGGGCGGAGGATGAACTAGGAAGAGGTCACGCCAGCACGAGCTTTCCCCGGCTAAATCTCATTCCTCCGACGTGTGATGAAGCTCCAAAACGGACGAGTAGCTTCTTGAGATGTCCTCTAGTGGTTGGAATGCACAAAAAGCTCCGGCAAGGGCCGCAGTCCCCAACCGAGGTCGGAGAAGCAAGCTACCCCTAGGTACCTCCGGCGGAAGTCAAAACTGCTCCAGCTGTGCGTGAAGCTCTGGGTTCCTGCAAAAAAAGATGTTATAGGGTCGAGGGAAAAGTGCCTTGACCCTGTATCGGGTGGATAGGAGTGATGGATGCGAGATGGAGGTTTGCCGGAATGAATCTATGGTGAACTATAGCAAGGGTGATTAGGAGACTACCAAGCGAAATTAAAAGCAAAAATAGAACTAGGGCTATGAGTGAGCTAAGGAGAGCAAGAAGAATGGTTGAAAATGACCTCGACAAGCCAGAAGCCAGGAGAACGTTCTCAATGCCGGTGTGCACCGGAGCTAGCGGAATCGGTCACCGACCTTGCCTAAATCTGCCGCAAAAGGCGTGGAGAGGAGGTTGTCACCCTCCTCTATCCACAACACGTGAGAGAGGGAGACGAAGCTCGGTAAGATGGGGTTCAAAATGGGGAAGAAGGCGGAGGTAGGTTTTGTACAAGATGGTCAAGTGGCTAGGAAGATCGAGGTGTATCTAGCGACGCATTGATTAAATCCTTGAGGAAACATCCGGGCATGTGAGAGAACTCCTCGAGGAGAAAAAGTGATGAACACATCGATGCGAAAGGATGAAAGGAGCGATCGGGAAAAAATCAAGAAGAAGACCTAGGAGCTAGGTTTGAAAACTACAGGAAGCAGGTCAGAGAGTTGACCAGAGTCAAATCTCCACGCCACCCGATTGGTCCACGTGGACCATCTAGGAAAAACCTCCTGGAACTTATTTAAAAAATCAATAAAAATAATGAATGAATTTATTAATTTTAGATTATTAAATAAAAATATTTATTATTTTCTATATTATTTATTATGATTTTTATTTATTTTTTCGAGGTATAAAATATAAAGTTACTTTTGGGGGGTTATATATAGGTATATTTATCTATGTTTTTAAGTCTTTTATTTTTATTTTGTATTTTTGTTTTTTATTAATTTATTTTATTATTTTATAGAATTATAACTTATTTTATATACATAAATATATTTTTATTATATTTTTCTGATATAATATATACACTTAAATAAATAGATGTATTAATTGTATAGGTATAATTATTGGTATTTTTCATATGTATTTTCTATACATAGTTCATTTTAATGTTTAATTTATTGTTTTATTCATGTTTTAATATGAAAATATATTATAAATAATATTTACAAAATTATAAAAATAATTAATAAAATAATTATTTTAATTGGGTATAAAATACAATAGGGGTACAAAACCTAACTTTCACACCTTAACTCCAAAAAATATAAAACCACCTTCAGTAAATAGCTTATTAAAAGTTATATACAATTAGCATGATTGTGATATATTTTGAGTTTTTATATGAGAGATATGGGTCTGAGAAGTTGGGATTTTGGAAACTTATCTGAGTATATCTTTTATTCTATATATTATTTTTGTATGAAATAAATTTCATATTTTTCTATTAATTATCTACAACTTTCATGTACAAAGTTTCTTTATTTTATGTATAAAAAGTGGAAAATAAAATAGGTCCCAAAAAATGAATAAATAATGAATTTATAAAAGGGATTTTATTGTATTTTGGACCCTTATCTCCCCCTACTTTATTCCTTGTCGACCTAGTCATCAAGATGCCTAGGTCTCGGGGTTAATGGTCATAAAATATCTTCAATATTTTATTCTTTTTCTTTCTTTTCTTTATTCTATAATTTTACCATTAAAAACAGTATTTTATACACTATTTACACAGCAATGTATGAATGTTAAATTGCTTAAATTAGAGACATTTACATGCATTTACTAGGGTTTTTAAGGCCAAAATGATAGAATAAAGGTGATGAAATTGAGATTCATCACTCCCCTATTCCTCAACTGGGCTAGCTCTTCTCTGAATTGTTCATTGCATTATTATGCACGTGTCAGTCTAGCTAAGATGTCTTTTAGTGCATCACCATCTCCCTCATCCTCAGGGTTCCTATTGGAAGGCATCTTTCTCACTTGGTCTTCTTCACCTTCAGAATCAAAGGGATTTGAATTAGTCTGTATAGAAGAAGTTGATTTGGAAACTCCTAGGTGAGGGTCTTCCTTGGTGTGAGAAGGGAAAAGAGGAGAGGTATG
Source organism: Ottelia alismoides (assembly GCA_037367405.1). Classification (NCBI taxonomy): domain Eukaryota; kingdom Viridiplantae; phylum Streptophyta; class Magnoliopsida; order Alismatales; family Hydrocharitaceae; genus Ottelia; species Ottelia alismoides. Next base: position 26,147 of record JAZKJV010005140.1, read on the forward strand.
GGTCTGGCCTTCCTCAAGAAAAGAAAGTGACTTATTGACCTTGGCTTCTAGGAAAGGGTTGCCTTAAAGCCAAGGGGGATTAGGATGAGAGTCATCCCTAGACTGCAAGGATTATCGGTTTGGAATATTCAGTGAGAGGCTCGTAAAGTCTGAGCAAAAATCACCCCAAACTATCATTCTCTATGTTAAGAGATTCAGGTTAAGGGCACTATGACAAACAAAGAGTGATAGGAAAGGCGCTAAGAGTGCAGTCTTTGAACAGACACCCCTGAATACAAACACAAAGCAAACCCCTAATTCACCAACTGCACACGGTGAAGGCCGTAAAGGTTCGACCAAATTGTATTGTCAATTTTAGTTGGTGGTAAAACAATCTTATAATACGTTACACACAGGGTGTCGCCTTATGCCCAACGGTGCTCATGTATACTCCTAATCAATGAGGTTATCTTCTCGAGTTGCCAGGTTCAATATCACACCCCAAAGGAGACACACGAGCTTACACAATCAAAAGGTATACTAAGGTCGAAGGAAAGCCCTTGCAGCTCCTAAATTTGTAAAAGTTAGAAATGGAGACTTAGGGGCAAGTCTAGGGACTGGGGCTCTATCCTTAGTGGCTACGTCCTCGCCCACTCTATCTAAGGATGGGGTTGCTCTCTCGAATACAATTCTAATTTTAATTCGATTTTTTGGTCAAAATTATGTTAGCAGTCCCAATTTTACGTTAGATTATCACTGAATTAAATTCATCAAGCACGGCACGCCAAACGATCAGTCTGATTTCCTTTTATCCTATGCTGCAAAACCAAGGAGAAGGGAGTTGAGAAAAGCTTATGCAAAAAATAAACCAATGATGCATGCCGGTTCAGAAGACTTACAGTGATCCTTAAACTCTACATGCGAGATGTAATACAAAATTGAAAAAAAATATGTTGATTATGCAATGCAAGTGATGAAACTGCACACAACAAGAACTTCTATTTCGGGTACATTGTGAATATAATTTGACTAAGTAGAATGCTATAAGTGCATTTTTTAAATGTGAAAGTATGGTCCTAAGTTACACGAGCACAAGCAAATGATATTTGACCTAAATAAAAGCTCTAAGAGTCGTGAGTGCATGTCTAACCTATGAGACACTCAAGTCGAGCCCCACACTCAACACGAGAATGAAACATGTCTTGGCACACCACAAAAAATAAATATCCAATGTCCCCGTACATACAAGATCCCAAACGGAATCTGCTGGGAAAATGCAGACAAAAATCAAATAAAATGCAGAAATAAAATCCTAAGGACTCTACACTCTCTCTCAACTCGATCTTAATTTTTATATGCTTTCTTCAGTCGGCTTATTTCCTGAAAAAGCTAGCCTTCGTGCTCCTGAGTTGCTCAGCTACCTAAGTAGATGTCTACCGCATCAGGTCCCTCGCACAAAAATGAGATGGTGGTCATAGAGAAATACATAAAATAAAATAAAGAAATAAAATAAAGAAAGAAATATAATGGTGAAAAAATAAAATATTAAAGGAGCAATAATTACAAGAAAAAGGTTGGGGTTCAGACTACATGGGGGATGTAAATTCTAATGTCTATTTTTTTAAAAAAAATCAGCGTAGGTCGTACCTCCCCAACAATGGTGCCCTCTGATAAGCCCTGAATCACCCTCTCTAATTATGCAGAATTAACGTTTTAATTATCGTCCGTTGTAGGCAGGCAATTCGAATTAATCGGAAATCACTTAAATTAATATTCAATTAATAGCGAGCGATCAGATTTCTTTTTTTACTTCGGCAGCCCAAGATCAAACTCAGGGAGGTCACTATCTCCTTAGGACAATTACTAGATGATCTAGATGTTAGGTTTTCAGAGAAACATTTTTTAATATTTTTATGTGATTAATATTGAAATGCAATTTTTCGCAAGTTTAGGGGTTAAAATGTAATTTTTAGTCAAATGAAGTCCAAAAATCCTAAAACCTCGCCAAAACATGAAAAAATGCAAAAATAACCTATTATGATTTTTTGGAATTTTTTGATGCAGAATGAATTGTTATGAATTAAATATACATGCAAGATGATTTTTAGTAAATTGGTTTTAATAAATAGTAAACCTATTTATTTCTCAAAAATAAAATTATCCTATATAGGTCTATGTGAGTAGTATTTGATGAATCTATGATTCATCACTCTACAAGTTGAAAATAGTGCTTCGTTCTAGAGTAATTAGCTGCATTTCTCCAGTTATTCTGCATTATTATCATTCGTGCACTTTGTAAATAATATTCGCATTTTATCAAGCATAATTGCAAGAAATAAGAACCCCAAATTCCCTTGTAAAAACCACCTGTAATTACTATTTTATTTATTTTTCACTAATTTAGAATTGAATAAAATCAAATCCATAGCGTGCATATTACTAACACTAATTAATGAAAAAGATCAAAAAAATACTAACTTGTAAAATTGGCCAATAAAACCCAGACCCTAGTTCGAGACTAAAAATTGTAAAATGTGAATATCTCTCTCATACAGTCTCCTATGGATCTCTACTCACTTTTGAATTAATGTACGTGCAATGATCGATAAAACAAGACCAAATGCAAAAGAATCGGAGTTCAGATGTGGAACTTGGGTTTTGGGCCCCTCATTGTTATTGTGCATATTAACTTAATTGACCATATTATTTTATGTATAAAATAAATCTTTTTGATTTATTTCTTTTGCATTCTTTGATTATTATTTTAATAAAAATGTGTAAACATCCAAATAAAAATTAAGGCAAAAATAAAAGAAAATAAATCTTCTCTAGTAAGTATATATAATCTATATAAAAGTCCCCTTTATTTTATTTCCTTATTTTATTAATTACTAAAAATAAACAATAATAGGTTATAAATATTTATTTTATATTTTCTCTAATTTTATTGTGAAATTTAATTTATTGAAAATGCTAAAAATCACAAAACATAAAAATATTATATTTTATATCTATAGAGTACGACCAAAAATACTTGATAAGGAAGATTTCTTTTCGTTTTGAGAACTTTACAAAAGTTGTAGATCTCGTCAGGACAAAAAACTTTCATGTTGATCACTTTTTGATTTGATCTCTTTTATTATTTCTCTTTTATTTTTCTTTGGATTTAATTTTTTATTTTTTGGGAGCGATACATGGCAGCTCCTGGAGACGCAACATGTCAACCCCATTTTTATTTTCTTTTAATTTAATTTTATTTATTAATTAATTATCAATATATTTTTACTATTATTTACTTTTATTTATTTAATTTTTTTATTTATTTACCTATTTATGTTTATTTATTTTATTATTTATTTACTTATTTACTTTTTTATTTTTATTTTTATAATAATTATTATTAATTTTAAAATTTCCATCACATCGTGGCAGTCCTACGGATGGCCACATGCCCCCCTCTCCTTCCCTCTCGCCACTCCGCATTGCTCGCACCCCCCGCAACCTCCAGCCCTCATTCCTCTCTCTCCCATTGACCCCTGCCACCAACCCGCACCCTTCTCTCCGCCTTCCCTTCACCTTCTTCTCGCCATCGACTCACATGTCGCCTCAACTTCGACCACTTCCTCCGCCTTCTTTGCCAACCCCCCTTAAAGTCCATCGGCCACCATACGTGCGCCCTTATCGACCATTGAGAGGAGCGAAACTCATCAGCCTCATATTCCATCCTTGTGACAGAAGGAAGGGATCATGTTGATGCGATGATGGAGTGAAAGCATCCCATGTGAGATTCGGAGGAGGACCTCTCTTCCGTTGCTGCTCTTTGAGCCACGAAGCCTCACCACCTACGACGCGTGGCTTGAGAAATAAAGGGAGTCGCCATAATGACTTCTTTCCAAGGTGAACACCCTAGGTGAATGTTTCGTCCCTTATTCCTTCCCCCTTCTCTTTATGCTCCTCCTTCTCCCCCCTCTTCCTTTGCCTCCCCGGCAACGGCACCATTTGAAAAGCCCATAATTACCCTTCGCTAATCGTGTGAATTGATGATTTGTTGTTCGTTGTATGCAGGCAATTCAGATTAATTAAAAAGACCACTTAATCAATTTCTTAAGTAAAGCGAGCGGTCTAGAAATTCGATTTTCATAGACGATTTTTAATTTGTTAAGCAAATAATTATGATTCAAATCTTGTCATGCTTTTAAAGCAGGATGACCATCGATGGAATTTAGTTGGTCCCAATATCTCATGAGTGAGCTCATATCTTTCGCTTCAGTAGTGAACCTACATGATCACTTTCAGAGAGTGCATTATTCATATGCCCTTCTTCAAGATTCCATCATTAAGTTACTCATTCGATCATTGTGAGTTGGTATCGATCATATGCTTTCCAAAAGCATATATCGGACCTACAAATCTTGTCATGCTTTTAAAACAAGATGATTATCGATGGAATTCAGTTGGTCCCAATATCTCATGAGTGAGCTCATGTCTTTTGATTCAGTAGTGAACCTACATGATAAATTTCAGATAGCGTATTATTCATATGCCCTTGTATGCACACCAACTCATCGGTGTATAGACCTTGATTAAATCATCAATCTAATAGTTTGCCTAATGTGCATACTCAGACATATAATAACACATATGTCTCCGGTCAGAGGATGTGTGCCTATATCGTGACAACATTCGACATAGGTCTTGATTATCTTACTCTTCCTAAGTCAAACTCTTTGACTTAACATATCCGATACCTCCAAATCTCTATTCCCATGGAGAGGACCAACATCAAAAGTCAATCGAGTATTGACCATTAAGTAAGGAATGTCATATTCTTCTTAGGCTGGAGATCCTTTCTTGTTAATCATTTGACGGGGTGCTAGTTGAGTCCTCAATCTAACTCGTTAGATATCATCTCAACATCAGCCTCTATGATCCAACCATTGGATTAACAACTATATGATCATCAAGATGGCCATGGTGCATGAGCCTAATTGTACTAAGAGATCTTATAAATGCATGCATTCATCAATCTCGGAAAGTGAGTTAAAATCAATAACTTTTATTGATATATAAAAAGATTATAATAAATGGTTCGTCCTAGGCTCACATGTTTAACAATCTCCCACTAGCCCTCAAAACTATTCAGGTACAATCTTTAAACCCATACTCATTACATACTGATCAAAAAGCTTCGGAGACAAATGTCTGGTAAGGGGATTCGCAACATCGTCATAGAGTCAACCTTTGTGGTGATAATGTCGCCAAGCTTTTGTATCTCCCGAATGATGTGGTATCCTTTTCCACATGTTTGCTCTTTTGATGACCTTCGCATGGGTTGTGGCCCCCATGTTATCGTATTGCAGAAGGATGGGAGTATCAGAGGAAGCAACGCCCATCTATAGGATGAACAAATATAACAACACCACCTCTTTGGCAGCATCAGATGCGAAAATGTACTCAGTCTCTATTGTCGAATCAAGCACAATGTCATGCTTCTTGATTCTCTAGCTCACTAAACCATCGCCCAACAAGAATATGAACCCTGAAGTTGACTTGTGGTCATCAATGTCAGATTGGAAGTCTAAATATATGTATCCTAAGACTTGGAGATCACTATATCCATAGACCAAGATGTAATCTTGTGTCCTTCTTAGATACTTGAAGATGTTCTTTACTACATTCCAGTGTTATCCTCCATAGCAGGTTTAGTAATGACTTATCACTACCACTGTAGGGGAAGATATCTGGTCTTGTAAACATCATGGCATACATTAGGATTTTCATAGTTGAAGCATAAGGGCATCCAATTGTGGCTTTCTTTTCCTCAACACTTTGAGGAGTCATCCCTTTAGATAGGTGTATACGTTGTCTTAAGGGAAGGAATCCTTTCCGAGAATTTCCATATGAAATTAATCCAAGATCTTCTTAACATGTCCATGTTGAGACTGTAACGTCCCTCCTCAGAGGGAGCTCATCTCAACACCCATTCACAAGTATTACCCAACAACATTTATAGACAACCTGCATGATAAAACATTCATACAAAAAATGGTAAAAGAAAATTTCCATTCATATAGAAAATGTCCACAACCTAAGATAACAAGAATAATCCAACTCTTATTAGTACATCATCAATAGAGAAGATGGAGAAATAATAAAAGTAAACTGGACAACTAGGTAACAACCTCAGATATGATTCTCAGTTGCGCTGCCAAAAACTCCCGCTTCGCTCTCCTGCTTATGACTTCCTGTTGGATTTCCAAATGAGGTATCTTATAAGTCCAATGACCCAGTACGGATATAATAGTAATTTATAAATAAATGAACAAGGCTATGGAAAGGAAATGGATTAATGGTGTAAATGAAATGGGTAGAGAAGGTTTCTGTACCCTACATGTGTTAGATGAAGAGAAGGTAACCCTAGCTACATACTCCTTAGATGACTATGTTGAGGAATGGTGAACTTCTATGGAGCCACAGATTGCAACATCGGCTACTTAGGAGTTGTTTGCTGAGGCTTTCCTGGGAAATTTCTACCTGGAATACTGGACAGAGCAGTGATGCGTGGAGTTCACACTACTCGAGCAAGGGAGCATAACTATGACTACTTATCTGAACATATTTACGGAGTTGCTGAAGTATGTTGCTATCACTGTGCCAACTGAGTCTGACAAGGCATTCAAGTTCTTCCATAGTCTTCGCAATGAGATTCACGAGAGATTTGTGCCCCTTCGTTTGGTCAATGAAGGAAGTGATTGATGTTGTTGCTCGGGTCGAGTAAGACTTACGTGAGCATAAATCAATGCAGATGAGATCGAACTTTTCTGGCAGGACAACTCACAATGACAGGGCAGGAGTACGTGCAGGACAATGCTTCCACCCTCACCTCTCTAGGATATCAACCACGTTTACCCACAGAAGAGCCCATTCCTTGGGGCAAGCACTTTCTAAGCTAGCAGGGACATCCCGACCAATAGTGAGTACCGCTACAGATGCACATGTAGAGAATCGTGTCTGCTATTGATGCAACCGGAAGGGTCACCTATGGTCAAAATATCCCTTGGGATCTTCGCAATCTGGAGTACAGTATGTGGGGGACGAACCCCAGCAATGGGGGCATGGCGGTACATCTCGTGTAGGTAGGGGACAACCTTACCAGACTCAGAGAATGGCAGGCTCAAGTAGACCACAAAGAGAAGAACAATTGAATGCTAAAACTGGCGAACAAGCTCATGCCTCAGGCTTAGTAGTGTGAGGTATGATTTCTATCGTGACTTTACAACTCATTCTCTCGTTGACTTTGGTGCATCACATTCTTTCATATCGTTGAGCTTTGAGAGTATCTTAGGCTGAGAGACTACCACAGTTTCAGACCCTTATCATATCAAGGGACTTGGAGGTCAGTTATTTGTGGTCCATCGGGTGTTTCTCTATTCCTCGATATATATCGAGGGTTATATGATAGAAGTATACCTAATAATCTTACAGATGGAAGACTTTAATGTTATTCTTGGTATGAATTGGCTTGAGAATCACCACACATGCCTTGATTGCTTCCATAAACAAATCATGTTCAAGATCCCTGGTTTATAGGAATTCATGTTTGATGGGAGTACCTCATCTGAGAGAATAGCATGCATATCAGCATATCAAGCACATCGCTTGCTTGATCAGGGGTGTGAGGGGTACATTTCCCAAGTCATTTGGGGATCAAATGCAATGCAAGGAGATTTCCGATGTAGAAATTGTTAAGAACTTTCCAAAGATTTTTCCAGATGAATTTCCTAGACTTCCTCCACAAAGGGAAGTAGAGTTTGAAATAACTCTCATCTAGGGAACTCAATCAATTTCTATTGCACAATACCGGATGGCGCCAACCGAATTAAAGGAACTTAAGGTGCAGCTATGAGAAATATTAGAGGAGGGCTTCATACGTCCTAGTACCTCACCATGGGGAGCACCAGTCCTTTTTGTTAAGAAGAAGGATGGATCTATGCGCATGTGTATAGATTATCGACAACTAAATACGATGGCTATCAAGAATCGTTACCCGCTACCTTAGATTGAGGATCTTTTTGATCAGCTGCAGGGGTCATCCATCTTCTCCAAGGTTGATCTTCGGTCTGGTTATCATCCTCTACGAATTTAGAGTGATGATGTACCTAAGTCTGCATTTCGGACCAGGTACGTGCATTATGAGTTCTTGGTGATACCCTTTGGCATGACAAATACCCCAGTTGCTTTCATGGATATGATAAATCGGGTGTTCGTGCCATTTCTTTATAATATTGTCGTAGTATTCATTGATGATGTCCTTAATCTACTTGCGAGATGAGGAGCAACATCAAATAAGTGGCACTCTTGGGCCACACCATCTCAGGTGTAGGAGATCTCAAGTGTAGGAGTTGTTATGGATCCTGCAAAGATTGAAGAAGTTTTTAACTGGATACAACCAAAGAACGTGTTAGAGGTCCGTAGCTTTCTTGGCTTAGCCAGATATTATAGAATATTCATAAAGGGGTTTTCTCAAATTGTCCTTCTCCTCACTCAGCTAACCAAGAAGGAGACAATGTACACTTGGATAGAGAAGTGCGAGAAAAGCTTCCAGACGTTGAAGGACAAATGTACTACAGCTCCCATCTCGATGATTTCATCAGGAACTGAAGGATTCACAGTTTACATTGTTGCAACGAAGGAGGGATTAGGAGCAGTTTTGATACAACATGGTTAAGATGTTGCATATGCATCTCATCAATTAAAACCATATGAGAAGAATTATCCGACTCATGACATGGAGCATGCAGCAATTATCTTTGCTCTGAAGATGTGGAGGCACTATTTATACGGGGTGGCTTTTTAGATTTTACCGATCATAAAGTCTAAAATATTTATTTGATCTGAAAAATCTAAATATTCTACAATGACAATGGATGGAGCTCTTGAAGGATTACGAATGCACTATATCATATCAACCTGGTGAGGCAAATGTGATAGCAGATGCACTTAGTCGTAGGCCACATCGAGTGAATCACATCCCCATCTCAAGATATGGGATCTTCTCGCATCTTTTAGTGGTTGGCACCCCTTCCATAGTAGCTGAGAGACAGTTATAATTCCCTCCCCTTCCCGTCCGAGCTAGTAGAGAGGATCATTTGATGACATCTTTGAACACGTAGTTTTCGGTGCATTAAAAGTGTGTGCTAAAGCATCGTTGTGCGTGCACGTGAAAATCAAGATAATCGGATAATTTTTTTATTCAACTACAAGCCAATAATATTAAATAACGCATAGGGCAAGTAGAGGATCGATCTATAAAGACTCGAACATTTTACATAAATTTTAATTCTATTGGAATTTTTCACTTTATTGATCCAAATGAAATCCTATTTTTCTTTTTATTCCGGAAACTCTAAAATGCATTGAAACTTATGAAATTAGATTCTAGGCATCACAAGTATTGCTTCAAAATTTTCTGGGAATTTTCGGATTTTTATGTTGTTTTTGATGATTTTTGGAAAGTGTTAGGAGCATTTGTGTGATTTTTCAGAAACTTGAGGGCATGAATGTAAATAAAAAACTTTAATAAGGACATAATCATAATTAATTAAAAGTTATCGAACATGAACAAAAATTACCAATAAAAACATTAATGGAAAATTTGCATATAATATAAAAACTTTTAAATAATTGTAGGTATGTCATAAAGAATGGAAAGTAAATAAGAAAAATTTTTAATAAAAGAAATGCAAATTATGCATAATATAATAATCAGAAAATGAGAAAATTACAGAAAATTGATAAATGTTTTAGGAAATTGCAACAAGGTCCAAAATAATTAAAAAAAGAGATTTTATCACCTGTGCTCCTCTGAGATATTGCAATATTAGTTATGCCCCTCCCTTTTTTGGAATATCAGTTGTACCCTTATCTTCTTCAAGTTTTATCATATGTGCCCCTCAAGTTAGTTGCAGTCCACTTCCATCTCTAATGGACGTTAAATTTTAAATACCATAGTACTTTCTAACCAATAAGAAGGGCATATTGGTCATTTACTGAAATAATTTTCTTCATCCTCTTCCTCTCCCTCTCCCCCTCGTCCTCCTCCTCATATGATAACGACAATCTCCTCCCCAGCCATTGTCGTCCAGTCCCTCCTCTTCTTCCTCCTCCCCTGGCCCTCTGATGAATCTACATTTCATCATCTTTATTCTATCATTTTGGCCTTAAAAACCCTAGTAAATGCGTCTAAATAGGCTTAATTTAGGCATTTTAGCATTCATGCATCATTGTGTAAATACTGTATAAAATGTGGTTTTTAAAGCCAAAATTATAGAATAAAGACAAGAAAAGAAAAAGAATAAAATATTGTAAATATTTTATGACCCGAAACCCTGAGACCTAGGCATCTCGATGAATAGGTTGACAAGGAATAAAGTAGGGAGAGATAAGGGCCAAAATACAATAAAAATTCCTTTGATTTCATTCATTATTTATTCATTTTGGGACCTATTTTTTGTTCCACTTTTTATACTTCAAATAAATAAACTTTGAACATGAAAGTTGTAGATAACTAAATAAACAAAAATACAAAATTGATTTCACTCAACAATAATACACAGATAAAAAGTTATGGTCTGAATACAATTCTAGAATCCCAACTTCCCAGACCCGTATCTCACAAATAAAAACTCCAAATGCATCAAACTCATCTTTAATTATATAATATAAAATAAGATATTTAATGGTGGTGGTTTCGCATTTGGCGGAGCTGCGGTTTGAAAGTTGAGTTTTGGACCCCAATTGTATAATTGTACATATTAAAATATTCATTTTGTTATTTATTCATTATTTTTATAATTTTATATTTTTTTAATTTTAGAAATATTATTTATAATAAATATGTGCATTAAAATCAGAATAAAAACCTAAATAAAACACAAAATAAAATTACTTGTAATATAATACATAGGTAAAATACCTATATACAAACCTGTATAATTTATACTTCTATTTTATTTAGTATACAAAATACCTCAGAAAAATACAATAAAATTATATTTAATTGTATAAAAATATTTTATTAATTTATAAAATAATAATCATAAATAAATAAATTAAATAAACAAAATAAAAATAAAATACTTAAATATATAGATATATAGACCTATACGACTAATAAAAGGTAACTTGTTATTTTATACCTCATAAAAATAATTAAAAATAATAATAAATTAATCTATAAAATAATAAATATTTTTTAATTAATAATCTTAAAAATAATAAAATTATTTACTATTTTAAAATGATTTTAGAAAACTTTTTTTCAAGCTTTTTCCTAGTTGGTCCACGTGGACCAACCAGGGGGGCTGGAGAGTTGACCCGCGGTCAACTCTCTGACCCCAGCCTGTTCCTTGTCAGAATGCGTTTTGACCCATTTTCACCAATTTTTGGGGCTCGCATCTTTCCTCCTCGGGCATTGAAGCCTTCTTGGATTTTTCTCCTTGTCTATCCGTGATTCACGCCGGCCACTTGGATCCTCCACGATCGCCTTCGTTTGCCTCCTTTTCCTCGATCAAGGAGCCCACTCGACCATGTTTCAAAACAGCCCCATCAACCTCCAGTCCTCTTTGAACCCTCTTCATCCCTCGTTTGGACCCGAGTAGGCGAGCTCCGGATAGACCTTGGTGACATCAAGATCTCCAGCACACGCGCGGGCCTTTGCAAGGCGTTGGAGGGCGGATTCCACCTTTCATCTCCGGCTCCGGCTGTGAGGTCTCTTCCTCTTGGTTTTCCAACCAATCGAGGTAGTTTTCACTCATTTTTCGTTGTCTTTTTCATGCTGTAGGTTGTACGTTTATTGTGCTCTTTTTATCCGTGTTTATTGCGCTTCGATCTCTTCATTCACCCATCGCCGGAGTTCACGCCGGCGAGCCACCATTTTCCATCCCTCTGCCGCACTCCACCTAGCACCCCCTACATCCAATCCACCTCCAGGAGCTCCCTAGAGTTCCGCATTTTGTGCTAACATCTTCCCTGCAGGAAACAACTAGAAAACACGTGTTTGCAGGGGTTTTCGAAGGTTGGGAGGGAGCCCAGGTGTCGCGCATCGCCGGACCTCCTCTGGTGGCGCCTGGCCAGTTTACAGGGCTTCTCCGTTGAGGAATCACGTCAGGAGCGAGTAGAAACCATCGGCGAGCTTCTAGGTGTTCGGAGGGGAGAGCTGCACTCGAATCAAACTCGCCCAAGGGAAAGTTCATCGTGTTCTTCCGAGCTCCTCTTGAGCCGTTGATCTAGGCCGAGTTCGTCAGGGAGCGCAGGTGGCGTCGGATCAAGCACACCAGCTCCGTCTGATCTTCATCTGCGTTTTAATCTGGGCCACCCGCATCGAAGGGGCATCTGCGTGCGGTAGCTTGACACGTGTTTGAGTGGCTTTTGCCACACCGTCCGATTACGCCATTGAGTGGGTAGATTGCTCCCCTGCCCTCTCAAGTTTTGTATTTGTTACTTAAGGCATAAACTTTCATATGAAGTTGAACATTTTGTGTGATAAATTCATAGACACCCCTGTCCTTTCAAGTAAATGCAAGGGGGTCCCCGCCAGGTCACGTGCACAGGGCGCGTGATCTTGGCATTTTTGCATTGGACCCCTTGCGTATTTGGCTATTTATATTTGGTCCTATAAAATTTTAGTTAAGTTATATTTCAATGGACAAATTTCATTCTTGCCCTTGAACTTCTTGCATATTACATAAATGCGCCTACATGCATGCATTTTCTTTATGCTTCTAGTATTTAATCTGAGCATCTATAAACTCCCAAAAAAATCCCCAAATATCACATTAATCTCCTGTTGCATTGCACATTCACGAAATATTTATATTTTCTATTTTTATTGCCTTTTAATATTTTTTAAAAATCAAAAACTTCCATTTTCAGCACTGTTTGCATTATAAAATCCATAAAAATTACAAAAACATCCCAGAAAATTCCAAAAATTATATTTTGCATATTTTAGTGTGTTTTAATTTCAGACCAAAAATCATTAAAAAATACAAAAGAAAACCCATAAAAATTACAAAACTTTAAAAACATTCCTAAAAATATTAAAAATTCTACAAAAATCCTAAAAATACAATCTTTATCTCTGAATTTTCCTTGTTCTATTATCTTTTACTAAAAATTAATTTGGAGAAATTTTGTTACGGTTTCCTGTTTTACTTCTCCATTTTAGTTCCAGCCCTTTATTTGATTCACTGTTTTCGTGTATTTTTTAATTTAAAAATACCAAAAAATTAAGAAAAATCAAGAAAAATCACAAAAACATTAAAAGAATATAAAAAAACTAAAAATATTTTATTTCCTAAGTTTTGAGTATTTTTACTTATTTTTATAAATACTTTGTCCTCTCTTTTCCTATATTGTATATATACTCCAATATTGAAAAAGAAAATATAAAAAAATATAAAAGAAAATATAAAATCAGAAAATTAAAAAATCAAAATATAAAAATATAAAATTAAAAATTAAATAAAAAATATAAAATTAAAAACCCACCAAAAAAATAGCTTAAATAGACAAATTGATCACACTCACACACTTGTGCATTCACTTACCCCGATCTACCTGTCTGCTCCCTGTGTTCGACCTCTACACATACTTGCACCTATACACATCTTTGTTGTAGAGTTATAATAAATTTTAACTCTGCACATTTACTTTCATTGCTTGATTTATCTGTTGTGGGTTAATTGTTGTTTTAATCCGGATTTCGTGCGATCGATTCAACGAATGAGTTCCCGCCTTGTGTGGAACTTAAGATCAACAATTTTTTGGGTTAAACACCCTCCTCTGCCCTGTCCTCCCCAACCTTGACCCCTCCCACCCCTCCTCCTCCTTCCCCACCCCTGCCAACCCAGTAATTGCCCCTCCAGTCCTTCCTCCTCTTCTTCTGGCGCTCCTCGGCCACCTCCTCTGCAGCCCACCCCCGCACATCTTCCTCCGTGCCTCCTCCCCAGCTCGCCCTCTCCAGCCCTCCTTCTACCCCTCCTCCGCAACCCGACCCCCGCACCTCGTCCTCGTCCCCCTCCTCCCCGACCCGCCTTCTCCAACCCAACCTTCCGCCCCTCCTCCCCATCCTTCCCCCTCCTTCCACCCCTCCTCCCTAGCCCAATCCCCGCACCTCCTCTCTGCCCCCTCCTCTCCAGTCCGCCCCTCCAGCCCCTCCTTCCACCCTGTCCTCCCTAGCACACCCCCTCCAGCTCCACCGTCCGCCCCTCCTCCCCATCCCGAACCCTGTATCTCCTCCTCTGTCCCTCCTTCCCTGCCCGCCCCCTCTAATCCCCCTTCCGCCCCTCCTCCACAGACCACCCCTCCTCCACAACCCGAACCCTCCAGCCCCTCCTGCAGTTTTCCTCCACAGACCTCGACGTGCTCTTCGTTGGCATCGATGGCACTGTTGAACTCCCAGATTTGATTCCCGGCATGGTCATCGGTGATGCGGATCCACAAGTCACGCCCCTCGATGATCTTCGGCTTCCACATTACGAATCAAGAAGGAAGAAGCAATTAGGGCTGGGGGAAGATGGGTGAAGGTATTTGGACGGTTCTACCCCTCTTAAGTATACCATGGTTTGAAGAAACTATGGTTAAGTTTAGCTTGGTGACGATTAAAGTAACGGAAGGGCACGAGTGATAGAATGACAAGAAGTCAAGGGCACAACTGATATTACCAAAAAGGGAGGGGCATAATTGAAATTACAATATATCGGAGGGGCACAACTGATAAAAACCCTTAAAAAACTAAAACAAAAACTGAATTACAAAGGGGTCCCTGGGGCCCCTTCCCTCTTCTTGGAAGGATCGAGCGACAAGGCGGTGCCGAATGACGGCAAGACGACACGCGGCTGTCACTCGCGTGTAGGAGGATGTGGCAGAGGGTCGACGGTGTAGCGATGGAGCGTGGTGGAGGATGGGGATGGTGGCGCGGAGCCGCCTGGTGGCGAGGATGAGCTGCGGTGGTAGGGGGATGGGTTTCTTGGCCGCCCGCCTCCCCTATTTGTAGTTGACGAGGGTGATGGAGGTGGCGTGGCTGCTATCTGACCTTGCTGAAGTAACGATCACACATGGATTCAAAGGGGGCGGAAATGGTTACTCTGAGTAACGGTGATATGGATTCGTAATGGCATAGAAGAGCTTCGGAGAAGATGACTCGTCTTAAGGCGGGCAGGTGTTGTGTGTCTGCGATGCATACGAACTGACGGAAAAGAGCTAAGCCACCTGCAATTTTACCAACTTAAAGGATGAGAAATTTGGCGTATTAGTTCGTATGCAAGACGTGCAGATGCGCTTCCAATAACTCGCGCATGCCTTTGTGAAAAGGCAGTGCGACCCATGTTCTTTAAGTTCAAAATTAAATAAATAGTGGTGTAGGTCTTAAAATAAGATTTTGGGAAAATTAGAGAAAAATGGTTGGAAGGACTACTAGTATCTTTTCCAGTAAAAAGGTGATAGCACTACAACAAAATGGTTTTTTAATGTCAAAACTGTTGTGACATATTGACAATTTGTAGTGACGAAAATGGTTATTAGGACAACCAATTCATCACCATTGTTCCATCTCCAAAAGATGTGTCACTATAGTTTGTGGTGACAACAAGACTGTTACAATGTTTGTTGTGATGCCTATTTCGTCACCAAAGTAATAAAAGGAAGATAGTTGTAAAGACAAATTTGATCCGTCACCACAACCTCAATTACCTGGAATTTTCAAATGGAAAATATTTTGCCTAGGAGAAACTACATAGATATCAATAAATATACATGTAGATATATCAAAAAGTATGTGTATGTAATGGTATCACTATTACATACAAAATTTTGCATACATAAAAAAGAATGAGAACACCCGCAATGATGGCTACATGTTTGTCCTTGAGACAAGAGCTATCATCACCCCATTCCCGAGTTACAAGACAACGATCAATGTTGCCCGTTTATCTCGAGTTTCTAGCAGCAGAAAAATGTTTTGCAATACATCATTGCCAGCAAAAATCTTTCAGACGAAGTTCCTGATGTCCAAGGACTTGACATTTACCATTTGCTCGTCCTGGAATTCTAGCCTGCAAAATTGTAGAGAACATATTCAAGCATTTGAGAATATGGTAATTCTGCAAAGAACAATTAATTCGATCAATGATCATTTGTTCTCTTATATTTCCCGCTTCAGAGAGCACCTTCTGACTGTTGGATGGTAGCTTAGACAATGACATGGTGTGAACGACCCCAATGATGGCAATCAGTGGCACGACTGCAAGAGTAACAAGAGCGAGCTGCCACAATGTTGTGAAACCGACCACAATCTAGCTGCGAAAGTTGCCATGTAGTGTATGAAGTTCCCCAACTGAGAGACATTACACACTTGTTAGAAAGAAAACACCGTACGACTCCCCAACTTTTTGAGCTCGGAGCATTCCCACTTCGTTGATAGCAGCTTGAACATCTACAATATCAGATTTATGGCATGGATGACTTTAGAGATCCGGACTTGCGTGTTAAAGTACTGCACATCTTGATTTAGAGTGGAGTCCAAGTACTTGATCCTCATCTTGGTGCCCCGCCTCTCCCTAGTCCACATCCAACATGATATCAATGTTCATAAAAAACCTAAATAGAGCCATGGGCTATCGAACTACGAAGCTCGACAGGTAATTCTACAACGAACAAGCTCACCAGCCCATAACGAAGCCCAGATCGGGACTTCTACCACCAGGAATTAGTATGCATACTGTAAACAGTTAAAAGTACCAATTAACCAAGAGAAACAACTATTGAATCAGACCCACATTTCGATTCTCATTACCTTGACAACTTGGTGAACCATGGCATCGGTATAGGCGGTGTTCGACCCAAAGGAGTTTACAAGATTGGAGAAGAATCAGAGAAAGATAGGAAGTCAACATCCGTGAACCAGAGCTCCGACAGTATCAATACTCATCAAGATACAGTCCAACCCATCTGCAAAGCGAAACAACTCGACAAAGCTCGCGGGCTGCGGAGATTTAACCGGTTTTCCAACAACAACTCCAGCAGCACGATCTCCTTTTGCATTGTCCTTACATTGTGGCGGCTCTAAGAAGCGTGTATCGGCTCCCTCAATGCACAACAAAGCGATCTTGTCACATTAGTCTCCTCCTCGCTTGAACTCGATGACGACGACCATGCCCTGTTGAGCGTCCATGAACAATGCTCACTCTGAGGGCTACCTTGGATTTTTTGCAAGCAAATCTTTGAAGACCCTCTGCTCAACATGACATCCAGATAGATTGCAGTGTAGCAGTCGTTCACTAGAACATTTTATATCAACACAGAAAGCATCCAAAATACATCTTCTTCTATTTTCATAATAAGGAGCAACAGTGCTGCAACATAGTTTAGACCCTGTGGTAGAATATGAAATTTAATTAAACATTAGTAACATAAAGTTCATAATTCATTTCAAATTATATAGAAATTAAGCAACTAAACTAAAAACCCACTCGCTTGATAATATCCAACATCAGAATCACAGAAAGAATATGCAACAAGGACACGCAGAATTCACACATTCACATATGCATACCCCTACACACATTAGCATAAATATACATTTATTCATGTGAAAAAAATCACACATTCACATAAACAAACGTTTATACATTGCATGTAATTCCCACAAACAAACATTTACAAAGGCACACAAATTCACACATTCACATAAACACACATTCATTCATAAACACAAATTCACGCATAGACACATTCACATGCACAACACAAAATACATTGTATACACATTACTAATGACAAGAGCATAATAGAAGCACTGAGCCACTTCAATATTAGATATAAATGGATGATATAAATTAGTTGTCTAATTCAAATAATTAACAAAATTCATGAAAATTTTAGGCTAGTTATGAAATTACTAACTAACCTCCTCGCACAAATGGACACGTTGAATCTGACTCCACAATCTTCGTTACAAGAATAAGCAAAGATCAATGTTAATATCCGTAGATGTACAATAATAGATTTGTTTAACAAAATTTACTCACAATCGACTCCATTTTTCCTACTTGGTGTAGCGTGTAGTGCACAATTCTATGTGGCATTTGTTTACCAACCAATTGTTCATTTTTGAAGTACATACAATAAACTCCACAATTTTGTTGCAAGTGATTTTGAGTACTTACAATGCGCCAACGAGACACTCATTTTTTACAAGATCTGATATATCTCTAAATATCCTCTCCAGGTTGACATCTGGTATTTTTTGACATGTTTCATCATACACTAGAGCATTACTTGCTTTTATTTCGATGGATTATTGACAGGCAATAGTTTGAAGATAAAGTAATCCACGAACAATCCCTCTAATGATGCTTAAGCACTTTTCCCACTCTAGACTCACATTTGCTAGAACCAGCTCAACTTGGTTGTCATTTGTGTTACCTGAAACAATTATTGATGCAGTATAATACAAACTAAGCACTGAAGTTAGAAACAAACGTTAATCTTACAAAATAGGTAGAGATCCAAACTTCTATCTACCATGTATATCATAAATTAACATCTTTGCTTCCTATTAGTTGATATATAGCCTAAAATATCACCAAGCTCTTATGTTGAAATTTTGCTAAAAGATGACTCCTTTCCTCAAATTTACATAATAATAACTTCTACATGTGCCAAAGATATCAATCAAATAATATCTGATAATAGTCCAATTAATTTATAGAAAATACGTGACGGACATCACAAATCGAATAAAAGCTAATGAAATTACTATTGACATTTTCTTCACCATAATTTCTACATCATGGTCATCTCAACAAGTTTACTTGGAATAAATGCATGGAGAGTCGGTTTTGTCATAGATCTGATGGTTTGTTATAAAAAGGGATAGTGGTTTAGGTTAGAATGGTCTATAAATTCATACCCAACTTCTTCCGTTTCTTCTTTCAACGTTGCAGTTTGATTTGCAACATCGATAACCAATCAACATCTAGATCATATCCCTCTAAAATAACATTTTGAAATTTATATGGGATAACAAGAACATCAACTAATATGTTGACTAAAATTACACAAAAATATTACATCTATTAACACTATGTGCAAGAAGCCTTTCCTTCTTTCGTTGGATTCATTTAATTTACCTCCGAGAACATAATTTCATACATACATAGCTGATGAATCTATGTTTCATCATCTTTATTCTATCATTTTGTCCTTAAAAACCCTAGTAAATGCGTGTAAATAGCATTAATTCATGCATATGTGTGTAAATAGTGTATAAAATGCGGTTTTTAAAGCCAAAGTTATAGAATAAAGAAAATAAAAGAAAAAGAATAAAATATGGTAAATATTTTATGACCTGAAACCTCGAGACCTAGGCATCTTGATGAATAGGTAGACAAGGAATAAAGTAGGGGGAGATAAGGGCCAGATACCTATTCATTTTCTCCATTCTTTATTCATTTTTGGGACCTATTTTTGGCTCCACTTTTTATACATCAAATAAAGAAACGTTGTATATAAAAGTTATAGATAATAAATAAAGAAAAATACAAAATTGATTTCACTCAAAAATAATATACAGATAAAAAGTTATGGTCTGAATAAAAATCCAGAATCCCAAATTCCCAGGCCCGCATCTCACAAATAAAAACTCCAAATGCATCAAACTCACTTTTAATTATATATAGTATAAAATAAGCTATTTAATGGCGGTGGTTTCGCATTTGGCGGAGCTACGGTTTGAAAGTTGAGTTTTGGACCCTTGTAGTATACTTGTACAGATTAAAATATTCACTTTATTATTTATTCATTATTCTTATAATTTTATATTTTTATTATTTTTTAAATATTATTTATAATATATTGGTATGTTAAAATCAGAATAAAAACACGAAAGAAAAATAAAATAAAATACTTGTATATAGTATACATAGGCATGATGCCTATACTTATACCTATATAAACCATACCTTTATTTTATTAAATGTATAAAATATATCAGAAAAATAAAAGAAAAATATATTTAAGTGTATAAAATCATTTTATAAATTTATAAAATATTAAACAAAAATAAATAAATTAAAAACACCAAATAAAAATAAAATAATAAAATATATAGGTGGTTTACCTATAAAGGGTATAAAAGGGAACTTGTAAAAATATACCTCATAAAAATAATTAAAAACACCATAAAATAATTTATAAAATAACAAATATTTTTATTTAATAAGAAAAAATTAATAAAATAGTTTACTATTTTAAAATGATTTTGCAAAACCTTTTTCCAAGGATTTTCTTGGTTGGTCCACGTGGACCAACAAGGTGGCCTGGGGAGTTGACCTCGGGTCAACTCCCTAGTCCTAGCCCTGTGCCTCCTGTCAGAACGCCTGCCACCCGTTTTCTTGATTTTTTTGCCGTCAATGCGTTGCTCAAGAGAGGAGGATGCCTTCATGAAACTTGTTCCCTGTAGCATCATGATTCACGCCGGCCTAATAGATCTCCCAAGATCTTCTCCGTTCGCCTGTGATCACGCATCAAAAGTCACGCCAGAGCAAGTTCTTCAAAAAACCCCCCTCGACTTCCATTTTGAATTTGATCCTTCTTCCGCCATTTTCACCCGTAAACCCCTAGTCCATTGCACTCTTGGTGACAACAGGAGGCGATTCGAGCTTGGGTTTGCGCCATTTGATGTCGAATCGAAGTAGATCCAGTCCCTCGCCGGAGCTCCACCGCGTGCTCACTCCGTCGTCTCTGGTGAGCCTTCCTCTCTTTTTCTTCCATTTTCTTGTAGCTTAGGGTTAGCTTAGATTAGGATCATAGCAGTTTATCGTCACGATCACTATCTCGCCGTGAATCACCTTTTGACCCCACGGCGGAGCTCAGCTCCGCCTCCGCTTATCGACCATCCTGTCGCTCGAACCAACCTACTATCACCTCCATCTTCTTCCTTGTCACTCCGTCATCACGAACCACCCTTCCATCCACCTCGATCTCGCTCAGATCGAGCGATTAGAGCTCCCATCTCCGCCCGTCGCCGGAGCTCCACGCCCGAGCCGCGGCACCACCTCCATTTAATCCGAAAACATCCCCAATCGCCTTGCCTAGTTTTTGCGCTTCTAACCCTGCAGGTCAGAGCCCAAGAGGAGGCTCTATCGAGCCTCGACAACTCGGGGAAGCACCTCCCAGGTCGCCGCCGTCGTCTACATTCATCTTGTCATCTCAGGCTCGCCTGAGACCTCCATTCGACGCGGAGGGGCCCGAGGATCGTTTTGCCCTTGATCCTAGGGCCGGAGAGGTCGTGTGTCGGCTGGAATCAGTCACCAAAGCTCGCCGGAGAGAGTGTTCTTCGTGAACCTCTCTCCACTGTTAGATCAGGAGCGTCGTCCAGATCGCACAGGAGCTGTCAGATCATCACCATCCTCCACTGTTGGATCTCGTCGCTGGGATCTAATCTTAGACGTCAGTGCGAAACGCCATCGGGCCACCGGATCAGGACACGTGGATAATTGGAGCGTCACCAGCCGTTCGATCGCGCCCAGCGAGGGGTATTTTGCATCCAACCCCCGTGCTTTTTGTATTTACGTATTAGTCCTAAAACTTTCATTTCCAGTTTAAAAATATTTGTAATAATTGCAACTAGGACCCTGAGCTTCTTTTATTTGCGTTTTAGTCCCTATTCATGTCACCTCACGTGACGTGGACACATGATTTTTGAGAATTTTGCATTAAAAACCATGGACTTTTATGTATTCTCATTTATACCCCTGTGCGTAGGTATTATAACATATCTTTGGGTTATTTGCACTCCTGCCCTATCGGTTTTTGTTAATTGCAAATATACCCCTGTGAACAGCATAACACGTGCTTTACGCATGTCTTTTGGTGAATTAGCAATGTTTTCTCTGTAGATTTTGAATATTACAAAAATGCCCCTTTTAGGCTTGTAGTTGCTTTATGTTTTCTCTAATTATTGCATTCATCTCTAAAACCCCAAGAATTCCACAAAAATCATTTTAAGCTCATGTTTAGTTGTAGATTAATGATATATTTTTGCATTGCATTTTTCTTGCATTTTAGTATTTAATAAAATAAAAAACATGCCATTTCAGTATTATTTGCATTAGAAAATACCAAACAAATATTAAATCTTGTTGAAAAATTCCAAAAAAATACATTTTGTCTATTTTAGTATCTTTTAACTCTTGTCCAAAAATCAATTAAAAATATAAAAGAAAACCCTTAAAAATTAGAAAACCCTAATAATCTTTATAAAAATCTAAAAAATCATAAAAAAGGCCAAAAAATACAAACTCAACTCCTTTAGTTTCTTTATTTTATTTTCTTTATTTTAAAATTAATTTGGGAAAATTTTGATACTGTTTGCTATTTTTCCTTCCCATTTTAATCTCGACCAGTAGGTTTATTCACTGTTTTCTCTTAGTTTGCCTTTTAAAAATACCAAAAACATTTAGAAAAATCCCCAAAAAATTACAAAAACAGTAAAAAAACCAAAAATATTTTATTTCCTAATTTTTGAGCATTTTCACTATTTTTATAAATACCCTATTTCCTCTTTTCTTATATTTGATATATATTCCTATCTTGAAAAAGAAAAAAATACATATATAAAATAAAAAAATATAAAATTAGAAAATTAAAAATTAATATACAAAATAAAAAATTTAAAAAAAATAAAAAAAGCCCACAAAAAAATCCAGATTGGCTAAGTAGTTCACTAGATATAGGTCTTGGCTTTTTGTCTACATACTCTACACCTTTGTTTCCTGTGTTCGACCCCTACTTGCTTGCCATTGTACATTTTTAGTAGAGAATAATAAATTTTTTTCCTTGCTCTTGATTGTTGAATTAATTGTGTGGGTTAATTGTTAATGAACGAGAAGGCTTGAGTAGTCGCCTCAGCGACAGTGAGTCTGACTTGTTAGACCACTATTTAGCGGCTCTCGCTTCTCTCACTTTTCAAATGGCACCGTTGTCGGGGAGCATCGGCTTGTAGAGTACATTGGTGTCTTTTATCTGCTTAGCCATTTTTGATTATCTGCTTTTAGCATATCGTTTGTTTTGAACTGTCTGACATCTCTTCATTGTTTTCTTGCGAGGGACCACTGACCTAGGAGGATCGTCTAGGCGATCCTGTGCAGCCTTGGAAGGGGGAGCCGACTATTCTACCCTAGCCGGCAGGAGAGAGCAGCAGACCTTGAGTGAGAGAGAGATAGTTAGTTTTTTCTTATTTGGTGAAAGAGAGACCATTTATAATTTGTAATAATACAAGTACTTGGACACTTCGAACACTCGGGCCTAATTTCCAAGTGTCTGTTCACATGGGGTCTCACCGCCGTTTTGACGCGTTTTTACCGCTTGTCATTTTCCGGTTTTGTTTTTTTTCCCTTTCTTTTGTGGAATGAGCTCTTAGCATTTAGGCTTTGCTTGATCGAGTAAATTAGGTCCAAACACCCTAATAACCATTGCATGTACCTATAGCGCGGTTTTGGACTTAGTTTAAATTAAACAGTTGTTTCACTATCTTTGAGCCGCCGCACCGCGAGCCCACCCTGCCAAGCGCTGCTCCTGAACTCGATTTGTCGAGAGGAGGAGGGGTGAGCCTAGACCGAACTCTTGGATTGAGGATTGGTGATCAACTTGTGGTTCTTCACGCTAGCAATTGCCTGCTTAGGACGATTTCTGTGTGCATATCGGCATATGGATTAGGTTTATAAATTCTTGTTTTGCATCCCGAATGGAGAGAGCTGGGAGGCGTTGTAAGTCTTCTATCTTAGCATTCATCATTTAGGTACAAAGGTGAGATTTCCATCTTGGTGCCAACATGCATGGCTTTTCCGACTCTTCCCCCCCTTGTTTTTGGATCAAGTAGGAATCAAGAAAATACAAAATCGTTAGGCGCTTGTATTGAATCGACTCAAAACAAGTGATAACACCAAAAAAATTAAAAAAAGGGACTGCTAAAGAAAACTTGACCTAAATAAAATTGATTAATTGAACTCATTGCCTTGGGGTGAGCAAAGCCCTCATTTGTTTTCAGGTTGCATAGGAAGGTTTCCTTCCCAGTGAGGTGAGCGTCGTTGTAAGGAATAGAGCCCAAAACCCAGTATGTGGCTGCCTTGTGTATCGTCTGGATTTCCGAAGTATTAGCGCTTCTATCGTACGTAGACGAGTAGGGCTTGGTCGTCATTGGTGACTCTCTATTGTGTAGAGCATTGTCCTTGTTCAAAGTATCGAGCATAGGCCACGCCTTCACGAGTGTGTCTGTCTCATCGTCTTGCGTCCGAGTAGGTTCTCGCACGCTCACGGGTGATTCCGTTGCGAGCGAGATCCGAAGTATTGGTTTCGCCTACAGCTTCCTCCCATTATTTCTTTGGCTGAGTAGGGATCCAGGAAGGGTTACCGGACCTTAAAAGTGCAGACTACATGTTACATAGGAGGAGGACAAGTACGGGATACTTTTCTGGCAGTATTCTCGCTCCTATAGGCGTAGCGCTCTAAGGACTCGTGAAAAGAAAATTGCTTGAAAATCAAATCTAAAACTCACAAAGATAATTGCCGAACCTTCACGACATCACGGGTCGAGTTGGTGAATCCGTTGCTTTGGGTTTGATTGCTTAGTTGAATTTAGGTCAAGATCAAAAACATCGCGCCTTTGCAAAAATTTTGTTCTCCCTCCAGTTGACCCTTGCTCATTGTGAGCCTTCTACTGTTTTACACTCCATTTATTTCTTGTTGACCCCTGTATCTTTCATCCACATCGATCTTCCTCTTGATCTCCGAGATGGAGACGAATGGACAGTTTCGTCGAGACTCTGTCAGCACCCACATCGATTCCATTCGCTCTCCCTCTCCAATAATTCGGGGCGATTCCCGAGAACCCAGTTCAGACTTCGTGGACCGATCTCCAGACTCCCCGTCTTCTTCAATAATCCGAGATCACTCTCATCCCAAACTCTGTCCATTCTGGATGGCAATTGATTTCACTCCTTTCACATCGCCGTCCTTAACCAAGTTCCGTGTTGACCTTAACACATACCATTTCTCTCTATCTAGTGTTGTAATTCAGATTGATCGGGGCATTATTCCATGTGCAGACTTAGAGCCTGATTCCGAGCCAGTATACCAAGCAGAATCCGAGATGGCCGGTGGAAGAGGAAAGGGACCACAACCCCAACCTGAAGCTGAAACCAATCTGGGGGAAGGGCAGTATACCACACAGAATGAGGTTAACAGTCAGCTGATGGCTTCCATCGAAGCCATTCAGTAGTAGTTGACTAATCAAGCCCTAGCCCAGACTGCCTTCCAAGATATGTTGAATAATCTGAGGAGGAGGGCCGACGCAAGAGATGGCTGACGGGAGGATGATCCTAATCATGAGCTGAATTTTGAAGAGGTCAAAGATGAGTTCTCAGTGGGTGGACCAGAATTTGATGCAGCGGAAGCAGACCCACCGCAGCCGAAGCCCACACTGAAGGAAACATACAACCCAGGAGCGGGCCGCATCACAGAGTGGATTCCACGTATCCATGCCCACTTCGAGCTGAAGCTGCAGTTTTTGTCCCTACTCCCCACATTCCATGGGAACCCCACTAAGGAACCTTATATCTTTCTCAAGAAGTTTGGCCGCATCTGTGCTACTGCTCACTACCTTGGTATTCCTCTGGGGGTAGTCAAGATAACCGCCTTTCCGTTCAGCCTACAAGATAAGACCCTATATTGGGTCGACCATCTAGGGAAGATAGTCACAACCTGGGAGGAGCTGAAATCTACATTTCTCCACAAGTTCATTCCTATCGGGCGATTGAATCAGATGCGTGCCCGTATCTCTAGTTTTTGCCTGCAGCCCCACGAGACGGTCCATGAAGCGTGGGAGAGATTCAAGGATCTTCAGGAGAAGTGTCCCCACCACGAAATTCCAAAGACCAGCTTTGTGCAACACTTCTTTGGTGGGCTTACACTTGAAAGCCAAAAGCTCGTAGATGCTGCTTGTGGTGGTTCGCATTTCTATAAGGACGAGGATGTGGTATGGAACTTCTTTGAGGAAATGGCTGAAGGAGAAGCCGCCCAATCCTCGTCCCGAATCTACATGAAGTTGTCAACCACCGCCAGCAAGCCAGTGAATTTGGCTTCCCACACCGAGGACAAGGATGAGAGCTCCAATCTGAGCATCATTGGGAGCCACTTGTCTAAGGTGGATATCATTGAGAAGAGGTCGCATGACCTCGAAAAATTGGCAGTCATTGAGAAAAGGACCCAGGGCTTGGAAAAGCTCGATCAAATTTCCCAGCAGATGGAGCAGCTCGTTCGTGCGTTGAATGCCAACATGTGCAACGTTGTGTCTACTTCTGTCGAGCCGAATGCTGAGAAGAGGGAGACTACAATGCAGCATAACCCTCAGCTGATCCACAGCAGCCCCAACCTATTCAACACGTGTATTATGTGCAGGTTTCGGAGTAGCCCCCGCAGCCGCAGACTCAGATGGTTGTATATCAACCTGAGTCCTAGCAAGCCTACTCCGATCAGTTCTCTCCACCCCCGCCGCTGATTCAGGAGATCAATGGTGTCTAGAACAATGAAGCACAACTGACCCGTCCTCAGGAACATCCCCAGGGTCAGAACATGGGCAACAGGCCCTATCACCAACAGCAGCAGGGTGGGAGACTCTTCTAGTCCTCATATCAGTACAAACCTCAGTCTCACGGGAACACATGGATGTAGAACTACCAGCATGGTCCTCAGCAGTCCGGATACCGTGGACAAGAGTATCATTAGCAACCGGCTGCTACATATAATCAGAGCTCACAATATTCCTCCAACCCTCCTCCTCACCATTTTTCTTAGGGTTACCAGTCACAACCTCAACCTTCATACCAACACTCTAGGCCCCAACAGGGGGATTCTTCTGAGATTGTGCCGGTTAATCAAGCCCTGGCATGCCTTGAACAACTGATGAAGAATAAGACTGAGATGAACTAGATGATCGACGACTTGACGGTTGCGAAAACAACCATCCCTGCTCAAGTCGAGGCCAACCCGAACAATTTCCAATGCAAGGAGTAGGTAGCCGACAGTGTTCAACCCGGGTCAGGTAAATTTAATTGTTTTTTATTTAATGTTGTTACTCTCAAGAGCGGTAGTACACTCCAGCCATCAGAGACTGCGAAGGGGAAGCATCTTGCATCTGACGGTGAATCGTCATCCAAGCCAACACCAGGGCCAGGAAGTATTTTGGGAGCAGCACCATCACCTAGAAAATCACAAAAAATGAAGAAAACCACCAAACACAAAAAGATAGCAGCAGCCACGGTGGAGATAGGCCAACATTGGAGACGTCTGCACTTGCTACAGAGCCAGCCACAAACGGATGGAATCTTGCACCTGTAGTGAGTCCAACGCCAGCACCTGAAGCCGAGCATGCCGTTTTTGGTCGACATCTTGTAGATGATTCTATTCGTTTTTGTCATCTACCTGTAAACAACAATATAGACAATATTTTGAATGACATTGTTGAAGAGTTTGTAAATATTCCTTTCCCAGAAGCATTGAAAAAACAGAAAAAAAATGAAAAATTTGAAAAATGCTTTATCTGATCCTGCTATCGTTGAAATCATTCAAAATTTGGTATTGAACATGCCATTGATAAAAGCTATTGAGTACACGCCAGCTGTAAAGAAAGGATTGAAAGAGGCATGCACAACCAAGCGCAGGCCGCACCACCATAACTCCAGAAGCAAAGGTGGCAAGTCCGAAAAGCATATCCTCATAATGGCCACAGTTAATGCCATCACCAACCTCCCGGATAAAAAGCCAGATATGGGAGCACCTCTCGTGCGTTGTCAGATGTTTAATCAGGAGTTTGAACGAACACTTCTCGATAGCGGGTCTTCCGTCAACCTGATGCTAGCCTCACTGCTTACAGAATTCAGGCTAGGACCGCTCAAGCCTACAAAGATGATTCTGCAGTTCGCAGACAAGTCAGTTAAGCGGCCTAGGGGCATGTTAGAGGACGTGATAGTTACGATTCAGGGAAAGCAGTTCCCTACTGATTTTGTTGTACTAGACATGGACGTCCCCGCTCCATTACTCCTTACCCCGATCATACTTGGAAGACCATTCCTGCGGACATCGAACGCAGTAGTGAACTATGGGACTGGAGAAATCACTTTTGGCGCTGGCATTGAAACAATTAGAGTGGAGACTTTGCCTGAGGGAACACCAACCGAACAGACATCTGCATCATGTGCAAGGGTGATTGAGACTTCTG
Organism: Ottelia alismoides; assembly: GCA_037367405.1. NCBI lineage: Eukaryota > Viridiplantae > Streptophyta > Magnoliopsida > Alismatales > Hydrocharitaceae > Ottelia > Ottelia alismoides. The sequence continues at coordinate 54,465 of JAZKJV010005140.1, forward strand.
ACGACTGCGACAATTTAGCAAAAATTCAAGACACCAATTTATTTTTGGATGATAAGGAGATCCATGAACTCCTCGTCCTCGAGGAAGGAGTGGAGACCGCAGTCGAATTTCCCCTTATCGATCAGGATGAGGGACTCGCTGATGTGTTGAATGAGACTTCCTCCGAGGTGTTGTGCCTTCAGAACCACGAGAAAATTCTTGAAGAATTTTATGATGAAGAGGAAATCATCGAGGCATTCTGTCAGGATTTGAGAGAAGAGGCAGAACAGATTATGGTGGACACCGAATAGATGAAAGAATCGCCACCTGCATTAATAGCTGAGGTCACCTCTGAAGTAGCTCAGACCCCACCAGAGTTAAAATCCTTGCCCTCCAACATGAAATATGCCTTCCTTGTGGGAGAACCGAACATGTACCCCATCATTATCAATGCACACCTGACCGAAGACCAAGAATCTCGTCTGATGGAGGTTCTTGAACGCAACCGCATGGCGATAGGCTGGCGAACTTCAGATCTCCATGGGATCAATCCGTCACTGTGCTAACATCGCATTTTTCTGGAAGAAGATTGCAGGCCCTCTCGAGAACTTCAGAGAAGATTAAATCCTAACCTGCGAGAGGTGGTTATGAAAGAGATCCAGAAATGGTGTGATGCAGGATTCATTTATCCCATCTCTGACAGCAAATGGGTGAGCCCTCTGCATGTTGTGCCAAAGAAATCAGGGATCACCATTGTGAAGAATGACCAAGGAGAGGAGATCGCAACTAGAGTACCCACTTCTTGGCGAGTGTACGTGGACTACAGAAGACTTAACCTCGCCACCAAGAAGGACCATTTCCCTTTACCCTTCATCGATCAGATCTTGGAGAGATTGGCCGCGAAGGAATACTTCTGCTTCTTGGATGGTTACTCTGGATACAATCAAGTTGCTATTACACCTGAAGATCAAGAGAAGACCACGTTCACCTGTCCTTTTGGAATATATGCCTTCAGACGGATGCCGTTCGTCCTTTGCAATGCCCCAGCCACATTTCAGAGGTGTATGCTGGCAATTTTTGCTAATATGGTGGGCAACTTTCTCGAGGTCTTTATGGATGATTTTTCGGTCTACGACGATTCATTCGATCAATGTTTGGATTATTTAGACCGAGTCTTACGGAGGTGTTGCGAAGTCAATCTTGTGCTCTCGTGGGAGAAGAGCAACTTCATGGTGACTGAAGGAATCGTGTTGGGTCACGTTGTTTCTAAACGTGGTATGGAGGTTGACCCAGCCAAGGTGGACGTGATTTCCAAACTTGAGCCACCTACAATAATCAAACAAGTAGATCATTCTTGGGCCATGTCGGTTTTTACCGACGATTCATCAAAGATTTCAGCAAACTGGCCAGATCGTTGACTGAGTTGCTCGGCAAGGAGAATGAATTTATTATAGATGACCGTGTGCTCCTTGCCTTTAATCAGCTGAAAGAACTCATTACACAGGCCCCTTTCTTACAACCACCGATTTGAACTCAGCCTTTCGAGATAATGACCGATGCATCAAATTATGCCATTGGTGTTGTGCTCGGACATAGAAAAGACAATGTACCATTTGCGATTCACTACGCTAGTCGAACGCTCGATGAAGTTCAGAGGAATTACATTGTCACTGAAAAGGAGCTGCTAGCGGTAGTCTATGCCCTGGAAAAGTTCTGATCCTACCTCCTTGGATCCAAAGTAATTGTTTACACTGATCATTCGACCATCCGATACTTACAGCAAAAGAAGGACGCCAAACCACGTCTCATTCCGTGGACCCTTCTCCTCCAGGAATTTGACTTGGAAATTAAAGATAAACCTGGGGTAAAGAATGTGGTGGCCGATCATTTATCGAGGCTTCCTGAGCCGGAATCTCCTGAGCAGAACCTGCAGCCGATCACAGAGACCTTTCCAAACGAGGCAATTTTGTCTGTCACCTCGCTTCCTTGGTATGCAGACATTGGGAATTATCTGGTGACCAAGAAAAACCCACAGGATTGGCCTAAGTTGAAAATAGATAGATTCTAGTTTAAAATCCATTTCTACCAGTGGGAGGATCCATATTTATTTTGTGAGGGAGCAGATAGCATCTGGAGAAGGTGCATTCCTCAGGAGGAAGTTCCAAGTGTCCTCGCCTTATGTCATGATCAAGATTCTGGAGGACATCATTCAGGCAAACGAACGGCAACAAAAGTTCTTCAGAGTGGCCTCTGGTGGCCTTCACTATTCAAAGATGCAGATGATTATGTCAAACGCTGCATTGACTGTCAGAAGATGGGAGGAACCGAAGGAATGAGAGACATGATGCCTTTGAAATACATTCAGATATCAGACGTCTTCGACGCATGGGGCATTGACTTTATGGGCCCATTTCCTAACAACCAGGGCTATGAATATATTCTGCTCGCTGTCGACTATGTAAGTCATTGGGTGGAGGCTATTCCCGCCCGAACCGCCGACAGTAGGACTGTCTGTCGATTCTTGAGAGATCACATCATAGCACGGTTTGGGATTCCCAAGATTCTCATATCAGACGGGGGTAGTCATTTCATAAACAGAGAGGTGAAGAAGCTGACTCAAGAATTCTGCATTGAACATCGTGTTGCTTTACCTTACCACCCGCAGTCCAATGGCTTGGCTGAATGTTCAAAAAGGGAGATCAAGACAATTCTACAGAAGAATGTGCGTCCGGATCACAAGAGCTGGCCTCAGCTGCTTGATTACGTTCTTTGGGCTTATAGAACAGCGTACAAGTCACCCTTGGGAATGTCTCCCTACCGCCTTGTGTATGGCAAGCCATGTCATCTGCCCGTCGAACTAATTCACAAATCTTTATGGACCATTAACATCTGTAATTTGGACTCCAAGCAAGCAGGCAAGAACAGAAAATTGGATCTGAATAGATTACTGGAATTCAGAGATTATGCATATGACAACAGCCTGATGTGCAAGGAGAAGGTCAAAACATGGCAAGACAAGCATATCCGCCGCAAGTCCTTTGATCTAGGTCAGAAGGTGTGGTTGTTTAATGCGAAATTAAAGATCTTTCCTGGCAAATTGAAGAGTAAATGGACTGGGCCATTTGTGGTTAGGCAGGTGCGTGACAACGGAAGTGTATTGATATCTAATATGTCAGTTGACGCATAGCCATTTGTAGTCAATGGACAGCTTCTGAAGCCATACCTTGAACATGATACATTCATGGTTGTCGTTGACTCGATTCAAGTAATCTACAAGGATGAGCATGATATCATCAAAGTGGTAGAGGAAGGCCAAGCAGAGCAAAACATTTTTGAATGACTTTTCTTCTTTTCTTCTTTTCTTCTTTTCAGTCTCTTTTGTTTTCTTCTACCGACATGATGTCATCTCTTTCATCACTGCTACACTTAGGATGTACTTTATCCTAAGTGTAGGGGGGATGCACATCCCGAGTTGTTCATATCCTCTCTCATCTCTTTTCTTCTTTTCTTCTTTTCATTTTCTATCTTCTGTATCTACCGAAAAGGTGTCGCTCCTTGTAGACAGACTTCTATACTTCGGATGTACTTTGTCCTAAGTATAGAGGGGTGTGCACCTCGAGTTTCTCCATTCTTTTCGATCCTCTCCATTGTCTCCTCTTCTAGCCTATACTTAAGGATATTTTACCCTAAGTATAGGGGGAGACAATCTGAGTACGATCTGTTCATTCCCCCCCTTGACCCTCCCTGCGTTGTGTACAGTCTGCTATACTTAGGACTATTTGATCCTAAGTAAAGGGGGATGGTCAACTTCTCATTTGTTTATTCATTGGTTCATTTATCTATTCTTTGGGCTTGCCTTTACTTAGTACGAGTTACGTCTTCTCTTTTCTCTCTGATCTATGAGGACATAGCTCAAGCTATGTATAGGGGGGTCGTATATATTGTGTATATACTTTAGCCATAACTCGTACTTTCATACTTTTCTAATAATATGTCTAATAATTCTTTAAAATTCATTAAAAACCTTAATAAAAAGATGTTATCATTCCTCAAATTCTTTTTGTATATACTGATTAATAAATCAGGTGAAAATGTTTTTGCAAAATGTTTGAAAAATAGTTTGAAAATCCTTGTGAACATTTATTGAAAACTATTTTGAAAATGTTGTGTTACATGTTTTCAACCTTTATAAAAATATGTGGTTTGTAAAATTTATTTTCTTTGTGTGAAACAAAATGTGTGAAAAATAATTTGCAAATGGTTTGAAAAATGGTTGCAAAAATATTTTGAAAAATCTATATATATATACTGTTTTGAAAAACCTTTCCAAAATGATTTTCAAATGTGTGTACATGATTGCAAAATGTTTGTAAAAATTATTTTGGATTATAGTATTCAAAAATTGTTTGAAAAGCTTGTGTCAAATAAGTTTGAGGAATACTTACATCTCACTAAAATCCATTATATGTATATATCTTTAAAATTGACCACTTACCCTGTAAATTCTTAAAATCCACTGCTTGTAAATATAAGAAGCACTCCCATGTACATATTTTCACCTAGCTTTTAGCCAAAAATCTTTTTGTTCTCAAAAATCCCAAACACAGTTGCAAAATTTAAAATCCAAAAAGAATTGAAAAATCTTTTGAAAAATAAAAAAATGCATATGCATCATCATCATCTTTTCAAAAATCCATAAAAAGTTCAAAACTCGTTGAAAAATTGCATCACAAAAATAATTTCTGCATAGCATTCGCATGGCATTAGTATTTTTCGGATTAAGTTTGATAGTTGAACAAGTCTAAGTAAAATCCGGAGATTGGAGCTTGATTGGACCTTAAAATATACCTAATAACAGGAACCTTATAGGAACTGGGTTTGAGGTACTTCAGGTCTAGTTGACTTAATTCTTTGAGGATCACAAGACTTGGTTCAATGAATTCTTGACTGCCTACGTAGAGTATTTCATAGCACATGCACGACTCTTGTTGATAATGACCTAATTTGGATACCTACACCTTTCACATGGCTTAACTCAGTTGGAGTGGTGAGGGGATTGGATTTGCCGGTATGAGATGCACACAAGTGGAAACACTTTTCCTCCTCTAGAGAGGGAAGTGCACCCCAACCCGTCCAGTAATGAAGAAGTCTAAAGACAGGAGAGTGTGGGTTGCAATAAAGCTTCAAAAGAGGGATAGTCTACTGGCTCAAGAGGAAAAACTCCTTATGTAAATGCTGCTGTGAATTGTATTTAAAAAAATGTGTTCAGGCCTGTACAAAAATAAAATGCCTGCAAAGTATGTATGCATGTTCTAAAGTCAATGAGCAAGCTTGAGTTCCAAAGTCAAATTATGTGAGTCTGCAGCTGGATGACTTGACTACACTGGTCTTGCATCCTAGGATAGGTAGCTACACTGGCTACCATCCATTCTTCTCTTCCCCCCCTCTTCTTGAGTTGGTTGCCACTTGAACTTAGAAGAGAATACCCCGCTCCTCGAGGATGGAGTTGGTGGATTGGGGAATCATTGGGTTGTCATGCTGGAGAAGTCAGTTTCTTCGTCATTCTAGTTGGGGCGAGCCACCATCACTTACACTGTACGAGTCAGATTCATAGTTGTAAGGGTTTGCGTATGAATTGAGATATTTCTGACCTGGCTATTGAGGAGAATTGAACAAAGTTTTGGGATTCTCAGGGACTGTTGGATTTCAAATTCGGTTCTCATTAAGGTTCCGCCCGCACTAAAATTCCAGAGGTCCAACTTAAGCTCCAAACTTTGATTTTGTGAAGACAAGTTTGACAATCAAGTTTAGTCCATCTTTCTTCTTTTTCTTTTCTTTGTTTTTCTTTTCTGCACTTATTGCATAAGTGTTTGCTAGGGACTAGCAAAGGCAAGTATAGGAGGATGATGAATCTACGTTTCATCATCTTTATTCTATCATTTTGGCCTTAAAACACTAGTAAATGCGTGTAAATAGCATTAATTCATGCATTTTAGCATTCATGCATATGTGTGTAAATAGTGTAAAAAATGCAATTTTTAAAGCCAAAATTATAGAATAAAGAAAAGAAAAGAAAAGGAATAAAATATTGTAAATATTTTATGACCCGAAACCCCGAGACCTAGGTATCTTGATGAATTGGTCGACAAGGAATAAAGTAGGGGGAGATAAGGGCCAGATACCTATTCATTTCTCCATTCTTTATTCATTTTTGGGACCTATTTTTGGCCCCACTTTTTATACATCAAATAAAGAAACCTTGTACATAAAAGTTGTAGATAACTAAATAAAGAAAAATACAAAATTGATTTCAATCAAAAATAATGTACAGATAAAAAGTTATGGTCTGAATAAAAATCTAGAATCTCAACTTCCCAGGCCTGCATCTCACAAATAAAAACTCCAAATGCATCAAACTCATCTTTAATTGTATATAGTATAAAATAAGCTATTTAATGGCGGTGGTTTTGCATTTGGCGGAGCTACGGTTTGAAAGTTGAGTTTTGGACCCTTGTAGTATACTTGTACAAATTAAAATATTCATTTTATTATTTATTCATTATTCTTATAATTTTATATTTTTATTATTTTGTAAATACTATTTATAGTATATTTGTATATTAAAATTAGAATAAAAACACAAAAGAAAAATAAAATAAAATACTTGTATATAGTATACATAGGCATCACACCTATACTTATACCTATATAAACCATACCTTTATTTTATTAAAGGTATAAAATATATCAGAAAAATAAAAGAAAAATATATTTAAGTGTATAAAAGCATTTTATAAATTTATAAAATATTTAAAAAAATAAATAAATAAAAAACACAAAATAAAAATAAAATAATAAAATATATAGGTAGTATACCTATAATGGGTACAAAAGGGAACTTGTAAAAATATACCTCATAAAAATAATTAAAAATCACCATAAAATAATTTATAAAAAATAACAAACATTTTTTATTTAATAATCAAAAATTAATAAAAAAGTTTACTATTTTAAAATGATTTTACAAAACTTTTTTCCAGGGATTTTCCTGGTTGGTCCACGTGGACCAACCAGGTGGCCTGGGGAGTTGACCTCGGGTCAACTCCCTAGTCCTAGCCCTGTGCCTCCTGTCAAAACGCCCGCCATCCGTTTTTCTCGATTTTTTCACCATCAATTCATTGCTCAAGAGAGGAGGACACCTTCATGAAACTTGTTCCCTATAGCATCATGATTCACGCCGGCCTAATAGATCTCCCAAGATCTTCTTCTTTGCCCATGATCACGCATCAAAAGTCACGCCAGAGCAAGTTCTTCAAAAAACCCCCCTCGACTTCCATTTTGAATTTGATCCTTCTTCTTCCATTTTCACCCGTAAACCCATAGTCTATTGCACTCCTGGTGACAACAAGAGGCGATTCGAGCTGGGTTCGCGCCATTTGGTGTCGAATCGAAGTAGATCCAGTCCCTCGCCGGAGCTCTGCCGCGAGCTCACTCCGTCGTCTCTGGTGAGCCTTCCTCTCTTTTTCTTCCATTTTCTTTTAGCTTAGGGTTAGCTTAGATTAGGATCATAGCAGTTTATCGTCACGATCACCATCTCGCCGTGAATCACCTTTTGACCCCACGGCAGAGCTCAGCTCCGCCTCCGCTTATCGACCATCCTACCGCTCGAACAAACCGACTATCACCTCCATCTTCTTCCTTGTCACTCCGTCATCACGAACCACCCTTCCATCCACCTCGATCTTGCTCAGATCGAGCAATCAGAGCTCTCATCTCCGCCCGTCGCCGGAGCTCCACGCCCGAGCCACGCACCACCTCCATTTAACCCGAAAACATCCCCAATCGCCTCGCCTGGTTTTTGCGCTTCTAACCCTGCAGGTCAGAGCCCAAGAGGAGGCTCTATCAAGCCTTGACAACTCAGGGAAGCACCTCCCAGGTCGCCGCCGCCGTCTGCCTTCATCTCGACATCTCAGGCTCTCCTGAGACCTCCATTCGACACGGAGGGGCCCCAGGATCGTGTTGCCCTTGATCCTAGGGCTGGAGAGGCCGTGTGTCGGCCGGAATCAGTCACCAAAGCTCGTCGGAGAGAGTGTTCTTCGTGAACCTCTCTCCGCCGTTGGATCAGGAGCGTTGTCCAGATCGCACAAGATCCGTCAGATCATCACCATCCTCCACTGTCAGATCTCATCGCTGGGATCTAATCTTGGGCGTCCGTGCGAAACACCATCGGGCCACCGGATCAGGACACGTCGATAAGTGGAGCGTCACCAGCCGTCCGATCGTGCCCAACGATGGGTATTTTGCATCCAACCCTCGCGCTTTTTGTATTTACGTATTAGTCCTAAAACTTTCATTTCCATTTTAAAAATATTTGTAATAATTGCAACTAGGACCCTGAGCTTCTTTTATTTACGTTTTAGTCCCTGTCTACGTCACCTCACGTGACGGGGACACGTGATTTTTGGGTATTTTGCATTAAAAACCCTGGACTTTTATGTATTCTCATTTATACCCCTATGTGTAGGTATTATAATATATCTTTGGGTTATTTGCACTCCTGCCCTGTCGGTTTTTGTTAATTGCAAATATACCCCTGTGAACAGCATAGCACGTGCTTTGTGCATGTCTTTTGGTGAATTTGCAATGTTTTCCTTGTAGATTTTGAATATTACAAAAATGCCCCTGCTAGGCTTGTAGTTGCTTTATGTTTTCTCTAATTATTGCATGCATCTCTAAAACCCAAGAATTCCACAAAAATCATTTTAAGCTCATGTTTAGTTGTAGATTAACCCTATATTTTTGCATTGCATTTTTCTTGCATTTTAGCATTTATTAAAAATCAAAAACATGCCATTTCAGTACTGTTTGCAATAGAAAATACCAAAAAATGTTAAATCTTGTTGAAAAATTCCAAAAAAATTATATTTTGTCTATATTAGTATCTTTTAACTCTTGTCCAAAAATCAGTGAAAAATATAAAAGAAAACCCTTAAAAATCAGAAAACCCTAAAAATTTTTATAAAATCTAAACAATCATAGAAAAAGCTAAATAATACAAACTCAACTCCTGTAGTTTTTATATTTTATTCTCTTTATTTTAAAATTAATTTAGGAAAATTTTTATACTATTTGCTATTTTTCTTTCCCATTTTAATCTCAGCTAGTAGGTTTATTCACTGTTTTCTCTTATTTTGCCTTTTAGAAAAATCCCCAAAAATTAAAAAAATAGTAGAAAAATATAAAAAGACCAAAAATATTTTATTTCCTAATTTTTGAGCATTTTTCACTATTTTTATAAATACCTTATTTCCTCTTTTCTTATATTTTATATATATTCCTATCTTGAAAAAGAAATATATATATATAATAAAAAAAATATAAAATCAGAAAATTAAAAATTAAAATAGAAAATTAAAAAAATAAAAAAATAAAAAAAACCCACAAAAAATCCAGATTGGCTAAGTAGTTCACTAGATATAGGTCTTGGCTTTTTGTCTGCATACTCTACACCTTTGTTTCCTGTGTTCGACCCCTACTTGCTTGCCATTGTACATTTTTAGTAGGGAATAATAAATTTTGATCCTTGCTCTTGATTGTTGAATTAATTGTGTGGGTTAATTGTTGATGAACGAGAAGGCTTGAGTAGTCGCCTCAGCGATAGTGAGTCTGACTTGTTAGACCACTATATAGCGTCTCTCACTTCTCTCGCTTTTCAGTAGCCTAATTAAATTATAGTATTATGAAATATTGCATTAATGGCATAACAAAAACTGCTCGAAATTAACTGATCGAAGAAGGTAGCAATTAGCAATTGGTACCTTTGACATGTTCTTCCCAATTCTCTGGAAATGATGTAGTATCAGATATCTCTTCATGAGAATATTACCATGGATAATGGATGTATAACCACCTTTAAATGTTTCTCGACAGTGTTCTAGATCTTCATAGATAGATAAATAAATATAATAATTTTGAGATCCTTATATGTTAAAAATGATGGTGACACTAAGAAACTTCAGTTTACCTTATGGAGCCGTGAACAGGTCGGATCGACAATCTGAACATTCTTCTCAGAGTCCTCTCATCACAAACTCCAAATATAAGCAAAATATCATTATCATCCTTCCCAACAACATCAAGTTGTTTCATACCATCCTCAATGAGAAGGTTCTGCACTTTCACATCTTCTAATCTCTTCAATCATAAATTAATGGTAACGCTCAAGATAATGACTTACAATCATATATCAAAGAAAATATAAAGAATTATATCCATGAAGCAGGAAATTTGAATTTTGACGTGTATCATCTATTTTTGAGGTTTCAAATTATGACCGCCATTTCAACAAGTACACAGAGCGTTTGCATCTTTTATATCTGAATACCATTTTATCCAGAGCAAATATTGTTGGTGCTAATGGGAAATCATGTACCTGTTAAAGCTTTTGAATGCGAGATTTCTGAATGCAAAGGAAGCAAGGACCTCAGCAGATCTTTTCCTGCGGTTGTATAACACCACATCATCATCTGATAAGAAAGTTAAGGATGATCATATGTTATAAATTTTCATATATTAAATCAAACACTGCAAAAATACTTTCTAAAATTTTAAATTTATTAAACGCTGATATAAACATCTGAATGCAATCCACTCGTGATCAGTAAATACGATGATCTTACTTGAAGTTCATATTTATCTCATCTATATTTCTAAACAAAATGTCAATAATGGAAGTTGATCATGCATTAAGGACCGATTTTACTATTTTAGGATAGCTTGATTATATTTTTATTTATTTTAGAAATTTTGTTCCGTGCAATAATTGTCATCAAACAATAGCAACATTTTGCATCCAATGGAGAAGCACCTCTTCCAAGAGACAACTACGTAGGTAGCGATGCAGCACGTTGCACTACTTGCGATCCTGCCACCATGCTCCTTATCTTGGAATACGAAAATATCCATAAATTAAAACACGCAGGGAGGCTCAAAGAATCCATGCCATAATGTAGATCATAAATGCTATCTTGCACAAGGAAGGCACCCACTTAGTCCCACAACTGCTCTAGGATTGATGGGGGTAGACCAACCCATTCTCGTAACTACCTTGAGAAAAATAGGTTGCTGAGTAGAGAGTGGCCAATTCCCATGTTGTATCCCATGGAAAAAAGTCCGATCTTTTCTTTTCTTCCTTTTCGTTTGTTTATGTGCAAAACTATAAACAAAACTTGTAGTCAAATGGTATATGTGAGTAAATCATATATCAAACAATACTTAAATGAGCAACGCATGAACCACACATAGAAGTTCTTAAAAATGATGATGAAAAGGAAGAGCTAAAACGGTTCGGAACTTACGGCTAAGAGGAGAACCATCTGCTCGGATATGTAAACTTGTTGCTTGGTGGGGAGTCCAATCTCTAAGTGCTGCTTCGAGGCTCGCCGCTCCTTGCCACCATTTTCATCAAGAATACCCCCATGCTACACTGCAAGGCTCCCCAGCCATGCTGCTCCCTACTATAACACGAGCGAGGCTCACCAACACCGTCTTGCTGGCACCTCTAGACCGCTAATGCCCCACGATCTCCACTGCTCATGACCCCATTCACTCCGTTGGCCAAGTCTACCAAACCTCACCTTTGCTTGGAGGAGCACCGTGAGCCCCTACTGGCCGCTCCTCTTCACGCTAGCCACATGTGAAAACGACACTACAATAACCTATCTACCGCCACAGGGGGCCATCCAGATGGGGTGATCGTCGAGGGTTGACACAGACGGTCGTTCGACCACACAACAACGGATGTGAACGGATATTGCCTTCGTCATAGTCCAAAGTTTCCAAGCTCCACCGGTTGCCTAGAGCACTCGTGCTCTACTCATCACCCTCAGCCCATTGATCATCCCTCTACCAGTACCTTCACATGCCATACTTCATCTTCAGCACGACACAATGCCCTCGCCCATTGCCAACACGATCCACTCGAAGCCCACCGCAAGAGCGATCCATTCAACACCCACCGCATGCGCGATCCACCCGACGAGCACCGTTGGTGCGATCCACCCAATGAGCACTGCCGGTGCAATCCACCCAACGAGCACTGCCGGTGCAATCCACCCAACGAGAATCGCTGGCGTGATCCACCCAATGAGCACCACCGATGTGATCCACCCAACGAGCACTACCGTCGCGATCCACCCGATGCACATCCCATCACGATCCCTCCGATGCGAGTCGCCAATGCGATCCCCCTGGGAGTTTCATCCTCGCTATAGACTCTTTTCCTTCACCTTCGAGAGAGGATACGAGGAGATGTTTGGATTTGGAAAGTCGCAATGGTATTATATATAATTTTAAAAACATCCATAGGTTTTTTCGTGAGAGGAGGGCCTCTTCGATATAAGGTTAAAAAGCATGGGTTGTTATGATATTTTCTTCCTATATTGACAAACATGTCATCAACACTGAATTCAGTTGTTACAATTTCGTCACTATATCTCATTTTTCTTGTAGTGTAAGATGAATTGAATAATAGGTTGCGTGATTTTATTTGGAAAGAAATCGAATGAGCTTATATGGATTTCTTTATAGAGAGGTCATAACCATAATATAATATGAATCATGTCGGTTACACTTGGTTATGTACTTATGTAATAAACAATAGAATATGAATTAAGTAGTGACATGTGTATTTACGTAGATAAGAGTATAGATAGACACAAATTCCAATGATAAGAACTCTATTTATGTGAGTGAACCCAATTTATATTAGGGTATGGGGCTGCCCCTTGCGGGCAGCCAACATGGCTGCCTCGCACCATTTTTCCGTATTTTTTTAATTTTTTTAGAAAAATTTCGCCATGTATATTCATCTATATATCCCTCTTATATGTCATTCAAATTTTGTTAGAAACAGAGACTCGTACAGCCTCCATCCAGATAGGATCGATTTAAAAAAGTCCTACGACCGTTAAAAAATGAATGTCTGGATGGAGGCCGTACGAGTATCTGTTTCTGATGAAATTCGAATGACATATAGGAGGGATATAAGGATAAATATACATCATGATATTTTTTTAAAAAAATAAAAAAAATTGTGGAAAAAATGGGGTGGGGCAGCCAACATGGCAGCCCGCAAGGGGTAGCCCCATTTTTTCCCTTTATATTAAGCATAATACTCAGATTCTTTAAATTATTGTGAAGGGCAAGAATATCTATGGCTAGAACACAAAGCCAAATAGTATATCGGATTATAAAATTTAATAAAGGTGATAATAATTAATAATTTTTTTATTTATAAGAATCAAATGATGTACAATGCTAGTCAATTGGTAACATAAATACATATGTGTGTTATTTACAGCCTGTTCCAGAGTTCATTATGGCATTTTTTTACACAATCTTAAGCACAATAGGAATGAAGTGATTGTGGTCTATGTTATGTAGACTAATGTGACAATATGCAATGTTTTGACTCGAAATATTGCTTAATTTAATGACAATAGTATGACGAATCAGTGATTCATCAATCTTACTGATGAGAGTCTACATGGTCTTAAGGACAAAGTCCTTGCGGTGGTCTTGGTTGGCTTTTCATAAGAAGATGGTGTACTATGAAATGGCAACCGTTTGTGTGTTCCGACAGATATGGAACTAAGAAATGAGATCATGTGTGAGGCACTGATGAATACCCATTCATCACTCTTTATTCTTCTATTTTAGCTACAAAAACCTTTGCAAATACATGTAGATATGTGTAAATACAAATAAATACCAAAAGCATGCATTGTGTAAAAACCTATAATTAGCATGTTTTTGTGCACAAAATAAAAGAATAAAGAGCAAAAAGAAAAAGAGGGAAATATTTAGAATAAATATTGAGCAACCTAACCCAAGGGAGGGCTCAGCATGGGCCTGACCGCATAAAAGCCAAAGTAGAGGGAGATAGGAGCTCATGTGTATATATTTGTACCTAAATAAAACTATATATTTTCCTCACCCAAAAATAGGTTGAAAATATTTGTATATATTTTGTAAAAGCTATTAAAAACAAAATAAAAAGATAAAAATCAAAAATTCAAAAATACCCTTTTCCCATGTGTATAGACCATCATCTTGTATTTATTTAACCTTGTAAATAAATTCATTTATTTTCTAAACTTCTTGTAAGTATTCTATGTTATATTTTGTAAATAAAATAAATAAAAAGAAACAAAACAAAAATCAAATAAAAATTACAAAATTAAAATACAAAAATACATTGTATAAATACCATGTATATAAATGTATTTAACCATTTATTTCACCCTTGTATATAAGTGATAAAAATACAATAAAAATATTCTTTTATTCCATATTTCATCTTGTAAATAAATAAAATACAAAATAAGCATAAAAACACATAAAAATAACAAATAAAAAATCAAAAATAAAAATCCATATAGTGTACATATACCTATGTATATAGCTAACCTATTTTTATTTCCAAAAATTAATTAAAAATCACCAAAAAATAGAAAAAAATAAAAGAAAAATATTTCATGTTTTGAGTTTTCTTTAATTCGGCCTATTTCTACCCTAAAATAAATAAATAAAATTCGGGCACACGTGGCCGCTCCTGATTGGGCCACGGGGGAATGTTGACCCCGGTCAACTCCCCCGCGACCTCCTTCCTATTCTGGACGTCGCGCGCCGCGCCTCCTTCGCCGATTTTCCCACGCGCATCCAGGCTGTCTCCCACGCATCCCCCGCGCCCAGATTCTTCGCCGTTCATCCCTCTCCCTCGCCGGATCCTTCGCCATCAAATCTACACTTTCCATCGCCGTCCTCACTCAACCCTAAACGCCCCTGTCACTCTATATAACCATCATCTCCGCCGCCTCCGCGCCGCATCTTTGGCCCATCTCCTTCTTCCCCGTGACCTCCATCGGCACCGCAAGAGTGACAGCAAGCTTTGCCCTTGTTGCAGTGAGGCGAGGAGGCGATACCATCGATCCGGCGTAACTTCGCCGTCCTTGCTCCGCCGCCGGCGTTGAGCATCGAGCTTCAGGCCTTGACGCCCTTCGAAGCTACGACCAGGAGCAAGCCCAGCTCCAGCATAGTCTCCAGCATCCATCAGGTAACCGATTCGACCTTCCATTTAGCGTAATTTAGGATTTCGCCCAATTCACATCTCCGACGTACATCTCCGATTCCGGCCACTTCGCGTAACATCTCGATCCTCCGACCCGACCATCATCTCCGCCGTACCTCTCCGCACCTTCTTCGCCCCTCCACACAACCCAGATCGCACAGGATCTGGGAACCGAGCTCCTTCGCCGACCACCCTCGCCGGAGCTCGCCATCTCGACTCACACGCCACCTTCACGCCGCCTAACCGGGTCGAGGCACTTTGCCCTCGACCCGCGAGTCTTCTGGTTCGTTTTTCAGGTCGAAACGAGGGCGTCTGAGGCCCTTCGCCATCCAGCCAGGAGACCCAGCTCCGCCGGCCTTGCTCGAGCTCCTCGGAGCTTGGTTTGACCATTGGAGACCCGTAGCAGTTGCGCAACCTCACGCCGGATCTTCTCCGACCTTCAGGCGCAGCAGAGGAGGGCGGATACACCTTCACGAGGCCGGCGAAGTTCGCCGGCCACCTGTTCTTCGAGGACCCTCCATCGCCGTTAGATCAGCCTCACCGCTCCAGATCAGATCTTGGCCGTCCGATCGAGGAGCTGCTTCCACCGTCCGATCAGAGGAGATGTCATCTGGAGCGCCCACCAGCCGCAGCCGTTCGATCTACACGTGGCGCGCATCCAACGCTTCATTAATAAAGGGGTAAATATCGTAGGCCCCCCTCGTAGTTTGTTGTTTTCGTTTTAGTCCTGTAAATTTCAAGTCAAGTTGTTTATTTTCTGGGATATTTACATAGAGACCCTCGCGCTTAATTTTATTTGCATTTATACCCCTGCCAGTAGAGACCCACGTGCTTCGTCACGTGTTTTGTTGGGTTATTTGCATAAGAAGCCCTGTAGTTCTGGAATGTTATGCAATGAATGAATCTTGTTGTGAAATTGCATTTATGCCCCTGTGAGCATTGATTTTGCACATGTGCGAATTATTTTGGGTTATTTGCATATAAGTCCCTGAACTTTTGGTACTTGTTACCAATAAGCCCTCGGAACTTATTTTTATTACCATTTGGTCCCTGTGTGCCCCAGACACGTGCTTGGCACGTGACTTCTTGGGTATTTTGCACCAGGACCCCAGAACTTTTGGGTATTTGCACTTAGGTCCCTGTGCACAGTGCCCCACCTTTATTTTTGAATAAAATATCAAACGACCTCCAAATCCAATGAAATTTTGACACATGGCTCCTGCCATGGTGTAGGAATTTCTATGATTTTTGGGGACATTTTGGATTTCATTTATTATTTTTAAAAATTCAAAAACCCATATTTTTGCTACTGTTTGACTTTAAAAATACCAAAAAAATCTAAAAACTCCACCAAAAATTCTAAAAAAATTAGATAATGTTTCTTACTTGTTGATTGATTTTCTAGCCAATTTTGGCTATTGTTCATCACTTAAAAACCCTAAAAATTGAAAAGCCCCTAAAAACTCATAAAAATTGTAATAAATAATTTAAAAATCCAAAAACAATAATTAGGGTGCCTAAATTTTCCTTATTCTTTCTAGAATACAAGAAAATTACCTTCAGAGCTTTTTGAGATCCAAAATTATTTTATTTTTGGGTCTTAAGCCTTGCTGGACAGTACCCTTTGTTTGTTGCATTGTTTGATTTTTAATAAATAATTTACCCATTAGAAAAATTCCAAAAATTCACCAAAAACAGTAAAAAACCTAAAAAACATAAAAACCAATTTTCTGGAATTTTTGCATTATTTTTGTGTGTTGTATAAATTGTTGAAGTTGCCTTGTATTTATTTTCTCTCACTTTCTCATCTTTTAAAAAATCTAAAAAAATATAAAAACAAATAAAAACCATAAAAAAGACTCTTTTGGATTTCTGACTACATCGTAGGCCGCAAGGCCAATCTGTGCTCCTTGTGTTCGACCCTGGGAGCTATACCAGGTTAATCCTCTAGCAGGACCGCTCTATTTTGTGCTTGCTTGTTTTTATCTCTGTGAGTGGTTCATTTTCTTGATTGACACATTCTGAGCGATTGAGGACAACGACATTGTGATTTATTTTCTACCTCAGTTGTTCGGGTAAATTTTGTGTCGTCAGGCACATAGCTCCTGATTATAGATACATACTGATGGCACCAAGATGTATAAGGAATAAAAGAAAATTTTCTGATGGAAGCAGATGAGAAGAGGTGCAACTAATTTTGTGGCAAGGTGTATGACGTGCCAACAGATTAAGGCTGAGAATAAGAAGCCGCCTGGACTTCTGTAGTCCCTTCCAATTCTCGAGTGGAAATGGGAAGGCATAGTTGTGGACTTTGTTACAGGACTTCCTAGAGCTTCTAGCGGTCATGATGCCATATGGGTAGTAGTGAATATGTTTATGAAGTCAACACACTTCATACATTTGAGAATGACTTGCTCTCCACTACAGCTCGCATGGGTTTTTATCAAAGAGATTGTCAAGCTTCATGGTCTACTGAAGCAAATTATATCTGGTCATGATCCGAGATTTACCTCTAATTATTGGCGAGAGTTTATGAACTCTTTGGAAGTGCAGTTGTGCCTCAGTTCAGCTTACCATCTGCAGACTGATGGACAATCTGAGAGGACTATACAAACATTAGAGGATCTTCTACGAGCATGTGTGCTAGAGTAGAAAGGGTCTTGGAAAGACTATTTATCATTAGCAGAGTTCTTGTACAATAATAGTTACCATGCCAGCATAGGCATGGCCCCTTTAGAGGTATTATATGAGAGACGATATACTACACCTTTGAGTTGGCAGGAGGTTGGGCATAACCAGCTGCATAAGATGGAATACCTGGAGGAAATTGTTAAGGCCATTAAGATGGCCCGGGAAAAGCTGCTTACTGCATAGAGTAGGCAAAAGATCTACAATGATAAACGACAAACCGATCTTAGCTTTGAAGTTGTAGATTTCATCTTCTTGAGAGTATCTCCAACCAAGGGAGTGTAGTGGTTTAGAGTAAAAGGGAACTTAGCCCCATGGTTTGTTGGACCTTTTGAGATCCTTGACTGAATTGGCAACGTTGCTTATAGGCTGGCACTTCCCCCTCACCTGTCTGGAGTGCATAGCATCTTTCTCCAACTTAAGAAAGTATGTGCATGACCCATCACGGGTGATTAACTCGATGATCTTCATGTGGACACATACCTAAGCTATCCTGAGGAACCGGTCCGGATTGTAGATTACTCAGTGAAGAAGTTGAGGCAGAAGGAGATACCGTTGGTGAAGGTTCTTTATCAGCGACATAACTCTGAGGATGCCACTTGAGAGCATGAGGCAATTATGTGACGGGACTACCCACATATTTTTGGAGGTAATATCTAAATCATACTTATGTCTTTATCGGTAAATCGATTGGGCTCAACCTATTAAGGTTGTTATGTTACATCCATGTATCTTAATTCTTAATTCTCCGAAACGAGACTATTTTTTATGGTTGTTATGAAATGTAACACCCCAATTTCAGCATTTTTTGAAATTTTTAAAATATACCCACTTAAAAGAAGTGTTTCGTCGCAAGCTTTCTAACAATACCAAGAATGTGCAAATCCGAGTTCGTATGATGAAGTTATGCCTTTTTTAGTGAACCATAGTCAGAGACATTTACGGAAATTAGACCCATGGATTTTGAATTTATTTTACACGTTGGGAGATATTTTGAGTCATTTATTTCACCTCAACTTTTACAACCAAATTTTCTTAAATCACCATTGAATGGTCTTTAAGTACCTATTAATCTCTTCCCTTCATTCTCCCCCTCCTAAGTTGATTTCTTCATTCTTCTTCCCTAGAGAAACAAGAGGAAGAGTCTCTCCCCTTTGGCGAGCCGCGAAGCTCCAGAGCTTTACGAGGAGAGGAGGAAAAATGTCGATGCAAGGGAAATGTACCGCAAAGTTCAGGTCATTGGCCGTGTGCACAGATCGTAGGCTCAAGTTAGGTAATAGATTTCTCCCTTCTTCACTTTCTTTCACATGGCTTGCAATATTGGAGAATGTGATTTGGGAGGATGTTTGCTCGATTTTGATCTAACCCTCGAATCACCTTTTTGCTATTGGTAAATCATGATTCTCCCTTTCTAACCATCTCGTGATGGGTGTCGTAAAAAATAAACTATGGAGTAGTCTATTTACATATCATACTTTGATTTGTATTTGATTTCTCTTAATCTTTTAAACTTCATTTTATCAAAGGTAAAAGGCACTATACAAAAGATTAAATTGTGGGCTATTACTTTTTACCGATGCATATTCCAAGTAAGAAAAGTTGAACTCTTACCCTGTGATATATATATTTTAAATTATGGTGTTAGTCGTATCACTAATGATTCCCCATAGTTGTTCCCAGATAGATATGATTTTTCAATAAAAGCTAATAGTAGCCGAATTAAATCTCGTCGTTATTCCTTGTATTACCACAAGTCTTTCATTGGTTAGAGTATTTTACATCCATACGTCTAGACCACATAGACCCTTCTAAGTAAATTGATCCTTAAAGTTGGCAAATGACGTGGTTGTTTAACTCGCCTAAAAAAAAGGGGGCAACAATATTAGTTGCATATCAGAGAGTTAATTGGATCATTGGACGAGTGCCTTCATTTTATTTTGTTCCCTTCGGAAGACCTTGCTTATATGAATACTTTTATTCACAATGTCGATATTTTTGGTAAATGTAGTAAGGTATACGGGTTAGGATAATTGCACATGTTTAGGAGTAAAATCATCAACATATGGCTTTATATATTGGAGTAATATCAACGTCCCTGGAATTTTGGATTTCCTTGTGAATAACATTATTTATATGTAAGATGAAGGGCTAAATGATATATATGTACTAAACTGACGGCATGCCAGCCTATCCATGCATGCATGCAAATTGCATAACCTCATATATGTAATTAGGTTCCTCTTGTCCTTATTAAACCTCTAGATGATATATTATCTATATACCTATACAGTGTAACCTTTTCTATGGACGACATTTTATAATATCTTAAGAATATGTTAGACAAGGTTTCGTAAATACTGGAGCAACTATCGTATGTTGAATTATTAGTTGGGCAATGTTAGATAATATATTTCTTCAACGTACTTTTAAAAGTACTTAGTAAGTATATCCTATAGGCAAGGCGACACCTTCTACTCAATTCTATACACCCATATCTTGAGTTGGAACTATTGTCCGCATATTCCGATCATTATTGCATGATGTCTACTATCTAGTTATCCGAGGCTTTTTTTGGAATGACTTGCAGAGATAAAGGTTATTGTGTCTAGGGTCTTCCTTTGGATACTATCGGTATTGTGTTGAATTCCTACGAGCTGATCATGGAAAAGACATAAAGCATTACTAGAGTAAATGGTGACCAGAGGTCCTTAAATATTAATGATATTGGATCGCTAATTATTATCATTATCTACGCTTGAGTGAAGGAAATAACGCATGCGGGGAAATGAAAGATATTACTACAAGGTGGGTGCACAACCTTGTAGTCCGTCTGAACCAACAGTAAGTCACCTCCACTTGAGGGGCATCAGAGAGTGGGGTTGTGGTAGGTACTCTGGAGAGTTTGGTGGATGCATGCTTGCATCATACCATATGGATATGCACTTGTGGTATTTTATGGATGATCAAGACTCTCTCGGTTGACTCGGTTAGCAGAGTTGTGGTTCCTTGGGTTATATGTCCAATGGTCTGAGAGTTAGAGTACTACCTGCCATAGTAGCTGAAGGACCGTGCTTATGCACATGTTTTAGTCTGCACTATGAATGAAATGATGCAGGTTTCATTCCTAGTGTAGACCTTCTCTTTTGACGAGTGAGTCTGGAATTAATAAATAAATGAACAAGGTAATGGAAAGGAAATGGATTAATGGCGTAAAGTGCCCTAAAAAACTTGCTTGGGACCTAGAGTATAATTAGATGCAACCTACTTGAGTCTTTTAGATTTTTTTGTAATATATGTTTAGTTACTGCATTTGCATTGCCTATCTAGAGTCTTTTATTTATAAATTACTGTTATATCCATACTGGGTCATTTGACTCAGAAGTTACCCCTCTTGGAAATCCAACAGGAAGTCGTAAGTAGGAGATTGAGGCGAGAGGCTTTGGCAGCGCAACTAAGAATCATATCTGAGGTTGTTACCTAGTTAGGCAATTTACTATTATTATTTCTCCATCTTCTCTATTGATGATGTAATAATAAGACTTGGATTATTCTTGCTATCTTAGGTTGTGGACATGTTCTATATGAATGGAAATTTTCTTTTGACATTTTTGTATGAATGTTTTATCATGCAGGTTGTATATAACTGTTGTTGGATAATACTTATGAATGGGCGTTGAGATGCGCTCCCTTTGAGGAGGGGCGTTACAGAGACAATCTCTAATTACCATTTTCTTTGTTTCCGAATAGCTTCAGACCCAAGATGTAAAAGGCTTCTCCAAGATCTTTCATCTCAAAGGTATGGGAAATCTAGATCTTAACACTAGCAATCATTCCTATATCATTTTAAATGATAACGATGTCATCTACATAGAACATGATGGACACAATGGTGCTTCCACTAAGCTTCTTGTACACACACAGTTCATCGCGATTTTAAATGAAATCGCAACTCTTTATGATTTCTTCAAATCTGATGTTTCAACTACGAGAAGCTTGTTTGAGCCCATAGATGGATTTCTTCATCTTTCACACTTTGCCTTCCTCAGCTTTGAAGCCATGGGGTTGCTCCATATAGATGTCCTCCTCGAGGTACACATTGAGAAATGAGGCCCTGACGTCCATCAGCCAGATGCCGTAGTTAAGATGTACAGCTATTGCTATTAGTTTCCTGGCAGACTTAAGCATGGACACATGAGAAAATGTCTCATTGTAATTGATACCTTCAAGATCCATTTACACTCAGTGGGTTTTACCCCTCAGGTGGATCCTCTAGGGTCCACGCATCGTTCTTATGCATGGAGTCTATATCAGGCTTCATTGCTAAGGTTCATCTATACATGTCATGATCCACGAGTGCTTCATCAAATGAAGTTGGATCATTGTCAGACTATTTTGATGCATGGAATCTATATTTTTCAGGTGGTATAAACACCATCGAACTCCTTCAAGAGGTGTAGGTCTTTCATCTTCAATTGTCTCTTCTGTTTCTGGTTCAGGAAGCTCAATATTCTCAGAAGATTCAGTGAGTTCCTTTACTTCATTCTTGTCTTGACTTTTAAGGAAGTCATCCTCTAAGAATTACATGCCCCTAGAGATGAATATCTTTTGAGTATCAAGGTCCTGAAACTGATATCCAATATCGTCCTTTACACACCCAATGGAGTAGCACTCTCTCATGTGAGATTCCATCTTACTTGCGTTAATGTTCTTAGTATGGACCACGCAACCCCAAAATCTCAAGTGTCTAACATTGAGCTTGGTTCCGAACCAAAGCTCATGAGAGGTTTTGGATACATATTTACTAGGAATCATATTAAGGATATATTATATCACTATTACATATCTTCAGAAACTAAGAGGTAACTGTGTTTTACTCATCATTGATCAGGCCATATCCATGAAGTTCTTGTTGCATCTTTCAGCAACACCATTTAGTTAGGAGTTCCAGAAGGAGTGAGATCGGATACAATTCTTCTCTTTTTAAGGCATTCCTTGAATTCATTTGAGAGATACTTGCCACCTCAGTCATATCGAATATGTTTAATCTTCCTATCGGTTTGGTTCTCAACCGAAACCATGAATTCTTTGAGCTTTTCAAAGATTTCATATTTATGATGTAATAGGAAGATAAACTTGTATCGTGAATGGTCATTAATAAACGTCAAATAGTATTGATATCCATTTTGAGTCGGAGTACTAAAGGAACCACATACGTCGGTATGTATTAGGTCAAGTATACCCTTGCATCATATACCCTTATTTCAGAAGGGTGTTCTGGTCATTTTACCTAAAATGCAATGTTAACAAATAGGTAAACTTTGGATCTCTAGAAAATCTAATGGTCTGTATCTACTAATCTATTGATCCTATTAATAGATAAATAACAAGGTCTTTGATGTCAAATAATAGTTAAATAATTTATGACCTCTCTAGATCTTTTAAGGTTCTTATTAGTGGTAGTAAAATTCATGACACAATCATCAATGCAATTCAAAGAGTACTCGAGGAGTTAGAAAACCAACTCCAATATATTTACCATAATGACTTATGATAAGCTTCTCACATAACATGAATAAATATCCATTTCTAACTAACTCAAATACATATAATAAGTTCCTTCCAACATCTAGAACACAGAGGCATTCTTACGTAATAAGACTCTCCCACTAGATAATGATAGCATGCATGTCCCGACGGTGACTGCTGCAAGAGTTGCAAGATATCCCATCTGGATGACTATCTCCCCTTCATCAAGCTTTTTGGTTTCCTAAAATAGATGCAATAAATTGCATATATGAACAGAAACCCCAGAATCTATGACTCAACTACCTTCTTCTATGCTAGCCCCTTCCGAGGCACATGTTTTCAACTACACTTTCCCTTGATCTATTCAACCAATACACTGCATGTAGGATTCTCCTTCTTCATAGCATCTTAAGCAGACTTCAATGAAGATATGAGCTCAACATTTTTTAGCAGCAGTTTACTCATGTGGTATGATACCATAAAATTATCGAAAGACTTGGGCAGAGACATTGGACTGCATATCTGCATCCATTGGTGCCCCATGGGTATCCAGTCAAAGAGATTGTTAGCCATGTAAGCCCATGGTGAACCATTTCTACGATAAATGTTATTGTAATCTGTGATATATCAATAAAGGTTATTGATTTATTTGACTCCTTGTTTGAGCTTAAATGAGAAAACGCACTTATAAGGTCCATTAGTATAATTAAGGATATGTAGTGATAAGTCGATTTCCACCTCTTTTAATAATATTGAATTGTAGTATAGAAGGCGGAAAATAGATCAACAAAAATCAAATGTTTGAATATGTGGAGATTTAACTTGGTTAATATACCAAGGTTGAACACAAGGACACAAGAACACACGTCTGTGATTAAGGTACTCTAAGAATATATTTAAACTATGTATGTAAAAATACATATGAAATGATACACAATTTTTAGTTGAGTTTCTATGCAGATATTATGATGAAATAAATATGAAACGAATGCAAATGGACCTACATAACAATCTATTAAATAATGCAATTTAACTCCTTACCTCGATGATTAAGTTAATTTATTAATAAATGCACAATGGTCCAACTAATGCACATATGAATTCTCAATTTAAATCAATGCATGTGCATTTTCAATTTCATAAACTGATAAAATCACTTAAACAATAATTTGAATCCCTAGATGACTAACAAATTAGAAAATGTAATTCCAACATCGATTAAGTTCATGATAATTCCAAATAAGTCCAACACATAAAAAGTTCAATTTAGCAAGTAATCTCAAAAGCATGCAAATTTCAACTCAATGAGTCAAGTGTAAAATCTACCAAGCTTCTCTAAATTTTAAATCATTTTCAACAAGTTAAATTAGAGAATTAAATATATAATATGAAAAAGCATGAAAGAAGATTTTAAGGAAGATAATTCCATTTAATTTGGTGACATGATTCAGAAGATATTAACATCATTGTCAAGGATTGAATTGCAATTAAAATAAATGTAAAACATATCAAATATGTCCAAAACATGATATAAATGTAATAAATAAAACCACAAGGGCTAAAAGTATAATAACACATGCATGAGGGCATAAGTGTAAATATCAAAAGCTAGGAGGGCTTATCTACAAAAGACCAGGTGACACATGGGTGGGTGCGTGAGGTGAGGCTCAGATGGTAGGGCCGCTCGGGTCGATGTGGCATGCGTTGGAGGCTCGCTCTTAGGCTTGGGCGATCGAAATTGAGGAGCGAATTACTACTTTAGCACGGAGGCTGGGATCTGATCTCAAATATAAAGCAGATCTAGATGATCTGATCTAACAACTACTACTCATCTTGTCTCCTCTATGTTGTACGAGGATGGGGGCACTCTAGCATAGCTCCGGTGAGGGAGGTGGAGTTCCTTTGTGCTCCTTGTGGCTGGCTAAAGGTCCAGGCATCTCCATAAAGGGCTTGTGAATACATGCAGGTGTTATGGGGCTTTGAATACTATTAGCCAATTGCCGAAGCAATGGGGGATGATCTAGATGGAAAATGAGGGTGGAATGGAGAAGAAATAGAGGTAGAAGAGCAGAGCCCTAATGGGTTCACACCTTTATGAGAGAGGTGTGAAAGCTTGAGGTGGAGGGGGCTATGGAGAAGTGGAGCAAGGAAGGGAAACGGTACGTAAAGACAACAAGGTGAAGGTGGATCTTATGGTAATAAAGAGGAGAAAATGTGATGGGAAGAAGGAATGGATCACTTGGAGAAGAAGAGGAGAATCAGAGGCAACTAGTCTGGGATCGGAGATAAAGGCTCCTGGATCCATACTCAAAGTAGTTATGAGGTGTTGAGCTTGAGTTGCTCGAAGGAGGAGCTGCGACATGGTGGAGTTCCGTCATGGATCATGCTAGAGTGGTTTCCCTTCATCGCTCACTAACCTACCTACTCTATGTCACAAAAAAAGGAGTGGCTCGGGGATCCACTAGTGCAAGGGTGGATTGGAGTCTTGGGCTGAGCGCCTGAGGGTGCCCAGTCTTCGCTGAACTCCCCCATCCATGGGGAGCGACTCAGATGGTTGTGGAGGCATCCGTAGCATGGCTGTAGGCCATGTGTCAACACAAAAAGGTCTACATCATGATCAAACCTTGATTCATCCTCCCCTTGACAAGGGGAAGAAGAGGACTATGGGGAGCCTCCATGTAGGGGTGGACCTGATGAACATTCGAACAACTCGGGTTAAGTATGAAACTAAGGTGTCGTTGTGATCCAAATCGACCGAGCGAACAATCGAGAAAATTAAACCACTACCAAAATCAAACGGTGAATGTAAGCGATTTTGCTACTTTTATTTACAAGGTATAGCAACCAGGGTCGAACTCAAGGAGCAAAATTAAGAGCTAATTAGTGAGATTTCACGAATAAGAATCTTTTTAGTGGTTTTTAGTTTTTCAAAATTTCATTTTTAACAAGAGAGAAATAAGCACAAATGATAAAAAGTATTAACAATCACTCTTTTTATATTTTTTCTATGGAATAAAAAATACTCAGAAAATTATAATAAAAATATTTTTGGATTTTATCTATTTTATAATGTTTTTGGTTATTTTTATAGATTTTTCAAATGTTTTTGTTATTTTCTAAATAAAGCAGTGACAAAAACAACAAGCAGTGCACAACCAGGAGTAATTTGCAAGTTAAAAATAATTAAAATGCCCAAAACTCCTAGAGGTGATTTTTGTGACAGAATATAAATAAATATATACAGACGAAGACTGAGATCACTATTTTTGGATTTTTCCAAAATTTTATATAATTTGTATAAATTTTTGAGTGTTTTACAATTGTCATGATTTTCACAAGGTATTTTTCAACAACTACCCTAATTTTTATAAATTTTTTGAGTTATTTTTCAATTTTTTATAATTTTTAAAAGACAAACATGACACTTTTTAGGGGTTTTTGAAACTGTAATAATAAAAAAATGCAAAGAAATTAACCGGCAAAATTACCACAAATAAAGCATGCAAGCAGGTGTCATATATAATTTTTGGGTAATTTTTGAGGTTTATTAATTATTTATATTACTAAATAAAAGTCATGTAATTAAAAAAAATGTAGATGGACCTATCTGTAATTACTTTAAGTCTATGGGCCTAACAGATAACAATCAAGAAAGTCTAGGGGTCAAATATGTAATTGTTCCATTAAGCACAAGCGTTGCATGTGACTCATAGTTCATAGGGGCATATATGCAAATATCAAAACACGACATTCATTTCATAATAGTTAAAAGTTCAGGATAAATATTGCAAATATCCCAATAATCATGAGTGGACATACGCGACTTGAACTCGATTGGACTATAGTGCTAAATAAACTATTGGGGTCCGACCGTAATTGTTCTTAACTACACATTTTATTTACTGGACTAAAGCTAAATAACATAAAAGACGTGGTAAAAAGTGAAGTATACCCTCAGGCGCATGCGAGACACGTGCTCTGATGTACGACCCTGATGTGCCTCTACAAAAGGATCTGACGGTTCTGGCATATGCGCTGATGTACGACTCTGATGACCGTACGACTCTGATGACCGTTGAGATGTGGATCTGACGACTCTGATCATAGGCGAGCGTGCATGTCAGATCTATGTCAAAAGATGATCTGGCGTTCTAGAAAAAAGTCATGGTAGTGCAGCTAAATTCAATCTGGGGGAGCTCCTTTGGATCTGATGGATGTGAAGCCTGTTGGAAGAACATGTAGCAGGGGAGCTTCGATCGAAAGTGGGCGTTGATCAGGTGGTCAGATCGTTGCTCGAAGGTATTCAACACCTTCAGAAGGATGCTCCGCATCAGTTGGCAAGCTTTGATGAGACGATGAATGGTCAGATCAATGTGGTGGTGCTCCACCACCTAGACCTGCTCTGCTGGTCCATCGAAGGGTCAAATGGTGCTCCCGTGCCTGTCTAAGGGAAGCTATGGTGGATGGTGTTCAATCAACTACGTACATGGGAGACGGAGATCCTACCTTAATATTGTTGTGATGTGTGAGTCTAAGGGGTCAGATTGTGTAGGAAGGATGATGGCGAGTCATGAAGTCGATCTGTGTAGATAGGTGTATGTGACGGAGCTCCGACCAACTGGTCGGAGCTGATGAATTGGCGGTGGTGGATAATGAAAGATCAAACTGAAACATGAAATGTTGAGGGGGATAAGTTGAAGGTGCTAATAGACTCAAAAGCTTCAGGCGAGGTGGAGGGCAAGGTTATGGCCTCAACTGGACTGCGAAAGGAGCATGAGTCTTGTCGCAGCGGCGCTCCGGCCACGCGATGAGCTGCATGCTACCCTGCTCCCAATCGAGCTCCCAAAGGGACCTATAGAAGGCTGTCACCCTGCTGGAGGTCTTAGATTAGAAATGGAGGCACAAGGGATGAGCTACGGAGCTTGAGAGGCAGAGGAGAGGTTTTATAGAGGTGCCCTAGGGCCTAGAAGATTTGAGGAGAAGAGCAAAATCCTAGGGCGATATGACTGCTCCTAGGGATCCATGAAGATGTCGGATCCTAGGAGAACATTCGGGTGCAAGAATCGATGTAAATGGAGATATGACGCGATTGGGAAAATGGAGAGAAAATATGTCCGACAGAGGTGGAGTCGGGTCGGGTCAGCTAGGAGGAGGGGTTGACCAAGGTCAACAATCCGACGTGGAGCGATAGGAAAATTCCAGGCTAGAAATTGAAATAATAAAGAATATAAAATAACAAAAGATTTTGAAATAAAAAATGGATACAATGAAAATTGTTTAAAAATAAAAAATGAATAAAATGAAAATTGTTTATTATTTTTCAAACTATTTTTCTGTGATTCTTAATTATGAAAAATATATAGGATATATACAGTATAACGTAGCACGTATAGGTATGATATACCTGTATATTATGTATATATATATTTATTTATTTTATTATTTTTATAAAAATATTTTATTTTGTATTCTATTTCTTTACAAAAAAATTTAAGGATCATAAAAAGTTTTGTATTTGGTTTTTATAGAATAACTATATATATTAATCAAATAGGTGTTTTATATAATATATACATGTGTGCCTTTTGTACAATAAACTTTAGATTTTATTTTTATTTTATTTTGTGTTTTCTATTTTTTATTTTATATATATTTTATTATAAAAGTTATATACAAGTGTTTAAAAATAATATGGTATTCACGGAATGTAAAATAATTATAAATATTTATTTGTATAGTTATTATCTACAATGTACCCTATCCGCCCTACTTACATTCCTTGTCGACCACGCCAAGCTTTGACCTTCTCTCGGGGTTTGGGCCACTATGTATTTATTCTAAATAAATCATCTTTTTATTTTCTCTTTATTCTTTTATTTTTGGAAATATTGGTTAATTATGCAATGTTAACAAATACATGTACAATGGTAATTTATTTTATTTACATAAAAGATGATGCTAAAATAAAATAATAAATAATGAGAATCATATATTCATCAGTCATGATAGGAGCCGGAGGTGGTGATTATGAAGTGAATATGGCAGTTACAAGAGTGTGATGGGGGCGACTATAACTATTGTTTATTCGAGCGTTTAGGGGTGATATGGATGTTTACGGCTTGGGCATGAAAGGGGAGTGAAGGGTAAATGTTAGGGGGTGGTCAGTGAGTGAAACAGAAGCGGGGAATGAATGAGAAAATTGGGAGACGAAAGAGGTGCAGAGAGGGGCGACGTGGGTATCAACCATTATAGAGGTAGGCGAAGGGAAAACAACTGTTGGATCATGCGGTCCAATGGCCATTAAAGAGGTGCAAAGGGACGATTGTGATGAGATCATGGGATCTCATCAAGTGGCTAAGAAAGGAGTGGGGAAGAATGACCCAAATGAGATCATCAGAGCCAGATCGGATGGCGGAGAAAATAGGAGGGAGTGAATGAAGAGTCGGGCAACGTGGCTCGTCCAGAGGGAGCCATGTGGCCCAGTGGGAAAATTAGAAAAAGAAAAAATAAAGGAAAAACAAAATAAAATAGTTAGAGGTTAAATTAAAAAAGGTGCTCAACATGAAAGTTGTAGATTTTGATGAGATTTACAAATTCCATGTTGAACAAAAAGTCAAAAGAGGTCATATGTACATATTTATATTTTTGCAAGTATTTTTAAGGATTTAAAAACACTTTTTTAATTTCTTATTTGTTTTTTTTATTATATTTAATGTCAAAATAAATATGTACAATATTTATCTAATCTTATGAGAATTTAGTTAATTAAGAAATACGAAAAATAAAGCACTATAATAGAGTTAATTATATACAATAATTAGGGTTAGTTATAAGCAAATTGGTAATTATTGAAGTTAGCAAATTATGGTTACCTTTTATTGAATAGCTTAAGTAAGAGGAGTTATAAATAAGAGTTATGATGATCAATCATGGATTTATAACCTCGTATACTTAAACTATGCTCGTCCTCGAGCAAATAAAGAATGAAATAAGTTGGATTAATCTCTGACTATGCATGTGATTATTCAAGGCTTGCGTAATTAAGAACCCTCGATTTTGGTGATCCTAAAAATTCTAAGTTGAATCGGGCTCTATTCAAAAGGAATCCAACATCCGTAATTATCAGACTCCCCCTGTACACATATAGCATAAGGATATGACATTAAGTGTGAATTACATTTATGAGAGTCGAGTCAAAACATCACTCAAATTCTTTAACACTAGAGAAGAAAATCATTTATAAACACTAGAGAAGAAATCATTTATTACATTCAATCTACCATCTCTTTAGTTGTCAGACTTGAGAGTGAAGGTGAAAGGCCAGATGATGTAGTGCATAGATATGTGTATTTTCTTCTCTCCCTCTTATTGGAACAAGGAACCTCTCGAGTGTCTTATAAACACAACACATGTATATTCATTATTAACACAACACATGTATATTCTTATTGTTGATCAGTGTGTCCGTCGTGAGAGGGTGTTGAGTCGTCTGCACTTGTTTTCCTAGGAATGCACTGGGTGTATCTCTTTTGAGTATCTAATATAACTTTGACACCCATACTTGCTATATGATGCAAACCCCCTTTTGGATTATAGCCTGACTCATAAATGCCTAAGATGGTGGTCCAAGTGGACACTTTGAATGGTTGGGAGTGCTTGCCTTTGATGGAATCTCTTTTGATTTTGTCTTTGCAATGTAAGAGATTTTCTTTCTTTTTCTTTTTACTTTTGACTAGCTCCACTACTTTTACCAAGTTGGCACACACTAATCAATATTTTTAGATTTCATCAAACCTGACACGTAGGTAAATATCAAGATATAGTATAAGAACATGTTCTCATACTGGCTAAGGTTGCTGACACTCACGTTTCATGAAGCCTTCATCGATTTTATCCCATCCTCGAGCATCGTTAGTCGGGTCCAAACCCAAATCACCCATCCCAGTTTCTCAAGTGATCCCTCAACTCATCTCATCATCAATGCAGTTGTGTATGTGATGTGGAGGTCATATTCTTTAAGGTAGAGATTAAGCATGCAATATAGCAGACATATCTTTCAAACTACGGAAGTGTGGACAATTAAGTCACAAACCCTAATGACTAAGTCTCATTAACTCTGAATCCTAAGACATCATAAACCAAAGTTTCTTTATTCCTCAAGTCTTAAGTGATAGAGATAGTGTCAGGGATATATCTAACTTATTTGTTAGTATTTTTGTTATTTTCAATTTTTTATGATGTTTTTAAATAAAGTTAGAAAAACACATGTTAGTCTCATTTCCACCCTCATTTTTGAAAAGATTCTTGAAAAGAGTTTTCAAACCATGTCACATAATATATAGATCTTCAAATTATTTTTCAAATGATTTTCAAAATAAGTAAAATTCCCATTTTTCAAATCCATGTAAAACATTTTTTTTCAAAACATTATCACATAGTTAGAAAACATTTCAAATCAGTTTACAATCCTTTTACACCAATTAGTTCAAAAGATACTTTATCCTAGATCCGAAAAATTTTGAAAATATGAGTTATGGTTAAATTATATATGAAATATCTATGGTATACACCCTATACTTAGCTTGTGTTATTTTCTCATAGAACTAAGTGATATGAAGCCATATCTCATGCTAAAATATAAAAGGATATACAGGAATCGACTCGGGTCTCTCCTCTATACTCAGGTTAGAGATAACTAAGTATAAAAATAGGACCAAGAAGAGGGGTCAATGAGTGAAGAATTGGATGGGGACTCAGGCCCCCCATACATAGGCCAAGAAGAGCCTATGTAGAGAGATGTTGAATATAGATGGAGGGTCCTGAGGTAATCAACCTGAGAAACTTGGTTCTCCCTACACTGAGGCTGAAGAGTAGCCTATGTATCTGGATATGGGGCTAAGGATGGGGAACCGAGACACAAAGTTGGGGTTAAATGAATCTTCTTAGATGGAATGAATCTATGGAGATGAAGAAGGAGAATGGAGTTAGGGTTTATGGGAGGGTTGGGGGTAATACCTAATCAAGGCTCAAACCAATCAAGGCAAACCCTTGAGTTCACCAACTCACACATGAAGACCAACAAATGTCACTCATTTTATCTTTTCGAATTTATTGGCTATAATAAAAATATAAGTCCATTATGCAAGGTTTAAAGATGGGTTTTGGGCACTATCCTAGGGACGCATCCTCGCCTATCAACATGCATAAACCATCCTACATACAATAATGTCGAGAAATGCTATCCCAAAATACAAGTATTATTTTTACTCATTTTATTTAATCGACTTGCATTATCAGTCTAAATTT
Organism: Ottelia alismoides; assembly: GCA_037367405.1. Taxonomy (NCBI): domain Eukaryota; kingdom Viridiplantae; phylum Streptophyta; class Magnoliopsida; order Alismatales; family Hydrocharitaceae; genus Ottelia; species Ottelia alismoides. Next base: position 87,094 of record JAZKJV010005140.1, read on the forward strand.
TAGCTTAGGTTGTCATTGAAATTAATGTGAGCAAAAAATCAGGCAATCATCATCTACCGTCCAGTCCCGATTCTATTTAATCATAAGTTATAAACCAAGATTGAGAATCAGAAAAAGTCATTGTAATGAAAACATGATGCATGCCTGAGAAAGAGATACTTTCATCGCTTCCCAGCTCTCTCCATGTGTTATGCAAGACTAAATTTAAATCTAACGTTACTTGTATGCAAGTCAAGAAAATCCTCACCTACACATGCTACTATTAGCGAGAAGAATTGAGTTAGTGATTGGCTAAGTAGAGCGAGGTATGGCGCATCTTGTGAATCTAATTAGATGCTTATTTAATGTGTCCTAAACTACGATCAAGCACTATATGATATGAAATAATAAAGCTCTATGATCCGCGTGCATAACCTAGCTCGGACACTCAAGTCGAACCTCACCTGGGTTAGTGGTGAAATATATTCCACACAACCACATCAAAGTCTAAGTCTTCATTATAGTTGCGGGATCTCAAATGAGAACCACTATAAAGACAATTATTATAGACATATTTACAAAATTAATGAAAAAAATTACTAATAATAAATCTTGATCTTTAGAGATGATTTCTATAGTTCCTCGTGGTGACATTTCTTGACACCTCACCTTCGCGTCTCTCGAGCATTTTCATTCCTAGTAGGCCTTGACACAAAAACCATGCATTAGATATAATATCAAGATAAATAAAAAGTAATGAAACATAACGAGAAAATGCAAGTTAGTCAAACAAAGGCACATTGACCTAAACGTTAAAATAATCAACTTAATTAAACACTAAAACCTAAATAATAAAAAAAGATAAGCTGTGTTCCCGACAACAACACCATTTGATGAACTGATTTCCATCTCGTTTAATAATATTGAATCGTAGTATAGAAGGCAAAAAATATATCAACAAAAACCACATGTTTGAGTATGTGGAAATTTAACTTGGAAAATATACCAAGGCCGAACATAAGGATAAAATGATTGGATTTTATAACTATAATCTAGATCTTGTGATGAACTTACTCTAATAATCTATTTAAACTAAGTTTGCAAAAATGCACATGAAATGATGCATAATTTTAAGTTGATTTTCTATGAAGCTATTATGACACAACAAATATGAGATGCATGAAAATGGACCTACAGAACAATCAATTAAATAATAAAATTAACTCCCGACCTCAATTATTATGTTAATTTATTGATAAACTCACAATGTTCCAACTAATGCACAAATGAATTCTCAATTTAACTCAATGCAGGTGTATTTTTAATTTCAGCAACGACTAAAAAAATCACTTGAACAACAGTTTGAATACCTAGATGATGAACAAATAAGAAATGTATTTCAACAGATATCAATTAAGTTCTTGATAATTCCAAAAATATCCAACAAATAAAGAATTCAGTTTAACAATTAATCTCAAAAGCATGCAATTGTCAACTCAATAAGTGAATTTTAAAAGCTACAATACTTCTCTGAATTTTAAATCAATTTTAACAAATCAAATTAGATAATAAAATTTATAAGATGAAAGAGCATGCGACAAGCTTTTAAGAAATACTAATTTCATTTAATTTTGGAGCTATGGTTTAGGAGATATTAAACATCAATGTCAGGGACTGAATTACAATTAAAATAAATTAAAAACATATCAAATAGGTCCAAAATAGGAGGGCAATAAATAAAAGCCACAAGGGCTGAAAGCATAAATAACAGATACACGGGGGCTTAGTTTAAATATCAATCATCAATGGAACTTATCTTCAAAAAGACCAAGCAGCACGTGTGTGGGCGCATGAGGTCAATCTCAGATGGCAAGGCATCTCAGGTCGACATGGTGCATGCTGGAGGCTCACTCCTAGGCTTGGGTAATCAAAGATGAGGAGTAAACCGCTACTTCAACACAAAGGTTGGAATCTAATCTCAACAATAGAGTAGATTTGGATAATCTGATCTGATGGCTACTTCTTGTCATGTCTCCTTTGTTCTAGCCGAGGATGGGGATGCTCTGGAGGAGCTCCGGTGAGGGTGGTGGAGCCCATCCATACTCCTCAAGGATGGCTAAGGGTCCAAGAACCTCCACGAAGGGCTCGTAAAATTCCTAGAGGTGTGTTGAAACTCTGTCGTAGGCTGGATGACCGTGTCGATGGAGCTACATTGGAGGTAGAGGAGTAGAGTAGAGAGATCTGCAAATTCTGGCCAATCGAAGGGGCTTTTGATACCTACAAGTGTTAGACAATAGTTAAAGCAATGCAAGATGCTCTGGATGGAAAATGGAGTGGAATGGAGGCTCATTGTAGGTGGAAGAGTGGAGTCCTGATGAGTTCACACCTTTGTGCGAGAGGTGTAAAAGCTCGATGTGGACGGGCTATGGAGAAGCGGAGAAGGGAAGGGGAATGGAGCGCAAAGATGATGAGGTGAAGGCAGAGCTAATGGTGTGTTCGGAAAGGTGTAAAAGGTGAATGTGTACGTGTGAATAAAAAGGAGAAAATACGAAGGGAAGAAGGAATAGATCACCCAGAGAAGGAGAGGAGCGTCTAAGGCATGGGAACTGGCCTGGGATCGGAGCTAAAGGCTCGTGGGTCCTTGTTCAAAGCAGTTTGGGGTGTTGAGCTCGAGCAGCTCAAAGGAGGAGCTGCGACATGGCAGAGTTCTGCCGTGGATCATGCCAGAGTGGTTTCCCTTTGTTTCTCACTAATAGATCTACTCTCTATCACATAAAGGAAGGAGTGTCTCAGGGATTCACTTGCGCAAGGGTGGATTGGAGACTTAGGCTGAGCGCTTGAGGGTGTTCTGGTCGTCTCTAAACTCTCCCGGCCATGGGGAGAAACACAGATGGTCGTGAAGGTGGTCGTAGCATGGCCGTAGGCCATGGGTTAACATAAGAAGGGCTCCGCCATGATCAAACCTCATGTCATCCTCCCCCTATCACGGGGAGGAGAAGAGCCTAGGGGGAACCTCTATGCAAGGGTGGGTATGTGTGATTGTAGTTGGAGGTGGTGGTTTTGAAGGGAAGTTGGCAGTTAAAGGATAATGATGGGGGTGTTGTAACCATCATTTATTTGAGCGACAGGGGTTGATATGGAAGTTTAGGGCTTGGGCGTGAAAGGGGAGTTAATGATCAATTTCGGGTTTGGACAATGAGGGAAATGGAAATGGGAAGTGAATGAGAGAATCAGGAGACAAAAGAGGTACGGTGAGGGGCGACAAGGGTATCGGCCATTGTGGAGGTAGACGAAGGGTGGCAACAGTTGGATCATGCGATCCAACAACAACTGAAGAGGTGCAAAGGGATGGGCAAGATGAGATCAGGGGATCTCATTGAGTGGCTGAGAAAGGAGCGGGGAAGAACGTCCCAGATGAGATCATCAGAGCCAGATCAAACAACATAGTAATCGGAAGTGAATGAAGAGCTGGGTGACGTGGCTCAGCTAGAGGGAGCCATGTGGAACAATTAGAAAATTTTAAAAGAATAAAAAATAAAGGAAAAAATAAAATAAAATAGTTAGTGGTTAAATTAGAAAAAAATGCTCATCATGAAAATTGTAGATCTCGATAAGATCTACATCTTTCATGTTGAACAAAAGTCAAAGAGGTCATATATACATACTTGTATTTATGTAAGTCTTTTTAAGGATTTAAAAACACTTGTTTTTTATTTTCTTTTGTGATTTTTTGTATTTTTAATTTATATATAATGTCAAAACAAATATGTATAATATTTATCTAATTTTTATAGAATTTTTAGTGATTAAGAAACATAGAAAATAAAGCACCCTAACATAGTTAATAATACACAATAATCAGGGTTAGTTATAAGAGAAGGGTTAATTGTTAATGTTAGCAAATTATGATAAACTTTTATTGAATAGTTTAAGGAAGATGAATAATAAATAAGAGTTATGATTATAGATCATGGATTTATCAGTACCATGATCATCTTAATAATCATGCAACTGTTGATTCAATGGTTGAATCATAAAGGAAGGCACTTGGATGATATTAATGATTTAGAATGAGGACTCACAAAGCACTACCAAATGATTGTTAAGAGATGATCTCCAACATGAGAAGGAGATGACATTTCTTCTCTAAAGGTTGATATCTGATCAACCTCTTGATGTAGGCCCGCTGCATAGGAATAGGGGTTCGAAGGTGTCAGATAAGTTATGTCAAAGAGTTGAATTAATGAGATCGAGATAATAAAGACCTATGCCATATTTTGTCACGATATAGGAACACATACTCTGATCAGAGATAAGTAAATTTCTGTATGTCTAAGTATGTACATTAGGCAGACCATTATGTTCATGATCTAATTAAGTTCTATACACTGGTGAGATGGTGTGTATATGCGGGCTTATGAGCAATACACTATCTCAAAGGGATCATACATGTTCACTAGTGAATCAAAAGACATGAGCTCACTCCTGAGGTATTAGGACTGATCAAATTCAATGCAAGATCGTCTTGCTTTGGAAGCAAGATACGAATTTATAGGTATGATATATGCTTTTAGAAAGCATATGATCGATACCAACTGCTAATGACCGAATGAGAAACTTAATGATAAAACTCTGAATGAGATAATTTAAATGTGATCTAAAAATTAGGGTTTATTCTAGGTCTATAAGAATGCATGATGTATGTGTATTAGGAATACTCGAGGGTGATGTGATTGTAAGTGATTGTATAACCATGACACTTCCATTCTGATGGAGTGATGAAACATGTTTGCATTTTAGTGTCTCCTCTCAGTAGATTAGTAATCCAATCTTAGTCCAAATGTTGGACATTGTTCTGAATGTGATTAAAATGCAATGAGAAGATTAGATTTACAGTTTAATTTAATCAAGCATCTTGGAGAGGTCCCTGAGTTCTGGATTTGAGATATGATCTCAATATCCTAGTCACTATACATAGAATGTACACTCACCTTGTCCTTATCTCCAAGTATCCACATAGAAATCACATTATTCTTGAAAGAGTTCAAGAGAAATTCCATTATTAATGGTGTATCTGAGCACTGGGAGATTGATGATTATATGTGATTTAATTATCATGAATACATGAGAATAGTTATCTAAGATAATGAAATATGATTTAATTATCATGGTTATTATTAATGTGGATATCACTATCCATAATAATCGTAAATACTATAAATGTGATTTATAATATGCTAGAGAGATTTATTTGTAAATAATATTTACGAGTTAAATATTGTTATGAATTGGATTCACATTAAACAAGAAATAATAAATGTAATTTACATTTTCTATTGGATGGTTGAATTTGATTTAAAATTATCAATGACGTGACTGAAATTATCACAAAATAACTTGAAATTATTTTGGTGAATAATTTGCAACAAAAGTTGTTACTTATGTGGATATTTGATGAAATATGAGATCTCGCAAAATTAGAAAAAGGAAGCCACCTTACTATTATATAGGGGGGACGACCACCATTGAGCCCTAAGTAAATGTGGTCGTCCACTCTATGTTAGGTAGGAGGCTTATCCTATTTCTAGTTATTTCCACATTAAGTGATTAATTCAAATTAAATTATATTGATGAATATTTAATATATTTAATTTATTTTAAATTAATTATTTATTGTTGCAAATTTATGCGATAATAATCATAGCCATTGATTTAAGAGCATAAATTAATCTACACCATTGATTATATGTGCACATATATTGGGATCCATGTACATACAATTTTTTATTCAAGAAAGGCTAAACCTAGCTCTTTCTCTTACAACAATAAGAAGCAATGAATCTCTCCCGCTCTCTATTCTCATATATTCCCAAGCTCTCTCTATCTCTCTCAATATTGTGGCCGTCCACTATATTGACCTATCGATCCTCACAGTCATCGTGTCGCCGTTGTGTTGCCAGATCGACTGCTCGTGTATCTCTACCTTCTTCGATGCATCTTGCTCGTGAGGGAAGGCTATCGATTTAGTGAGAAAAAATGAAGATACTATGTTCTCAGATCATCATCTCGGATTACGGGATCTATGCATCTCATCTACGCGCCTGCATGTGCATCCTTTGTTGGATCGGGCTTGAGACAGGATGCCTTTTCATTTAGAGACACGCGATCGCAATCATGCTTCAAGAAGCAATTCTTTGACTCATTTGTGATCTTGAAGAAATGACTTGAGAAGTGCTCTCATATTAGGTGATCTCAACTAATGAATTTTTTTAATTTCTGCTGCCACAAGCAATTAGTATGACTAATCGCTCTTGATCTCATGTGATGTGATCTTCATGCTTACATGATGTCCTAAAGTTTAAATCCTAGCCTTCATGTGGTATCAAAACTTTGGTCAAAGTTCTTGGATCTGATCCAAATCTTAAGGGAATAAGGTTTTGTATATTAGATGCACATGGACACGTAGTTTATGCATGAGATGCATGTTTTGAATCATTTTTGCTAAAATGAGATGATATTATTTATTCACTATTTGAATGATTTTTTTGGATATAAAATATATTTATAATGTCTAAATATGTCCCCAAATCAAGAGCCAATAGTTGGCACCATAGGTGCATAAATTAAAATTCAAAATGTTCCTACAGTGACATTGTTCTGGATGTATTCACGTATCTATAATAAATTTATTTTTTGTTAGAGGTTTCACATCATTAAACATGAAATAAGTACTTTATATATATAAAATTAAGCCAGCAAACCACTCAAATTAATTTCACGTGATTCCGACTTCGTTTTCCCTAGATATACCATATTTAGTAGAGATGGGTTGGATGATGATTGGATCATCAAGATTACTTTCTTAATGTCTTTATCATTTAATGTAAATAAAGTAAACTAAGAATTTTCAATGATTAAATTTATGCTTAATTTTTATGGAAATATTTGATTAAACATTGATAGCGACTAAATGATTGTTTCAATGTCAAAACCCTAGTTTAAGCTACAATAGTTGTTGGTCAACTTTTACATTCAAAAAACCAAAAATATGTCTGCTTGTTATGACTAGAAATTTAGGATATTTAAAAATATTTTAAGATGCCTAATATTTCTGAGTGAACAATATATATGTATCATGCCAGTTACCAAGACCAAGTGACCGATAAAACCTCTTAGTGCAATTTGTACCAATTGTGTTGTCTTGAATTGATTTGATGATGGTGTCTTGGCTATGGATATGCTAATGGATTACTTAATTGGCAGTCATCATCTCAGTGTGAGTGCTCCCTCTTAGCATTATCTGTTCGAGCTAGCTTGATCCGCTTCAAGTATGGGTAGCATTAGAAGTCTCTGCATACTTTAAATAATTCATTAGAATAATACAATTATACAATGTGAGGGTGTATATTGTACAGTAATATCAAGCAAACTCTACTTGTTATTCGATTGTTCATTAATTTAATATGATTATATTAATTAGATATAATTAAAATAAATAGTCTATTTTAAATGGAGTGGTAATTACCTTAGAATAATTAATCGTAATAAATATGATTCCTAATGATTAATTAAATTTCAATGAGATTTTGAAGATCATATAAATGACATCCATGGTCGCATGTCAAGATGAAGGGTATCATCACCATGGATTGTATGATAAAGATGCCTATGCGAAGTCATAGCTCCGATGTACAAGACCACATGAATTGTTGTGAAGACCCAAAACCCCAACATGTACTTAACCACACAATTCAAATGGATCTGAACTTAATTGTAATTCTTCTTTTATTCTAATATCTAAAAAATTTGTTCGAGTATTCTATCACGTAGTTCTCGTCGAGATCTTTCCAAGAACGTGAAAATCCAAGTTCGGGGAGACCGAGTTACGACTACTTTAGCGAAGAGGGGTCGGGGTCCTATTCAGATCGAACCCGGATCCAAATATGAGTTAAACCAAATAAAACCCACCCCACCTCTTCCAAAAACGCCCAAACCCCTTGCCCCGTTGACCTCCAGCCCCTTCCTCCTCCCACTCCCTCGCCGGAACGTTGCCGGAGCTCTCACCAAAAACATTCCGGATCGATGATCCGAGACCACCTACGCGTAGAGGAGAGCGAGGCCACCCTCGTGGACATATTCATATCGCGATCGGAGCGCCAACTGTGACGTTCTTTGCAGGAGGATATTATGAGTTGACACATAAACTTGAGGTATGATGCTCCTCCTTCTTGCTGTGAATTTCACACGGTTTTCGTCCTAGAATGGAGCACTCTTAGAGCCGTGGATAGTCTAGAACTTGGGAATGAGGGTCTATGTTCGATTCCCTTTCTCCATATTCTTTTGTTGAGATTTCTGCATTAAGTGCTCTTAATAAATACTTTAGAACATGAGAATATATGTCGTAGTATGATAGTGATGAGAAGTGATTGATATAATGTTTCTTGATCAGGAAACCTCGAATAATTCCAATGTATTTTCCATTGAGAAGGATCTGTATAAGCAGATGAACTGTATGCCATATAAGGCAATGTGTAGGTGTGCACAAGGTATCTGGTTGTTAAGCCCTCAATAGTTGAGAGGGGGGGAGTGGATTCAACAACAAATTGTAGGTATGGTTTTATGCTATTTTGGACTCCTGTTTAACGAAGACAACTAAAACCATTTCATTCAACCGATACTCTATTAATATGGCAAGGGCAAATTAACCCCTAACCATATATGACCGAAGATTGCCTTGCACACAAAAATTGACATTTACTTCTCACATGACCGGGAGGTGTCATTTCAAGGTTAATATTCAGGAAATGTTTTCCCTCACTGATTGAATCTGAATATCATACTTTACACATCCCATACATTCTGGACTCAGTCATAACTACATCGTGTTGCTATTAAATCACAAGAATACTTATTGAGTACATGATTTTCCTAGATATCGATCATATATCATGGCAAAGATGTTTATCTTCTTAGAGTCTCAGCTGTTTCGTTTCATAATTTTTCATTTTGGTTAATAATTTTGTTGAAGAACTTTTTTTTAAACCACTTTATAAGAAGTCTGTCTTTTTGGATAGTGAGGTGAAGACAATTATATATGGAAGATGGGGACTGTGTTGGGGCTTATAGAGATAGAGTAGTTGAGTATCTATTGTAGGAATCACTCAGTAGTACTTAATGAAATCCAAGTTACTGTACATCATATTGGAGTATCTGATTCAAGTAATATTCCAAAACAATAAACATATTGAGAATCTTTTGGTAGTGACTGATAAATTTTGTTTACATATTTCAGGGTGAAGGATATGGAAGAATCCTTAAGCGCATCATAAAAGCGTGAGGATCACATCATATGCTATCGAGAGCGACTAGTAGCACAAGTTGCTTGGTGCAGCGAAATTTAAAATTTTTAATCGATGAAACCACATGATCCAAGAACACTTCTTGGATCGTTTCATCTAACCACATAGTAGATAAAGGAATACTTCTCGAAGCGTGATTGTGATTGAGTCTCTAAGAAAAGAGATCTCCTGTGTCAAGTCCGATCTATCGAAGGAGACGTTTGCGAGCGCGAGGATGAGTCGTGTGCTTCTCATAATCCAAGTCGTTGATCCAAGCAAGATAACTCCTGATCTCGCCAAACTAGATCGAGCGTCTTCTTCGTGAGAGAAGCACACTGAAGAAGATGGAGAACCAAGGGTAGTCGAGGCAACTACCAAATAGTGATGTGATGATGGTGATGTCTTCTCTCTAGGGCTTGGATGGAGCTCCACCCAAAGAGAGAGAAAGTAGGCATGAGAATGAAAGAGAGAGAGAGAGAGAGAGATTGATGTTTGCAAGAGGTGTTGTAACATGAAGAGCAAGGGGTGCCTCTTCTTATATAGTACATTGGGAGTCCATGGATCACAATCCACGGACTACATACAATCAATTGATGAGATTGATTTGTGCTTCTTACAAAGGCCAAGATTTTGTTGTAAAAATACAACAACAATTAATTTAATTTATAATAAATATATATTGATAAATAAATATAAATCTATACTAAAATTAAATCAATCAAATGTGGAGATAATGGAATGGGGATTACATCCTTCCATGTAATAGAGTGGACGACAACCCTATCCTAATGGGATTGGGTGGCAGTCCACCCTTCCAATATGGAAGGGTGCAATCTCATGTAATCTCATGAGATTACATAATTCCTTGGAAATCTCCAAGATTTACAGAACACTTGTCGTAAATTATTCTACAACTGTTTCATAATTATTTCGTGAATATTGCAATCTAGCCATTGGAAATATGACAATCAAATTCACAACCTAAAAATAAAAAGTAATTTAATTTTTAATTAATTATCCAATATAAATCCAAGTCACACCAATAATTAATCAACAAATATAAACCATAATAATAACTCTCTAATACATAATAAATCACATTTATAATATATAATGAATAATTTGGATAGTGCTATCCACACCATTCATATCCATAATAATCAAATCGCAATTAATTATATTGGAGTATCATTCTCATGCATTCAAATAATATAAATCAAGTTCATATTATTGATTATAATTAAATCACATTTAATTATCCATTTCTCAATGCTTAGATATAATTCAACTATGGGGGATATTTTAGAACTCCTTCAAGAATAATGCGCTTTCTCCACGGATACTTGGAGATAAGGACACAACGATTATACGTTCCACGTATAGTGACTTGGATGTCGAGATCACATCTCAAATCCAGATCTCACGGACCTCTCACAGATGCTTGATTAAATAAAGGCTGTAAATTTAATCTTCTCATTGCATCTGAATCTCATTCTGATCAGTGTCCAACACTTGGACCAAGATCATTTTTCTTCTCTACTGAGAGTGAGTCACTAAAATCCAGACCTGTTTCATCACTCCCTCGAAATGGAAGTGTCATGGTTATACAATCGTTTATGATCGCATCACCCTCAGGTATTTGTAATACCTGCACATCCTACATACTGAAAGACCTATGATAAACCCGAAGATATATATCAATTTCACACTGTCATCTATAGTGTTTTATTATTAAACTTTCTTATTATTGGTCATAGGGAGTTGATATTCATCATATGCTTTCCAAAAGCATATATCATACCTACAAATTGTGGTCATGCTTCCAAAGCATGACGACCATGAATGGAATTTGATTGGTCCCAATACCTCATGAGTGAGATCATGTCCTCCGGTTCACAAGTGAACATGTATGATCCCTTTCAAAGATCGTATTACTCATATGCCCTCATATGCACATTAGCTCGCTAGTGTATATACCTTCGTTAGGTCATCAACCTATTGGTTTGCCAAATGTACATACTTAGACATATAGTAACACATCTTTCTCCGGTCAGAGGATGTGTACCTATATTTTTGAAAGTATACGATATTGGACTTTGGTCATCTCGATCTCATTAAGTCAACTCTTTGACCTAACTAATCTGACACCTCCGAGTCTCTATTCCCATGTAGAGGACCTGCATCAAGAGGTTGGTCAGATATCAGACTTAGGAGAAAGGATTGCCATCTCCTACTCAGGTCAGAGATCATCTCTTAATAATCATTTGACGATGCTTGATGAGTCCTCAATCTAACTCCTTAGATATTCATCCACGCACCAGCCTCTATGATCCAATTATTGAATAAACAACTGTATGATTATTATGATGGACATGGTACATAACCCTAATTGTACAGAGGGACCTTATAGTGCATTCATTCAATTAATCTTAGAAAGGGAGTGAAAAGAATCAATAAATTTTATTAATAAATCAAATATCACAATAATAATTATTGTAGGAATGGTTCGCCTCAGGCTCACATGGCTAACAGTCTCCCACTAGCCCTCAGAACCATTCAGGTACAATCCTTGAACCCATACTCATTACATGCTTGTCGAAAACCTTCTGAGTCAAAGGTTTTGTTAGAGGATCAGCAACGTTGTCGGCATAGGCCACCTTGGTGATGAAGATATCACCACGCTTTTGAATCTCCCGAATGATGTGGTATTTTATTTCCTTGTGCTTACTCTTTTGATGCCACCTGGGTTCCTTCGCTTGGGAAATGGCTCCTATGTTATCGTAGAGTAGCGGGATGGAAATATCATAGGAAACTACGCCTAGTTCCAAGATGAACTTACGCAACCACACCACCTCCTTTGCCGCATTCGTTGAGGCAATGTATTCGGATTCTGTTGTTGAATCTACTATAGTGTCCTGCTTCTTGCTTTCCAGCTCACAACACCACCATTCAACAGGAACACAAACCCTAATGTCATCTTTCAATTATCAATATCTGACTGGAAGTCTGAATCTGTGTATCCCAAGACTTGGATATCACCATCTCCATAGACCAAGATGTAATTTTGTGTCCATCTTAGATAATTGAAAAATGTTCTTCACTGCATTCTAGTAGGACTGGTAGTGACTTACCACTCCCATTGCATGGCAGATATCTGGCCTAGTACACATCATGGGGTACATTAAGCTTCCTACAGTCGATGCATATGGGCATCCAGCTATGGCTTTCTTTTCCTCAACACTTTGAGGAGCCATCCCTTTAGATTGATGTATACCATGTCTTAAGGGGAGTAAACCTTTCTTGGAACTCTCCATATGAAAATGTTCAAGAATTTTTTTAATGTACCCATGTTGTGATAATCCCAATATCCTCTTTTCTCGGTTTCTGAATAGCTCCAGACCCAAGATGTAAGATGTTTCTCTAAGATCTTTCATCTCGAAGGTATGGAACAACCAAATCTTAACATTGTTCATCATCTCTGAATCATTCCCGATGATAGGGATGTCATCTACGTAAAGTATGATGAACACATTGATGCTCCCACTAAGCTTCTTGTACACATAAGGTTCATCAGGATTCTGTACAAAATCATAACTCTTTATGGTTTCATCAAATTTGATGTTCCAGCTATGAGAAGCTTGTTTAAGCCCATAGGTGGATTTCTTCATCTTGCATACTTTACCTTCCTCGGTAATGAAGCCATGGGGCTGCTCCATATAGATATCCTCCTCAAGGTATCCATTGAGGAAAGCTGTCTTGACGTCCATCTGCTAGATATCGTAGTTAAGAGATGCAGCTATAGCTAGCAGTGTCCTGATGGACTTAAGCATATCCACAAGAGAGAACGTCTCATCGTAGTCGATGCCTTCTCTCTATGTGTAGCTTTTGGCTATGAACCATGCCTTGAAAGTCTCTACTTTCCCATCAGTACCCTCTTTCTCTTGAAAATCCATTTACACCCAATGGGTTTTACCCCTTCAGGTGGATCCTCTAGGATCCATACACCATTTTTATGCATGGAGTCAATCTCTGACTTCATTGCTAGAATCCATCTATCCATGTCATGATCTGCGAGTTCTTCATCAAATGAAGTAGGATCATTGCCAGTTTCACCTGACGCATAGAATCCATACCTTTCAGGTGGTGTAACCACCCTCGAACTCCTTCGAAGAGGTATGGGTGTTTCATCTTTTTTATCCCTTCAGTTTCTAATTCAGGAAGCTCAGAATCCTCATGTGATTCAATGAGTTTCTCTACTTCATTGTTGTCTTGACCTTTAAGGAATTCATCCTCCAGAAATTTTACATATCTAGAGATGAAAACCTTTTGGGTCTTAGGGTCATAAAGCTAGTATCCAATACCATATTTAACATACCCAATGAAGTAATACTCTCAAGTGTGAGATTCTAGCTTCCTTGCATCCATGTTCTTCATATAAACCAAGCAACCCCATACCTCAAGTGTTTACCACTGGGTTTGGTTCCATACCAAAGCTAATGAGGAGTCTTAGGTACAGACTTGCTAGGAATCTTGTTTAGGATATATATTGCAGTCTCTACTACATAATCCCAGAAATTAAGTGGTAAATATGCTTTTCTCATTATTGAACAGACCATATCCATGACCCTTTGGCATCTTTCATCAACACCATTAAATGGGGGGGAGTTCTAGGAGGAGTGAGATTGGAGACAATTCCATTCTCTTTAAGGTATTCCTTGAATTCATTTGAGAGGTACTCATCACCTCAGTCAGATCGAATCCATTTTATCTTCCTATCGGTTTGGTTCTCAACCAAAGCCTTGAACTCTTTGAACTTTTCAAAGGTTTCAGATTTATGATGTAGTAGGAAGATAAACCAGTATCGCGAATGGTCACCAATGAGCATCAAATAATATCGATATCCATTACGAGTCGCGATACTGAAGGGACCACATACATCGGTATGTATTAGGTAAAGAATAACTTCGCATCATGTAACCTTGTTATGAAAAGGCATCCTAGTCATTTTACCTCGAATACAATGTTCACAGGTAAGAAAAGATTGAACCTGTAGAAAATCGAAGGGTCCATATTGTATTAATCTATTGATCCTGTCAACATATAAATGACCTATCCTTTGATGCCAAATCATGTTGAAAGATTTCCATACACCCTGAATCTTTTAGGGTTTTTTATTAGTGGTAGTAACATTAATGACATGTTCATCAATGCACAATTCATAAAGTCCACTAGAAGTCAAAACACCATCCGCAATATGTTTATCATAATGACTTGTGACTAGTTTATTACAAAAAAGTAATGAATATCCACTTCTAACAAGCTTAGATAAAGATATTAAATTCCTCCTAACTTCAGGTACATAAAGACACTCTTTAAGTACTAGGACTCTTCCACTAGATAATGATAGTCGGCAGGTCCCGACAATGACTGCTGCAACACTTGCATCAGATTACATCTGGATAACTATCTCCCCTTCATCAAGACTCTAAGTTTCCTGAAATAGATGCAACAAACTGTATACATGAACAGAAGTACCGAAATCTATAACCCAAATTCCTTCTTGTCCAACGAGAAAACTAGTTTCAATGATGAAAGTAGATTTCATACCATCAGGGGATTTACCTTTGTCGGCAGACTTCAGGTATATCAGGCAATTATGCCTCTAGTGCCTCAACTTTTTGCAGTGGTGACAGACGTCGGTTTTCTTTGATTCTATCAAAGTGTTTGCATTGAAAGATGAGCCAATACCTTGACTCTTCTATTTCTTTTCTGGGTCAGGTCTTTTCGAGAACCTTGCTTCCGACCATGCTTTCCTTTGACTTATGCAATCATTTCACTACTGGAGGGGCCATCCTTCCTCATTATGTCTTCTGCAGACTTTAGTGTAACCAATAGACCAATTTTAGTGTAATCAACTTTGCTCATATGGAACATGGCCAAAAAGTTGTTCAAAGACTTAGGGAGTGACAATAGAATGAAGTCATCTTGCATATCTACATCCATGTAGCTCCTAAGGTTTCTTGCTCAAAGAGGTACCCAAATATTTTGAGTACATATTCTCTGATAGAGTTCCCCTCCTGCATCTTGCAGTGAATAAGTTCTCTCATTATATCATAACGTTGTGCGCGGTTTACATCACCGATCATTTCCCTTAGATTCACCATAATAACATGGGAAGTGTCCATTTCCACACGTTGCTTTTGAAGCACATTGGACAATGATCCCATAATGTAACACCTTGCTATATTATGATCTTTATCATACTTTTCATTAAAAGAAATTTCTTCTGGAGTTTTTGGGTTTGCGTACTTGTCCTTGGATACACATAAGATATGTTCTCAGTAGATAGGACAAGATCTAAATTTCGGATCCAATCCGAATTACTTTGTCTGGTCAACTGATTGACCTCCAAGAGCATGCTAAGTGGGGTTATGGACTTCATTTTCTGAATTAAGAATGCACTATATAAGAACATAATTATATATTCAATTGTATTTCTTTGATTAAGGATTTTTTAATCAAATTAGTCTTGCCTTTTAGACTTTGAAAGTTTATTCCCTTAATCACTTTCAAAGCAAGAGATATACTTACCGCTATATCTCTATCAAGATCTGAGATCTCCTCTTTACCTTTGTTACATCCCAATAACATGAGAACTTGCAACTTGAATAAAAAGAAGTAGGAACACATTCCACCTTGCAAGTCCAACTTGCATTTCCCAATTTGGTTTTTAACATCCGGGCCCACCACTCCTAAGGTGATGTTGACCCATCGTTAATTGAACCAACCATTAACCTGCTTAAAACTCGCTATACGCAATCCAATACCGTCCCAATAATATGAGGACTCAATATTGGGGTCACTACGTATACGGCCTTACTATTTCGAGAAGCAAAGAGCTCGATTCAAATGTGATTGTATGCAGGAGTTGTCCTTTGAACATGCATCTCCTCCATATAATCCCTGGCGACAGATCCCTTTGCCTTGACAAGAGACCATAGATGTCACTTATGTGATCCTCTACCTCATATTCAAATTGTAATAATTATCATGAATCACATTCATATAATTATATCTTCAAAGAAATACGCATCTATTCATAGTAGAGTGTTTTAATTTGAATATAATTAATTTAGTCATAGTAAATCAGTTATCAATCCAATTCAATCAACCAACAAACATAACTGTTACTTTAAAGAGTGGTATTATCTCAAAAATATGTATTATTTTGAATTTTAGTAATTAGAAAATACATCATGATCTCTTAAGCACTATCACTTCCCTACTCACTGTCATGGCCAGTACCAACGAGAGTGTGACAAGTCGCTCACAGAGCAACCTGCTATCCCAACGCTCACCGACTAGATACCATATCCGCCTTAGGTTAAGATAATGCCAATTGATCACCTTGTACTTGAGGTGATAATCGATTTTTCAACCGAAGTCATACCATATAATAACAATAAAAACCATTTTGATTAATATTATAAGGAAATTTGCTACACAAATTCCCAATCCTATTCAAGCAAGTTTGCTTGTTGGAAAGAAGATTGTGTAACCAATTGTGATCTAGATCATATCTAATCAATTATTGGTTAAGGCAATGCCATTTAAGAAAATAATTATCGTCAAATGATTCTCAAATATTTGTCCATAATTATTCTGGGAGATTAACCATTAATTTCATTAATTGATTAAATGACAATCACATGGTTCTTGATTAGGAGTACAATTTCTAGCAGTGACCCTCACTTACTAAAATTAGAATATCTCAATCAATTTAAATCCAAATTATGCAAAATAAGTTTCCAAAGTTTGCTATTTTTATCTAAAGCAGAATACAAGTGATTTGCATGCATTTATAAGCGTTTAAAAATAGTAATTAACTCTTTAATTAGGTCAAGATTCGTCATCCCGAAATAGTGGATACATGTTCATTAAAATGATCATAACTTGAGTAATCATATTCCAAATCATGAAAACTCAAATCCCACGATTTTCTTATTTAATGAAGAACATAATCCAATGATAATTTCGTGTTTAAACAATTCAACAGGGTCGAAATAATCACAAAATAGGGCTACATGAACCAAATGCGATAACAATTTCACAAACCCTAATGAGCCCAAATCTTCCTGAGTTTATGGATCACATCTAAAATCTACGACCTATGGATATGATACCACTTGAAGGACATGGAAGAATCCTTAAGATCATCACAGAATCGTGAGGATTGTATCATATGCGATCGAGAGCGAATAGTCGCACTAATTGCTCGGTGTAGCGGAACTTAAAATTTTAGTCGATGAAACCACATGATCTAAGAACACTTATTGGATCGTTTGATCTAAAAACATAGTAGATAAATGAATACTTCTCGCAGTGTGGTTGTGACCGAGTCTCTAAGGAAAGAGACCACATGTCTCAAGTTTGATCTATTGGGCGAGACGCTTGCGAGTGCGGGGATAAGTTACATGCTTCTCGCAGTCCAAGTTGTTGATCCAAGAAAGATAACCCATGATCTCGTCACACGAGATCGAACATCTTTGTGAGTGAAGCACGTCGAAGAAGACAGAGAGCCGAGGGCAATCGAGACAACAACACGACAATGATGCGACGAAGGTGTCGTCTTCTCTCTAGGGTTTGGATGGACGACCACCCAAAGAAAGAGAGAGAGAAAGAGAGAGAGAGTATGCGTGAGAATTAAAGAGAGAGAGAGAGAGCTTGATGTTTGCAAGAGTTGTTGTAACATGAAGAGCAAGGGGTACCTCTTCTTATATAGTACTTTGGGAGTCCATGGATCACAATCCATGAACTACACACAATCAATGGATGAGATTGATTTGTGCTTCTTTCAAAGGACAAGATTTTGTTGTAAAAATATGACAACAATTAATTTAATTTAGAATAAATATATATTGATAAATAAATATAAAGCAATCCTAAAATTAAATCGATCAAATATGGAGATAATGTTATGGAGATTACATCCTTCCATGTAATACAGTAGACGACCACCCTTTCCTAATAGGATTGGGTGGTTGTCCACCCTTCTAATATGGAAGGGTCCAATCTCATGTAGTCTCATGAGATTACATTATTCCTTGGAAATCTCCAAGATTTACAACAACACTTGTTGTAAATTATTCTAAAAAAATAATTCATAACTATTTTGTGATTATTGCAATCGTGCCATTGGAAACAAGTGAACCTAATTCACAACCCTAAAATAAAAAGAAATTTATATTTTTAATTAATTATCTAGTGTGAATCCAATTCACACCAATAATTAATCAACAAATGTAAATCTTAACAATAACACTCTCTAATACATTGTAAATCACATTTATAATATATAAGGAATAATTTGGATAGTGTTATCTACATCATTCATATCCATAGAAATTAAATCACATTAAATTATATTGAATTATCATTCTCATACATTCAAATAATATGAATCAAATTCACATTATTGATGATAGTTAAATCACATTTAATTATCCATTTCTAAATGCCTAGATATAATTCAACTATGGAATTGTTCTTGAACTCCTTCAAGACTAATGCGCTTTCTCCACAGATACTTGGAGAAAAGGACATGGCGATTCTATGTTCCACGTATAATGACTTGGATATTGAGATCACACCTCAAATCTAGATCTCATGGACCTCTAATAGATGCTTAATTAAATCAAGGCCGTAAATTTAATCTTCTTAATGCATCTGAATCTCATTCAGATCAATGTCCAACACTTGGATCAAGATCAGATTACTTCTCCACTGAGAGGAGTCACTAAAATCCAGACCTATTTCATCACTCCCTCGGAATGGAAGTGTCATGGTTATACAATTGTTTATGATCACATCACCCTCATGTATTCCTAATACATGTACATCATGCATACTGAAAGACCTATGATAAAGCCAAAAATATAGATCAATTTTACATCGTCATCTTTACTATTTTATTATTAAATTTCTCATTCTTGGTCATTGGGTGTTTATATTCATTATTCCAAAAGCATATATCATACCTACAAATTCTTGTCATGCTTTCAAAGTAGGACAAGCATGCATGGAATTTGATTGGTCCCAATACCTCACGAGTGATTGATGAATCCATGATTCATCATACTAAAAGACAAAAATAGAGCTTTGTTCTTGAGTAATTAGCTTCATTTCATGATTTATTCTGCATTTTTACTATTCCTACACTTAGAATAAATATCTGCATTTTAACACGCATAATTGAATTTATAACCATCTCTATATTTCCACCCAACTTCTTGCATTTTTAACTAATTTATACTAGCTAATATTGACCTCAAACCACCTCCATTGTGTATATATATTAACAAGGTTAAAGGAAAAATACAAAAAAAATTACTAACTCAAATAATTGGCCCGTGAGACAACTCCAACTTCAGAATAGACGGACTAAAACGCATATATCTTTCTCATACAGTGTCTGATTTAGGTCTGCTAACTTTTAAAGTAATATATATATATATATATATTCAAAGACCTTCAAAACAAGGACCAATTTCATAAAAATCAGAGCTCATATGTGAAAGTTGGGTTTTGGGTCTCTTTTGCACATTTTGTTTTTTAACAGTTTTTGACATGATACTTTATGAACATAATTAACCCTTTTTATTTTATTTATTTTTTATTTATATTCTTTGATGAAAGTTTTATTAAAATGCACAAAAATCCAAATTCAAAATAGATTGAAATCAAAGCGTCTGAGTGCCTCTTATGAGTCTGTACAAATATCTCAATTTTTCAACTTTATTTTATTCTCTTATTTTCTTATTTAGTAAAAATAAAAAATATTGTGCAAATATTTATCTATGCTTTTATCGTAATTTTTCTCGATTTTTCTCTTAAATAAAACCACAAAAAATTACAAAATCCAAAAATCAAGGAATTCTACGTACATAGAGTACCCCAAAAATATCATTTTATGCAGATGATCTCTTTTTCTATTGATTCCTTCATGAAAGTTGTAGATATCAATGAGAGGAGCAACTTCCATAAAGAAATTTTTTTGATCCAAGGTCGTTTGCTATTTCTTCTCTATTTATCGTTGGATTTAATTATTTTGAATTTTGTGTAGCTGATACGTGGCGGCTCTTGGAGCCGCCACATGCCACTCATTTTTAGCATTTTTATTTCCTTTATTTTTCTTTTTATTAAAAAAATAATAATAATAAAATCCCTCTCACCTCACGTGCCATGCACGTGAGGGCTCCCTCTCCTCCAGTCAGCGCCAGTCATCCGCCCGCTCTGCAACCTCTGCCTCCCAACGGCCTACCTGCCGTCAAATCCCATTATCTCTCACCCATCCTCCTGCAACCACTGCAGTCGACCCCTTCACCTACCACCCTTATCTCCATCGCATTTGTTGTTGGACATGCGAGCCCACTGTGAGCCATTATGCAATAAATGTTATTGCAAATATCATTCCCTGATCTGAAATGAAGAATAATTTGCATAATAGGTCCCTTAGTACAATTAGGGTTATGAACCATGGTCGTCTTAATGATCATACAGCTGTTGATTCAATTATTGAATCATAGAGGCTGGTGCTTGGATGAATATCTAAAGAGTTAGATTGAGGACTCATCAAGTACCGTTAAATGATTGTTAAGAGAGGATCTCCATCCTGAGCAGGAGATGGCAATCCTTTCTCACTTGGCTGATATCTGACCGACCTCTTGATGCAGATCCTCTGCATTGGAATAGAGTTTCGGAGGTGTCAGATTAGTTAGGTCAAAGAGTTGACTTAACGGGATCGAGATAACCAAAGTCCTATGTCGTATGTTGTCGTGATATAGGCATGCATCCTCTGACCGGAGACAGATGTGTTACGATATGTCTGAGTATGTACATTTGGCAGACCAATAGGTTGATGACCTAATCAAGGTGTATACACCGACGCGCTGGTGTGCATATAAGGGCATATGAGTAATATGATCTCTCAAAGGGATCATACAGGTTCATTTACTGAACCGGATGACATGAGCTCACTCATGAGATATTGGAAAGAATCAAATTCCGCACGCGGTCATCTCTCTTTAGAAGCCTGACTGAATTTGTAAGGTTTGATATATACTTTTGAAAAGTATATGATCAACACCTAGGTGTGATATATGCTTTTAGAAAGTATATGATCTATAATAACTCCTCATGATCGAATAAGAAACTGAATGATAAATCCTTGAAGTAGATAGTGTAAAATTGATCTTATACTTCAGGATTATTCTGGGTCTTTCAGTATACATGACGTACAAGTATTGGGAATACCAAAGGGTGATGTGATCATAAACGATTGTATAACCATGATGCTTTCATTCATAGGGAGTGATGAAACGGGTCTGGATTTTAGTGACTCCTCTCCATGGAGAAGTAATCCGATCTTGGTCCAAATGTTGGACATTGATCCGAATGTGATTTAAATACAATGCGAAGATTAGATTTGTGGTCTTGATTTAATCAAGCATCTGTGGGAGGCCCGAGATCTGGATTTGAGATGTGATTTCAATATCCAAGTCACTATGCGTAGAACAATACAATCGCCCTATCCTTATCTCCAAGTATCCGCAAAGGAAGCACATTATTCTTGAAAGAGTTTAGGATAATTTCATTGTTGATACATGTATCCGAACACTGAGAAAATTGGATAATAAAATGTGAATTGATTATCAAAGATGTGAATAATGTGAATGTGATTTATATTATTTGGCACATGAGAATAGAGATCCAAGATGATTGAATGTGATTTAATTATCATGGATATAAATAATGTGGATAGGAATATCCATATTGATCATATATATTATAAATGTGATTTATAATATATAAGAGAGAGAGCTATTTGTAACTTACATTTGTTAATTATATGTTGATGTATTAATTGAAAATGTAATTTACATTTTATTTTAGGTTGTGAATGTGATTCACAATTTTCCAATGGTAAGATTGCAATATTCACAAAATAATTAATAATTATTTTTGTAGAATAATTTGCAACAATTGTTGTTGTAAAATTGAAGATACATGGAATAATGTATCCTAAGGAGATTACATTGGAGATGTCCCTTCCATATTGGAAGGAAGGGACGACCACCAATTCCTATTAGGAAAGGATGGTCGTCCACTCCATATACATGGAAGGAGGCACTCTCCTTTCCATTATCTCCATATGTTGTTGATTTAATTTTTGGATTAAATCATATTGATTTATAAATATATATTTAATCTAAAATTAATTATTGTTAGTTTTTTACCAACGAAGATCTTGGCCATTAAAAAAAACACAAATCAATGAGAGCCATTGGATTTGTGTTGTCCATGGATTAAGATCCATGGATCCCAAAATATTACAAATACAAGTGCACCTCTTGATCTTCATATGCTAATGAGAAACACACGGCTCTCTCTCTCTCTCATTCTCTATACATGCCCTCTCTCTTCCTCTCTCATAGCCGACCACCATGGTCCATCGCCGCAGCGTCGTCGTTATGCTCTCGTGAATCTCCATTTCCTTTAGTGTGCCTTGCTTGTGAAGAAGACGTTGGATCTTGTGTGTTGAGATCAGGAGATTCTCCGCTTGGATCATCAACATGGTTTGCGAGGATCACGTGTTTCATCAACACGCTCGCAAGCGTCTCCTCCGTCGGATCGGACTTGAGACAGGTGGTCTCTTCGTTTAGAGACTCGATCGCAACCACGCTACAAGAGGTAATCCCATTACTCGTTTATGTTTTAGATGAAACGATCCAAGAGGCGTTCTTGGATCATGTGGTTTCATCACATGAAAAATTTTAATTTCTGTTGCATCGAGCAACTAGTATGACTAGTCACTCCCGATCGCATACGATGCGATCCTCGTGCTTCTGTGATGAGCTTAAGGATCTCCCATATCCTTCAAGTGGTGTCAGAGCCATAGGATGAAGGTTTCAGATACGATCCATAAACCTAAGGTGACTCAGGTTTGTTAGGGTTCACGAAAATTTTCTCACATCTCATTTTCGCTTCTCTATTTTGTGATTATTTTCAACCCTGATTAAATTGTTTAAACACAAAAGTAAAACTTGTATTT
This sequence comes from Ottelia alismoides, assembly GCA_037367405.1. Classification (NCBI taxonomy): domain Eukaryota; kingdom Viridiplantae; phylum Streptophyta; class Magnoliopsida; order Alismatales; family Hydrocharitaceae; genus Ottelia; species Ottelia alismoides. The sequence continues at coordinate 110,521 of JAZKJV010005140.1, forward strand.
TGTTCCCCATTAAATAAGGAAATCGTAGGATCTGAGATTCCGTAATTTCAAATCTGTTTGCTCAAGTTATGATCAATTAGTGAACATGTATCCACTGTTTCGGGGACTGCGAATCATGACGTAATTAAGAATTTAATTACTGATTTGAAACACCTAAAAATGCATGCAAATCACTTAGGTTCTGTTGTAAATTAAATTAGCAAACTTTGTAAACTTACTTTGCTTAATATCTATTTAAATTGATTGAGATATGCTAATTTTAGTAAGTGACAATCACTGCTGGAAATTACTTTCCTAATCAAGAAACTTATGATTGTCATTTAATCAATTAGTGAAATTAAATGGTATAATTTCCTGGAATAATTATGGATAAAATATTTGTGAAATATTTGATGATGATTATTTCCTTAAATGACATTGCCTTAACCAATAATAGATTAGATATGATCTAGATCACAAATTGGTTACATGATTTACACAATCTACTTTCCAACAAACAAAGTTGCTTGAATAGGATTTGGGGTTTGTTTAGAAAATCTCCTTATAATGTTAATTAAAATTGTTTTGATTATTATTATATACGGTATAACTTCGGTTGAAGAACCGATTATCATATCAAGTACACAATGATCAATTTAACATTATCCTTTCCCGAGGTAGATATGGTGTCTAGTCGGTGAGCCTTGGGGTAGCAGGTTGCACCGTGTGCTGTCTGTCCCACTCCCATCGGTACTAGCCATGACAGCGGGTAGGGACTCGATAATGCAGGAGAGATCACGGTGTATTTTTCTAATTATTAAAATTCGAAATAATACGTATTTGAGATAATACCATAATTCATGTAACAATAAAGAATGTTTGTTGGATATTAATTGGATCATTAATTTAATATGATTAGATTAATTGAAATCCATTTAAAATTAAACACTCTAATTTTAATAGAGATGTTATTTCCCTTGGAAGAATTAATCATAATGAATATGATTCATGATGATTAATTAGAATTTGAATATGATATAGAGGATCACATAAGTGACATCCATGGTCTCCCGTCAAGGTGAATGTTGCATTGCCAGATACTGTATGTAGGAGACTCCTGTCCGAAGTGACAGCTCCTGCATACAATCCATTTGGATCAAGCTCTTCGCTTCTCGAAAGAGTAAGGACGTATGCGTAGTGACCCCAATATCGTGTCCTCATATTATTAGGGCGATATTGAATTGTGCATAGCGAGTTGTATTCCTGTTGATGGTTGGTTCAATTAATGACGGGTCAACATCACCTTAGGGGTGGTGGGCTCGGGTGTTAAAGATCGAATTGGGAGTGCAAGTTCGACTTGCAAGATAAAATATGTTCCCGTTTCTATTTATCCGAGTTACAGGTTCTCATATTATTGGGATGTGACAAAGATAAGGAAGGAGATCCCAGATCTTGCTGAGATATGATGGTAAGTATATCTTTTACATTGAAAGTGATTAAAAGAATGAACTTTCAATGTAGACAAGGCAAGACAACTTAGATATAAATATCATGAATCAAAGTAAAGTGTGTGTATATATATATATTTATGCAAATTTGTTATTTTAGATAATCCTTCATTAAACCCACTCAATACTATACTCAACGATAACTAATATAATGTCATGGATTGGATCCATGATTAAGATATTGTACTTGTAGTTGGACACATATTGTATGTGGTTGCAATGTGCAAGTTTCCTCATAGTAATGAGGAATGACAATTAAATAGACAATAGGACTACAATCCTAGGGTTTGTATGTCTCTACAATCTTGATCTCTCATCGAATGTACTTTGGAAATGACATGTAGATGATGATCATAATTGTCAAATAATCCTTATAAAATTTAAGAAGATGTTTTGGCATGCATATGTGCTCTTGACATTTTATCATGAATGACATGGTTCTCTGCATCATGCAGAATGGTGGCTCTATAAGAGATGATGTATTCAAAATATTTGAGTACCTACCTGAACCTAAGTCTTTAGGAGTTAGGATGTATGTAGATATGATGAGTGTCATCATTCTACTATATATACTCTAGTCATTCATGAAGCCTCAGAATATTCATATTGTATGAATTTAATGAAGTATGTATAAATGTTGAAATGCTCTTACATTGAAATCTTTTGAATTCAGCATAAGAGACCCTTCGTCTTAAGCAATGGTTGTTTATAGATGAAGGGAGCGCAATGGAAGCATGGGTTAGATCCAAGTAAGAAGGAATGCCAAAGAGTTGAGTGTACTTCTGTAACTTCCATATGACATCAAATAGTTGGATGAATGCCAATACTGCAATAAGTCGATATATTGATAGCATGACTATCAAGTCTATCTAGAATCCTTAGAGAAGGACTCAGATGGTGCACCGGAATAATCTACATCTACATATAATCATTGAAATTCACTTTCTTATTTGATAAGATCAAAGCCTAATAATTGTATCTGATTCTTCTAATAACACTTGCAATTGGTTGCATATGTTTTAGAAGACTAGAAATTTGATCTTAAGGTTTAATAGTCATCAACATAGATATTGATGCAATTGTTGCAACAATCTCTATTGGATAGATAGACTATATATTTTCAGTGGGAGAGCTATTAGTCTTGGAAAATATCTCTATGACCTAGATATTACAATACACTCATTGTTTATTTCTAAATGTTGGAAATAAACATGAATTCTGTAATAGACCTGTCATAAAAGGTTATGATGGATATATTTCAGATAGTAATATAGCATCTAGTTGACTATATTAAATAAAAAATAATGAATGGTTCATTAAAATTTCTAACACTGAAAATTAAACCTTATAAGATCAATAGGAGGATGAAGATCATGTAACAATGACCTGGCATCGAGTCTTGGACATAAGTCAATCGATGAGATCAATAGATAAGTAAGAAATGAAACTTTAGAGTGTCTAAAATTTCAAATCTTACATACTTGTGAATATTGTATTCAAAAGTAGAAAATGTCAATGTACCCTTCTTTAGGAATGGTGCAAGATGTCAAGGTATTCAAGATCTCATACATATTGATGTATGTAGATCATTTATGTCAAAGTAAACATTAATGATATGTGATATCCATTGATGATTATTTGTGATATAAGTTTTCTTCCCTTCACTTTAGAAACCTTTGAAATGTTCACAGATTTCAGAATTTTGGTTTAGAACCAAAGTTTGAAGGAAGATGAAATGAATTTGATCTAACCTAGGCAGTCAGTACCTATTATATGAATTCAAGGAATACTTTATGAAGAAAGGAATATCATTCCTATCTCAATCCTCCTTATACACCTAAACTCAATAGAGTTGTAGGGAGATACAATTGGATCATGTATGACATGATTTGATCAATGATGAATATTAGCATAATTACCTCTTAGTTTCCAAGGTATATATGTAGTAGATACTACAGTATGTATATACTTAATAAGGCTCCATGCATGTAAGCTCGAATCTAGCACTAGAGAGTTCTACTTCATTAGGAAAATAAAGGATGGTATTGGATACATACTTTATGACTTTGAGATTCTTAAAAGATCTCATTTCTAAGAATATGATTCTTAGAAGACGACTCTTAAGAATCAAGACGGAAATGAAGTGAAGGAACTTATTTAATCGATAATGAGGCTCTTGAAATTGGAAAACAAAAGGACAATTAAAGATGAAACACTAATACCTCTTCAAATGAGTTTGAGGATGGATTCCATGTGTCAGTTAAATCTGACATGATCTAACTTCATATGATGAAGCTTCTGAAGATCATGACACGGAAAGATGGATGCTAGAAATAAAGTCTAAAGAAGACTTCATATCCAAGTGTTGTATATAGATCCCTAATGATCCACCTATAAGGGTAAAACCTATTAGGTGTAAATGGATCTTCAATAGAAAGGGGGAACTTGAAGAGAAGGTAGAGACCTTCGAAGCACGGCTTGTAGCCATGAGCTACACACCGAAGAGAAGACATTTCTTGCAATGATACTTGCTCATCGGCGACCATGCTTAAACCCATCAGAATATTACTAACTATAGCTACACAACTTGACTTTGTCATCTTCAAGATTAAAGTCAATATTGCATTCCTCTATGAATACTTCTCCGAAGATATTCACATGAAGTAGCCCCAGGGCTTCATGGTTGAGGAAAGCAAGGTGTGCAAGCTAAAGAACTCCATATATGGACTCAAATAAGCTTCTTGCAGTTGGAACATAAGATTTGAAGAAATTATAAAAGTTACAATTTCAGATAGAATCTTGATGAACCATGTGAAGCTTAGTGGGAGTGCCATTGTGTTCATCGTGCTAAATGTAGATAATATCCTAATCATTTGGAATAATATAAGGAAGATAATAAGTATTTTATAATCTGGTTGTTGCATACCTTGAGATATGATCTCAAGATTACCTCTTAGATATTAATTCTGAAGTTGTTCAGAAGCAAAGAAAGAGGGTATTGGGACTGTCACATTAGTAGTACACCTTGGACATGTTTCATTTTATGGAACATTCCAAGAAAGACTTCTTTTCCTTAAGATATGGTAATGACCTATCTGAAGGAATAGCATCTCAAAGAGTTGAGGAAGTGAATGCTATAATTGCTTGCCCTTGTGCATTGGTAACGAGAACCGAGTGTATGCTAAATGTGTACGAAAGCTAGATGTCTGTCATGCAGTGGGAGTAGTAAGTTGTTACTAATACTACTATGGAGATAGAACACTTGATTGCAGTAATAACAATATCTTCAAAGATGACAAGCCTTTGGAGATAGTGATCTCTAAACCTTATCTTCAAGAAATTAAGACTTTATAGATGGAGATCTAAAAGGTCTTAACTAGGAATACCTTAGGAAATAAAGATCTCCAAGAATAAGGGTAATCTGATAAGGATAATAGAAATTATATACTAATTATAATAATTATTGAGGTGTAGTGTCAAGGACACTATGACTGACATGGTTGAGTATTGGTTGCATGAGATGCAACATTCGCATTAGATGCGAACACTGTCACTAGGAGATATGCAAGTGCTGTAAAAGGACTTGGCATAGTCTCTTGGGAACAGAGTGACTAATCATCTTACCTAGCTATTTTCTAAATAGCCTATGATTGTCACATGAGTGTGGGTTTAACTGAATTGCCCATTAATGTCTCTTTGGGCTAGTGGCAGATTGTTGGACATGCGAGCCCACGACGAGCCATTACACAATAAATGTTATTGTGAATATCATTCACTGATATGAAATGAAGAATAACTAATTTGTATAATAGGTCCCTTAGTACAATTAGGGTTATGTACCATTGCCATCTTAATGATCATACAACTGTTAATTCAATTATTGAATCATCGAGGCTGGTGCTTGGATGAATATCTAAAGAGTTAGATTGAGGACTCATCAAGTACCGTCAAATGATTGTTAAGAGAGGATCTCCAGCCTGAGTAGGAGATGTCAATCCTTTCTCACTAGGCTGATATCTGACCGACCTCTTGATGCAGTTCCTCTGCATGGGAATAGAGATTTAGAGGTGTCAGATTAGTTAGGTCAAAGAGTTGGACTAAACGAGAATGAGATAACCAAAGTCCTATGTCGTATGCTGTCGTGATATAGGCACGCATCCTCTGACCAGAGACAGATGTGTTACTATATGTCTGAGTATGTATATTTGGTAGACCAATAGTTTGATGACCTAATCACGGTCTATACATCGGCGCGCTGGTGTGCATATAAGGGCATATGGGTAATACGATCTTTCAAAGGGATCATACAAGTTCATTTACTGAATCCGAAGACATGAGTTCACTCATGAGATATTGGGAAGAATCAAATTTTGCGCGCGATCGTCTCGCTTTAGAAGCCTGACAGAATTTGGAAGGTTTGATATATACTTTTGAAAAGTATATGATCAACACCTAGGTATGATATATGCTTTTGGAAAGTATATGATCGATACCAACTCCCAATGATCGAATGAGAAACTTAATAATAAATCCTTGAAGTAGACAATGTAAAATTGATCTTATACTTCGGGATTATTCTGGGTCTTCCAGTATGCAGGATGTACAGATATTATGAATACCTGAGGGTGATGTGATCATAAACGATTGTATAACCACGACACTTCCATTCCTAGGGAGTGATGAAACGAGTCTGGATTTTAGTGACTCCTCTCAGTAGAGAAGTAATCTGCTCTTGGTCCAAATGTTGGACATTAATCTGAATGTGATTCAGATACAATGAGAAGATTAGATTTGCGATCTTGATTTAATCAAGCATCTATGGGAGGCCCGAGATCTGGATTTGAGACATGATCTCAATATCCAAGTCACTATATGTGGAACAATACAATCGCCCTATCCTTATCTCCAAGTATCTGCGGAGAAAGCGCATTATCCTTGAAAGAGGTCAGGACAATTTCATTGTTGATACATGCATCCAAGCACTGAAAAAATTGGATAATTAAATGTGATTTGATTATCAAAGATGTGAATAATGTGAATGTGATTCATATTATATGGTACTTGATAATAGAGATCCAAGATGATTGAATGTGATTTAGTTATCATGGATATAAATAATGTGGATAGTAATATCCATATTGATCATATATATTATAAATGTGATTTATAATAAATAAGAGAGAGCTATTTGTAACTTACATTTGTTTATTATATGTTGATGTATTAATTGAAAATGTAATTTACATTTTATTTTGGGTTGTGAATGTGATTCACAATTTTCCAATTGCAAGATTGCAATATTCACAAAATAATTATGAGTTATTTTTGTAGAATAATTTACAACAATTATTGTTGTAAAATTGAAAATACATAAAATAATGTAATCTAAGGAGATTACATTGGAGATGTCCCTTCCATATTGGAAGGAAGGGACGACCACCAATTCCTATTAGGAAAGGGCGGTCGTCCACTCTATATACATGGAAGGAGGCACTCTCCTTTCCACTATCTCCATATGTTGTTGATTAATTTTGGGATAAAATCTTATTGATTTATCAATATATATTTAGTCTAAATTAAATTATTTTTTGTTGGTTTTTTTACCAACTAAGATCTTGGCCATTAATAGAAACACAAATCAATAAGAGCCATTGGATTTGTATTGTCCATTGATTGAGATACATGGATCCCAAAATATTATAAATAAAAGGGCAGCCCTTGCTCTTCATATGCTAATAAGAAACACAAGGCTCTCTCTCCCTCTCTCATTCTCTATACACGCCCTCTCTCTTCCACTCTCATGGCCGACCACCTTGGATGCCCTAAAGAGAGTCTCCATCGCCACAGCGTCGTCGTTATGCTGCTGGTTCTATTGCTCGTGAATCTCCATCTCTATCTGTGCACCTCGATCGTGAAGAAGACGTTGGATCTCGTGTATCGAGATCAGGACATTCTCCGCTTAGATCATCAACATGGATTGTCAGGATCACGTGTTTCATCAATACGCTCACAAGCATCTCCTCTGTCGTATCGGACTCGAGACAGGAGGTCTCTTCTTTTAGAGACTCGATCGCAACCACGCTTCAAGAGGTAATCCTATAAGTTGTTTGTGGTTTCAACGAGATGATTCAAGAAGTGTTCTTGAATCATGTGGTTTTGTCACATGAAAAATTTTAATTTCCGCTGCATCGAGCAATTAGCACGACTAGTTGCTCCCGATCGCATACGATGCGATCCTCACGCTTCCGTGATGCACTTATAGATCTCCCATATCCTTCATCTGCCTCCCGCTCTTTCTACTTAAACCCCTCGAGCCCTCAAGCTGACGCATCTGCCATATGAAGGAATAACTCGTGGAGTGGTCGGTAACTGGGGTCTACTCCGTCGTGGCGACCACCTTCTTCGAAGAGATCATCAGAAGCTTCTGGAGGCCTCTGTCGGCCTCGATCGAGGCAACGACAGAAGAGGGCCTCTATCCACCTCGAGCCTAGGTGAAATATCCCCATTTATCCTTATTCTCCCACATTCCCCACTTCCTCTATTTTTTCTTAAATCCTTTGTTCTCCCAATCGCCACCCTATACTTCCACCTGCCACAACCTCGATATCGCTAGGTCGTTCCTCTACCTCCATCAGGATCATGACCTCGAGCTTAGTGCCCATCTCCTCCAGATGCTCTGAAGAGCCACCGCTAACGCGCTCCAACAGCTTCATCATTCAGATTCACCATCTCCATATCCAAGAACTCGCGGCCTTTAGGAAGCACACATGCCTTCTACGTTTCGAGCTCCTAGAGGCTCGAGCCTCCACACGGACTTGCAACAGATCCCTTGGGGCTTCCCTTCGATCGGTCGCCACGCACCTGCGGCCGCGGTCTACACCTCCTGCCGCCAACCAACGAGCTCACCAACCTCTTGCGCCTCCAACCCTCCGTATGTCAACCATTGGACGATGCTAACCGCTCCATCATCAGTCAATATCCCTCCAAAGCCCAACTGTCTCCACCCATAGCCTTCAAAGCGGCAAAGTTAAAGTCCCCCCTGGCATGTGACCAACACGTGGGGACAGAGGGAATTTGCAGAAGCACCCCCTCAGTTCTACCTGTCTCCAAAGAAGCACCCCCTTGCATGTGACCAACACGTGCTAGGGTGATATTTGCAGAAGAGGCCCCCACAGATTCAGATATTCGTAGAAGGCCCTCGCCATCCAAGGTCATGTGCTATGTACGTGACCACCTAGGCGTATTACATACATACCCCTCGAGCCTTGGTAATTGCATCTGAGTCCTTTCATGCATATTTCTTTTGATCATTTTACTTTATGTACTTGCATTTAAATCCCTATGTTTAAATTTTGATATGAACAATCATTCATCATCATTTTAATTATTCAAAAATAACTTTTTGTTCTACAACTAATTCTCTACATTGTGGCATGTTCATCATATTTTTATGCGATGTGGTTATTTAATTATTAATATTATTATAGAATTTTGCACATTTTGCCCAATTTATTCAGAGAATTTCATATTAAATTAACCTTAGTCCAAAAATGGCCAAAAATTCACGGATTGCAGAATTAATTGCTAGTTACATTGTGCCAAAAAAGAAATGCATTTGCATATCATTTTGTGCATTTCATTAATTAATTTTTAATAAGTATTAAATTCAACATTTTTAGGGTTTAGGATTTTCTCAAATATATTATCTAGTGATATATATTAGATAATTTATTTCCTGAAAATAACTAGATTTAATATTTATTATAATTAATGATTGAAAATTTCATTGCCCATATTCATTTATTCATAGAATATTCATATTGCATCCAAAAATTCTAAAAAATTTATAAGGTGTTTATTTATCATATTTAACATTCTGGACAAGTTTGAGGATTTAAAAAATTCATTTGATTGAAATTTACAATTTAGCCCGCTGAACATTGCCAAAATTGCATTTGACTCATTTATTGCATTTCAAATTATAAAAAATGTCCCTTTGAAAACCTAATTTCGAAATCGATTGAAACCAACCTAAGGAGATAGTTGCCTCCCCAAGTTCAATGTTGAACTTCCCAAGTAAAAAAATTTGTCTGCTCGCTTTAATTGGACAAATAATTAAATTTAGTGGTCGTTTTTTATTAATCCGATTTTTGCATGACTAGAAGGAACGAACATATTTTAATCATTAATTTGATTAAATTTTAGGGGTAATTTTCACGATTCTTCAGTGACCTCATGTCTTCCGATTCACAAGTGAACATGTATGATTCCTTTGTGAGATTGTATTACTCATATGCCCTCATATACACACCATCTTGCCGGTGTATAAACCTTGGTTAGGTCATCAACCTATTGGTCTGCCAAATATACATACTTAGACATATAGTACCACATCGCTCTTCGGTCAGAGGATGTGTGCCTATATTGTGATAGTATACGATATATGACTTTGGTTATCTCGATCTCGTTAAGTCGACTCTTTGACCTAACTAATCTAACACCTCTGAATCTCTATTCCCATGCAGAGGACCTGCATCAAGAGGTTGGTCAGATATCAACCTAATGAGAAAGGATTGCCATCTCCTACTCATGCTGGAGATTATCTCTTAACAATCATTTAGCGGTGCTTGAGGAGTCCTCGATCTAACTCCTTAGATACTCATCCAAGCACCAACCTCTATGATTTAATTATTGAATCAACAGCTATATGATTATTAAGATGGCCATGGTACATAACCCTAATTGTACAAAGGGACCTCATAGTGCATTCATTTAATCTCATAAAGAGGGTGAAAAGAATCAAGAACTTTTATTGATAAATCAAATATCACAATAACAATTATTGTAGAAATGGTTCACCTCTAGCTCACATGGCTAACACAAGGGGCATAAGAAAGTTTAAAGAAACCACTTTCAATGTTCTCATAAGTGAGATGGCACAGGAGATGGAACATATAGTGAGGGTTGTAGGGACTTGCTTCATTTCATATCATTAAGCTATAAATTTGTTATGCAAATCAACTTGAGAATAATTATTTGATTCTGATCACTTTGGGTTATTAGATGCATGCTGTTGTATTAAATATCAATCTAGCATATTCAACTCGTGCGCCCCCTGTTTATCAAAATTACACCTCTTCGGGGAATTTAGTTTGGTATACATTTATTGATATATTTTGTGGTACTATAACTTATTGCTATGACGTGGCAGTGTTTGATATATTTGGGGGTACTATAACTTGTTGCTATGACGTGGCAGTGTAACTTAGAGTAATCATGGGAACAAAGTGTAGACCTTAGAAAGTATATCTCTTCTGAAGGTGTAAAGAGTATGTAGGCAACAAAGAAAAGGAGAAATGACCAGGTCCATGAGATTTCAATACACCTTGGATGTATTTGATGAAAAAGGTAACTCAATTAGTCTACCCTGGGTTATAGTGATACCCATCTATTAGGTATCTGTGAAAAAAATTGAATATATATAAAGGAGCTGTTTTGATTAAGCTAGACTGCTTTAAGTAAGATGCCCTCTAAGCATTGTACAACTAAGGACATAGTCCATTTGATGGATCTATCCAGGAGATGTATTTATTTAAGCCAAACTATCTAAGTGCAACATTGTGAGATAATAATCCCTTCGAGCAGATCTTTTGAAAAGAAATACCTTGTTCGTATGCATTCCTGGAGCATGATCTTATTAGATTGTACTTGTTATGATATCGTGGTTATCGGGTAGGAGTAGCGCCGCGAAGGGAGGGGCATGCACCCTTGGGGCCCTAGGTAGAAGCCTAGGTGATCGCGATCCCATCAACTACTACATAGCTGCAATGGTTGGGGGACATGTTGCTTGGGACACCGAGCTGCCTATCTGACGGTGTTGTCCACGGCACTCGCATGCTTTAGCCTGGTGCTTGAGCGCGGGCCAAGTAGTCATGGTTGGTCGGCTAGTGTTTCGCTTGTCACTTAGAGTTAACTCTCATGTGTGGGCCAGTGTGGGCCACATTGGTCGGTATTCCAAGTAGGAACGCTAAGAGGGGAGTTTCTGAGAAATGTGGTTAATGAAGTTGGGAATGGGATGTGAATCTCCTGTGCATAAGAAGGACTGGGTCAGTCGCGATGATTCATGAGTTGGAATCTAAATTGTGAATCAGAAGTACAATTGTGAAGTAGAGCTAAGTGGTCGTGTTGGGAACTTAGTTAGGATGCATTGTACCCCACCGCATGCCTACGGAGGCACCCCAACCCTAAGGCTTTCTTTTGCCATTGAGTCATAGTGTGAGGTCTCACCGAGACCAAGAACACAGACTATTTATGAAGCTTGGTTACTCATTCCATATCTAATAATAATAATAATTAAAATGTAATTACATGTGAGGTAGTTTACCTAGTTGTTCTTTTGCACACATTTACATTATATCTTTCTTGTTGTTGCATAGTTGTTTATATTGTATCGTGGAACTTTGCTCATAACGTACCTATGTGTAGATCCGCAGGTTCGCAACAGTGAATAGTTGGAGGCGCCATCTTTTGTGCAACTTCACCCTTTTTGTGGTACATTGGTTGGTAGTTTTTTACTGTTTTCTATACTTAGTTTCTTTCTATATTTATGCCTACATGTACATTTTTGTGGATCTGGAAATTCACAATGGAATGTAATGGAAATTGGTGTATGGAATGAATGAATGGAAATACATGTTGTTGTTGTGAACAGGTTGAATACAAAGCAAGAAAAATTTTAAATTCCAATGCATGTTGCTATTTTCTCCTGCTTTTGTGAATGTCAAATATTCAAATGTGGAATGTATGTGTGTGGATTGGTTTGCTTAGTTCCCAGATCCTAGAGGGGGACGGGCGTCATAGTTTCGTATCAGAGCGGCGGTACTCCATTTCATTCCACGCATATCTTTCCTCATTGGTAATTGAATATTGGATAACGTGAAGTCTCTGAGTCAACACGAGTCAACAGGCGAATAGAACGATTGCATCCATGTCCACATGTCTCTCATAATGTCTCTCTTAAGAAAAACATGTACTAATGCCTTGGTTTTTTGTGTAGAATCATGCCGCCTCGCATAGACTATGATGTGGCGCAACAACTGGCTCTCCTTGTACATGTGATACAAGGGATCCAGTAGTGCCAAGAGGTGATGGAGCATCGGCTCCAGTGGCAGGATGACCCCTCCTACCGTCCCTCTCACGACGGGGAGCAACCAGTGGATGCGGATGCTTTACAAAAGCACCAGAGCACTTATGATGCATACATGTGGGTGCCGGTACCATAGTTCTTTGTTACCACCCCTGGCGATGTCGAGCTATGGATGTCATAGGTTGCCAAAGTTCTGAAAATGATACGTGCACACAAGGACACATGGGTATCATTTGCAGAGTACTCCCTAGCTGACTATGTAGAGCGGTGATGGAATGCCACCAAGGAGCACTTGACAGGACCCATCACGTGGGGGACCTTCTTAGATGGGTTTCGTGCAAAGTTCTACCCAGACTATTGGGTGGAAGATCATAGGAGGTAGTTTGATGAGTTAAGACAGGGGTCGATGACGGCCCAAGAGTACCGGATCTGTTACACATAGCTCTCTCGCCATTCCCTTGTTATGACAGCCTACCCCCAGGAGAACTTGAGAAATTAATCCGGGGAATGCACGAGGAGGTATAGGAGCAACTCTCTACCTTAGACCTCAACTCTGTAAAGGAGACCACTACGAAGGGGACAAAGTGGGAGGCGACAAAACGTCGTTTATAGAGGAGTCACTCACGGTTTCCTCCACTTCAGCCTAGCAGGGTTATGCAGTGGGACTTGTCTCAGTTCCGTAGAGACTGTCACCAACACTCGACAGCGACAACATCACCTACCAGCCGGTTCACACCTACCTTGGGACATGCCTTGGCAGGACGCAATTTAGTTTCTTCTCTCCCCTTTACGCAGACATCGAGTTGTAGGCCTGGGGCTGGCAGTTTGGCTTCTAGAGGGAGTTTGTCACAAGCAGATAGCCATACTTGTACCTTTGTAGAAAACTAGGAAATTTCAAGGCCCAATGCCCTTTGCGTATAAACAGCTCGGGCGCGCATCAACTGTAGAGTAAAAGACCAGCTTGGTCTTCCGGAAAATTTCAAGGATTAGGATCCCACTAAGAAGGTTGTGACTTTCAATGAAACCCACAACAGACAATCAATATTACGGGTTCTAGTGCACCGCCACGAGGTCTGGTAAATGCAGTGACATAAGAGCAGGCTCACGCTTCTGGATTGGTCGTCAGAGGTATGATTTTAGCTCATGGGCCATCTTTACATGCACTGTTTGATTCCGGGGCTACAAATTCCTTTCTTGCACATCATATGGTGCCCACATTGGACAAGTCAGTGATGGAGGTTACTTACCCGTACTACATCAAAGGCCCAGGGGGCCAATTGTTCATCATCCGCTAGGAAGTAGAGGATGTGGCTGTGCAGATAGGTGGGCATGAGATGCTTGCGTTCTTGTTGTTAATACAGTTAGAGGATTTCAACATCATTCTGGTCATGGACTGGTTAGAGAGGTACTATGCGTGCCTGAAATGTTTTGGGAAGATGGTGGTCTTCCACTTACCTGGAGTGCTATCATTTCAGTATGATGGACGCACATCTGATGGCTGTATTGAGTGCATCTCCACCTTGAGCGCACAATAGTTTCTTAGCCAGGGTTGCATAGGCTACCTTTCCTATGTGGTAGACTCAACGAAACATGACCAGATGATAGAGGATGTTAGAGTTGTGCGTGAGTTCCCTGATGTATTTCCATATGAACTACCTGGATTATCGTCAGTACAAGAGATAGAGTTTGAGATCATGCTATTACCAGATACACAGCCGATCTCTATCCCTCCATACATGTTGGCACCAGTGGAGCTCAAGGAGCTCAAGGTACAATTGCAGGAGCTGCTGGAGAAGGAATTCATCTACCCCGCTACATCACCATGGGTAGCGCCAGTCCTCTTTGCGAAGAAGAAGGATAGATCCCTAAGTCTATGCATATACTACAGGAAGTTGAACAAGAGAATGGTCAAGAACCATTATGCACTTCCCAAGATAGATGATCTATTTGACCAGTTACAGGGAGCAGCAGTGTTTTCTAAGATTGACCTGCGGTCAGGATACCATCAGTTGAGGATCAAGCCGACGTGATGAAGTCTGCATTCCGTACTAGATATGGCCATTATGAGTTCTTGGTGATGTCTTTTGTACCCACTAATGCACCTACCACATTCATGGATTTGATGAACTGAGTCTTCCGGCCGCAATTGGACAGGTTTGTGATCGTATTCGTTGATGATGTTCTAGTCAACTCCCATGATGAATACGAGCATGAGTCCCATCTTCACACCATGCTAGAGACACTTTGAGAGCACCAGTTGTATGCCAAGTACAATAAGTATGAGTTTTGGCTTTCATAGGTGGCATTTCTAGGCCACATGGTTTCAGGGATGGGGGTGTCAGTTGACCCCAACAAGATAGAGGCAGTAGTGTCTTGGGAGCGTCCCAAGATAGTTACAGAGATCCGTAGTTTTCTTGGCCTCACCGGGTAGTACATGAGATTTGTCAAAGAGTTCTCCCAATTGGTCCTACCCCTCACCCGGTTGACGCAGAAGGATGTGCCATTTGTCTGGAGTGGCAAATACGAATTGAGATTCTGAATGCTCAAAGAGCAATTGACTTCTGCACCCATCCACACCCTTCCTTCTAGTACCTTGGACTTCACCATGTACACAGATGCTTCCAAGGAGTGCTTGGGTGCACTATTGATGCAGCATGGACAGGTTGTGGCATACACATCAAGACAGCTGAAAAACCATGAATGCAACTACCCCACTCATGACTTGGAGTTGGTGGCTGTAGTTTTTGCATTAAAGGTATGGCATCACTATTTCTATGGAGTGACATTTGAGATCTTCACATACCACAAGAGCCTCAAATACATTTTTGATCAGAAGAAGATGAATATGAGGTAAAGGCGATGGATGGAACTGCTAAAAGATTATAATTGTACCATCTCCTACCATCCTAGTAAGGGGAATGTGGTAGCAGACACCTTGAGTAGACGACCATACACTGAGGGTTCGGCATCCTAGTTGCAGATTTGGGATGTGCTCACTACACTTAGTGAGTGGCATCCATTTTAGGGCACATCCGATGTAGTGACAGTGCCTGCCATGTATAGCAGCTTGTGGATAGGATTGTTCAGGGTGAACAGACAGATCTGAGGATCTAGGAGCTGTACCATTGGTGCATGAAGGATGAATTCGACGGATTTCAAGTCCGTGAATCCATCATATGGAATGGGGACTGTGTGTGTGTTCCAGATGACAAGGGGTTGAGGAGAGAGATCCTAGATGAGGTGCATAGCTTGAGACTTTCCATACATCCTGTTGGCACCAAGATGCACAAGGACCTCCGCCAACACTTTTGGTGGAAGGCAGAAGAAGGACACAACCGAATATGTTAGCATATGCCTTACTTCCCAGTTGGATAAGGCAGAGCAACAGAGGCCTCCTGGTTTACTGCAGTCTCTTCCCATCCCGATGTGGAAATGGGAGAGCATCTCCGGATTTTGTCACATCATTGCTGCGCACCCTCGGAGGGTATGATGTGATCTAGTTCATTGACCAATTGACCAAGTCAGCCCATTTCATCCCGGTCAACATGACATATACATCGGTATATCTAGCTAAGTTATACATCCAGCACATCATTCAGTTGCATGGGATACCCAAGGAAGTAGTGTCAAACAGAGATTCCCATTTCACATCACACTACTAGGGAGAATTCATGAGAGCCTTGAGGAGTGAACTACACATGAGTTCAGCATACCATCCATAGATAGTGATAAGTTGTACCACACCAAATATATTGATGAAACCATTGCATGATCTCATCTGCATGATGAACCTTCTCCTGCACCTGAAATAGATAAACCCAATTTTGCATGAGCCTAATGCCCAGTATGCATCGGGATCCATGCACGGGAATGCTAACGGTCTTTAGTCAGTTATAATGCATGCACTTGAGTTTTCATGGATAAGCATCATTACGTGCCTAATTATTCCCATGCATGTCTAAATTCGATCCTTAACATGTATGATTTGGATTCTTTCATAACCATGAGTATACATATGTAAATTGTATAAGAAAATGTAACATGCACATCTTGTATCTTGTGGGGCATATTTCATACGATACATAAGAAGTACATGTTTCTTTTATCATATAAACCACTTTGCATTTTAGCCCTGTGATTTTGAATTTTTTGCATTTCTTAAACCAATTCTTATACGACATGTAAGGTTTGTTCTTTATAAAAAATATAATATATAATGGTTTATCTTTAATTAAACCATTTTCGTGCATAATATGAATGGTTTACCTTTCTAAACCATTTTTCATAACTTGTAATGATTTATTTTTATAAATCATGTCCTTGCATAATATGTAATGGTTTACCTTTCTAAACCATTTTTTCATAATTTTAATTATTTGTCTTCATAAATCATTTCCTTGCACGCCTGTAATGGGTTACCATTATAACCCGTTTCTTTGCATTCTTGTAATGGGTTACCTTTATAACCCATTTCTTGCATAACTTTTCAATATGTTTGCTCATATACATTAACATAATTGCACATATGCCCATGACAATAACATAATTTCATATAAGAACTTAAACTCAAATTTTTTTGTACATGCCTTAACATTATAATTACACATATACCTTAACTTGTTGAGTATTTAGAATTGTCTTGATTTTTAATTTATAGGTGGCTTTGCTAGCTTTATTGGCTTTACCGCTGGCTCTAGCGGTACGTACATGACAGTGTAGCTACAACTATATATGCCTTAACATTGTTATAATTGCACATATACCTTAAATTGTTGAGTGTTTAGAATTGTCTTGATTTTTAATTTATAGGTGGCTTTGCTAGCTTTGCTGGCTTTACCGCTGGCACTAGCGGTCCATACATGACAGTGTAGCTACAACTGTATAGGACTTAGCTTTTACCTCTATGGTTCCTTGCAACCATAAGCCCTTTGTGGCAATAACATGACAGTGTAGGTACAACTGTAGAGGACTTAGCTTTTTCCTCTGTGGTTTCTTGCAACCATACGCCCCTCGCGGCATTGTCCCTTGAGCTAACACGATAATTGGACTCTAGAGGTGGCTCCCACCTTTAGGTTTAGCACTTAGCTCCGCTTATCATCATCGTGCCATTATTCATTTTAAGAAATTTCAATTCCTTTAATACATTTTCCTTTTTCATACAATATTGGTTCATGTGAACCTTTCAGTTCTACTAACCAAGGATACCCTCATTGTATAAAATATATAGCTAATACTCATACATACTTTCTTCCTTTTCCACAATCAATCTTCTTCAAATGTTGAAAATAAATTTCTTTAAGTCTGCCTATGTTTATAGTTAACTCTAAAGACTTGATATCTTCAGTAACCATCCTCCAATAATATGACATAAATACTTTAGTTTAACAGGGGTACCTAAAATTCTTAGACGTAACATGTTGTAGTATAGTCATTTATCATATAATAAAATATGTAACTGACATTGACAATGTTTATGTAACGTGTTAATAGGGAACTGCATTATGCAATATGTACTCTAAAGTTATACTCATGTATGTTGAGTATGTCGTGCATATGAATGAGTATTATTATGTTTAATGTACGTAATTATGACATGTCATGGCATCCAATACGTCATGTGATTATAGAAGGTGATATTAAACTAAACCTTTTTCCGATAGACCGTGGGCTGGAAAAACACCATAACATTTAAGTAGTGACCTCTTGGAGAATATCTGACTTTGCTCCTTTTATTATGCAACACACATAAACAAAATCTTATTATTATTTTTGACCGCACAAATAACATGCAAGTTATCTCGACCACAAGTTACTGCGAAAGTATTGTGCTTATAGTTGGATTAGTTCACTTGGAAAGAAAATGCATCAAAATAACGTTACAACTGAAACATCATGAAGGTCTCTAATATTTTAACATTTATGACTTCATAATAACAAATATAACTCTCTTCTTTTCTTTATGCACGTCATCCAACTTGTGTCATTTAATCTCATCATCGTCCAATTAATATAGATCAAATCTCCTTAGAAATCAAAAGGTCACGCAATTTTGAACTTTCCTAATGAACCAACTGTATGAAATTATCTAATGATTTCATGAACAATATTGGCTATCAGCATATATGTCCTCCTATATCATGTGTTATTTGCATAAAAAACCTTATTAATATGAATAAGTGTCATTTTGCGCCATACGTTGGTTTCCTTTGGGCTATTAAAATATAAGTATCAACTTCTTTGACCTCGAATATGGAGATTTATGTTTGATTTCTCTTAACAAGTTTCTAGTGGTTATACCTTAGAACGTCGTAAAGTACCACTAACGATCCCAGTAACCACGCTTGCATGAAAATTTCCGCAGTGTTGTGATATTCGTATAAGGCAATCCTATGGTTTCGACACATACATTATAAATCATATTCCTAAACCGATACATACCTTAGATCCAACGCATAACTCTCTCTATTGTGGTTTGTCACGCCTCTCTTCCGATTACATATCCACGCTCTTCTCTTTCTCTGATTTGACGTTGCCTTCTCCTGCAACGATGAAGGATGTCCAGTAAGGCCTATCTCCCTCTCTCTCTCCTCCTCTATCTCTCTCTCACAGCTCGTGTTGTTCTCACGTTGAGAGCAATAAGGGATTTGAGGTCTTTTAAGGTAATCAAATGAGGGGGTTTAAAGGGCTATTAAGACCAATTAATTTGTCAATGACCAATCAATTTGTCAATGAATATGTCAATAATGGTAATGCATTATAATTTGTTTTCCAAAAAAACAAGCTGTTACAATCTACCACCCTTGAAGAAAATTTCGTCCTCGAAATTTCTTAGTAATGAGACATACGAAAGATTGTAGATTTCCTTTGAATCTCATTTTCTTACTCAATACTCCTCTTACTGGTCACTAGATTTAGCTTCAAATTTTGTCCTCACCCACATCACTCGAATGAGAGTGTGATCTACAAGATCTTCTATTCAATGCTTCAAACAGAGTCATCTTGATACTTGAATGATGACTGTTAATTTTAAGCGAACTCTGCCATACAAAATCATAAAGCATGTGTTCCTGACAAATCTTCTAATCTTTAAACGATTTTATCTTATTGATCATACGTTTGCAGGAAAAAGTGCTAGCTTGAATTGAGTGTCCATAACCTCTTTACATCTTTTCCATTACTAAGATTGTGTATCTCATATCTCAATCTGACATGATTGACATTGGGACATTATCTAAATTATCGATCTCATTCACATATAGTTTAGCTAAGTCCTCCATTAATTGATCTATACTAAAGAGTAAAATGTGGTTGATTTGATAATCGATCTTCAATTATTCATGTTGTATAATAACAATACTCCTTCGTCTCGGGTAGTTCGGTGACAAGATCCATCATGACATAGTGTCACCTCCATTGCTTTATCTCCAAGCGTTTAACCAGCTTGTTGTTTCTTGATGTTCAATCTCAAATCCTTGACGTACAAGGTTTTTGGGAAAAACTATGCAAATCTTATCTTCATCAATGGATACCCTATGTTTTGTCAGAGATCTTTGTACATTTTTGTCACGCCGGGATGAATAGTGCATCAATTTATGAGTTTAATCAATTCCAAAAGAATCAGAGTCTGACGCCCTTGTACACTACATTTATCTTTCCCATTACCTCAAATTGTTCATCTTAAAGGTAGTACCGTCAAACTTTTAGAGGAAGTATTATCACTGCTAGATCCAAGTCATCAGTAGGATGATTAATCTATTGTGATTTTTTTGTCGCTGTAATGCATAGTCAACAATCTTTTCCTAGTACATAAACACACCCACATTTTGTGTTGAATGTATCAACGTAAACCAAGAATACGATAATGAGATGTGTTTGGTGGTTATCCATATCACAAAAGTATATAACAATACAATCCATAATTACGATCACAAATGCATCAAGGTATTCTGAAAATACCCTATTCATAAGCTACAAAAAGCTACAAGAGTCCTTATGAGATCAAAAGGTGTGATCAAAAAAAATTCACCATGGTGGAATCTTATTATGAAAGCTATTTCTGAAACGTCCTCCTCCTTAATCTATCTTATTTAGAAAAAAAACTCTTTTCTCTCAATAAACAAAGAACAAATCATTAATCCCAAATAGTAGATGTTGATCTCTCAAAGTTACATCAATCATAGCATGATAACTAAAGTAGATACTAAGACCCATCTTTATTTTTCATAAAGAGAATACGTGCTCTTTACAAAGATTCATTGAGACATAACAAAAAACTCCCTTATCCAGCTTTTTCTATAATGATCATTCAATTCTTTCAACTCACTAGGTGTCATCGTGTAAGGAGTTCTCAAAATTAGTGCAGTTTATGTAATAACATCAATGCAAAAATCCAATTCTCTATATGAAGGTAATATTGAACGATCATATGAAAAGGCATCAAGAATAGTCCTTACTATCATATTAATCTCATGATGTAACTGAGATGATCATGTATACCTAATGAACAATTCACTTGCTTCTTATACCTCTAATCACTATCACATACTTTTCGATCATTTTATTACAATGTCTAAGGTAAAAATCGCTTCACTCAGTGTAAAGCATCTCCGAAAAGTGTATTCTATTTCTTTCGACTCCTTTGTCCTATCTTTTAGATAAATGTCCCAAAGATTCTTCTCCTTATGGTAGTCTGTAATTTCAAAATTCATCTCCATCTAATACATCTAATGCTTAACTTTCTCCCTATCATGTTTATCTATAAAATGAATGGATTGTTGGTAATAAAGGCCTTCAGTATAAATTCACCAAAGCTCTGTGCATGATACTTTCACACTTGAGTCATCAATGTCTATCAACTTTGGTAATTCTTGGTGTGTATCCTTGGCAATTTCATTATCCAAGTGATGAATCATGATCTTTGTTCACTTTAATTTCACAACGAGGAGTCATCTGAGTCAGAAAATCAAAGGGTCAACAGTTGTCTGTACTACCTAAGTTTTACTCTATTCTTCTTAGTCTTGGCTCACTATCAGTTGTGGATATTGATGAATCTCCATTTCATCATCTTTATTCTATCATTTTGGCCTTAAAAATCCTAGTAAATGTGTGTAAATAGGCTTAATTCATGCATTTTAACATTCATGCATTTGTGTATAAATAGTGTATAAAATACTATTTTTAAAGCCAAAATTATAGAATAAAGAAAACAAAAAAAGAATAAAATATTGTAAATATTTTATGACCCTAAACTATGAGACATAGGCATCTCGATGACTAGGTCGACAAGGAATAAAGTAGGGTAGATAAGGGCCAAAATCCAAATAAAATCCCTATTTATTTTATTCATTTTCCTTAAAAAATAAACTTTTACATGAAAGTTGTAGATAACTAAATATAGAAAAATACAAAATTGATTTCATACAAAAATAATATACAGACAAAAATTTATGGTCTGAACAAAATTCCAAAATCCCAACTTCCCAGACCTGTATCTCTCAAATAAAAAACTCAAAATGTTCAAAATCGCCTTTAATTATATATAACTTTTAATAAGCTATTTAATGAAGATAGTTTCATATTTTTTTGAATTACAATGTTAAAGTTAGGTTTTGGACCCTTGTTGTATACTTTACCTAATTAAAATATTCATTTTATTTATTATTCATTATTTTTTATAATTATATATTTTTATAATTTTGTAAATATCATTTATAATATTTGTACATACTAAAATTGGAATAAAAACATCAAGAAAATATAAAAATAAAATACTTGTATAAAATACATAGGTAAAAATACCTATAAGTATACCTATATAGATAAAATATCTATTTATTTAATTGTACATAATACATCAGAAAAATAAAATAAAAATATATTTATGTGTATAAAATTAAGTTATAAATAAAATAATAAATCTAATTAATAAAACTGAAAATACAAAATAATAAAAGATTAAAATATATAGATGAATATACCTATATATAACCCTCAAAAGGCAACTTGTAATTTTAAAGCTCTAAAAAATAAATAAAATCCATGGTAAAATAATTCAGAAAATAATAATTTTTTTATTTTATAACCTAAAATTAAAATCTTTTATTATTTAATATCTATTTTCTAATCTTTTTCAGGTGGCCTTTTTTCTGGTTGGTCCACGTGGACCAACCAGATGGCAAGGAAGGTTGACCCTGGTGAGCTCTCTGACCCGCTCTGCCACCTTTGTCAAACCTTGTTTCTCGCCATTTTTGTCGAGTTTTGTATCTCGATTCTTTCACTATTTTGCGACGAGGCCTTCATGACTTTTGCTCTTCGTAGACTGATCTTACATGCCTTTGCGTTTTTTTCGGGGAGTGGATCACTGAGATGCACGATGTCCCTCATTCTTTGAGCCACTCCGTCAACCTGTATAAAACACCCCCGATCCTTCCTTCCACTTTTGAACCCTCTTTGACCACCTTCCTCTCCTCCTCTCGTGCTCAATCGACTGAGGGAGGTGACAGCTCCTTTGTCCTGCCATTAGGTTGATTGAGGAGGCGGCCAAGGAGCGGTGTCCACCCTCCATCTCCGGACAACGGCCGTGAGGTCTATCTCTAGCTCTCCTTCCATCGAGGTTCGCATTCTCTTTATTTTTCTTGCATTTTTCAGTTCGCCATAGTCTTAGGATCGATCCCTATCTTCCTTTTCCATTCCTCCCCCATCAAATCACTTCACCATATACTTACCGGAGCTTGCTCCGGCGAGCTCCCATTTCGTCGTTCCCCATGCTATTACGCCTACTAAACGGTCGTGATAATTTGCCCGCGACCCTCGTAATATTTTCTGCAAGTATTTGGAGCACAAGGACCGTCTGGAGGGAGTTTTGGACCTCGACGGAGGGTCCTAGAGCTTCCCCTCTCCGCCGCCCCCGTGCGAGGACGTCAGTGTACCCCTGCGATTTTTGTCGCATCCAGACGATAGACGGAGCTTGCAGGAGGCCTCCCGGCCGTTTTGGTGCCTCTACAGATCACGGAGGAGGAGGATCTGGGGCGGGGAAGTTCATCTCGTCGGAGTTTTTCCCCATTCTTCCATATCCTCTGTCCACCATCCGATTAGGGCTGCCCCCCAGTTTGATCGTGAGCTATCCGATCTAGTCGTGCATTGATTGTTTATCGTGGATGATCTAATCCAGACTGTTGGATCGCGAATTGGTATCGCTCGCCAAGATTGCGACATGTGGCATAAGTAACAAGCATCAACCGTCCGATCTGCCGAAGGCTTGGGTATCTTGCATTTCCACCCAAACAACTTTTGTATTTACTTATTAAGGCTCAATCTTTCATTTGTCGTTCATATAGTTTTGTATTATTTGCATAAAGACCCGAATTTTACAATATTTGCATTGAGGTCCTCGGCCACGTCATCTCACGTTCCTGGAGCGCATGAGGTGCGGGCATTTTACGAGGTGACCCTCGCTAGTTTTGTTATTTCAGATTAGTCTAGAAACTTTTGTAATACAGTTATATATTTTCGAAAAATTGTGAATTAGCCCCTCAGGTTTTTGGTATTTGCAATTTAGTCCCTAACAGGCTCACATGCCTATCACGTGACGTTGGAAATTTTACAGGGATACCCTCGGGACTTTGCGTATTTAATATTAGTCTTGTAATTTTCATAATTAGTTATAAATTTTGTGGAACAATTGAACTTTGGATCTGATCTTTATGATATTTACAAATATGCCCTTGCTAGTAGTGTAGTTTCTCTTTGTTGTCTCTAATTATCATGCATCTATAAAACTCAAATTCCAAAGAAATATGCATAGATTTCTGTTGCAACACTCTTCCACACCATATTTTTATTTTGCATATTTGAATCTATTTATTGTTTATAAAAAATCAAAAACATGCATTTTTGTCCTTGTTTGTAATAAAACATATATAAAAATTATAAAAACTTTTTGAAAAATTCTTAAAAAAATTTGTTTATTTTCATGTTTATAACCTTCATCCAAAAAACCACTAAAAAAAGAAAAATAAAAAATAGAAAAACACTTAAAATCTCTATAAAAATATATGAAATCCAGAAAAAATCAAAAAAAATCTATCTTCTATTTCTTTATTTTCTTAACTTTATTTTAAAATTAATTTGGAGAATTTTTTATTCTGTTTTCTATTTTTAATTACCAATTTAGTTCTAGGTATTGATTTTAAACCTTGTTTTGGTTATTTTTATTTTAAAAATCTATAAAAAAAAATAGCAAAATTGTTTTTAAAAAACACAAAAATAGTAAAAAAATTATATAAAACCTAAAAATATTTATTTCCTATATTGTTTGATTATTTTTACCTATTTATATATATTATCTCTCTCTTCCCTACATTGTATATATCTTCTATGTAGCTTTATATTTATTTTAAAAGAAAAAAGAAAATACAAATAATATAAAATATAAAAAGAAAATATAAAATCAGAAATTAAAAATCAAAATATAAAAATATAAAATCAAAAAAATAAAAAATATTAAAAATATAAAACCCACAAAAAATAGCACACTTATAGACAAATACAACACATTCATTTTTTAGCATTAATTTACCCCGATCTACCTGCTTGTTCCATGTGTTCGACACTCTACACATACTTGCACCTATAAAAATCTTTGTTATAGAGTTATAATAAATTTTAACTCCGTACTTGATTTTTATTATTTTATCATTTGTTGTGGGTTAATTGTTGTTTGAAGAGGGTTTCGTGCGAGGTCAACTTGACGACCGGATTTCTCGCCTTGTGAGACTTCTAGGCTTCCGTAAAATCATGTTCAACAAATGACGCTGTTACCGGGGAGCAACATCGCTTAGATTCTGCTTTTTGCTTGATTGTGATATTTTTCTATATTTGTCATTCACTTATTTTCTTTATTTTTTGATATAATTATTTGAGTTGTCTAACCCCTCTCTTGTTGACTTCGTGCGAGGTACCGCGGATCGAGGGAGGCGCTCTACCCAAGGCACCTGCTCATAGGGATGAAAAGGAATGTGAATATATTCGTATCTAATCCATCAACGTATTCGTTTTATACATATTTTGATATTCGTATTCGTGTTCGTTTTAAAATAGATGTGGATATGGATATCACTTTGACATTCTCTAAATTCACATTCGTATTCGTATATTTATTTTCGTACATAAGTATAGTAATAGATTTATTTATAACTGTGTGTAACAATATTTTATGATTGCATTCACCATTATTGATATAATTGTTATAAAATTACTGTATCTGCTATATCTATTTTATGTGTAAACCATCATAAACATGTATATTTTAGTTAATCTATTAAACTTTTTGTTATTATTTGTATCAGATTCGTATTCATTTTACATTCGTATTCGTTTTTAAGGATATGGTAACACATTTTTCACATTCGTCGATATTCATATTCCCATTCGTATTCGTATTTTAAAATAGATAAGGATATGATTATGCATATATTCATATCCGTATCCCACCATTTTCATCCCTACCTGCGTATCCACATGAAGCCAGCTCTAGCCTGCCAACCTAGCACCAAGGAGACTTAGAGAATTTTTGAAGACCAAGATCCATTTATTTTGTTGCATATATTTGTGTAATTTAGTTAAGAGAGAGAGACCCTATTTATTGTAACATACATGTACTCTGGACTCTGGACTTTCATGCCCAATTTCCAAGTGATTGTTCACTTGGGGGCTCATCGCGATTTTCGTATTTTCTTTGCATTTTTTATTTGTTTCTCGGTTTTGGTTTTATTCCTTTTGTGTGATCGAACCTTAGTTGTATGAGCTGCTTGGCGATAGTATTAGGTCCAAACACCTAATTATATTTGTCTATGCCTATAGTTTACATTTGGATCTAGTCAAATTAGAAATTACTTCTTATTTGGATTTGAGAGCGAGCATCGAGAAAAGTGTTATACAGTGCATGATCCGTTGTGGCGGACACCGATGCACTTACTAGACCGGACTTTTGGATCTCACCTCTAGATACTTAGCATCTTGTTCTTCACGCTACTAGCAGTTTCTCATTCTAGGGCGATTTCATCGGCTTGCATTTGCATATAGATAGGTTTCAATTCTGATGAGCATCTTTGCATGTAGACTGCTGGAGGCAAGGTGAGCATTTACGCTTTAGCATTCATCATCGTTTTTGCCGCTTGCATTGCTTTTCAGCCTCTCCCTCTTATTTTGATCACCTAGGTGCTTAAAGGAATTGAATCCCTCGATAGGCGTGTACATTTTATATTAAAAATCCAATAAAAGTGATAAAAATAAAATTAGGACTATTAATATTACTTGACCCTAAAAGAAGACCAAAAAGAAAAATTTTATTTTGGGGCAAGTAATCCCCTCATTGTCTTCGCTTTTATTTGCTCGTGCACACACTAAGGATTAGTGCCCAAATCCAATTCAGCCTCCTAAGTGTTTGCGTAACTTTTTAACTTCTCACCTAACTCTAAAATAGACAAGATAAAAAGACCGCACTTTTGCTGTCTTCACCGAGTCGAGTAGGTGACTTGATGGTTTGTTTTGTGTGCATTTGTTTGTGTTTGCTTGTGTGCATTCTAGATCACCTCTGCGCATTTGCGCCTTTTTCTCACTACTCTTGACTGGACCATCGTGCTCTCTCGATCATTTTCCTTTTGTTTCGAGATGGTCGATGATGAATCTGCGATTCATCATCTTTATTCATTTATTTTTGCTTAAAATCCCATATAAAACACCTGCATATAACACTAACTCCATATTGTTACTAACTTGCATATGTATGTAAATATTGTACAGTTCTTACTAATTTTAACCTAAAATAAATAAAGAAAGAAAGAAAGGAAAATTAAAGAAAATAAAAAAAGAGGAAGACTGTATACAGACCGATCCGAACCCCAAGAGAAGGTCAAGACTTGACCCGATCGACCTGGAATAAAGTAGGGGAGATAGGGTCCTCAATTAGAAAATCCAAAAAAATGTGTGATGTGTATATTTGTATACTTCACTATTTTATTTTAGCTTAATTGACCTCAAATCAAATAACTTTCAAAATCAAAGTTGTAAATAAAAATGTGTTTTAATTAATAAAAATAGTTGCACAATTAAATCATATACAGAATAAAAGCAACCACACTTGGAAAATGCCACTAAGCACTAAGTGAAAGACCAATTCTCGCTCCATATGAATTCAAATTGAACCAATCTCATTCCATTGGATTCTAAATTAAATTATCTTTAAAATGGCTATATTTTCATATTTTTTGGAGTTATGAGTAAAAAGTTGGTTTTCTAGGGTGGTTTGTGTAATTTTCCCATGTATTTTGTAAATATTGTATTTGTATATATTTGTAATTTTTCTACTAATTATTTAAAACAAAAATAAAAAATAAAAATTTTAAAACAAAAAAGTTGCTTATTTACCCATGTAGATAATGTCATATTTGTATATAGCATATGTATATATTTTTTTTCTTAACTAACTCCACAAAAAATAAAAAAATTAACTTTTATTTTTTCCAATAAATAAAGTGACGAAAATTAAAAAAATGTTAATTTTGTAAATAATTTTATCTCTCTTTATCTTTATCTCATTTAAATTTTCATTGCTCTTATCTCTTTATCCAAAAAGTCAAAAAATCAAATTTCATCTCCATTATCTTCTCTATTTATATGGCTCCTTCTCCCCCATTCCAACTTGATCAATCTTTGGGAGAGGAGTCCGATCTTCGAGAGAAATTTTCGTCAAGAAAGATGCCTAGCCTCTGAGCTGTCTGGTGATAGCGCGTCAGCCTCGTCGAGGCGATCACGGTCATTTTCGCTCCTAAGGTGAGATCCACATTTTTCTTATTTTTTATCTAGGTTAATCGTAGTTTTATTTCTCGAACTTTTAATTTGTCATTAATTTTTATTTAGATCATTAATTTCATCACGATTTGATCTGCTTCGACTCGATTTTCCATCTCACGTTCTTAATCTCTCCGCATTCAATTTCTATCTTCCACGATCTATCAACTCCGACCATGCACGGTGGTTAGAGAATCGGATTCTACTCCTCACCTTTTGCCGAATCTCCATTAATTTTCCGATTTGTAAATAAATAAAAATATACAAAAAATTGTTTTCTTTTTCTCTAACATTTGTTTTGCAAGATAATCTAAAAATAATAATAAAATAAAAATTAAAAAATAATTATTCTGCTTTTTATTTATCTATTTCGTATTTACACAAAAAATCTCTGATTATTGTTTACAAATAAAATTTACAAAAAAACTTAAAAAAAATGAAACAAAAAAAAGTGGACGGCCACCCTCTTGGCCATCTCTGCGCCGCCCGCTCGACCCTCACAGCCAACACTCCACCACCGCGCCATGCGGCCAAGCTGGATTCCCTCCGACGATGCGCCCTCCCGCGCGCGTCGTCGCCGCACCCAGATCGTGCGCCGCCCTTCCGACCATGCCCCGTGAAGCCGCAGCTCCTCCTACCTCCCAGCAGGCCGTGCCCAACATCGTTGCTCCCTCCTGCGCCACGCGCAGTGTCTGCCTCGACGCGCAATCCCACGTTGTCGTGGTTGCACCTGGGCTCACCAGCCCTCCTCCCTCGAGCCGCTCCGCCTCCGTGCGACCCCAGCGGTGCCACCACTCGACTCCTCTAGCACCTCCGCCCTCGATCTCTCCTCCGCCGAGTGCATGGCTCCACCGCCTACTGTCGTTCTCCAACGCGTGCGGGCCCCTCAGTGGCTCACCAGCCCTCGTCGCGCCTCCGCCCCCATCTACACCACCGCCCGCGTGTGGGAGAAGAAGGGACGGCGACACTCTCATCCCCTTTTACTTGATAATGAAGACAAGCAAAGACGAAGCCCTAGGGCTTCTTAAAAAAATTGAGAAAATTGCATCTGAGCCCCTGGAAACTTCAATTATTGCAGAAACGCCCACTCTCCAGTACAAGTCACGTGTGTGGCACGTTTTATTGGTAAATTTCACTTTCAACTAGCGCATTTATTTTTGTTATATTTTTAATGCTAAAACTTGAACTATTTGTGAATCAGCCCCTATTTTCAGACTCTTCAATTTGCATGATTTTTCTATTGAAATAAATGTTTTTATTAGTCCAAAATTCTCAAAAAATTAACTTAGACTCATGTAGTGTGCATCTTCATTGTGTAAAAACTTCATTTCATTCAGTCATCCTTTATTATTATTAAAAAAATATATAATATGTCATTTTTCCCTGTTTGAAATTCAAAAATTTGTAAAAATTCAAATATAACTCCAAACAATCCAAAAAAATTAGGGTAGTTTTATTTCATTATCTTTTAATTTCTATGAAAATTTCACGCATTAATTCTTTATAAAACTCATAAAAACTAAAAATACTAAAAATATTATAAAAATCTACAAAAATACAAAAATAGTTATTTCAGTTCCTATTTGTAGATAATTGCTTATATTTTGTCATAAAAATAATTGTCAGAAGTTTTGGACTTAAAATATTTTTAAGTTATAAATTACTCCAGGTTGTGCACAATTTCGCATTTTCTCACTATTTGATTTTAAAAAAATAGAAAAACATCTGAAAATTTCACAAAAATTCTCGAAAACATTTGAAAACTTTTAAAACCCAAAAATATTTTCTCTGAATTTTTCTGAGCATTTCTGATAAATTGAAAAATATTACAAAAAGAGTTGGTGTGCGTATTACATATCTTGTGTACATTGCTCCATTATTTTTGAAAAATAAAAAAAATGCAAAATTAAAATCACTAAAAAATTGAAAATCAAAAAATTCCAAAAAAAAAGAAATAAAAAATAGATTAAAAAATAAAAATATAAAAAATCACAAAAACCAAGGATAGTTATCCTTTGATATCCTATTTTTCTCTTCATTGATTTTCGATTAATGGAATAACCCTCGGGATTTGTAGCCTCCCTGAGTTTGACCATGTCCGCTATACAAGTTAATAAGTAGCAAAAAAATTTATTTGTCGTGGGATTTTTAGGGATAGCTGACGGGCGGAAATCTACCCTTTTTATGTTGTTGGATTGACTAGTGCGTTGCAGTCGGATAGATCCGCGTCGATCAAAATAACCGCATAAATTGATTAATCAACGAATGCATGTACGCACGGTTTTTATGTTTATTTAGCCTAGGCAAGCCCCAGGGTCGACTCAAGGAGGTAAAGGAACAACTCGGGATCAAGTTAGATCAATTAGATTACGGTTTTTCCAAGTGGATTTTTTTTTGTAATTTTTATGCGATAAAAATGCCAATGCACAGATACGAGTGAACTAGGTTATTAAGAAAATATGTGATTTAGCCAATTTTAATTTTAATGTGAAATTAATTCAAATTAGCCAAATGGTATTTTTCCTAAGAACCTAATCCAACATATTTTTTTGTAATTTTTGGCTTTAAAATGCGCAAATGAAAAATCCAAACTTTTTGGGGTTTTATGCAATTTTTCATGCAAATGATATGCAAAAATTATGAAAAATTTACTGGAAGTTAAATATGATGAAATGAAGCTACACTAATTTTTCTATAATTGTTTGACACTTTATGATTTTTTATGAATTTGTTAATGAAAATAAAGTGACTGTGAGTATTTAATTCCTAATTAATCCATGAAATCAAATTATCCAGAGATTGATTTATCTCAAATAGATATTTTAATGATGAATCCAGGAGATTCGAAATTTCTCAAAAATGTTATTCGTGGAATTAATTAAAAATCAATTACATAAATAGCTCAAGAATTTATTCTATGCAAATGACAACTCTAACTTCGAAGAAACTTGGATAGTAATTAAATCACAATGAGAGGCACCATCCACAATTTGTTCACAATTTTTAGAGCAATAAATATGGCTGTACAAATTTCAGAGCTTAAATGGGAAAAGCATATATAATTTTCAATCTTTGATTTTTAATAAATACTCTGCTGATCACAAAAATGCAAATAAACAGCTATGAGATAAAGAATTAGTTGCTCTACAATCTGCTATTTTTCAATAAAATAAATGATGCCATTTGACTGTCCAAATTAACATACAAAGTCAGAGGTATAAGTGCAATGCAGAAATGAAATTAACAAACTCAACTTGTGCCTAAGGGCACTTCTATAAATAAGGAAACAAGAAGGGATGAAATTGCAATTTTAACAAAAATAAAATAAACAATTGAACCTTTTATTTTTGTTCTTCTGCAAGTTAGGGACGGCTAGGGCATCACGCGCAATGGGAGGTCGGGGCTTGCCCGTGGAGGACAGTGGTGCGCACGGGTTTGCGGCCGTGCCACCGAAGGCATCGACAGCAGCGGCCTTGGAGGGCGGCGAGGACAGGTCGCGGCGGGGAGGCGGCCGCGCGATGGTGGCGGTGTGGCAGCGGCTGCACCTGGGGCGCGGCCAACGGCGGGAGGCGCACGGTTGGAGGTCGCGGACGCAAGGGTGGCGGTGACGATGGCGCGAGGGCGACGCTGGGCGCGCGGTGGCCTGAGGCGGAGGCGCCGCTTGCGGGCGGCTGGGCACCGCGGCGAGGGCGCGTGGACTGGGGTGCGGCAGCGGAGGTGGGGCGCGGGCCGAGAACGGTCGGCGGTGCCGCAGCACCGCTGCTGCTTGCGGGGGTGCGTACGTCGCGCAAGGAAGCGGGGCGGCAACCTGGACCGTGGGGCGGCGCGGTCTGACGGGTGGAAGTGTGGAGGAGCACCGGCGGAGCGGCCAGGGGCCGGTGGCCGCGGGGTGGTGCTTGGCGGTGGAGCGCGGCCTGGGAGCAACCGCGTGCTGGATGGCCACGCGGTGGGGGAGTGCGTACCGCGCGGGAGCGGCCACGCACGGTCCCGCTGACGACAAGAGGTGGCGACGGCCGCGAGGACGGTGGCCAAAGGGGGAGGTGCGGTTGGACGCACGGCCGGCCTGGAGATGGTGGACCTGTGCTTTTTTTGTTTTTTTTTCTTTTGCAAAATTTTTTTATGTATTTTCTTTGTAAACAGGAATAAAATGTGAAAGAATTGAAAGGGTGGTGGTGATAGTGGATTGTAATTTTTGTGTGATGATTTGTGGGTGATGATGAATAAAATAATGGTGAAAATGAAGATGCACAAGACAACAAATAGATGTTAGATAAAAAATTTGAAAAGATAAGATAGAAGATACTTAATTGTGTGGTTCGTCGAAAGTGGAGCCGCGTCTTGCGGCTTCCGGTGGTCGTCGCATCTATTCGACCCGACGAAAAATCGAAGAAGCTCAGTTGTGATCTGAAGTGATGCACAACGACACGAGGAGGAGTCCTCGTGGATCTCGCCTTGAAAACCGTCGTTGCTCGACCGAAAGATGCTGAAGCTGTCACCGACAACACCCGGGGGCTGGTAGTCTCTCCCTCTAAATTGAAGAAATGGCGGATGAATATGAATGGAGGAGTGGAAGAGAATATAAAGAGGAGGAGGAGGAGGTTGGAGAAGGATGGAGAGAGTGGGGTAGTGGGGAGTTATTGGCTTGGAGTAGAAGAAAAGAAAGGGGAGAAGAAGTAAAAGGGGAATAAAAATAAATATTAAATATAGTAATATAGTAGGCTACTTAAAATAATTAAAATAATAATAATAAAATAATAATAAAAATAAATCCGAAAATAATAAAATAAATCCGAAAATAAATAAAAAAAGGGGTGACATGTGGCGGCTCCAGGAGCGGCCACATGTCGCTCCTCGAAAATTCCAAAAATTAAATGTAAAGAAAATCAAAAAGAAATAACAAAAGGGATTAAATCAAAAGGTGGTCAACACGAAAGTTGCTCGTCTCGACGAGATCTACAACTTTTGTGAAGGGTTGAAAATCAAAGGAAATCATCTGTACAAAAATGTATTTTTGGGTGGTACCTTATAGATATAAAATACCGCATTTTATCTTTTGTAATTTTTTGTCATTTTTAATAGAGAGAAAAACCAAAATAAAGTTAAAGAAAATATGAGAAGAATATTTACAACTTAATCTATTTTTTTGGATTTTTAATAATTAAGAAAATAAAAAGATAAAATACGGGGGTAAAACGGTCATTATGTACAATGTACAAAAGGGGCCCAAAACCCAAGTTTTGCATACGAGCTCTGATTTGAATGAAATTGGTCTTGTTTCTAAGGTCTCTGAATGTATATTACTTTAAAAGTGAGTAGACCTTATTCGGAGGTTGTATGAGAGAGATATGTGTATTTTAAGGTTCATGGTCTCAAACTTGGATTCGGCTTTTATTAGTCAATTTTACAAGTTAGTATTTTTTTGATATTTTTCTTTAAATAGTGTTAGTAATATATACACTAAGGAGTTGGTTTTATTGGATTCGGAGTTAGTATAAAATATATACAAATATGGTGTTTTATCTAATATACAGGTGAATATTTACAAGTGAATTTGGCTTCTTATTTTATGCAAATATGAATGCTAAAATGCAGATGTTATGCTTGCATGCATGAATGCTAATTATGCAAGATAAGGGAAAATATGCAGCTATTTACTCGGGAACAAAGCTCTATTTTCAACTTTTAGAGGCATGAATCACAGATTCATTAATAGCAACGACTTATTTACATTTATTTTCTGATCCTCGATATTTTCTTGAACAACAAAATGGCGCCATTGCCGGGGAGGAACGGCGAGGATAGTTAGGTTTCTCTTTTGACCTGCTACTCTTGGTTGTAAATATCTGTTTACATTTTATCATTTACTTCATTGTTCATATTCACTACATTCATTTTATTTTTTTCTCATATTTGATAATTTTATTTCTTACATATTCTCTTTTCTTTTTTCTTGCGAGGGCCCACGGAGCGAAGGAAGCGATCCTAAGAGAGCCAAAGCACCCAAGCGACTTGGAGGCGGCTTGATTCTTCACCAAGCCGCAAGATAGAGTGAGAAGAGGAGAAGAAGAATTGAGAGAAAAAATTTCAAGAGAGAGAGAGAGAGAGTTTTTCTTTTCTAGCGTTTGAACTCTTGTAAACGGACATTCATTTGTTGCGGGGTCTGTTTCACCAAATGCCGGTGCACTTGGAGGACCTCACCGATTTTGTTTTCATTGCCTTTATTTTTCTTAATTTCCCGCGGATTTCGTGAGCTACCTCTTGATTACTTTAATTAATTTGCTTGAATCAGGTAATTAATTAGGTCCAAACACCCTAAACAAGAATTTCTGTACCTATAGAGTAGAGCGTAATTTGGACTTAGTCAAATTACCTTGTTCTTGCCCGTTAATAGAAGCTATCATCTAGGACGGTTCACTTGCATTTGCATATAGGTTAGTTTATTTTCTGTATTTCAATTCTGCGTGGATCAATTGCATGTAGAGTGCGCATTGGCATTTCTGATCTCCTTCTTTGTTTTCACTCACATAAGTTAAAAAGGAAATTGGACACTCGGTAGGAGATTCTTTGAAAATAATTTAACCAAGTGACAACCGCCTAAAATACGGGACTGCTAAAGAAAATTCGACCCTAAAATAAACATAAGGAAAAATCATTGTTTTGGGGAGAGTAACCCCTCATTGTTTGGTTTGTATGTAGCGAGAGAGCGACCCACACACTAGGATAGAACCAAGCCCGAACTCTTTTCAGACTACTATATTGAGTTAGCCGTTCTCCGGTGAGGATCTCTCTGGTAGCCGGTAAAGCGGCCCGCGACGTCCTTAACAGATTGAATTGATCGGATAACCGATAAATGGTCCGCAATTCATAATGGCTGGGAAAGATCTATCTTTGAGATTAGGCCAGTCTCCTGAGAGAATTGGGTTCCTAACAGCTCGCTCTAATCGCTATGATATATTGTATTTTCACCAAACTCTAAAAATGACAAGATAATTGACCGAACCTTCATGGTCTTCACATTGAGTTGAGTTGGTGAATTGGGGGTTTGCATTGTGTTTGATTTCTTGTGTGCATACTCGATCCTTCTGTGCAATTGCGCCTTTTTCTCCATATCTTTTGACTTGACCTCGTGCTCTCCCGATCCCATCTTTTATTTCGAAGATGGCCGACTGGAGTTATTTTAATCCGATCTTCGCGGACTTCTCGCACTCTCCAGACAATCCACCTTCCTTTTTCGAGGAGGACTTTCTTCCTGATTTTTGTGCATACCCGCCTAACCCATTATTTCAAGAATCGGACGATGATTTTCACCCACCCTCATTCAACCCACCTGATTCTGCGATTTTGGAGTCACCTTTCATGATTTCTACACTTGAGAAACTGAACCAGATGATGGAGCATATGAATTCAAGGATTACAAATCTATTTAACATAAATACGATCCAGAACGTTGCTCCACTATTTGAGGATATGGATTCACTTGAGGATAATCATGAGAGCTTGCAATCGCCCAAAATACAAAAAATGAGAAAAACTTAAAAATCCAAAAAGATTACGGGAGACACATTATTGTTTCATTTTGTGAGGAGAGGACCCAAATGCCTGATCATCTACCCAAAGATCTATTCACATCATGTCCCAACCTTGACCCCGAGGATGCCACTATATAGACTGCTCTCGGCAATCCTCGTGTATATGCTGATTTTGATCTCCTCCCTTGTATGGAGGAGGTCCAAAATTTCAAAAAAATGTTGACTGAACCCGAAGTGGTGGCCAGCCTTCATGAGATCATTAAAGCCCCACTTCAACAGGACATGACAGATTTATCTACTCCTCAACACAAGAAGAGAAAGAGAATGAGAAGATCTGAGCGTCACATCTTGACCATGCCACTACCTACGCCATCTCTCACCGTCCGTATTTTAAGAAAGGGAACACTGCCACACCTCTTGTGAGTTGCTCCATATCTGACTATTTGTGTGTTAACACTCTCCTTGATGGTGGTTCGTCAATCAATATAATACCCTTCTCTATGGTACAGTCTCTTCATCTTGGGCCTCTCAAGAAAACCAAGATGATAGTTCAATTTGCTGATGGATCTATCAAGAGGTCGAAGGGTATTCTAGAAAACGTTGTCATTCTTATTCAGGGCATGAATTTCACTTCGGATTTTGTTGTAATGCCCATGGAGACCTCCACTCCTATGGAGCATCCTCCAATCATCATGGGACAGCCTTTCCTCACCTCTGCGGCAGCCATTATTGATTATGGTTCAGGAGAGATTCGCTTCCGTTCTGATGTAGGGAGCGATGTGTTGATTACTACACCCACTACTGACCAGAGACCTACATCCCATGAGAGCCCGCTTGTGTTAGCCAACCCCAAGGAATTTGACCTCGAGGATAATATCAGAGATTCTTGTTATATGTTGGATGATAAGGAAACCCAAGAATTCCTCTTGAATGAGGAAGACTCGGAAAGCATAGACCTTGGAATTCCCCTCTCTGGTATGTAGAGATGCATAGATGACATCCGCGGAATTTACACAATAAAAACCCTAGAGAAGAAGGCAGATTCTGAGGCTAGACATGGCGTACATGATTCGACTACTTTCACTTATGAGTCCATTCCTATTCACCCTAATTCAGATGAGACCGATCATGCCAAATTTGATTTGATTGATTTTATAAAGGAATTTGGGCCTTTTGATAAAGATGATGATCTGGTAGAGGCTCGCCAGGCTGAAATTGATCCTATTTTTTTTATAATGATTTCGAGCCATTTTACTTTGATGTTTGCGAGACTTCCCAAGCAGGACATGATCACACTACTTCCAATAACCGGTTTAGGCCTGCACAATCTGAAACCGCTGAGGATACATTCTTGGTCGATCCTACTCAGTTTATGTCTAACGGTGATCCCAATATCGACCTACACCTTGTCAAATCCATACCTCAGCGGTCCTGCAAGTAAGTTTGCTTTCGACCTTCTTGACCTTTGTACATCCACTCCTTTTATATATCCTTTCGTTTCACTCTTTCTTCTCCCATTTTATCATTCACCCCTCTCCCGTGTGTATATGATATACTTAGGATGTACTTTATCCTAAGTATAGGGGGTGAATGATTTGTGTTGTTCATATTCATCATGTTCATCACTCTTGTTGTTACCTAAACTTAGGGATAATCTACCCTAAGTATAGGGGGGTGATGTTGTTCATATCGTGTCTTTTTATTTTTGAGTATGTATATTCTCTCAATCGATTTTCTCCTTTTGTACACTCTACTATACTTAGGATTACTTGATCCTAAGTATAGGGAGAATCATTAACTTCTCTTCTTTTTATCTTTTCTTTGAGTCGTTGTAGCATGGGAC
The DNA here is from genome assembly GCA_037367405.1 of Ottelia alismoides. NCBI lineage: Eukaryota > Viridiplantae > Streptophyta > Magnoliopsida > Alismatales > Hydrocharitaceae > Ottelia > Ottelia alismoides. The sequence goes on from JAZKJV010005140.1 coordinate 148,375, forward strand.
TCTTTTCACTTTTCTATAACTAGCATGAGTTATGTCTTCCTTTTTCGCTCTCTAATCACTATGAGGACATAGTTCGAGCTAAGTATAGAGGGGTGTCGTATATATTGCATATATACTTTAGACATAACTCGTACTTTTAATATGTTTATTTGGGGGGTTATGTATATAATTTTGTAAAATTCACGTGTGTAAAAAAACAAAAAAACAAAAAAATAAACAAAAAATAAACAAAAAAAATAAATAAAAACAAAAAAATAAAATAAAATTTTTTTGTATATACTCGTATATATTTTACTAACCTTTTTTCCTTTAAAAAGACTACAAAATCAAAAATCTATAAAAACTTGCATAATTCAAAAAAAACCCTTTTCTTTTACATCTGCATTTTTCTTCAAAAATCCATAAAAAGTTTAAAATTAGAAAATTGTTTAAAAATGTTCTTTTCATATGTGCATCATTATTTTGAAAAATTACATTGTTCATATTTTCTTGCATTTGCTTGTGCATTTTTCAGGATAGTATTGACATTTAAACTATGTCTAGAATAAAATTGAAGAATGGAGCTTAGTTGGGCCTTAATCCACTTAATTCCAAAGGAACCTTATAAGAAATGGAGTTAAGACTATTCAAGTCCTAGTGACTTAATTCTTTGAGTCCATAAGACTATGTTCATATGTCACCTCGATTAGTCTAAGTAGAACATTTAACAACACACACATGATTCTTTCAGATCGTGGCTTATCTTGGACAAGCACTCTACACGTAGCTCTTCATGGATGAGGTAGTGAGGAGGCGGAATCTTTTGGCTTGGGGTAGCATACGAGGGTAGTACATCTTGCGGAACCTCTCATCTTCCTCTAGGGAAGGAAGTGCGTCTCAACCTGGTCTAGTGATGTTGAGGTCCAAAGACAGGATGTTGTGGGGTTGCAATAATGCTTCAAAAGAGAGAGAGTCTACTGGCTCAAGAGGAAAAACTCCTTATGTACATGTTGCACCTTGTATATGCTCTAAAAAAAGAGAAAGTATGGAAAAATGCAGAATCTCTAAAAGTGGACAGGCCTGATTGAAATGTAAAATGCTTGCTAGAGTGTATATACAAGGATAAAAAAATATCAATAAGAGCTTCAAAGACAAATTTTTGTAATCTTACAGCGGATGACTTGGATACACTGGTCATGCATCCAAAAATAGGTAGCTACACTGGTTACCATCCATTCTTTTCTCCATCCCCTCTTCTTGAGCTGGTTGTACTTGAACTTAGAAGGGAATATCTCTGCTCCTCGAGGAAAGAGTTGCTAGACCTGGAAACTAGAGTTACCTTGTAGAGGGAGGTTGTTTCTTTGCTACTTCTGAGATGGGGAGCTATACCTCACTTACACCATACAAGTAAAGATTCACAGTCTTAAGAATTTGTATATGTAGACTTGTTCTGACCAGACTGTTGAGGAGACCTGAATAGGAGTCCTGTGGAACTTAGAGTCTATTAGGTTTTAAATCCATTTCCCATTAAGGTTCCGACACACTAATAATCCAAAGGTCCGACAGTCAACTAGAGTGTTTTCTATCCGGATTTGTGGATCCCTCGTTCACTCCAGCCGGTCCATGATGAATATGCGATTCGTCATCTTTATTCATTTATTTTAGCTTAAAATCCCTTATAAAAACACCTGTATATAACACTAACTTCATATTCTTACTAACTTGCAACTGTACAAATATTGTACATTTTTGACTAATTTTAACCTAAAATAAATAAATAAATAAATAAATAAAGGAAAAAGAAAGAAAAGAAAAAAAGGAAAATAAAGAAAAGAAAATAAAAAAAGGAAGACTGTATACAGCCTGACCCAAACCTCGAGAGAAGGTCAAGACTTGACCTGATCGACCAGGAATAAAGTAGGGGGAGATAGGGTCCTTAACCAGAAAATCCAAAAAATGTGTTCTTACTAATTTTGTATATATCTGTATAAAACTGACACTAATTTATTTGTACCTTAATTGACCTCAAATCATATAACATTCAAAACCAAATATGTAAATAAAAATATGTTCTAACCACTAAAATTGATTGCACAATTAAATCTTATACAGAATAAAAGTAGCCACACTTGGAAAAGGCCGCTAAGCACTAATTGAAAGACCAATTTCAGCTCCATATGAGCTCAAATTGAATCAATCTCACTTCCATTGGGTTTTAAATTAAATTATCTTCAAAATGGCTGTATTTTCATAATTTTTGGAGTTACGGTTGAAAAGTCAGTTTTCTGGGGTGGTTTGTGCAATTTTCCCTTATATTTTGTAAATATTGTATTTGTATATATTTGTAAATATTTTTACTAATTTTTAAAATAAAAATAATAAAATAATAAAATTCTTTAAAAAACAAAAAATGCTAATTTCGTCATTTACCCTTGTATATAATGTCACATATGTATATAGTTGCTATTTTTAATTAACCTTCATAAAAAATAAAAAAAATAACATTTTTAATTCAAATTAAATAAGTGACAAAAATTCAAAAAATTAGATAATTTTGTAAATATTTTTATCTCCTTTATTTTGTCTCTTTTCATCTCTTATCCCTTCCATCAAAAAAATCAAAAATTCATTTCAATTTTTCATCTCCCTTATCTCTTTATTCAAAAATTCGAAATTCAAATTTCATCTCTTTTCTATTTATATGGCTCCTTCTCCCTCATTTCAACTGGATCAATCTTTAGAGAGAGGAGCCCGATCTTCGAGAGTCTTCTTGTCGAGAAAAGGTGTCCAGCCTCTGAGCCGTCCGGTGACAGCGAGTCGGCCTTCGTCGAGGCGATCACGATCCATTTTCCGCTCCTAAGGTGAGATCCACATTTTTCTTTGCATTTTATCTTAGTTTAGTCATATTTTATTTTGACGCATTTTTTTCATCGTCATTTTTTTAGATCATAGAATCATCATCGCGATTTGGTCCACCAACGATTCGAGTTTTTATCTCATCTTCTAGATCTCTCCGCCTTCGATTTCTATCTCCCACGACCTATCAACTCCGACCACGCACGGTGGTCGGAGAATCGGATTCAATCGTCCACTTTCGTCGGATCCCCATTCATTTTCCGAGTTGTAAATAAATAAATAAATAAATAAAAATTATTTGTTTCTTTTTGTTCTCTAACATTTGTTTTGCAGGATTATATAAAAAATTTAAAAAAATAAAAAAAATAAATTTTAAAAAAAAAAGTCTCTAACCTTTTTATTTCCTATTTTTCGGATTTAAAAAATAAAAAAAGATTTTCTTTGTATTGTCTACATTGCAAAAGAAAAAAAACAAAAAAAGGACGATAGCCAGGAGGGTCGTCGCCCCCTCTCCGCTGTGCTCCCCGCGCGCAGCCGCGACCGGCGGCCACCCTCCAGGCCCCTGCATCACCTGCCGCGACCTCTGCTCCGCCTCCCGCCAACCGCCTTGCGAGGGCGATCGCCTCGCCATCCAGCAGCCCTCAGCCGCGTGCGCCACCGCGCCGCACCACCCAGGCAACCCACAACCCCGCGCTGCTCCGACCTCGGCCGCCGCCACCCAGCCTTCCGCCCCTCCGCTTGCAGCGTGGCAGTCCGCGCCCGCGCCTCCCTCCTCTGCCGTGTGGGGCGATGCCGCACCACCTCCACCATGTCGTGCCACTCCGCCCACCTGCGCGAACGCCGCCAGCCGTGGCACCTAGCCCTTCGCGCGTGCCGTCGTGCGCACCTCCTCTCCTCCATCGCACAGACGGCCCCCTCGATCCTCTTGCTGGAAGGGACGGCTGACCCCCTTGTTGGTGCCCCTTTTGCAAGAAACGAAGAAGCCCTACGGTTGGGGGCTTATTTTTGAATTAATTATTGGAAGATTTGTAATATTGATCCCAAAAGTTCTTGAAATTACCAAAAGAGCCCAACTCCTCAAGTCACGTGCTTTGCACGCATTTCATGGGTAAATTGCGAAACTCACCTTCTGTTTTACTTCTTTTATGTATTCAATGCCAGAACTTTAATATTCACATTTCAGTCCTTTATTTACAGACTCTGAATTGCATGTTTATCTTGTTGAAATAAATGTTAGTTGTGATCCAAAAATTTTGAAAAAATTGTGCTATGCTCCTGATGTCCATATCCATCTAACATAAATTTTTCATTGCATTTTGCCTTCATTTATTATTATTAAAAAAATCAAAAATATGTTATTTTTCCTTGTTTGAAATTCCAAAATTCATAAAAAATTGAATATTGTTCCAAAAATTCCAAAAAAATTGGAGTAGTTGTATTTCATTGTAGTTTGATTTTTGACCAATTTTCACGCATTAATTATTTATAAAAACCCAAAAAATTGAAAAATATCAAAAAATCTTCCTAATATCATAAAAAAATTCTACAAAAATCCAAAAATTGTGATTTCAGTCTTGTTTGTAGATATTTACTTGTAGTTTCTCTTAAAAATAATTGCTAGGAGTTTGTATTTAAAAGATTTTTAAATTGCAAATTACTCCAGGCTGTGCATATTTTCTTATTTTCTCATTGTTTGATTTTTAGAAAAATACAAAAACATCTGAAAATTCCACAAAAATTCTCAAAAATATTTCAAAACTTAATATTTTCTTTGGATTTTTCTGACTATTTTTGATAAATTAAAAAATTACAAAAAGAGTTGGTGTGCATATTTTTGACCTTGTTCATATTGCTTCGTGTTATTTTTAAACAAAAAAAATATAAAAAATTTTGCAAAATTAAAATCATTAAAAATTTGAAAATCAGAAAACAAAAAAATTTGAAATAAAAAAATAAAAAGATTCAAAAATCACAAAAACCAAGGATAGTTGTCCTTTGAGATTCTTGTTTTCTTTTAATTAGTTTCTGATTAATTGAATAACCCTCGGGAATTGTAGCCTCCTTGAGTTTGACCCTGTCTTCTATATAGGTTAATAAGTAGCAAAAAAATAAAAAAAAATATTTTTTGTTGTCACGGGATTATGAAGATAGCAACGACCACGACCCATATTATTTTTATCAATTATTTTCCGACCCTCCAGAATTTCGTGCTCAACAAAATGGCATCGTTGCCGGGGATAAAATAAAAAAATCAAAAAAACCCAATTTTTCGTGAACAACAAAATAGCGCCGTTGCCGGGGAGGCATGGCGAGGGTAGTTAGGTTTCTCTTTTGACCTGCTATTCTTGGTTGTATATTTTTCCATTCACTTCACTGTTTATATCTATTGCATTCATTTCATTCTTTTTTTTCTACTCATATTTGATAATTGTTTTTCTTACACATTTTTCTTTTCTTTTCTTGCGAGGGCTCGTGGAGCGAAGGAGGCAATCCTAGGAGAGACGAAGTACCCAAGCGACGTGGAGGCAGCTTGATTCTTCACCAAGCCGCAGGATAACGTGAGAAGAAGAGAAGAAGAAGTGAAGGAGACGAAAAAAATTTAGAAAAAAAAATTAAAGAGAGAGAAAGAGAGTTTCTTTTCATTTGAACTTTGTAAAAGGACATTCATTTGTTGTGGGGTCTGTTTCGCCGAGTGTCGATGCACTTGAGGGACCTCATCGATTTTGTTTTCATCGCCTTTATTTTTCTTTGTTTCCCGCGGATTTCGTGAGCTACCTCTAGATTGCTTTAATTAATTTGCTTGAGCCAAGTAATTAATTAGGTCCAAACACCCTAAACAAGATATTTCTGTGCCTATAGAGTAGAGCATAATTTGGACTTAGTCAAATTAATTTGTTCTTGCTCGTTAATAGAAGTTATCATCTAGGACGGTTCACTTGCTTTTGCATATAGGATAGTTTATTTAAATAATGCGCGGATCACTTGCATGTAGAGTGTTGGCGACAAGGTACGCATCTCTAACCCCTACATGCATCATTGTTTTCAATCGCGCATTGGCATTTCTGAACTCCTTCCTTGTTTTCATTCACATAATTTAAAAAGGAAATTGGACACTCGGCAGGCGATTCTTAGAAAATATTTTTAACCAAGTGATAATTGCTAAAATCAGGACTGCTAAAGAAAACTCGACCCTAAAAAGTACAAGGAAAATTATTGTTTTGGGGAGAGTAACCCCCGCATTGTTTGGTTTGCTTGAGCGAGAGAGCGACCCGTACACTAAGATAGAGCCACGCCCGAACTCTTTTCAGAATACTATCTTGGGTAAGTCGTTCTCCAATGAGGATCTCTCTGATAGCCGGTAAAGCGGCTCGTGATGTCCTTAACAGATTGAATTGATCGGGTAGCCGGTAAACGGTCCGCTTTTTATACTGGCTAGGAAAGATCTAACTTTAGGATAGGCCAGTCTCCTGAGAGCATTGGGTTCTTAACAGCTCGCTTTAAATGCTCTGATAGATTGTATTGTCACCAAACTCTAAAATTGACAAGATAATTGATCGAACCTTCACGGTCTTCACTTTGAGTTGAGTTGGTGAACTGGGGGTTTGTATTGTGTTTGATTGCTTGTGTGCTTGCTAGATTCTTCTGTGCATTTGCGCCTTCTTCTCCATATCTTTTGACTTGACCATTCGTACTCTCCCGATCCCGCCTTTTGTTTGAAGATGGCCAACTGGAGTTATTTTAACCCGATCTTCACGGATACCTCGTACTCTCCAGATGATCCACCTTCCTTTTTCCAGGAGGACTTTCCTCCTGATTTTTTTGCATATCCGCCTAACCCATTATTTCAGGAAGCAGAGGACTTTGATTTTCACCCACCCTCATTCAGCCCACCCGGTCCTGAGATTTTGGAGTCACCTTTCATGATTTCCACACTTGAGATACTGAACCAGATGGTGGAGCATATGAATTCGAAGATTAACAATCTCTTTAACATAAATACGAGCCAGAACACTGCTCCATTATTTGAGGATATGGATTTATTTGAGGATAATCATGAAAGATTGCAATCGCTCAAAATACAAAAAATGAGAAAAAATTAAAAATCCAAAAAGATTCTGAGAGATACATTAATGATTCAATTTGTGAGGAGAGGACCCAAATGCCTGATCATTTACGCACACATCTATCCACCAAATGTCCCAACCTTGACCCTGAGGATTCCATTATACAGACTGCTCTTGGCAATCCTCATGTAAATGTTGATTCTGACCTCCTCCCTTGTATGGATGAGGTCCAAAAATTCAAAAAATATTGACTGAACCCAAAGTGGTGGCCGCCCTTCATGAGATCATTAAAGCTCCACTTCAACAGGCCATGACAGATTTATCTACTCCTCAACACAAGAAAAGAAAGCAAATGAGAAGATCTGAGCGTTACATCTTGACCATGGCCACTGCCTACGCCATCTCTCACCGTCCATATTTTAAGAAAGGGAACACTGCCACACCTCTTGTGAGTTTCTCCATATCTGACTATTCTTGTGATAACACTCTCCTTGATGGTGGTTTGTCAATCAATGTAATACCCTTCTCTATGGTACAGTCTCTTCATCTTGGGCCTCTCAAGAAAACCAGGATGATAATTCAATTTGTTGATGGATCTATCAAGAGGCCGAAGGGTATTCTATAAAACGATGTCATTTCTATTCATGGCCTGAATTTTGCTTCGGATTTTGTTGTAATGCCAATGGAGACCTCCGCTCCTGTGGAGCACCCTCCAATCATCCTGGGACGGCCTTTCCTCGCCTCTGCGGGAGCCATTATTGATTATGGTTCAGGAGAGATTCGCTTCCGTTCTAATGTAGGGAGCGATGTGTTGATCACTACACCCATGACTGACCAGAGACCCGCATCCCATGAGAGTCCGCTCATGTTAGCCAACCCCAAGGAATTTGACCTCGATGATAATATCAGAGATTCTTGTTATATGCTAGATGATAGGGAAACCCAAGAATTCCTCTTGAATGAGTAAGACTCGAAAAGCATAGACCTTGGAGTTCCCCCTTCTGGAATGTGGAGATGTAGTGATGGCATCCGTGGAATTTACACGATAGACACCTTAGAGAGGAAGGCAGAATCTGAGACTAGACAGGACGGACATGATTTGACTACTTCCACTTATGAGTCCATTCCTATTCACTCTGATTCAGATGAGACCGATCAGGCCAAATTTGATTTGATTGTTTTTATAAAGGAATTTGGGACTTTTCATAAAGATGATGATCCAATAGAGGCTCACCAGGATGAAATTGATCCTACTTTTTCTGATAATGATTTCGAGCCATTTTACTTTGATGTTTACGAGACTTCCCAGGCCAGACATGAACATACTACTTCCAATAATCGGTTTAGGCATGCATAATCTGAAACCGCTGAGGATACATTCTTGGTTGATTCTACTCAATTTATATCTAATGATGATCCCAATATCGACCTACACCTTGTCAAATCCATACCTCAGCGGTCCCGCAAGAAGGTTCGCTTTCGACCTTCTTGACCTGTGTACATCCACTCCTCTTGTATATCCTTTCGTTTCACTCTTTCTTCTCCTGTTTTATCATTCACCTCTTTTCTGTGTGTGTGTGTATATGTTATACTTAGGATGTACTTTATCCTAAGTATAGGGGGTGAATGATTTGTGTTGTTCATTTTCATCATGTTCATCACTCTTGTTGTTGCCTATACTTAGGGATACTCTACCCTAAGTACAGGGGGGTGATGTTGTTCATATCGTGTCTTTTTATTTTTGAGTTTGTACATTCTCGTCATCGTTTTCCCCTTTTGTACACTCTACTATACTTAGGATTACTTGATCCTAAGTATAGGGGGGATCACCATCTTCTCTTCTTTTTATCTTTTCTTTTCACTTTTCTATACTTAGCACGAGTTATGTCTTCCTTTTTCGCTCTCTGATCACTATGAGGACATAGTTCGAGCTAAGTATAGGGGGTGTCCTATATATTGTATATATACTTTAGACATAACTCGTACTTTTAAATACGTTTATTTGGGGGGTTATGAGTATAGTTTATAAAATCCACGTGCGTAAAAAAATCAAAAACAAAAAAACAAAAAAACACACAAAAAATAAAAAAAATAAAAATAAACAAAAACAAAAACAAAACAAAAACAAAAAAAAACAAAATAAACAAAATAAACAAAAAAATCATCAAAAAAAATCAATAAAAAAATAAAACAAAAAAAGAAAAAAAAACTTGTATATACTTGTATGTATTTTACTAACCCTATTTTCCTTTAAAAAAACTACAAAACCAAAAATCTATAAAAAATTGCAAAATTCAAAAAAAAATCTTTCACATCTGCATTTTTTCTCCAAAAATCCATAAAAAGTTCAAAATTAGAAAATTGTTTTAAAAAATGTGTTCTTTTCACATGTGCATCATTCCTTTTTCAAAAAAACTCTTTGCATTGTTCATATTTTGCATTTGCATGTGCATTTTTCAGGATAGTATTGACATTTAAACTATGTCTGGAATAAAATTGAAGAATGGAGCTTAGTTAGACCTTAATCCACCTAATTTTCAGAGGAACTTCACCGAGAAATAGGATTTTAGAAGCTTCAGGTCTTTGACTTAATTCTTTGAGTTCCACATGACAATGTGCAGCGTTTGACTCTTAGTGTCTAACATGGTCTCTTCATTCTGGGTATAACTCTGGAATAGGGAATCAATTTGTACTCTCGCACTATGCACTTAGCTCAACTCAGACGGGATGTTGGAAGACTATGTGAGTTTCTTTTCTGGTAGCGTGGAAATCTAAAGACCGGAGTACGGGTTGAAATAAAGCTTCAGAAAAGAGATGGACGGCTGGGCACAATTTTTTCTAAGACCCCAAAACATGTACAGAAACAAAAATATTCTATATCCGTAGGGGCACAACAAGATCCAAGCAGAACCACCAAAAATTCAAATACAAAGAAGCCACTACCAAATAAATATCTGACCAAAAAGGTCCAAGCTTCAAGAAAACCTACAGATCTTGGTGGAGACTCGGCTACACTGGCCAGCTTCACAAGGAGAGGTGACTACACTGGCCACCCTCCAGTTCTTTTCTCCTTCTTCTATCTTCTCCCCCAATTCGATTGTGAACACAGCACGACAGACCTTAGAAGGAAATACCTGACTCCCCAAGGACGAGTTATTGGAGAGGAGATTTGCATGGTAGTCCGGCATTCTAGATGGGAAGAGCTAAAACCTTTCACACACATGAGTCGATTGCTCAATGTTCATAGGGTGTGATTTGGGAAGAGGATTGATCTAAGATGACTTCTGACCCGAAACTTTGACAATGATGTGTAGAACTTGAAGGCTCTCGATTTTAAAATTCTAAGTCTCACAAGAGTTCTGACACACTAATAATCCAAAGGTCCGACAGAGCTCCAAATTACAATTTTATGAAGATAAGTTTAATACTCAATGTTGTCCTACTTTCTTTATTTTCCCTTTCTTTTTCTTTTTCTTTTTCTTCACTTATTCTTTCAAATAAGTGCTTGCTAAGGGACTAGCCAAGGTAAAGCATAGGGGGATGATGAATCTGCGATTCGTCATCTTTATTCATTTATTTTAGCTTAAAATCCCTTATAAAACACCTGCATGTAACACTAACTCCATATTCTTACTAACTTGCATCTATGTAAATATTATACATTTCTGACTAATTTTAACCTAAAATAAATAAATAAATAAAGGAAAAATAAAAAAAGAAAAAAAGAGAAAAATAAAGAAAAGAAAATAAAAAAAGGAAGATTGTATACAGGCTGACTCAAACCCCGAGAGAAGGTCAAGACTTGACCTGATCGACCAGGAATAAAGTAGGGGGAGATAGGATCCTTAACCAGAAAATCCAAAAAAAATTATTCTTACTTATTTTGTATATATCTATATAAAACTGACATTAATTTATTTGTACCTTAATTGACCTCAAATCAAATAACATTCAAAACCAAAGTTGTTAATAAAAATGTGTTCAAACTACTAAAATTGTTTGCACAATTAAATCTTGTACATAATAAAAGTAGCCACACTTGGAAAAAGCCACTAAGCACTAATTGAAAGACCAATTCCGACTCCATATGAGCTCAAATTGAATCAATCTCACTTCCAATGGATTCTAAATTAAATTATCTTCAAAATGGCTGTATTTCATAATTTTTGGAGTTACAGTTGAAGTGGTTTTTGTAATTTTCCCTTGTATTTTGTAAATATTGTATTTGTATATATTTGTAAATATTTTTACTAATTTTTAAAATAAAAATAAAAAATAAAAAAACTCTTTAAAAAACAAAAAAGGATAATTTCGTCATTTAAGTTTGTATATAATATCACATGTGTATATAGTATATGTATATAGTTGCTATTTTTAATTAACATTCATAAAAAAATAAGAAAATAACATTTTTAAATTTAAATTAAATAAGTGACGAAAATTCAAAAAAAATAGATAATTTTGTAAATATTTTTATCTCTTTTATTTTGTCTCTTTTCATCTCTTATCCCTTCCATAAAAAAAATAAAAAATTCATTTCAATTTTTCATCTCCCTTATCTCTTTATTCAAAAAATCAAAATTCAAATTTTATCTCTTTTCTATTTATATGGCTCCTTCTCCCTCATATCAACTGGATCAATCTTTAGATAGAGGAGCTCGATCTCCGAGAGTCTTCTTGTCGAGAAAAGGTGTCTAGCCTCCGAGCCGTCCGGTGACAGCGAGTCGGCCTTCGTCGAGGCGATCACGATCTATTTTCCGCTCCTAAGATGAGATCCACATTTTTCTTTACATTTTATCTTAGTTTAATCTTATTTTATTTTGTCGTATTTTTTTCATCGTCATTTTTTTTAGATCATAGAATCATCATCACGATTTGATCCACCAACGATTCGAGTTTTCATCTCATCTTCTCGATCTCTCCGCCTTCGATTTCTATCTCCCACGACCTATCAACTCCGACCAAGCACGATGGTCGGAGAATCGGATTCAATCTTCCACTTTTGTCGGATCCCCATTCATTTTCTGAGTTGTAAATAATTAAATAAATAAATAAATAAAAATTATTTATTTCTTTTTGTTCTCTAACGTTGATTTTGTAGGATCATAAAAAAAATAAAAAAATAAAAATAAATAAATTTAAAAAAAAAATCTCTATCCTTTTTATTTCCTGTTTTTCGGATTAAAAAAACAAAAAAAAGATTTTCTTTGTACTGTTTACATTGCAAAAGAAAAAAAACAAAAAAAAGAGGACGACAGCCAGGAGGGCCGCCGCCCACTCTCCGCTGCACTCCCCGCGTGCAGCCGCGACCGACGGCCACCCTCCAGGCCCCCGCGCCGCTTGTTGCGACCTCTGCTCTGCCTCCCGCCAACCGCCGTGCGAGGGCCGTCGTCTCGCCATCCAGCAGCTCTCGGCCGCGCGCGCCACCACGCAGCACCACCCAGGCAACCCGCAACCCCACGCTGCTCCGACCTCGGCCGCTGCCACCCAGCCTTCCGTCCCTCCGCCTGCAGCGCGGCAGTCCATGCCCACGCCTCCCTCCTCCGCCGCGTGGGGCGGCACCGCACCACTTCCAGCACGTCGCGCCACTCCGCCCACCTGCGCGAACGCCGCCAGCCACGACGCTTAGCCCTTAGCACGCACCGCCTCTCCTCCATCACACAGTCGGCCCCCTCGATCCTCCCGCTGGAAGGGGCGGTCGACCCCCTTGTTGGTTCCCCTTTTGCAAGAAACGAAGAAGCCCTAGGGTTGGGGACTTATTTTTGAATTATATATTGGAAGATTTGCAATATTGATCCCAAAAGTTCTTGAAATTACCAAAAGAGCCCCGCCAACTCCTCAAGTCACGTGCTTTGCACACATTTCGCGGGTAAATTGTGAAACTCATCTTCTGTTTTACTTCTTTTATGTACTCAATGCCAGAACTTTAATATTCACATTTCAGTCCTTTATTTACAGACTCTGAATTGCATGTTTATCTTATTGAAATAAATGTTAGTTGTGATCCAAAAATTTTGAAAAAATTGTGCTATACTCCTGATGTTCATATTTATCTAGCATAAATTTTTCATTGCATTTTGCCTTCATTTATTATTATTAAAAAAATCGAAAATATGTTTTTTCCTTGTTTGAAATTCCAAAATTCATAAAAATTCGAATATTGTTCCAAAAATTCCAAAAAAATATAGTAATTATATTTCATTGTATTTTAATTTTTGACCAATTTTCATGCATTATTTATTTATAAAACCCCAAAAAAATGAAAAAAATCAAAAATCTTCTAAAAATCTTATAAAAATCTACAAAAATCCAAAAATTATGATTTCGGTTCTTGTTTGTAGATATTTACTTGTAGTTTCTCTTAAAAATAATTTCCAGGAGTTTTGGGCATATTAAAGATTTTTAAATTGCAAATTACTCCAGGCTGTGTACATTTTCTTATTTTCTAATTGTTTGATTTTTAGAAAAATATAAAAACATCTGAAAATTCCACAAAAATTCTCAAAAATATTTCAAAACTTTTAAAACCCAAAAATATTTTCTTTGGATTTTTTGACTATTTTTTATAAATTGAAAAATTACAAAAAGAGTTGGTGTGCATATTTTTGACCTTGTTCATATTGCTTCGTGTTATTTTTGAACAAAAAATATAAAAAAATTTGCAAAATCAAAATCACTAAAAAATTGAAAATCAGAAAATAAAAAATAGAAATAAAAAATAAAAAAATAAAAAGATTCAAAAATCACAAAAACCAAGGATAGTTGTCCTTTGAGATTCTTGTTTTCTTTTAATTAGTTTCTGATTAATTGAATAACCCTCGGGAATTGTAGCCTTCTTGAATTCGACCATGTCTGCTATACAGGTTAATAAGTAGTAAAAAATAAAAAAATATTTTTTGTTGTCACAGGATTTTTGGGATAGCAACGACCACGACACATATTATTTTTATCAATTATTTTCCGACCCTCCAGAATTTCGCGAACAACAGTCCACCTCTCTTTTATCAGGAAGATCCTCCTCCTATTTTTCTGATTTTTTGTACATATACGCCTTAATCACAGTATCAACCTTCGGACTTCTATCCACACCCACGTCCACCTCTGTATTTTCCACCTTCACATCCACCCGAGATGGATCTGTTGGAGTCACCTCTCATGATGTCCACACATGAGACCTTGACCCAGTTCATGGAGCAAATGAATTCAAGGATTGACGATCTCACCTGCCTAAATAAGAGCCATATCGGTGCTTCATGATCTGATGATTTGGACTTGATTGAGGATTCTTATGAGAGCTTGCAATCACCCAAAATTCAAAAAATGAAAAAATTTTAAAAATACAAAAATAATTCAGGAGACCTTTGGTTGAGTCCGGCTGTGAGAAGAGCGACCATCTGCTAGATCATTCACTCACATATCCACTCACACCGCATCCCACCTTTGACCCCGATGCTACTGTACAGACTGCTCTTGCATTCCTCATGTAGATGTTGATTATGATCTTCTCCCTTGTATGGAGGAGATCCAAAAATAAAAAAAAATTATTGACTGAACTCAAAGTGGTGGCCACCATTCATGAGATCATCCGTGCCCCACTTCAGCAGGCCATGAACCATTTATCTGCTCCTCTTCCAAAGAAGAGAAAGCGGAGGAGCAGATCTGAGCGTCATATTCTGACCATGGCCACTGCCCACGCCATCACACATCATCCCATTCCTCGGAAGAAGAACACTGCTTAACCTTTCATCACCTACACCACCTCTGACTTCACTTGTGATCACACTCTCCTCGACGGTGGTGCTTCTATTAGCATTATACACTTATCGTTTGTACAGTCTCTTAACTTAGGGCCTCTAAAGAAAACCAGGATGATCGTTCAGTTTGCTAATGGATCTATTAAGAGGACGAAGGGTATCCTTGAAAACATCGTCATATTGATTCAGGGCACGAGGTACAATGTTGATTTTGTCGTATTGCCCATGGAGACCTCCACTGGGGAGCACTCCCCAATCATCCTAGAAAGACCATTCCTCTCTGTAAGGGTCGTTATTGACTATGGTCAGGAGAGATTCGCTTCCGTCCTATTGATGAACGTGAAGTAATCATCACTGCACCCACTACCGATCAGAGACCTGCACCTGATGTGATTTCACCGATCCTAGCTGACCCCAAGGATCATGACCTAGATGATACTATCAAAGACTTTTGTTGTATGATGGATTCCACTAAGACCCAGTAATTCCTCCCTATGGAGGAAGACTCGGAAAGCATGGATCTCTGAGTTCCTTCTTCTGGGACTTGGGTTGTATTGATGACATCCGCGGGATTTACACGATTGATACCTTAGAGCAGAGGGCAGATTTAGAGACTAGACAAGACATACGTGACTTGACTACTTTCACTAATGAGTCCATTCCTGTTCAATTAGATTCTGATGAGACTGAAAATGCTGAATTTGATCTTGTTGCTTTTATCCAGGAATTTGAACCTTTTGATGAGAAGGATGACCCGGTTGAGACTCTTGAGGACGGACATAGTTCGACTACTTCCACTGATGAGTTTGTTCCTTTTGATTTTTACCTAGATGAGACCTCCCAAGATGAATCTGACTACACTTCTTCCGATGATGATGAGTTTGTCCCATTCCACTTCGATATTAGCGAGACTCCCAAGGCCAGACCTAGCCAGACTACTTCCACCAACCTGTCTGTGCCTCTTCACCCTAGGACCACTGAGGACTTACACCATGTCGACCCTGATCGGTTTGTGTCATCTGAGGGCCTCGATGTTGACCTGCACCATATCAGATCTATTCCTCAGCGGTCCCGTAAGCTTTCAACCTTCTTGATCCTATGTACATCCATCATGTTGCATATTCATTCTTTTGTCTCTGTCCATCTTCTGTATTGCTCATCCACCCATTCTCGTGTGTGCCTTACTTAGGATGTACTTTATCATAAGTATAGGGGGTGGACGAGCTGAGTGTTCATTCCCCGTTTCATTTCATTACTCTTGTTGTTGCCTATACTTAGGGCTTCTTACCCTAAGTATAGGGGGGTGATGTGTACATTCTCTCTTATCTCTTCTACCGTCTTCACATCTTTTTTCTTATTTCTTCTTTTCTTCTTTTTCTTTTCTATTTTCTTTTTCTACTAAAAAGGTGACGCCCCTTGTTGTCAGTTGATGACACAAAATCCCTAGAGACTAAGGTAAAGGTACTGAATCGATGGTCGTTGCGACCTCAATCACTCGGATGTGTCGATCAAGAAAAATCGAACCACTCAATACAAATAAAATCAATCAAAGCAAGGAAGCGGTCCTGCTATATTTTTAACCTGGTATAGCACCCAGGGTCGAACTCAAGGAGCACGGATTGGCCGAAGGCCTACGGAGTAGTAAAAATAAATAAAATAAAAGACAAAATATTTTTTAGTGGTTTTTAATTATTTTTATATTTTTTTTGGATTTTTAATATGTAAAGAAAATAAGAAGGACAAAAACAATCACACTTCAACAAATTATTTTAAGCCACAAAAATCAACCAAAAATTAAAACAAAAATATTTTTATGTGTTTTATAATTTTTTATGTTTTTGGTGAATTTTTGATAATTTTCTGATGTGTATTTTATTTTCTAAAAATCAAACAGTGCTAAAAGAAAGGGGTACTGTCCAGCCAAGCCTAAAGTCCCTAGATAAAATACTTAAGGACCTCAAAAAGGCCTGGAGGTAATTTTCCTATAAAATAGATGAAATAAGGAAAATTTAGGTACCAGATTTATTGTTTTTTGGATTTTTAATGTATTTATTAGAATTTTATGAGTTTTTGAGTGTTTTTAAGTTTTTAAGGTTTTCCAGTGGTGAAAAATAGCCAAAATTGGCTAGAAAATCAAACAAACTAAACTAAACAGTAGCTAATTTTTATGGAATTTTTAGAGGTGTTTTTATATTTTTTATGATTTTTCAATCTAGACAGTAGCAAAAACTAAGGTTTTTCAATTTTTAAAAATAGCAAATGAAATCAAAAATGTCCTCAAAAATCCTTGAAAATCCTACACCATGGCAGGAGCCATGTGTCAAAATCTCATTGGATTTGGAGGTGATTTGATATTTTATTCAAAAATAACAAAAGGGTACTGTGCACAGGGACTGAAATGCAAATACCCAAAGTTCTGGGGGTCCAGTGCAAAATACCCAGCAAATCACGCGCCAAGCACGTGCCTGGGGCACTCAGGGCCCTATTTGTAACAAAAATAAGTCCCGAGGACCTATTGGTAACACGTACCAAAAGTCCAGGGGCCTTAGTTGCAATTTACCCAAAAATAAACGCACATGCGGAATTAAACCATTCACAGGGGCATAAATGCAAATATCAAAAAGATTTCATTCATTTCACAACAACCAGAACTACAAGGGCAAAGGTTGCAAAGACACCAACAAAACACGTGACGAAACACGTGGCTCACATTAGGCAGGGGTATAAATGCAAACAAACTTAAGCTCAGGGTCCTCTATGCAATTTAACCTAAAACTAAACAAAGTATTTAAATATTTACAGGACTGATATGAAATAACGCAAAGATAAGGGCCTAAGGGTAATTTACCCTTTATTAACCGGAGCTGATGGATGGCCGCCACGTGTAGATCGGACGGTCAGGAGGGGGGCGGCTCTCAACACTGGTGCTGCTCTGGTAGATCCAATGGTTCAGGCCAGGACACGTGTGGATCTGACGGCCTGGATCTATCGCCTCAGATCTGACGTCAAAGGGGGCGCTAGGAATGGACGGTCTGGATGGCGTCTGGAGCTGAGGATTGATCCAACGACGCTGGAGGGTCCTGGAGGAACTGGTCCCCGGCGAACTTCGCCGGGCTCGTGCGGGTGCTGGCCTCCTCCTCGGAGCGCGCCAATGATCGGAGAAGAAAGCTCGTGCGCTCCTGCGTCAGCTGCGGTGCTCCGATGATCGTCCCAAGCTCGGAGGGGCTCAGGCACGGTCGGCGGAGCTGGGTCTCCCGGCCTGAATGACCAAGCCCTCAGATGGGCTCGGTAGGACCTGCAAAAGAGCTCAGAAGACTCGCGGGTCGAGGGCAAAGTGCCTCGACCCCGTTAGGCGGAGTGAAGGTGGACGATGCGTCGGGGCGACGGGCTCCGGCGAAGGTGGAAGACGGTGGAGCCCGGTTCCCAGCTCCTGTGCGAGCTGGGTTGTGTGAGTGGGTGTAGAATGTGCGGCGGAGGAAGGCGGAGATGTGGGTCGGGTCCGATGGTCGAACGGTGGTCGGAACCGGGGCGAATCGAAGAAAGACGTCGGAGGTGCGATTTGGGGGAAAATGGAAATTGAACGGAAAGGTGGAGCTAAGGGACTACCTGGATGATCGATGAGACTGTGCTGGAGCTGGGGATGCTCCCGGTCGTCGCCTCAAGGGGTGTCTCTGCCCGAGGCTCGAGCTCGCTCAGGTGGCGGAGCTACGGCGGGGGTATCGCCGGATCAGTGGATTCGCCGGCCTTCCTCGCTGCAACAGGTCGGGGATGCGAGCTGTCACCTGATGAATACCCATTCATCACTCTTTATTCTTATATTTTAGCTACAAAAAACCTTTGCAAATGCATGTAGATATGTGTAAATAGGAATAATTAGCAAAAGCACGCATTGTGTAAAAACCTATAATTAGCATGTTTTTGTGCAAAAATAAAAGAATAAAGATTAAAAAGAAAAAGAGGGAAATATTTAGAATAAATATTGAGCAACCTAACCCAAGGGAGGGCTCAGCATGGGACTGACCGCATAAAAGCCAAGTAGAGGGAGATAGGGGCTCATTTGTATATATTTATGTAAAATAAAAATGTTTTCCTCACCCAAAAATATGCTTATAAATACTTGTATATATTTATGAAAGATAAAAACAAAATAAAAAGTTAAAAATTAAAAATTAAAAATACCCTTTCATCATGTACATAGACCATGCTTCTGTATTTATTTAACCTTGAAAATAAATAAAATTAATTTTTTAAACTTTTTGTAAATATTCTACATTATATATTGTAAATAAATAAAATAAAAAGAATCAAAGCAAAAATCAAAATAAAAATAGAAAAATCAAAAATACCAAAAATATATTGTATATATACCTATATATATAGATATATAGTGTATATACCTTATTTTTATTTCCAAAAATTAATTAAAAATCACCAAAAAAATAGAAAAAAAATAAAATAAAAATATTTCATGTTTTGGGTTTTTGCTGATTCGGCCCCTAGCTATGTGTATTCGTCACTTCTTGATTCAGCCACGTGGCCTCCAGCCATTGGCCCTGGGGGATGTTGACCGCCCGGTCAACTGGCCCCCCCAGGACCACTTCCCACGGACTCGAGCACCGGACCCCTATTCTCGGATTTTTACCCGCTCGACCCGACTCCATCTCGCCTAAACCCCGGGTCCGACTCCTTCACTGTACACCCGAGACCCTCGCCGGAGCGACCGCATCGGGATCCGCGCTCTTGATTTCCCTACCCGCGCACTTCTTTCCAGATCATCCCCACGTATAAAGCCGAGCTCCGCCTCCTTCATTGAGCATCTTTGGCTCATTCGCTCCATCCCCCGTGACCTCCAGTGCTCGAGCGTGAGTGACAGCTCGCACCAGGTGCTGTCGCAGCGAGGAGAGGGGCCGGATACCACTGATCCGGCGAATAGCTCCGCCGTAGCTCCGCCACTGGTGCGAGCTCCGAGCCTCGGGCCCAGACGTCCCTCGAGGCTACGACCGGGAGCTTCCCCAGCTCCAGCCCAGTCTATTCATCCATCCAGGTACCCCCTTAGCTCCGCCCTTTCCTTTGATTTCAGCTTTCCCCCAATCTTCGCCGTCGTACTTTTTCGTCGATTCACCCCGGTTCCGACCACCTCCCGACCATCGGACCCGACCATCACGTTCGCCCTTCCCACGCGCACCTTCTCCGCCCCTCCGTTCAACCCAGCTCGCACAGGAGCTGGGGCTCGAACCCCTTCGCCGTCGCATCGCCGGGGTTCGCCCACACCGACGCACCGACCACCCCCATGTCGCCTAACTGGGTCGAGGCACTTTGCCCTCGACCCGCGAAGCTTTTGAGCCGTTTTGCAGGACCAGCGGGGGCCATCTGAGGCCTCTCGACATCATCCCAGGAGCTTCACCTCCGCCACCCTCGTCGGAGCTCTCTCGAGCTCGGCTGGGACATCGGAGGACGTCAGCAGCTGCGCATCTTCACGCTGGAGCTCCTCCGATCTTCAGGCGCAGCAGCGGAGGATCGGAGCGCGCGTACTGGGTCGGCGAAGTTCGCCGACCTCTTGTTCTTCGAGGACCTCCAGCAACCGTTGGATTGCCCTCCTCGCTCCAGTTTTGATCAGCACCGTCCATCTCTGGAGCGTACGTGAACGTCAGATCTGAGGAGATAGATCCAGGCCGTTAGATCCACACGTGTCCTGGCATGGACCGTTGGATTGACCAGAGCAGCAGCAGCGTCAGAGCCGCCCCCCTTCCTGACCGTCCGATCGCCACGTGGCGGCCATCCATCAGCTCCGGTTAATAAAAGGTAAATTACCCTTAGGCCCTTATCTTAGTTTTATTTCATTTGAGTCATGTAAATATTTAAGCACGTTATTTAGTTTTAGGTTTATTTGCACAATGGACCCTGCACTTTAGAGTATTTGCTTATATACCCCTGCCTGTGTGAGCCACGTGCTTCGTCACGTGTATTTTTGGGTTATTTGCATCATATGCCCTTGTAGTTCTGATTGTTCTGAAATGAAAGAAACTTTTTAGTATTTGCATTTATGCCCCTGTGAATGGTTTTATTCCGCATGTGCGTTTATTTGTGGGTAAATTGCAACTGAGGCCCACCAATAGGTCCCCGGACCTTATTTTTATTACATATAGGTCCCTGAGTGCCCCAGGCACGCGCCTCGCGCGTGTTTTGCTGGGTATTTTGCACCGGGACCCCCAGAACTTTGGGTATTTGCATTTCAGTCCTTATGCACAGTACCCTCTTGTCATTTTTGAATAAAATATCAAATCACCTTCAAATTCGACAAAAATTTGACACATGGCTCCTGCCATGGTGTAGGATTTTTGTGAATTTTTGAGGACATTTCTGAGTTTATTTGCTATTTTTAAAAATTCAAAAACCTACATTTTTTCTACTGTCTAGATTTAAAAACCCCAAAAAAATATAAAAACCCCTCTAAAAATTCTATAAAAATTAGGTACTATTTAGTTTAGTTTGTTTTATTTTCGAGCCAATTTTGGCCATTTTTCACTGCTTCAAAACCTTAAAAACTTAAAACCACCTAAAAACTCATAAAAATTCTATTAAATAATCCAAAAACCCAAAAACAATAATTTTGGTACTCAAATTTTTCTTGTTTTACCTAGTTTACAGGAAAAATACCTCCAGGCCCTTTTGAGGCCCTTAGATATTTTATCTAGGGCTTTTGGGCCTGGCTGGACAGTACCTTGAATTTTTGCTACTGTTTGATTTTTAGACAATAAAATATACATCAGAAAATTCCAAAAATTCACCAAAAACATAAAAAAATATAAAACACATAAAAATATTTTTGTTTGAATTTTTGCTTGATTTTTGTTGCATTAAATAAATTGTTGAAGTGTGCTTATTTGTGTTTCTTTTATTTTCTTCACATATTAAAAATCCAAAAAAATATAAAAATAATTAAAAAAACCACTAAAAATATTTTGTCTTTTATTTTATTTGTTTTTACTACTTCGTAGGCCTTCGGCCAACCCGTGCTCCTTGAGTTCGACCATGGGTGCTATACCAGGTTAAATACATAGCAGGACCGCTACACGTGTTTTGATTGATTTTATTCGCTTAGAGTGGTTCATTTTTCTTGATTGACTTAGCCGAGTGATCGAGGTCGCAACGACCTATTTTTGTACCTTTACCTCTGTCGCTTGGCCGTTCATCAGAATGGCGCCGTTGCCGGGGAGCACGGCTTAGTAGTTCTTGTTTTAGCTTTATTTTGATTTTCGCGGCTTTTCGCGGCTCTTCAGAGCCCACGACTCTTCGCGGCTTGTGTTTATATTTTCTTTTTGTTTTATTTTGCCTTATTTTCTTTTTCTTTTATTTTTATTTTTGTTTTCTTTTCTGTGTTTATTTTATTTTACATTTCTGCATATATACCCTCACCTTTATTTTCATTTCTTTTTCCTTATTATTTGATTATTTTTGCTGGTCTGACCACTCATCTCTTTTTCTTGCGAGGGCCCGAGGACCGCGGAGGCGACTTTCGAGTAGCCGATGCAACCGAGGAACTTGGAGGCGGCTTCCTTCTTCACGGAGCCGCAGGAGAGAGTGAGAGAGAGCTGAGTGGGTGAGGATTAGGGTAGATTTATTTTTATTCATTATTATTGTAATAATACAGGACTTGGACTTGGACATTTGTGGACCTACCGTAGCGGGTCTGTTTCGCCGAGCACCGGTGTGCTCGGGGGACCCTTAGGACTTGCGCGGTTTTTCGCGGTTTTTTCGCGATTTTATTTTCTTTTCTTTCTGCCTTTTCCGGTGTTTACGTGGTTTTTGCTCGAGCCCCTAGACTTAGGAATTTCTTGTGACTGTACCGTAATTAGTAGGATCCACACACCTAATTGCTTATCTGTTCCCATAGATCGATAATTGGACCTACTTAAAAATCATTAATAAAAATAACCGATTCATTTGCCTTCGTAGCCTACGTGCCGTAGCTCGTCCTGTAAAGCGCTTTCTCCTACCCCCGATTTGTCGGACAGAGGAGGGACGGGCCAAGACCGGACTCTTTGGCTTGGAGGTCGGTGACCGGTTAGACGGTTCTTCGCTAGAAATTGCTCGTTTAGGACTCGGCTTTCCCGTTGCATCATATAGGTAGTTTTATTCCTTCCTTTACTTTTATGCGCGGATCATTTTGCATGTAGAGTGCTGGAGGCAAGGTACGCATTTCTGACTTTGCATGCATCATTGATTTATCGTGCATCGGCTTTTTCGTCTTCTCCCCCCTGTTTTGGACTTAATAATCAGGAGAACCGAAAAATTCGTTAGGCCTTTTGTTTGCATTGAAAAAGATTAAAAAAGTGAAACCATAAAATTGGGACTGCTAAAATTATTGATCTTAAAATCTGCTCACCCTAAAAACTTTGTCTTGGGGAGAGCAACCCCCTCATTGGATGGTTTGGATGTGCGAGAGAGTGACCCGCACCCTAGGTAGAGCCCCCCATTGCTAGTCCCGACTGATTACCGACTTTTCCGTGCGGGCCAGTCGGTTGGGTTAGCATCGGATATCCCAACAGGTCACGTAAGCGCTCTGATATTTTGTGTGTTCACCAAATAAAATTGACAAGATAAATTGACCGAACTTTCACGGTCTTCAGCTCGCGTTGCGTTGGTGAACCGGGGGTTTGTTTTCTGATCATAATTTTTCCAGATCTCATCCGCACTACTCGCCAGATCAAGATGATGGGTAGACGGTCTCTTAGGCAGCCTCTGGTTGCACCGCTTTCGGGCACGTCTACCTCATCATCTAGGTTGGCTCACGAGAGCTCAGACCCGCTCTCAGAGCCCGAGTACGATTCCACCCTGTTCCCCCTCGATCCCCTTTCTGATCTTCCTGAGAGACACGAGCCCGAGGAGAGACTGATTGATTTGACAGCACCTGAGTTGGGCTCGTTTGATTTTGCAGACGTCGCTATGGCCGGAGCCGGCAGTTCAGATGATCACTCCCGACAGCCCGAGCACTTTGTACTTGACCAAGGAGCGATCAACTCCACCTTGATCGCATCACTCGAGACAGTCCAGCAGCAGTTACGCGATCAGGGGGCATTTATGATAGAGATGAGGCGAGAGTTGGAGAGGCTCAGAGCAGAGAGAGACCAGCAGAGCGAGCCTGAGGAGATACCAGATGCAGAGGCACGAGCCGCAGCAGCAGCAGCAGCAGCCGCAGCCGCCACCGCAGCGGCAGCAGCCGCGGGAGGAGGAGGACCACCCAGACCGATGCGGGAGTTGCACAACCCCGGATCTACACTGATGCACCATTGGGTGGTGGTACCTGCTATCGTGGGGGACTTCAAGTTCCCCCCGAACACCCTGCAGATGCTTCCTCGTTTTCATGGACTTGCCACTGAGGAGCCCCACCTCCACCTCCAGGAGTTTCTGATGATCTGCAGTACTGTCCACGACCGGCATGTGGACCAGGACACGATCCGGATGATAGCCTTCCCGTTTTCACTGGCAGATAGAGCAGCCACCTGGCTGAAGTATCTTGGGAGGTTTGTCTACACCTAGGAGCAGCTCCGCACCGAGTACTTGAACAAGTATTATCCACTCGGGCGGACGAATGCAGCGAGGGCCCTGATCAGCAACTTCTCCATGTTCCCCAACGAGCAGTTTCACGAGGCATGGGAGAGGTTCCGAGAGCTCCTGGACAGATGCCCGCACCACGACATCACGAAGCCGAACCTTGTGCAGAGCTTCTTCAGCGGGTTGACACCAGAGCTACAGGGCCTGGTGAATGCTTCTTGCGGCGGGTCCTACTTCGCCAAGGACCACGACCAGGTCTGGGCCATCTACGAGGAGATGGCCGAAAACTACATGGTGATGTCCCAGACCCGGTTGTATTCTCAGAGACCCCAGCCACAGCAGCCAGGACCCGTGCAGTACCAACCGATAGCACGGGTAGATACAGGTCCATCCAGTTCATCCGCAGCCGCAGCAGCACAGGCAGAGTCGACAGCTGCGGACATGGGCATTATCAGCGAGAAGTTGGACCGCATGGAGCTGATAGAGAAGCAGTGCCAGAGCATTACTCAGATGGAACAGATGGCACAGGTTATGAGCGACATGAAGACACAGCTCATGTGTCTCCAGGAGGCACAGACGGCTCCTCACCCTCGTATTCAGTCGCGAGGCGACTCCGGCAGCAGCAGCAGCTCGTCCCAGCGCTCCAGCACCCCTGTGCAGCCTAGACAGGTTCACCTTGTACAGGCGGAGCCGTACCAGCAGCCGCAGCCCACCTACCAGTCCCCACCATCTCCAGAGATGCAGATGGTGGTCTACCAGCCGGACCAGCCTCTGGTAGTACTCCCGCCAGCCCCCTACGATGCAGAGCCGTTGATGGATGTCAACGGGATTTGGTATGACCGTCCCCAGCCTGGGATCCGACGAGACCATCCCGGATTCAGGTGGGGGAGTGGTGGTGCCCAGCCCAAGCAGCAGCCGTCAGGACAGGGAGGGCAGTACTCCCAGCAGAGAGATCACCAGCAGCCGCAGCAGCAGCACCAGTCATCCTTCGGTCCTCGTCCCTATCAGCAGCAGGGACAGTCTTGGAGACGTGAGCATCAGGCTCACCCAGTTCAGCAGCAGCACCCTTCCTCATACCCCTCTCACCACCAGCAGCCTCATCCCCAGAGAGGCTACCCGTCGGGCTCCCACGAGAGCCCTGCTTTGGATGACATCGCCCGCCTCCTCACGGACCTGCAGGCCACATTCAGACGGGAGATGGACGAGTTCCGCCAGGAGATGCGGGACTTGGTGAGAGGGAAGGCCGCCATTCCAGCCCAGATTGAGCCGAATCCGAATAACCTCAAGAGGAAAACTGAGCAGGTATTACACACTGAGACTGCCACTCCTAGTGACCCATTTGTTGATACATCTTCGGATCTATTTGATGCTGATTTTGTCACACTTAGGAGCGGTAGGACCCCAGCAGGCGGCGGCGCCTCATCTGAGCTTCACCACGAGGATATTTCAGAGGCGCCACATGAGGAGGAGGAGAGCGGTACTGAGGCCGCTCCCGATGATGACGGTGGCACTGGAGCCACCAAGGATGCTGATCCCACCGGCGGTACTGAGGCCGCCGCTTCACCAGATCGAGGAGGTGGTACTGACGCCACCAGTTCAGTCGAGCCAGCACGCGGTACTGATGCCGCGAGACGTCTACCAGCAGCAGCAGCAGAGCCAGCCCGTGGTGGTACTGAGGCCACCAGTGTTTGTCGTGATAGAGATGTTGTCTTTCCTTCCTTTAATGTATCTCAGGACTTTGGTTTGAATAAAGGAAAAGGTTTAGTTTTTTCTGGTCCCACTGTGGTGCATGATGTATGTGTGGATCCAGTCATCGAACCGTCTAGGCCTTTTCCTAGTCCTTCATCTGCGAAGGACCCTGTTATCCCCTTCCCTAGAGCCCTTCAGATGGGGAAGGGGAAGAAAAAAGAAAAAGATCCAAAAAAGAGAGAGCTTGAGGAGTTCAGCCAGAGCATGATAGACCGATTTCACATCCAGCTGACCCTCCAGGAGGCTTTGCAGCACATTCTCTTCTCCAGCGTTCTTTGAGAGACAGGGACCACAGTCAGGAGGAGGAGGAGGAACCACACTTCAGAGATCCATGTGCTGACGAAAGCCACGTGTTTTGCGATTCAGAACCGTCTGCCGGCCAAGAGGCCAGATTCAGGGGCCCCGTATGTCAGATGCCAGATTAGTGAGCAGAGGTTCGACCGTACTCTTCTAGATAGCGGATCGTCGATCAACCTTCTTCCGGTAGCCCTTCTCGACCGCTTCGAGTTGGGCACTCTTCGACAGAGCAGGACAGTCCTTCAATTCGCTGATCGATCTGTCAAGAGGCCGAGGGGGTTATTACGAGACGTTATCGTCACGATTCAGGGCCTGAAATTCCCCGTGGACTTCGTAGTGTTGGACATGGAGATCCCTGAGTCAGTGACCGATACCCCCATCATCCTTGGTCGTCCGTTCTTGGCCACAGCCAAGGCGGTGACCGATCATGATAGCGGGAAGGTGTACTTTCGCGTCGAGGGCGAGAGCATACAAATAGAGACAGTCGAGGACTACAGAGCTAGAGAGAGAGCCCGCTCAGATGCGAGTACAGATTCAGAGCAGCTGACAGACGCAGAGCCAGACATCCACCGGGACTGTGATTTTGTGATCACAGATGATGAGGCAGCTTGGGCAGATCCTGCAGCACAGACCATCCTCTCGTATTCAGATACAGCTGATGCCGAGATGATAGCAGAGGAGAGTCTGGAGAGCACAGCCCTGGTTCAGGATACCATAGAGGCAGCAGAGCCGGTCCTTGATCGCGACACGATTTTCAGTGATGGTGGTACTGAGGCCACCTTGCTTTACGGTGGTACTGATGCCACCGCGGTTGATACAGATCCCTCGGATTCAGAGTCTGATTGGGTCGATTGTGATAATCAGATGCCAGACCTGAGTTCACCTGAGCCTGTAGATGAGGAGGAGGTAGATACAGAGCAGACCAGAGACAGTGCAGTTGAGCAGCCTTCTCCCGATCCAGTTTGCGAGAGTACGCTTTCATTTCCCAGGCAGATTTGGCAGACTTAGCAGCGTTCACTCAGTTCCTTCGGCAGCCAGATTTGCCAGCACCCAGCATTCCAGAGCTTAAGCCCGCTCCCTACTTCGCTGAAGTATCGATTCCTTGCGGGCGAGCCAGAGATGTACCCAGTCATCATCTCCGCCGAGTTGACTGGAGATCAAGAATCCCGTTTGATGGGGGTTCTTGAAAAGAACCACAAGGCGATCGGATGGAGCGTAGCAGATCTCCATGGGATTAGTCCATCAGTATGCTCCCACCATATCTATCTCGAGGAAGGGCGAAGCCGTCGCGTGAGTTCCAGCGGCGTCTGAACCCCAACCTGAGAGAGGTCGTGATGAAGGAAATATCGAAATGGTGGAGTGCAGATTTTATTTATCCCATTTCCGACTCCAAGTGGGTTAGCCCCTTGCATGTGGTGCCCAAGAAGACGGGCATCACGACTGTGATCAGTGAGTCGGGAGAGAAGATCGCTACACGAGTACCCACCTCTTAGAGGGTTTGTGTTGACTACAGGAGACTCAACCAAGCCACCAAGAAGGACCATTTCCCCTGCCTTTTATTGACCAGATCATTGAGAGACTGGCAGGGAAGAGCCATTATTGCTTCCTGTATGGGTACTCGGGCTACAACCAAGTGGCCATCGCTCCTGAGGATCAGGAGAAGACCACCTTTACCTGTCCCTTCGGCACATATGCTTTTCGACGCATGCCATTTGGGCTATGCAATGCCCCTGCGACTTTTCAGAGGTGCATGCTGCCGATCTTCTCGGACATGGTAGGGGAGTGTTGGAGGTCTTCATGGACGATTTCTCGGTCTACGGCGACGGATTCGACTCCTGTCTTGACTGCCTAGACCGAGTACTCCAGCGATGTATTGAGTATCATTTGGTTCTGTCATGGGAGAAGAGTCACTTCATGGTGACTCAAGGGACGGTGCTTGGCCACATCATCTCCAACAGGGGCATGGAGGTTGATCCGGCCAAGGTTGATGTCATTAGGAAACTCGCACCGCCGTCCAATCTGAGGCAACTACGGTCATTCCTGGGGCACGTTGGATTTTATAGGAGATTTATTCAGGATTTCAGCAGGATTGCCCGACCGTTGACTGACCTCTTGACGAAAGACACCGAGTTCCTTGTCGATGACAAGTGTCTTTCGTCATTCGCGACTCTCCAGCAGTGTGTCATTGAGGCTCCTGTCCTCCAGCCGCCTGATTGGTCTCTCCCATTCGAGATCATGACAGACGCCTCCGATTTTGCCGTAGGGGCAGTGCTGGGACAAAGGAGGGATGGAGTTCCATTTGCCATACACTACGCTAGCCGCACATTGGATTCCGCCCAGCGGAACTACACGGTTACAGAGAAGGAGATGCTAGCCGTAGTATTTGCCCTAGATAAGTTCAGATCATATATCATTGGATCTAGAGTGACTTTGTTTACAGATCGTACCGCCATCAGGTACCTCATGGCAAAGAAGGATGCCAAAGCCAGACTGACTAGATGGATCCTTCTACTCCAGGAGTTCGACATTGAGATCAAGGATAAGCCTGGAGTCAAGAATGTGGTGGCGGATCATCTCTCCCGACTAGAGCAGCCTGAGGATTCTGAGCAGATTGACCCTATTAGAGATACCTTCCCAGATGAGGCGATCCTTACTATCGCCTCACTCCCATGGTACGCCGATATTGTGAACTTTCTCGTTGCTGGGAAAGTCCCACAAGATTGGCCCAGGCAGGGGCTTGAGACCTTCCTCGCGAAGGCCAAGTCCTACCATTGGGAGGATCCCATCCTTTACCACGAAGGAGGGGATAGCGTCTGGCGTCGGTGTATTCCTCAGGAGGAATACCATAGCGTCTTCACTTACTGCCACAAGCTTGAGGCAGGAGGACATCATTCTAGGAGGAGAACGGCACAGAAAGTGCTCCAATCCGGCTTGTGGTGGCCTACCCTCTTCAAGGACTCAGATGAGTTCGTGAAGAGGTGTATTGACTGTCAGAGGATGGGCACTTGTGGACAGCGTGATATGATGCCGATGCAGCCCATTCACTTCTGTGAGGTTTTCAACGCATGGGGCATCGATTTCATGGGTCCATTCCCTAAGAGTCAGGGATTTGAGTACATTCTCTTGGTCGTTGATTATGTGAGTCGTTGGGTGGAGGCTATCCCCGCCCGAGCCGCTGATGCGAGGACTGTTTGCAGATTTTTGAGGAAGCACATCATCACGCGGTTCGGGGTTCCACGAGTGCTGATTTCTGATGGGGGATCTCACTTCATCAACGACCAGGTGAAGGCACTTGCTAGCGAGTTCGGCATAGATCATCGTGTTGCTACACCTTACCATCCACAGACGAATGGTCTAGCCGAAGTGTCGAATAGGGAGATCAAGACTATTCTGCAGAAAGTCGTCCGCCCTGACCGAAAGGATTGGTCACAGCTTTTGGACTCGGTCTTGTGGGCATATAGGACGTCTTTCTAGACACCTTTGGGCACATCTCCCTTTCGCCTCATGTATGGCAAGCCATGCCATTTACCTGTTGAGCTGAGGCACAAGTCACTTTGGGCAGTCACAGACATACTTATGGATCCAGATGGTATGGGAGACCAGAGGAGGGCAGAGCTAGCTGCCCTGGAGGAGCTTAGAGATGCAGCTTTCTCAAGCAGCCTACATTATAAGGAGAAAGTCAAGGAGTGGCATGATTCTCACATCAGCCACAAACATTTTGAGATTGGACAGAGAGTATGGCTGTTTGATGCGAGGCTTAGATTATTTCCAGGGAAGCTACAAAGCAAATGGAAGGGACCTTATCTGGTTAGGAAGGTGCACGACAACGGTAGCATAGACATATCCGAGTTGTCTTCTTAGAGTACCTACCGAGTGAACGGCCAGCGGCTCAAGCCATTTCTAGATCATGAGCCGCGGGTCGTTGATCTTGCCCCGATTCATTTTGTGTGAGATGTGGTCTTTGACTCACATCTAATGCATCTCACGCCTGAGTGTCACTGATCTTCCGTTGTATATAGATCCAGATGTCCATATCACTACATTCTTTAGTCCTACATCCCTTTCTCCATCTGATGATTATGCTATACTTAGGGTGCACTTTACCCTAAGTATAGGGGGGATGTGAGACCTTTTGGGTATTTCTTTTGTTTCTGCCTGCCCCTGTTTTGCTGCCTATACTTAGGGATATTTTACCCTAAGTATAGGGGGGGTAGACCCTGTACATTCTCCACTCGGTTTTTCCCTTTGTGTACAGCCTGCTATACTTAGGATTATTTGATCCTAAGTATAGGGGGAAGACCTGAGACTCTCTTGACTTTTCATTTTCTTTTTGTATAGCCCTGCTTTTCACTTCCCTATACATAGCACGAGTTATGTCTTCTTCATCGCTCTTGACTCTGAGGACATCGTTCGAGCTAAGTATAGGGGGGTGTGTATATATTTCATATATACTTTAGCCATAACTCGTACTTTGTGTGAGTGTGTTTATAAATAAAAATGGCTAAAAACCACAAAAATTAAAAATTTTTCATGTACATAATCTTCTTTTATTTGCACATACATAGCTAGTGTACAAATTATTTTTGTAAAAATGATTTCAAAAATCTTTTGTGTAAAGCTTGTGTAAATATTTGTGTATCAAAATTATGTATATAGTACAAAATTTTTCCAAAATGTTTTGAAAATCAAAAGTTTGCAAAAATCTTGTGTAAATGTGTGTAAATATCTTTTTGCAAAACTTGCACTTCATGCATCATCCATTCATGATTTCAAAACATTTTTCAAAAATTTTGCATGATTGTAAACTTTGTGTAAATAAGCATCTTTTTGTACATATGTATATAGTTTTTCTGGATGATAGTTGACATTTAAACTAGCATGGAATCAAATTGAGAAATGGAGCTTGATTAAGATCTTAATCCACCTAATTTCTAAGAGGAACCTTATAGGGCTTAGGTTTAAGGCTTTTTAGGTCCATGGTGACTTAATTCTTTGAGTCCACTAGGCTATGATCACATGTCATCTCAATGAGCCTAAGTAGAGCACTTAACAACAACACATGACTCATATAGATTATGGCTTTACTTGGACACCAGCACTATGCACCGAGCTCTCTACGGATGAGGTGGTGAGGAGGCAGTCTTCCTTGACTTGGGGTAGCATATGAGGGTAGTACTTCTAGGCGGAACCTCTCTTCTTCTTATAGTGAAGGAAGTGCGTCTCAACTTGGTTTGGTTGCCATGAGGTCTAACGACGGGAGTTGTGGGTTGCAATAAAGCTTCAAAAGAGGGATAGTCTACTGGCTCAAGAGGAAAAACTCTTTGTATATATGCTGCACATGTATATGTTGTACAGATACACTTGAAAAAAAAAATGTGCAAAAAGAAAAGAACTCCAAAAAAGTGGTGGGTCTGAGAGAAAATGATAATCCCACCGGAGTATGTATATAAGTGCAATAAGCAAAGCTTGGTTTCATGATCCACCTGTTGTAGCTTGCAGCAGGGAGACTTGGCTACACTGGTCAAGCTCCCAAGGGTACTTGGCTACACTGGCCTTGACCCATTCTCTTCTTCCCCCTCTTCTTGAGCCGGTTGTACTTGAATTTAGAAGGGAATACCCCGCTCCTCGAGGAAAGAGTGGCCAGATTGAGGTCATAGAGTTACCTTGTTGGGGAGGGTTGTCAAGTTGCCATTTCTGAGGTGGAGAGCTTAGACTTCACATTCACAGGACGAGAAAAGATTCATGGTCTTCAGGGTTTGTGATTGATGACTTGTTCTGACCTGGAGCATTGAGGAGTCTTGGTTACAGATTAGTGGAACTTAGAGGCTATTAGGTTTTAAGCTTAAGTCTAAATAAGGTTCCGACACATTAATAATCCAAAGATCTGATTGAGCTCCATACCCCAATTTAATGAAGGCAAGTTTAATAATCAACCTTGATCCATGTACATCCTCTTTTTCTTTTTCTCTTCTTTTTCAAATAAGTGTTTGCTAAGGGACTAGCAAAGTTAAGTATAGGGGGGTGATGAATACCCATTCATCACTCTTTATTCTTATATTTTAGCTACAAAAAACCTTTGCAAATGCATGTAGATATGTGTAAATAGGAATAATTAGCAAAAGCATGCATTGTGTAAAAACCTATAATTAGCATGTTTTTGTGCAAAAATAAAAGAATAAAGATTAAAAAGAAAAAGAGGGAAATATTTAGAATAAATATTGAGCAACCTAACCCAAGGGAGGGCTCAGCATGGGCCTGACCGCAT
Source organism: Ottelia alismoides (assembly GCA_037367405.1). Taxonomy (NCBI): domain Eukaryota; kingdom Viridiplantae; phylum Streptophyta; class Magnoliopsida; order Alismatales; family Hydrocharitaceae; genus Ottelia; species Ottelia alismoides. The sequence goes on from JAZKJV010005140.1 coordinate 180,894, forward strand.
AAAAGCCAAGTAGAGGGAGATAGGGGCTCATTTGTATATATTTATGTAAAATAAAAATGTTTTCCTCACCCAAAAATATGCTTATAAATACTTGTATATATTTATGAAAGATAAAAACAAAATAAAAAGTTAAAAATTAAAAATTAAAAATACCCTTTCATCATGTACATAGACCATGCTTCTGTATTTATTTAACCTTGAAAATAAATAAAATTAATTTTTAAACTTTTTGTAAATATTCTACATTATATATTGTAAATAAATAAAATAAAAAGAATCAAAGCAAAAATCAAAATAAAAATAGAAAAATCAAAAATACCAAAAATATATTGTATATATACCTATATATATAGATATATAGTGTATATACCTTATTTTTATTTCCAAAAATTAATTAAAAATCACCAAAAAATAGAAAAAAAATAAAATAAAAATATTTCATGTTTTGGGTTTTGCTGATTCGGCCCCTAGCTATGTGTATTCGTCACTTCTTGATTCAGCCACGTGGCCTCCAGCCATTGGCCCTAGGGGATGTTGACCGCCCGGTCAACTGGCCCCCCCAGGACCACTTCCCACGGACTCGAGCACCGGACCCCTATTCTCGGATTTTTACCCGCTCGACCCGACTCCATCTCGCCTAAACCCCGGGTCCGACTCCTTCACTGTACACCCGAGACCCTCGCCGGAGCGACCGCATCGGGATCCGCGCTCTTGATTTCCCTACCCGCGCACTTCTTTCCAGATCATCCCCACGTATAAAGCCGAGCTCCGCCTCCTTCATTGAGCATCTTTGGCTCATTCGCTCCATCCCCCGTGACCTCCAGTGCTCGAGCGTGAGTGACAGCTCGCACCAGGTGCTGTCGCAGCGAGGAGAGGGGCCGGATACCACTGATCCGGCGAATAGCTCCGCCGTAGCTCCGCCACTGGTGCGAGCTCCGAGCCTCGGGCCCAGACGTCCCTCGAGGCTACGACCGGGAGCTTCCCCAGCTCCAGCCCAGTCTATTCATCCATCCAGGTACCCCCTTAGCTCCGCCCTTTCCTTAGATTTCAGCTTTCCCCCAATCTTCGCCGTCGTACTTTTTCGTCGATTCACCCCGGTTCCGACCACCTCCCGACCATCGGACCCGACCATCACGTTCGCCCTTCCCACGTGCACCTTCTCCGCCCCTCCGTTCAACCCAGCTCGCACAGGAGCTGGGGCTCGAACCCCTTCGTCGTCGCATCGCCGGGGTTCGCCCACACCGACGCACCGACCACCCCCACGTCGCCTAACTGGGTCGAGGCACTTTGCCCTCGACCCGCGAAGCTTTTGAGCCGTTTTGCAGGACCAGCGGGGGCCATCTGAGGCCTCTCAACATCAGCCCAGGAGCTTCACCTCCGCCACCCTCGTCGGAGCTCTCCCGAGCTCGGCTGGGGCATCGGAGGACGTCAGCAGCTGCGCATCTTCACGCCGGAGCTCCTCCGATCTTCAGGCGCAGCAGCGGAGGATCGGAGCGCGTGTACTGGGTCGGCGAAGTTCGCCAGCCTCTTGTTCTTTGATGAATACCCATTCATCACTCTTTATTCTTATATTTTAGCTACAAAAACCTATGCAAATGCATGTAGATATGTGTAAATAGGAAGAGTTAGCAAAAGCATGCATGTTTGTAAATATAGATAATTAGCATGTTTTTGTGCAAAAATAAAGAATAAAGATGAAAAAGAAAAAGAGGGAAATATTTAGAATAAATATTGAGCAACCTAACCCACGGGAGGGCTCAGCATGGGCCTGACCGCATAAAAGCCAAGTAGAGGGAGATAGGGGCTCACATGTGTACTTATTATATGTAAATAAATAAATAATATTTTCCTCATCCAAAAATATGTTTGTATATATTTTGTATATATTTAGAACTATTAAAAACAAAATAAAAATTCAAAAATTAAAAAGACCAAAAAGAACCCTTCACCTTGTACATAGACCATCATCCTTATCTATTTCACCTTGTAAATAAAGTTATTTATTTTCAAAACTTTTTGTAAATATTCTATGTTATATATTGTACATAAAATAAATAAAAAGAAACAAAACAAAAATCAAATAAAAATTACAAAATTAAAAACACAAAAACATATTGTATATATACCATGTATATAGTTGCACCTAAATAATTATTTAACCTATGTATATAAATAATAAAAATAAAATAAAAATAGCCTTTTATTCCTCATTTTATCCTATAAATAAATAAAATATAAAATAGGAATAAAAGTGTATAAAAAATAATTAAAAATCAAAAATCAAAAATCAATATAGTGTATATATACCTATGTATAGCTATATTATATAGACCTTATTTTTATTTCCAAAAATTAATTAAAAATCACAAAAAAATAGAAAAAAATAAAATAAAAATATTTTTTTTTAAGTTTTTGCAAATTCGGCCATTTAAGGCCCCAAAAAATCAAATAAAAACTCAAGCCTTGGCGGGCTCTGATTGGTCCACGGGGGATTGTTGACCCCCGGTCAACACCTCCCCCAGGACCACCAGAGCCGGATCTGGTTCGCGGACCCATCTTTCCCCATTTATTCCAACCAGACCCGACCTCCATTTGGCTTAATCCCTGGTCCTAATTGTTCCCCAGGTATCCGGGAATCTCGCCCGACATTCCTCCTAGGGATCCGTGCTCAAACGAGCCGGACCCGATCGATTCTTCCCGGACCTGCACCCATATAAAATCTCAGCTCCGCCGCACTTTCTTGACATCTTTGGCTCTCCACCTTCACTCCCGTGACCTCCATTGCATTCAGCAAGGTGACAGCTTCCGTCTGCCGTGTTGCAGCGAGGAGGAGGGTGCCCGACCATCGATCCGGCAGCCGTGCGCCGCCGTGCTCCGCCACCTAGCTGGAGCTCGAGCCTCAGGCAGGGACGACCTTTGAGGCAAAGTCCAGGATCTAGCTAAGCTCCAGCATAGTCTCCCGCATCACCCAGGTACCCATTTAGCCATTCCATCTAGTTTAATTTCTGATTTCGCCCAAATCGCCCTTCCGACGAGTTCCCCTGATTCCGGCCATCTCGCACAATATCTCGATCATCGGAACCCCCACACACCTTCGCCATCCTCCGACGCACGTTCTTCGCCCAGCCATCCAACCCAGCTCGCCCCGGAGCTGGGACTCGAGCTCCACCATCCCCAGCTCGCCGGAGCTCATCCGTTCCGACCCCCAGTTCACCCTCACCCCGCTTCTTCGGGTCGAGGCACTTTGCCCTCGACCCGCGAAGCTTTTGGTTCGCTTTGTAGGTCAAGAGGGAGGCATCTGAGCCCCCCTTACATTCCAGCCAGGAGCTTTGCGCCGCCAGCCTTGCCGGAGCCCCTCCAGGGCTCGGCTGGGCTATCGGACACCTCCACCAGCTGCGGGACGACTCCGCGGACCTGCTCCGATACTTAGCGGCAGCTGAGGAGGACTACTGCAGGCGCACGAGGCCGGCGAAGCTCGCCGGCGGAGTGTTCTTCCAGCATCCTCCTGCCCCGTCCGATCAGCCCCACCGTTCCAGATTCAATCACGGCCGTCCATTCATCGAAGAGCAGTTGCCGTTGATCACTTTGAGGAGCTGATCGGGACCGTTCGCGCGAGGAGAGAGGTACCTGCATCGCCAGCCTTCAGATCACCCACGTGGCCTCCCTCGCACCGTCGATCGGGCCCAAGAGTTGAAGAAGAGAAGCGCCACCCACTCTGAGCCGTCCGATCCTCCACGTGGCGCGCATCCGGCCGTCGACAAATAAAGGGGTAAATTACTTAGGGCCCCCTCTTAGTTTGTCTTTTTAGTCCTAGTCCTGTAAATATTTTCGTACTTTTATTTACGTAGGGTAAATTGCAACTGGGACCTTGTGCTTCTTTTTATTTGCTTTTATGCCCCTGAGTATGTGATCTCACGTGCTTCGCCACGTGCCTTGTCTGGGCTATTTACATCTTTTTCCCTGTAGTTCTGTTGGGTTAATGAATGGATAGATACTTTTTGATATTTGCATTTGTACCCCTGTGAAGCATTTTATTTCTACATGTGTGTGTATTAGTGGGTAAATTGCAACCGAGTCCCTGGGTTTTTGGTACGAGTTATCAAAAGCCCCTGAAACTTGGTTTTTCTTACCAAAAGGCCCCTGAGTGCCCCAGCCACGTGCCAAGCGCGTGACTTGCTGGGCTTTTTGCACCTTGGCCCTCAGACTTTAGGGTATTTGCACTTACGTCCCTGTGCATAGTGCCCCCTCTTTAATTTTTGAATAAATATCAAACCACCTCCAAATTCGATGAAAATTTGACACATGTGTTGTTGGATTTTTGAGAATTTTTGAGGACATTTTTGATTTTATTTAGTATTTTTAAAAATTCAAAAACCTCCTTTTTAGCTACTGTCTAGGTTTAAAAATACCAAAAAAATATAAAATCACCTCTAAAAATTCTAAAAAAAAATTAGCTACTGTTTCTTGCTTGTTGTTTGATTTTCTAGCCAATTTTGGCTATTTTTCATTGCTTAAAAACCCTAAAAATCTAAAAACCCCCAAAAACTCATAAAAATTATAATAAATAATATAAAAATCCAAAAACAATAATTCAGGTGCCCAAATTTTCCTTATTCTTTCTAGATTACAGGAAAATTACCTCCAGGGCTTGTTGAGATCCATAAATATTTTATTTTTGGGTTTCAAGCCTTGCTGGACAGTACCTAGGTCTTTTAGCACTGTTTGATTTTTAGAAAATAATTTACCCATTAGAAAAATATCAAAAATTCACCAAAAACACTTAAAAACTTAAAAAACGTAAAAATACTTTTTCCTGAATTTTTGCTTTATTTTTGGTGTGTTAAATAATTTGCCTAAGTGTGTTGATATTTGTTTCCTTTTATTTTCTTTATCTTTTAAAAATCCAAAAAAATATAAAAAGTATTAAAACCCCTAAAAAACACTTTTCTTTTATTTTATTCTCTTTTTACTACTTCGTAGGCCCTAGGCCAACCCGTGCTCCTTGTGTTCGACCCTGGGAGCTATACCAGGTTAATCCCATAGCTAGGACCGCTCTTCTTTGTTTTGATTGATTTGATCTATTCTGAGTGGTTATTTTTCTTGATACACCCTCTCTCTGAGATCCGGGTCACAACGACCCTTGTTTCATTACCTTCACCCGGGTCTTAGGGAAATTTTGGGTTATCAGAATGGCGTCGTTGCCGGGGAGCACGGCTTAGTAGTTGTTTTTGTTTTATTTTTCGTTTTTGTTTTCACGGTTTTTTCGCGGCTCTCCGGAGCCCGCGGCTTTTCGCGGCTTTTGTTCATAGTTCCTTTTTGATTTATTTTGTTTTATTTTGATTTTCTTTTCTTTTTATTTTTGTTTTATTTTGTGTGATTATTTTGTTTCCATTTTTGCACATATACCCTTGTTTTTATTTTCATTTATTATTTGATTATTGTTTATTGGTCTGACCACTTTTCCTGTCTTCTTGCGAGGGCCCGAGGACCGCGGAGGCGACTTTCGAGGAGCCGGTGCAGCCGCGAGACTTGGAGGCGGCTTCTTTATCTACGAAGCCGCAGGAGAGAGCGAGAGGAGAGAGTTGAGTGGGTGAGGCAGTAGGATAGTTTTTATTTCATTTATTCATTCTTAATTGTAATAATACAGGGACAGGCCTTTCTGAGACTCTTAGACACTTAGACCGTAGCGGGTCTGTTTCGCTGAGCACCGGCGTGCTCGGGGGACCCATTAGGACCCCTCGGTTTTTCGCGGCTTTTTACGCGGCTTTTCTTTTTCTTTCTTACTGTCATTTGCCAGTTTTTCGCGGTTTTTGCTCGAGCCCCTAGATTTAGGACTTTGTGGTGATTGTGTCGTAGCTGAGTAGGATCCAAACACCTTAAGGCTTATCTGTTCCTATAGAACCGTAATTGGACCTGCTTAAAATAATTAATAAAAATAACCGACTCGCTAGCTTCCGTAGCCTACGTGCCGTAGCTCGTCCTGTAAAGCGCTTACTCCTACCACCGATTTGTCGGGCAGGGGAGGGACGAGCCAAGACCGGACCCTTTGGCTTGGAGGTCGGTGACCGGTTAGACGGTTCATCGCTAGAAAGTGCTCGTTTAGGACTCGGCTTTTTACCGTTGCATCATATAGCTTAGTTTAATTTCTGTCTTTATTTTATGCGCGGATCACTCTGCATGTAGAGAGCTGGAGGCAGGTACGCTTTTCTGACTTTGCATGCATCATTGATTTCTCGTGCATCGGCTTTTTCGACTTCTCCCCCCGTTTTTGACTTAATAATCAGGAGAATCGAAAAATTCGTTAGGCGTTTTTGTTTGATTTGAAAAATACCTAAAAAGAGAAATCATAAAATTGGGACTGTTTAAAATTATCGACCTTAAAACTCGCTCACCCTAAAAATTTTGTATTGGGGAGAGCAACCCCCTCATTGCTTGGTTTGCATGTGCGAGAGAGTGACCCGAACACTAGGTAGAGCCCCCCGTTGCTATACTTGACTGACTACCGACTCTTCCGTGCGGGCCAGTCGGTTGGGTTAGCAGCGGATATCCCAACAGGTCACGTAATCGCTCTGATATTTGTGTGTTCACCAAATAAAACAGACAAGATAATTTGACCGAACTTTCACGATCTTCAGCTCGCGTTGCGTTGGTGAACCGGGGGTTTGTTTTCAGATCATAGTTTTTCCAGATCCCATCCGCCCTACTCGCCAGATCAAGATGATGGGTAGACGGTCTCTTAGGCAGCCTCTGGCTGCACCGCTTTCGGGCGTGTCTACCTCATCATCTAGGTTGGCTCGCGAGAGCTCAGACCCGCTCTCCGAGCCCGAGTACGACTCCACCCTGTTCCCCCTCGATCCCCTTTCTGACCGCCCTGAGAGACATGAGCCCGAGGAGAGATTGATACATTTGACGGCACCTGAGTTGGGCTCATTTGATTTTGCAGACGTCGAGATGGCAGGCGCAGGCAGTTCTGACGATCACTCCCGTCCCGAGCACTTTATACTAGACCAGGGAGCGATCAACTCCACCCTGATCGCACAGTTAGAGACAGTCCAGCAGCAGCTCCGCGATCAGGGAGCTTTTATGATAGAGATGAGGCGTGAGATGGAGAGGCTCAGAGCAGATAGAGATGAGCAGAGCGAGCCCGAGGACCCGGATGCAGAGGCACAGGCACGAGCCGCAGCAGCAGCAGCAGCAGCCGCGGCCGCCGCCGCAGCGGCAGCAGCAGCAGGAGGAGCAGGACCACCTAGACCGATGCGGGAGTTGCACAACCCCGGATCTACTTTGATGCACCATTGGGTTGTGGTTCCAGCCATCGTGGGGGACTTCAAGTTCCCCCCGAACACCTTGCAGATGCTTCCGCGGTTCCATGGACTGGCTACCGAGGAGCCCCATCTCCACCTACAGGAGTTTCTCATGATTTGCAGTACTGTCCACGACAGGCATGTGGACCAGGATACCATACGGATGATTGCCTTCCCCTTCTCACTGGCAGATAGAGCAGCCACCTGGCTGAAGCATTTGGGGAGATTCGTGTACACCTGGGAGCAGCTCCGCACCGAGTACTTGAACAAGTACTATCCACTCGGGCGGACAAACGCAGCAAGGGCCCTGATCAGCAACTTCTCCATGTTCCCCAACGAGCAGTTCCATGAGGCTTGGGAGAGGTTTAGAGAGCTTTTGGACAGATGCCCACACCACGATATCACGAAGCCGAACTTAGTTCAGAGCTTTTTCAGTGGGTTGTCACCAGAGCTACAGGGCCTGGTGAACGCTTCTTGTGGCGGGTCCTACTTCGCCAAGGACCATGACCAGGTCTGGGCTATTTTTGAGGAGATGGCAGAGAATTACATGGTGATGTCCCAGACCCGTCTCTACACCCAGAAGACCCAGCCACATCAGCCAGGACCCGTGCAGTACCAGAGGATAGCACGGGTAGATGCAGGTCCATCTAGTTCGTCCGCAGCCACAGCAGCAGCCTGAGGAGACTGAGCAGATTGATCCTATCAGAGATACCTTCCCAGATGAGGCGATCCTTGCTATCGCCTCACTCCCATGGTATGCCGATATTGTGAACTTTCTCGTTGCTGGGAAAGTCCCACAAGATTGGCCCAGACAGAGGCTTGAGACCTTCCTAGCGAAGGCCAAGTCTTACCATTGGGAGGATCCCATCCTTTACCACAAAGGAGGGGATAGCGTCTGGCGTCGGTGTATTCCTCAGGAGGAACACCATAGCGTCCTCACTTACTGCCACAAGCTTGAGGCAGGAGGACATCATTCTGGGAGGAGAACGGCACAGAAAGTGCTCCAATCCGGCTTGTGGTGGCCTACCCTCTTCAAGAACTCAGATGAGTTCGTGAAGAGGTGTACTGACTGTCAGAGGATGGGCACTTGTGGACAGCGTGATATGATGCCGATGCAGCCCATTCACTTCTGTGAGGTTTTTGACGCATGGGGCATCGATTTCATGGGTCCATTCCCTAAAAGTCAGGGATTCGAGTACATTCTGTTGGCCGTAGATTATGTGAGTCGTTGGGTGGAGGCTATCCCCGCCCGAGCCGCTGATGCGAGGACAGTTTGCAGATTTTTGAGGAAGCATATCATCACGCGGTTCGGGATTCCACGAGTTCTTATTTCTGATGGGGGATCTCACTTCATCAACGACCAGGTGAAGGCACTTGCTAGCGAGTTCGGCATAGATCATCGTGTTGCTACACCATACCATCCACAGACGAATGGTCTAGCCGAAGTGTCGAATAGGGAGATCAAGACTATTCTGCAGAAAGTCGTCCGCCCTGACCGAAAGGATTGGTCACAGCTATTGGACTCGGTCTTGTGGGCATATAGGACGTCTTTCAAGACACCTTTGGGCACATCTCCCTTTCGCCTCGTATATGGCAAGCCCTGTCACATACCAGTTGAGCTGAGGCACAAGTCACTCTGGGCAGTTACAGACATTCTTATGGATCCAGATGGTATAGAAGACCAGAGGAGGGCAGAGCTAGCTGCCCTGGAGGAGCTTAGAGATTCAGCTTTCTCAAGCAGCCTACATTATAAGGAGAGAGTCAAGGAGTGGCATGATTCTCATATCAGCCACAAGCATTTTGAGATTGGACAGAAAGTATGGCTATTTGATGCGAGGCTTAGACTATTTCCAGGGAAGCTACAGAGCAAATGGAAAGGACCTTATCTGGTTCGGAAGGTACACGACAACGTTAGCATCGATATATCTGAGTTGTCTTCTGAGAGTACCTTCCGAATGAACGGCCAGCGGCTCAAGCCATTTCTAGATCATGAGCCGCGGGTCGTTGATCTTTCCCCTATTCATTTTGCGTGAGATGTGGTCTTTGACTCACATCTAATGCATCTCACGCCTGAGCTTTACTGATCCTCCGCTGTACATAGATCCAGATGTCCATATCAGCACATTCTTTAGTCCCACATCCCTTTCTCCATCTTATGATTATGCTATACTTAGGGTGCACTTTACCCTAAGTATAGGGGGATGTGAGACATTTCGGGTATTTCTTTTGCTTCTGTCTACCCCTGTTTTGCTGCCTATACTTAGGGATATTTCACCCTAAGTATAGGGGGGGTAGACCCTGTACATTCTCCACTCGGTTTTCCCCTTAGTATACAGCCTGCTATACTTAGGATTACTTGATCCTAAGTATAGGGGGAAGACCCGAGTCCCTCTTGACTTTTTACTCTCCTTTTGTATAGCCTTCCTTTTCACTTCCCTATACATAGCACGAGTTATGTCTTCTTCATCGCTCTTGACTCTGAGGACATCGTTCGAGCTAAGTATAGGGGGGGGTGTATATATTTCATATATACTTTAGCCATAACTCGTACTTTGTGTGAGTGTGTTTATAAATAAAAATGGCTAAAAACCACAAAAATTAAAAATTTTTTCATGTACATAATCTTCTTTTATTTGCACATACATAGCTAGTGTACAAATTATTTTTGTAAAAATGATTTCAAAAATCTTTTGTGTAAAGCTTGTGTAAATATTTGTGTATCAAAATTATGTATATAGTACAAAATTTTTCCAAAATGTTTTGAAAATCAAAAGTTTGCAAAAATCTTGTGTAAATGTGTGTAAATATCTTTTTGCAAAACTTGCACTTCATGCATCATCATTCATGATTTCAAAACATTTTTCAAAAAATTTGCATGATTGTAAAATTTGTGTAAATATGCATCTTTTTGTACATATGTATATAGTTTTTCTGGATGATAGTTGACATTTAAACTAGCCTGGAATCAAATTGAGAAATGGAGCTTGATTAAGATCTTAATCCACCTAATTTCTAAGAGGAACCTTATAGGGCTTAGGTTTAAGGCTTTTCAGGTCCATGGTGACTTAATCCTTTGAGTCCACTAGGCTATGATCACATGTCATCTCAATGAGCCTAAATAGAGCACTTAACAACAACACATGACTCATATAGATTATGGCTTTACTTGGACAACCGCACTATGCACCGAGCTCTCTACGGATGAGGTGGTGAGGAGGCAGTCTTCCTTGACTTGGGGTAGCATATGAGGGTAGTACTTCTAGGCGGAACCTCTCTTCTTCATTTAGTGAAGGAAGTGCGTCTCAACTTGGTCTGGTTGCCATGAGGTCTAACGACGGGAGTTGTGGGTTGCAATAAAGCTTCAAAAGAGGGATAGTCTACTGGCTCAAGAGGAAAAACTCCTTGTATATATGCTGCACATGTACATGTTGTATAGATGCACTCGAAAAAAAAATGCAAAAAGAAAAGAACTCCAAAAAAGTGGTGGGTCTGAGAGAAAATGATAATCCCACCGGAGTATGTATATAAGTGCAATAAGCAAAGCTTGGTTTCATGATCCACCTGTTGTAGCTTGCAGCAGGGAGACTTGGCTACACTGGTCAAGCTCCCAAGGGTACTTGGCTACACTGGCCTTGACCCATTCTCTTCTTCCCCCTCTTCCTGAGCCGGTTGTACTTGAACTTAGAAGGGAATACCCCGCTCCTCGAGGAAAGAGTGGCCAGATTGAGGTCATAGAGTTACCTTGTTGGGGAGGGTTGTCAAGTTGCCATTTCTGAGGTGAAGAGCTTAGACCTCACTTTCACAGGACAAGAAAAGATTCATGGTCTTCAGGGTTTGTGATTGATGACTTGTTCTGATCTGGAGCATTGAGGAGTCTTGGTTATAGGATAGTGGAACTTAGAGGCTATTAGGTTTTAAGCTTAAGTCTGAATAAGGTTCCGACACATTAATAATCCAAAGATCTGATTGAGCTCCATACCTCAATTTAATGAAGGCAAGTTTAATAATCAACCTTGATCCATGTACATTCTCTTTTTCTTTTTCTTTTTCTTTCTTTTTCACTTCTTTTTCAAATAAGTGTTTGCTAAGGGACTAGCAAAGTATAGTATAGGGGGGTGATGAATACCCATTCATCACTCTTTATTCTTATATTTTAGCTACAAAAACCTATGCAAATGCATGTAGATATGTGTAAATAGGAAGAGTTAGCAAAAGCATGCATGTTTGTAAATATAGATAATTAGCATGTTTTTGTGCAAAAATAAAGAATAAAGATGAAAAAGAAAAAGAGGGAAATATTTAGAATAAATATTGAGCAACCTAACCCAAGGGAGGGCTCAGCATGGGCCTGACCGCATAAAAGCCAAGTAGAGGGAGATAGGGGCTCACATGTGTACTTATTATATGTAAATAAATAAATAATATTTTCCTCATCCAAAAATATGTTTGTATATATTTTGTATATATTTAGAACTATTAAAAACAAAATAAAAATTCAAAAATTAAAAAGACCAAAAAGAACCCTTCACCTTGTACATAGACCATCATCCTTATCTATTTCACCTTGTAAATAAAGTTATTTATTTTCAAAACTTTTTGTAAATATTCTATGTTATATATTGTACATAAAATAAATAAAAAGAAACAAAACAAAAATCAAATAAAAATTACAAAATTAAAAACACAAAAACATATTGTATATATACCATGTATATAGTTGCACATAAATAATTATTTAACCTAAGTATATAAATAATAAAAATAAAATAAAAATAGCCTTTTATTCCTCATTTTATCCTATAAATAAATAAAATATAAAATAGGAATAAAAGTGTATAAAAAAATAATTAAAAATCAAAAATCAAAAATCAATATAGTGTATATATACCTATGTATAGCTATATTATATAGACCTTATTTTTATTTCCAAAAATTAATTAAAAATCACAAAAAAATAGAAAAAAATAAAATAAAAATATTTTGTGTTTTAAGTTTTTGCAAATTCGGCCATTTAAGGCCCCAAAAAATCAAATAAAAACTCAAGCCTTGGCGGGCTCTGATTGGTCCACGGGGGATTGTTGACCCCCGGTCAACACCTCCCCCAGGACCACCAGAGCCGGATCTGGTTCGCGGACCCATCTTTCCCCATTTATTCCTACCAGACCCGACCTCCATTTGGCTTAATCCCTGGTCCTAATTGTTCCCCAGGTATCCGGGAATCTCGCCCGACATTCCTCCTAGGGATCCGTGCTCAAACGAGCCGGACCCGATCGATTCTTCCCGGACCTGCACCCATATAAAATCTCAGCTCCGCCGCACTTTCTTGACATCTTTGGCTCTCCACCTTCACTCCTGTGACCTCCATTGCATTCAGCAAGGTGACAGCTTCCGTCTGCCGTGTTGCAGCGAGGAGGAGGGTGCCCGACCATCGATCCGGCAGCCGTGCGCCGCCGTGCTCCGCCACCTAGCTGGAGCTCGAGCCTCAGGCAGGGACGACCTTTGAGGCAAAGACCAGGAGCTAGCTAAGCTCCAGCATAGTCTCCCGCATCACCCAGGTACCCATTTAACCATTCCATCTAGTTTAATTTCTGATTTCGTCCAAATCGCCCTTCCGACGAGTTCCCCTGATTCCGGCCATCTCGCACAATATCTCGATCATCGGAACCCCCACACACCTTCGCCATCCTCCGACGCACGTTCTTCGCCCAGCCATCCAACCCAGCTCGCCCCGGAGCTGGGACTCGAGCTCCACCATCCCCAGCTTGCCGGAGCTCATCCGTTCCGACCCCCAGTTCACCCTCACCCCGCTTCTTCGGGTCGAGGCACTTTGCCCTCGACCCGCGAAGCTTTTGGTTCGCTTTGCAGGTCAAGAGGGAGGCATCTGAGCCCCCCTTACATTCCAGCCAGGAGCTTTGCGCCGCCAGCCTCGCCGGAGCCCCTCCAGGGCTCGGCTGGGCTATCGGACACCTCCACCAGCTGCGGGACGACTCCGCGGACCTGCTCCGATACTTAGCGGCAGCTGAGGAGGACTACTGCAGGCGCACGAGGCCGGCGAAGCTCGCCGGTGGAGTGTTCTTCCAGCATCCTCCTGCCCCGTCCGATCAGCCCCACCGTTCCAGATTCAATCACGGCCGTCCATTCATCGAAGAGCAGTTGCCGTTGATCACTTTGAGGAGCTGATCGGGACCGTTCGCGCGAGGAGAGAGGTACCTGCATCGCCAGCCTTCAGATCACCCACGTGGCCTCCCTCGCACCGTCGATCGGGCCCAAGAGTTGAAGAAGAGAAGCGCCACCCACTCTGAGCCGTCCGATCCTCCACGTGGCGCGCATCCGGCCGTCGACAAATAAAGGGGTAAATTACTTAGGGCCCCCTCTTAGTTTGTCTTTTTAGTCCTAGTCCTGTAAATATTTTCGTACTTTTATTTACGTAGGGTAAATTGCAACTGGGACCTTGTGCTTCTTTTTATTTGCTTTTATGCCCCTGAGTATGTGATCTCACGTGCTTCGCCACGTGCCTTGTCTGGGCTATTTACATCTTTTTCCCTGTAGTTCTGTTGGGTTAATGAATGGATAGATACTTTTTGGTATTTGCATTTGTACCCCTGTGAAGCATTTTATTTCTATATGTGCGTGTATTAGTGGGTAAATTGCAACCGAGTCCCTGGGTTTTTGGTACGAGTTATCAAAAGCCCCTGAAACTTGGTTTTTCTTACCAAAAGGCCCCTGAGTGCCCCAGCCACGCGCCAAGCGCGTGACTTGCTGGGCTTTTTGCACCTTGGCCCTCAGACTTTAGGGTATTTGCACTTACGTCCCTGTGCATAGTGCCCCCTCTTTAATTTTTGAATAAATATCAAACCACCTCCAAATTCGATGAAAATTTGACGGCTCCTGCCATGTTGTTGGATTTTTGAGAATTTTTTAGGACATTTTTGATTTTATTTAGTATTTTTAAAAATTCAAAAACCTCCTTTTTAGCTACTGTCTAGGTTTAAAAATACCAAAAAAATATAAAATCACCTCTAAAAATTCTAAAAAAAATTAGCTACTGTTTCTTGCTTGTTGTTTGATTTTCTAGCCAATTTTGGCTATTTTTCATTGCTTAAAAACCCTAAAAATCTAAAAACCCCCAAAAACTCATAAAAATTATAATAAATAATATAAAAATCCAAAAACAATAATTCAGGTGCCCAAATTTTCCTTATTCTTTCTAGATTACAGGAAAATTACCTCCAGGGCTTGTTGAGATCCATAAATATTTTATTTTTGGGTTTCAAGCCTTGCTGGACAGTACCTAGGTCTTTTAGCACTGTTTGATTTTTAGAAAATAATTTACCCATTAGAAAAATATCAAAAATTCACCAAAAACACTTAAAAACTTAAAAAACATAAAAATACTTTTTCCTGAATTTTTGCTTTATTTTTGGTGTGTTAAATAATTTGCCTAAGTGTGTTGATATTTGTTTCCTTTTATTTTCTTTATCTTTTAAAAATCCAAAAAAATATAAAAAGTATTAAAACCCCTAAAAAACACTTTTCTTTTATTTTATTCTCTTTTTACTACTTCGTAGGCCCTAGGCCAACCCGTGCTCCTTGTGTTCGACCCTGGGAGCTATACCAGGTTAATCCCATAGCTAGGACCGCTCTTCTTTGTTTTGATTGATTTGATCTATTCTGGGTGGTTATTTTTCTTGATACACCCTCTCTCTGAGATCCGGGTCACAACGACCCTTGTTTCATTACCTTCACCCGGGTCTTAGGGAAATTTTGGGTTATCATTCTTCGAGGACCTCCAGCAGCCGTTGGATTGCCCTCCTCGCTCCAGTTTTGATCAGCACCGTCCATCTTTGGAGCGCACGTGGACGTCAGATCTGAGGAGATAGATCCAGGCCGTTAGATCCACACGTGTCCTGGCCTGGACCGTTGGATTGACCAGAGCAGCAGCAGCGTCAGAGCCGCCCCCCTTCCTGACCGTCCGATCGCCACGTGGCGGCCATCCATCAGCTCCGGTTAATAAAGGGTAAATTACCCTTAGGCCCTTATCTTAGTTTTATTTCATTTGAGTCATGTAAATATTTAAGCACGTTATTTAGTTTTAGGTTTATTTGCACAATGGACCCTGCACTTTAGAGTATTTGCTTATATACCCCTGCTTGTGTGAGCCACGTGCTTCGTCACGTGTATTTTTGGGTTATTTGCATCATATGCCCTTGTAGTTCTGATTGTTCTGAAATGAAAGAAACTTTTTAGTATTTTCATTTATGCCCCTGTGAATGGTTTTATTCCGCATGTGCGTTTATTTGTGGGTAAATTGCAACTGAGGCCCTCGGACTTTTGGTACGTGTTACCAATAGGTCCCCGGACCTTATTTTTATTACATATAGGTCCCTGAGTGCCCCAGGCACGCGCCTCGCGCGTGTTTTGCTGGGTATTTTGCACCGGGACCCCCAGAACTTTGGGTATTTGCATTTCAGTCCTTGTGCACATTACCCTCTTGTCATTTTTGAATAAAATATCAAATGAACTCCAAATTCGACAAAAATTTGACACATGGCTCTTGCCATGGTGTAGGATTTTTGTGAATTTTTGAGGACATTTCTGAGTTTATTTGCTATTTTTAAAAATTCAAAAACCTACATTTTTGCTACTGTCTAGATTTAAAAACCCAAAAAAAATATAAAAACCCTCTAAAAATTCTATAAAAATTAGGTACTGTTTAGTTTAGTTTGTTTTATTTTCGAGCCAATTTTGGCCATTTTTCACTGCTTCAAAACCTTAAAACCTTAAAACACCTAAAAACTCATAAAAATTCTATTAAATAATCCAAAAAACCCAAAACAATAATTTTGGTACTCAAATTTTCCTTGTTTTACCTAGTTTACAGGAAAAAATACCTCCAGGCCCTTTTGAGGCCCTTAGATATTTTATCTAGGGCTTTTGGGCCTGGCTGGACAGTACCTTGAATTTTTGCTACTGTTTGATTTTTAGAAAATAAAATATACAATCAGAAAAATTCCAAAAATTCACCAAAAACATAAAAAAATATAAAACACATAAAAATATTTTTATTTGAATTTTTGCTTGATTTTTGTTGCATTAAATAAATTGTTGGAAGTGTGCTTATTTGTGTTTCTTTTATTTTCTTCACATATTAAAAATCCAAAAAAATATAAAAATAATTAAAAAAACCACTAAAAATATTTTGTCTTTTATTTTATTTGTTTTTACTACTTCATAGGCCTTCGGCCAACCCGTGCTCCTTGAGTTCGACCCTGGGTGCTATACCATGTTAAATACATAGCAGGACCGCTACACGTGTTTTGATTGATTTTATTCGCTTAGAGTGGTTCATTTTTCTTGATTGACTTAGCCGAGTGATCGAGGTCGCAACGACCTATTTTTGTACCTTTACCTCTGTCGCTTGGTCGGTCATCATCACCTCTCTCTCTCTCTCTCTCTCTGGAGCTCACTGGAAGGCTACGCAAATGGCCAAAGATGGCGCGGGAAGGCGGCTGAGCTCCAGCTTTATATGGCTAGGGGTCCGAGAAGAGGGGGTCCGGGCAAGCTCAGGAGCGCGCGGATCCCGAGGGAGCGGCTCCGGCGAGGATGCCGGATGCAAGGGGAATGATTCGGACCCGGGGCTTGGTGGATTGGTGATCGGGTCGAGCGGGTATAAATCCGAGAAGATGGGTCCGATGCTCGAGTCCGTGAGAAGTGGTCCTAGGGGGGCCAGTTGACAAGGCGGTCAACATCCCCAGGACCCAATGGGGTCAGGCCACGTGGCAGGATTTTAAAGCTCAAAATTAAGGTAGTTATGGCCCGATTTTGTAAAAACTCAAAACACAAACTATTTTTATTTTATTTTTTTCTATTTTTTGGTGATTTTTAGTTAATTTTTGGAAATAAAAATAAGGTATTTACATTATATAGCTATATATAGGTATATATACAATATGTAGGTATTTGATTTTTGATTTTTAATTATTATTTTTGTATAATTTTATTCCTATTTTATATTTTATTTATTTATAGAATAAAATAAGGAATAAAAGGGTATTTTTATTTTGTTTTTATTATTTATATACATAGGTAAAATAAATAGATATATATATCTATATACATGGTATATGTATTTTGGTATTTTTGATTTTTTCTATTTTTGTTTTGATTTTTTTATTTTATTTATTTACAATATATAACATAGAATATATACAAAAAGTTTGGAAAATAACTTTATTTATTTACAAGGTTAAATAAATGTAGGAGCATGGTCTATGTACATGATGAAAGGGTATTTTTGATCTTTTTGATTTTTAAATTTTTCTTTTGTTTTTATATTAATAAATATATATATACAAGTATTTACAAGTGTATTTTTGGTGAGGAAAACATTTTTATTTTATTTACATAAATATATACACATGAGCCCCTATCTCCCTCTACTTTGGCTTTTATGCGGTCAGGCCCATGCTGAGCCCTCCCTTGGGTTAGGTTGCTCAATATTTATTCTAAATATTTCCCTCTTTTTCTTTTTAATCTTTATTCTTTTATTTTTGCACAAAAACATGCTAATTATAGGTTTTTACACAATGCATGCTTTTGCTAATTATTCCTATTTACACATATCTACATGCATTTGCAAAGGTTTTTGTAGCAAAAATATAAGAATAAAGAGTGATGAATGGGTATTCATCACCCCCCTATACTTAACTTTGCTAGTCCCTTAGCAAACACTTATTTGAAAAAGAAGTGAAAAAGAAAGAAAGAAAAAGAAAAAGAGGATGTACATGGATCAAGGTTGATTATTAAACTTGCCTTCATTAAATTGGGGTATGGAGCTCGATCAGATCTTTGGATTATTAATGTGTCGGAACCTTATTTAGACTTAAGCTTAAAACCTAACAGCCTCTAAGTTCCACTAATCTATAACCAAGACTCCTCAATGCTCCAGGTCAGAACAAGTCATCAATCACAAACCCTGAAGACCATGAATCTCTTCTTGTCCTGTGAGTGTGAAGTCTAAGCTCTCCACCTCAAAAATGGCAACTTGACAACCCTCCTAACAAGGTAACTCTATGACCTCAATCTGGCCACTCTTTCCTCGAGGAGCGGGGTATTCCCTTCTAAGTTCAAGTTCAACCGGCTCAAGAAGAGGGGGAAGAAGAGAATGGGTCAAGGCTCGTGTAGCCAAGTACCCTTGGGAGCTTGACCAGTGTAGCCAAGTCTCCCTGCTGCAAGCTACAACAGGTGGATCATGAAACCAAGCTTTGCTTATTGCACTTATATACATACTCCGGTGGGATTATCATTTTCTCTCAGACCCACCACTTTTTTGGAGTTCTTTTCTTTTTGCACATTTTTTCAAGTGCATCTGTACAACATATACATGTGCAGCATATATACAAGGAGTTTTTCCTCTTGAGCCAGTAGACTATCCCTCTTTTGAAGCTTTATTGCAACCCACAACTCCCGTCGTTAGACCTCATGGCAACCAGACCAAGTTGAGACGCACTTCCTTCACTATAAGAAGAAGAGAGGTTCCGCCTAGAAGTACTACCCTCATATGCTACCCCAAGTCAAGTAAGACTGCCTCCTCACCACCTCATCCGTAGAGAGCTCGGTGCATAGTGCGGTTGTCCAAGTAAAGCCATAATCTATATGAGTCATGTGTTGTTGTTAAGTGCTCTACTTAGGCTCATTGAGATGACATGTGATCATAGCCTAGTGAACTCAAAGAATTAAGTCACCATGGACCTGAAAAGCCTTAAACCTAAGCCCTATAAGGTTCCTCTTAGAAATTAGGTGGATTAAGATCTTAATCAAGCTCCATTTCTCAATTTGATTCCAGGCTAGTTTAAATGTCAACACTCATCCAGAAAAACTATATACATATGTACAAAAAGGTGCTTATTTACACATTTTACAATTATGCAAAATTTTTGAAAAATGTTTTGAAATCATGAATGGATGATGCATGAAGTGCAAGTTTTGCAAAAAGATATTTACGCACATTTACACAAGATTTTTGCTAACTTTTGATTTTCAAAACATTTTGGAAAAATTTTGTACTATATACATAATTTTGATACAAAAATATTTACACAAGCTTTACACAAAAGATTTTTGAAATCATTTTTACAAAAATAGTTTGTACACTAGCTATGTATGTGCAAATAAAAGAAGATTATGTACATGAAAAATTTTAATTTTTGTGGTTTTTAGCCATTTTATTTATTAACACACTCACACAAAGTACGAGTTATGGCTAAAGTATATATGAAATATATACACACCCCCCTATACTTAGCTCGAACGATGTCCTCAGAGTCAAGAGCGATGAGGAAGACATAACTCGTGCTATGTATAGGAAAGTGAAAAGAAAGGCTATACAAAAAGAAATGAACAGTCAAGAGGAACCCAGGTCTCCCCCCTATACTTAGGATCAAGTAATCCTAAGTATAGCAGGCTGTATACTAAGGGAAAACCTGAGTGCAGAATGTACAGGGTCTACCCCCCCTATACTTAGGGTGAAATATTTCTAAGTATAGGCAGCAAAAACAGGGGTGGACAAGAACAAAAGAAATACCCGAAAGGCCTCACATCCCCCCTATACTTAGGGTAAAGTGCACCCTAAGTATAGCATAATCACAAGATGAAGGAAGGGATGTGGGACTAAAGAATGTAGTGATATGGACATCTGGATCTATATACAGCGGAAGATAAGTGAAACTCAGGCGTGAGATGCATTAGATGTGAGTCAAAGACCACATCTCACGCGAAATGAATAGGGGCAAGATCAACGACCCGCGGCTCATGATCTAGAAATGGTTTGAGCTGCTGGCCGTTCACTCGAAAGGTACTCTCAGAAGACAACTCAGATATGTCTATACTACCGTTGTCGTGTACCTTTCTAACCGGATAAGGTCCCTTCCATTTGCTCTGAAGCTTCACTGGAAATAATCGTAGCCTCGCATCAAACAGCCATACTCTCTGTCCAATCTCAAAATGCTTGTGGCTGATATGAGAATCATGCCACTCCTTGACTTTCTCCTTATAATGTAGGCTGCTTGAGAAAGCTGCATCTCTAAGCTCCTCCAGGGCAGCTAACTCTGCCCTCCTCTGGTCTCCCATACCATCTGGATCCATCAAAATATCTGTAACTGCCCAAAGTGACTTGTGCCTCAGCTTAACAGGTAAATGGCATGGCTTGCCATATACGAGGCGAAAGGGAGATGGGCCCAAAGGTGTCTTGAAAGACGTCCTATATGCCCACAAGACCGAGTCCAAAAGCTGTGACCAATCCTTTCGGTCAGGGCGGACGACTTTCTGCAGAATAGTCTTGATCTCCCTATTCGACACTTCGGCTAGACCATTCGTCTGTGGATGGTAAGGTGTAGCAACACGATGGTCTATGCCGAACTCGCTAGCAAGTGCCTTCACCTGGTCGTTGATGAAGTGAGATCCCCCATTAGAAATCAGAACTCGTGGAACCCCGAACCGCGTGATGATGTGCTTCCTCAAAAATCTGCAAACGGTCCTCGCATCAGCGGCTTGGGCGGGGATAGCCTCCACCCAACGACTCACATAATCAACGGCCAACAGAATGTACTCAAATCCCTGACTCTTAGGGAATGGACCATGAAATCGATGCCCCATGCGTCAAAAACCTCACAGAAGTGAATGGGCTGCATCGGCATCATATCACGCTGTCTACAAGTGCCCATCCTCTGACAGTCAGTACACCTCTTCACGAACTCATCAGAGTCCTTGAAGAGGGTAGGCCACCACAAGCCGGATTGGAGCACCTTCTGTGCCGTTCTCCTCCCAGAATGATGTCCTCCTGCCTCAAGCTTGTGGCAGTAAGTGAGGACGCTATGGTGTTCCTCCTGAGGAATACACCGACGCCAGACGCTATCCCCTCCTTCGTGGTAAAGGATGGGATCCTCCCAATGGTAAGACTTGGCCTTCGCGAGGAAGGTCTCAAGCCTCTACCGAGGCCAATCTTGTGGGACTTTCCCAGCAACGAGAAAGTTCACAATATCGGCGTACCATGGGAGTGAGGCGATAGCAAGGATCGCCTCATCTGGGAAGGTATCTCTAATAGGGTCAATCTGCTCAGAATCCTCAGGCTGCTCTAGTCGGGAGAGATGATCCGCCACCACATTCTTGACTCCAGGCTTATCCTTGATCTCAATGTCGAACTCCTGGAGTAGAAGGATCCATCTAGTCAGTCTGGCCTTGGCATCCTTCTTTGCCATGAGGTACCTGATGGCGGTGTGATCTGTAAACAAAGTCACTCTAGATCCAATGATATACGATCTGAACTTATCCAGGGCAAACACTACGGCTAGCATCTCCTTCTCTGTGACCGTGTAATTCCGCTGGGCGGAATCCAATGTGCGGCTAGCATAGTGTATGGCAAATGGAACTCCATCCCTCCTCTGTCCCAGCACTGCCCCTATGGCAAAATCGGAGGCATCCGTCATGATCTCAAATGGGAGAGACCAATCAGGCGGCTGGAGGACAGGAGCCTCAATAACACACTGCTGGAGAGTCGCAAACGACGAAAGACACTTGTCATCGACAAGGAACTCGGTGTCTTTCGTCAAGAGATCAGTCAACGGTCGGGCAATCCTGCTGAAATCCTGAATAAATCTCCTATAAAATCCAACGTGCCCCAGGAATGACCGTAGCTGCCTCAGATTGGACGGCGGTGCGAGTTTCCTAATGACATCAACCTTGGTCGGATCAACCTCCATGCCCCTGTTGGAGATGATGTGGCCAAGCACCGTCCCTTGAGTCACCATAAAGTGACTCTTCTCCCAAGATAAGACCAAATGAAACTCAATACATCGCTGGAGCACTCGGTCCAGGCAGTCAAGACAGGAGTCGAATCCGTCGCCGTAGACCGAGAAATCGTCCATGAAGACCTCCAAACACTCCCCTACCATGTCCGAAAAGATCGACAGCATGCATCTCTGAAAAGTCGCAGGGGCATTGCATAGCCCAAATGGCATGCGTCGAAAAGCATATGTGCCGAAGGGACAGGTAAAGGTGGTCTTCTCCTGATCCTCAGGAGCGATGGTCACTTGGTTGTAGCCCGAGTACCCATCCAGGAAGCAATAATGGCTCTTCCCTGCCAGTCTCTCAATGATCTGGTCAATAAAAGGCAGGGGGAAATGGTCCTTCTTGGTGGCCTGGTTGAGTCTCCTGTAGTCAACACAGACCCTCCAAGAGGTGGGTACTCGTGTAGCAATCTCTTCTCCCGACTCACTGATCACAGTCGTGATGCCCGTCTTCTTGGGCACCACATGCAAGGGGCTGACCCACTTGGAGTCGGAAATGGGATAAATAAAATCTGCACTCCACCACTTTGATATTTCCTTCATCACGACCTCTCTCAGGTTGGGGTTCAGTCGCCGCTGGAACTCACGTGACGGCTTCGCCCCTTCCTCGAGATAGATATGGTGGGAGCACACTGATGGACTAATCCCATGGAGATCTGCTACGCTCCATCCGATCGCCTTGCGGTTCTTTTCAAGAACCCCCATCAAACGGGATTCCTGCTCTCCAGTCAACTCGGCAGAGATGATGACTGGGTACATCTCTGGCTCGCCTGCAAGGAATCGATACTTCAGCGAAGTAGGGAGCGGCTTCAGCTCTGGAATGCTCGGTGCTGGCAAATCTGGCTGCGGAAGAAACTGAGTGAAAGCTGCTAAATCTGCCAAATCTGCCTGGGAAAGTGAAAGCGTACTCTCGCAAACTGGATCGGGAGAAGGCTGCTCAACTGCACTGTCTCTGGTCTGCTCTGCATCTGCCTCCTTCTCATCTGTAGGCTCAGGTGGAATCATGTCTGGCATCTGGTCATCACAATCAGCCCAATCAGACTCTGATTCCGAGGGATCTGTATCAACCGCGGTGGCATCAGTACCACCGTAAAGCAAGGTGGCCTCAGCACCACCATTACTGAAACTAATGTCGCGATCAAGGACCGGCTCTGCTGCCTCTGTGGTATCCTGAACCAGGGCTGTGCTCTCCAGACTCTCCTCTGCTATCATCTCGGCATCAGCTGTATCTGAATATGAGAGGATGGTCTGTGCTGCAGGATCTGCCCAAGCTGCCTCATCATCTGTGATCACAAAATCACAGTCCTGGTGGATGTCTGGCTCTGTGTCTGTCAGCTGCTCTGAATCTGTACTCGCATCTGAGCGGGCTCTCTCTCTAGCTCTGTAGTCCTCGACCGTCTCTATTTGTATACTCTCTCCCTCAACGCGAAAGTACACCTTCCCGCTATCATGATCAGTCACCGCCTTGGTTGTGGCCAAGAACGGACGACCAAGGATGATGGGGGTATCGGCCACTGACTCAGGGTTCTCCATGTCCAACACTACGAAGTCCACGGGGAATTTCAGGCCCTGAATCGTGACGATAACGTCCCGTAATAACCCCCTCGGCCTCTTGACAGATCGATCAGCGAACTGAAGGACTGTCCTGCTCTGTCGAAGAGTGCCCAACTCGAAGCGGTCGAGAAGGGCTGCCGGAAGAAGGTTGATTGACGATCCGCTATCTAGAAGAGTACGGTCGAACCTCTGCTCACTGATCTGGCATCTGACATACAGGGCCCCTGAATCTGGCCTCTTGGCTGGCAGTCGGTTCTGGATCGCGAAACGCGTGGCTTTCGTCAGCACATGGATCTCTGAAGTGTGGTTCCTCCTCCTTCTCTTGACTGTAGTCCTATCTCTCAAAGAACGCTGGAGAAGGGGGATGTGCTGCAAAGCCTCCTGGAGGGTCAGCTGGATATGGAATCGTTCTATCATGCTCTGGCTGAACTCCTCAAGCTCTCTCTTTTTTGGATCTTTTTCATTTTTCTTCCCCTTCCCCATCTGAAGGGATCTAGGGAAGGGGATCACAGGGTCCTTCGCAGATGAAGGACTAGGAAAAGGCCTAGACGGTTCGATGACCGGATCCACACATACATCATGCACCACAGTGGGACCAGAAGAAACTAAACCTTTTCCTTTATTCACAACAGTATTCTGAGGTACATGAACTGAAGGAAAGACAACATCTCTATCACGACAAACACTGGTGGCCTCAGTACCACCGTGGGTTGGCTCTGCTGCTGCTGCTGGTAGACGTCTCGCGGCCTCAGTACCGCGGGCTGGCTCGGCTATCCTGGTGGCGTCAGTACCACCTCCTCGATCTGGTGAAGTGGCGGCCTCAGTACCGCCGGTGGGATCAGCATCCTTGGTGGCCTCAGTGCCACCGTCATCATCGGGAGCGGCCTCAGTACCGCTCTCCTCCTCCTCATGTGGCGCCTCTGAAATATCCTTGTGGTGAAGCTCAGATGAAGCGTCGCCGCCTGCTGGGGTCCTACCGCTCCTAAGTGTGACAAAATCAGCATCAAATAGATCCGAAGATGTATCAACAAATGGGTCACTAGGAGTGGCAGACTCAGTGTGTAATACCTGCTCAGATTTCCTCTTGAGGTTATTCAGATTCGGCTCAATCTAGGCTGGAATGGCGGCCTTCCCTCTCACCACGTCCCGCATCTCCTGGCGGAACTCGTCCATCTCCCGTCTGAATGTGGCCTGCTGGTCCGTGAGGAGGCGGGCGATGTCATCCAAAGCGGGGCTCTCGTGGGAGCCCGACGGGTAGCCTCTCTGGGGGTGAGGCTGCTGGTACTGCTGCTGGTGGTAAGAGGGGTATGAGGAAGGGTGTTGCTGCTGAACTGGGTGAGCTTGCTGCTCACGTCTCCATGACTGTCCCTGCTACTGATAGGGACGAGGACCGAAGGATGGCTGGTGCTGCTGATATGCTGGGGGCTGCTGCTGCGGCTGCTGGTGATCTCTCTGCTGGGAGTACTGCCCTCCCTGTCCTGACGGCTGCTGCTGGGGCTGAGCACCACCATTCCCCCACCTGAATCCGGGATGATCTCGTCGGATCCCAGGCTGAGGGCGGTCATACCAAATCCCGTTGACATCCATCAATGGCTCGGCATCGTAGGGGGCTGGCGGGAGTACTGCCAGAGGCTGGTCCGGCTGGTATACCACCATCTGCATGTCTGGAGATGGTGGAGACTGGTAGGTGGGCTGCGGCTGCTGGTACGGCTCCGCCTGTACAAGGTGAACCTGTCTAGGCTGCACAGGGGTGCTGGAGCGCTGGGACGAGCTGCTGCTGCTGCCGGAGTCGCCTCGCGACTGAAGACGGGGCTGAGGAGCCGTCTGTGCCTCCTGAAGACACATGAGCTGGGTCTTCATGTCGCTCAGAACCTGTGCCATCTGTTCCATCTGAGTGATGCTCTGGCACTGCTTCTTCTCAATCAGCTCCATGTGGTCCAACTTCTCGCTGATAATGCCCATATCCGCAGCTGTCGACTCTGCCTGTGCTGCTGCGGCTGCGGACGAACTGGATGGACCTGCATCGACCCGTGCTATCCGCTGGTACTGCACGGGTCCTGGCTGCTGTGGCTGGGTCTTCTGAGTATACAACCTGGTCTGGGACATCACCATGTAGTTTTCGGCCATCTCCTCGTAGATGGACCAGACCTGGTCATGGTCCTTGGCAAAGTAGGACCCACCGCAAGAAGCGTTCACCAGACCCTGAAGCTCTGGCGTCAACCCGCTGAAAAAGCTCTGAACTAGGTTCGGCTTGGAGATGTCGTGGTGCGGGCATCGGTCTAGGAGCTCTCGAAACCTCTCCCATGCCTCGTGAAACTGCTCGTTGGGGAACATGGAGAAGTTGTTGATCAGGGCCCTCGCTGCATTCGTCCGCCCGAGTGGATAGTACTTGTTCAAGTACTCGATGCGGAGCTGCTCTCAGGTGTAGACAAACCTCCCAAGATGCTTCAGCCAGGTGGCTGCTCTATCTGCCAGTGAAAACGGGAAGGATATCATCCGGATCGTGTCCTGGTCCACATGGCGATCGTGGACAGTGCTGCAGATCATCAGGAACTCCTGGAGGTGGAGGTGGGGCTCCTCAGTGGCAAGTCCGTGGAAGCGGGGTAGCATCTGCAAGGTGTTCGGGGGGAACTTGAAGTCCCCCACGATCGTCGGCACCACTACCCAGTGATGCATCAGAGTAGATCCAGGATTGTGTAAATCCCGCATCGGTCGTGGTGGTCCTCCTGCCGCAGCGCCTCCCGCTGCGGCGGCTGCTGCTGCTGCTGCGGCTGCGGCTGCTGCGTCTCGTGCCTCTGCATCAGGTATCTCCTCAGGCTCGCTCTGCTGGTCTCGCTCTGCTCTGAGCCTCTCCAACTCTCGCCTCATCTCTATCATGAATGCTCCCTGATCGCGTACCTGCTGCTGGACTGTCTCGAGTGATGCGATCAGGGTGGAGTTGATCGCTCCCTGGTCTAGTACAAAGTGCTCGGGCTGACGGGAGTGATCATCTGAACTGCCGGCTCCGGCCATAGCGACGTCTGCAAAATCAAACGAGCCCAACTCAGGTGATGTCAAATCAATCAGTCTCTCCTCGGGCTCGTGTCTCTCAGGTAGAACAGAAAGGAGGTCGAGGGGGAACAGGGTGGAATCGTACTCGGGCTCGGAGAGCGGGTCTGAGCTCTCGCGAGCCAACCTAGATGATGGGGTAGACGTGCCCGAAAGCGGTGCAGCCAGAGGCTGCCTAAGAGACCGTCTACCCATCATCTTGATCTGGCGAGTAGTGCGGATGAGATCTGGAAAAATTATGATCAGAAAACAAACCCCCGGTTCACCAATCGCAACGCGAGCTGAAGACCGTGAAAGTTAGGTCAATTTATCTTGTCAATTTTATTTGGTGAACACACAAAATATCAGAGCGCTTACGTGACCTGTTAGGATATCCGATGCTAACCCAACCGACTGGCCCGCACGGAAAAGTCGGTAATCAGTCGGGACTAGCACCGGGGGGCTCTACCTAGGGTGCGGGTCACTCTCTCGCTTATCCAAACCATACAATGAGGGGGTTGCTCTCCCCAAGACAAAGTTTTTAGGGTGAGCGGATTTTAAGATCAATAAGATTACCCAGTCCCAATTTTATGGTTTCACTTTTTAGTCTTTTTCAAATGAAAACAAACGGCCTAACGAATTTTTCGGTTCATCTGATTATTAAGTCCAAAACAGGGGGGAGAAGATGAAAAAGCCGATGCACGATAAATCAATGATGCATGCTGAGTAAGAAATGCGTACCTATCTCCAGCACTCTACATGCAATATGATCCGCGCATAAATGTAAAGCCAGAAAGGAAACTACCTATATGATGCAACGGGGAAAGCCGAGTCCTAGATGAGCAAGTCTAGCGAAGAGCCGTCTAACCGGTCACCGACCTCCAAGCCAAAGAGTCCGGTCTTGGCCCGTCCCTCCTCTGTCCGACAAATCGGGGGTAGGAGTAAGCGCTTTACAGGACGGGCTGCGGCACGTAGGCTACGAAGGCAAATGAATCGGTTATTTTTATTAGTGATTTTTAAGTAGGTCCAATTAACGATCTATGGGAATAGATAAGCAGTTAGGTGTGTGGATCCTACTAATTACGGCACAATCACTAGAAAATCCTAAGTCTAGGGGCTCGAGCAAAAACCGCGTAAACATCGGAAAAGGCAGAAAGAAAAAGAAAAGAAAACCGTGAAAAGCCGCGAAAAACCGCGAAGGTCCTAAGGGTCCCCCGAGCACACCGGTGCTCGGCGAAACAGACCCGCTACGGTAGAAGAGTCCAAGTGTCTGAGAAGGTCCTGTATTATTACAATAATAATGAAATGAAACAAAATTCTACCCTAATCCTCACCCACTCAACTCTCTCTCTTACTCTCTCCTGCGGCTCCGCGAAGAAAGGAGCCGCCTCCAAATCCCGCGGTTGCGCCGGCCTCTCGAAATCAGCCGCCTCGGTCCTCGGGCCCTCGCAAGAGACAACAAAGTGGTCAGAACCAATAATCAAATAATAATAAAAGAAAAATAAAAGGAAATGAAAAATAAGGGTATATGTGCAAAAATGCGAAAATAAAATAAACACACAAAAGAAAACAAAAACAAAAATAAAAGAAAAAGAAAATAAAGCAAAATAAAGCAAAAAGAAAATATGAACAAAAGTCGCGAAAAGCCGCGAGCTCTGGAAGAGCCGCGAAAAGCCGCGAAAATAAAAACGAAAAGAAAATCAACTACTAAGTCGTGCTCCCCGGCAACGGCGCCATTCTGATGACACAAAATCCCGAGAGACTAAGGTAAAGGTACTGAATCGATGGTCGTTGCGACCTCAATCACTCGGATGTATCGATAAAGAAAAATCGAACTACTCAATACAAATAAAATCAATCAAAGCAAGGAAGCGGTCCTGCTATATTTTTAACCTGGTATAGCACCCAGGGTCGAACTCAAGGAGCATGGATTGGCCGAAGGCCTACGAAGTAGTAAAAATAAATAAAATAAAAGACAAAATATTTTTTAGTGGTTTTTAATTATTTTTATATTTTTTTTTGGATTTTTAATATGTAAAGAAAATAAGAAGGACAAAAACAATCACACTTCAACAAATTATTTTAAACCACAAAAATCAACCAAAAATTAAAACAAAAATATTTTTATGTGTTTTATAATTTTTTATGTTTTTTGATGAATTTTTGATAATTTTCTGATGTGTATTTTATTTTCTAAAAATCAAATAGTGCTAAAAGCAAGGGGTACTGTCCAGGCAAGCCTAAAGTCCCTAGATAAAATACTTAAGGACCTCAAAAAGACCTGGAGGTAATTTTCCTATAAAATAGATGCAATAAGGAAAATTTAGGTACCAGATTTATTGTTTTTGGATTTTTAATTTATTTATTAGAATTTTTATGAGTTTTTGAGTGTTTTTAAGGTTTTAAGGTTTTCCAGTGGTGAAAATAGCCAAAATTGGCTAGAAAATCAAACAAACTAAACTAAACAGTAGCTAATTTTTATGGAATTTTTAGAGGTGTTTTTATATTTTTTTATGATTTTTCCATCTAGACAGTAGCAAAAACTAAGGTTTTTGAATTTTTAAAAATAGCAAATGAAATCAAAAATGTCCTCAAAAATCCTTGAAAATCCTACACCATGGCAGGAGCCATGTGTCAAAATCTCATTGGATTTGGAGGTGATTTGATATTTTATTCAAAAATAACAAAAGGGTACTGTGCATAGCGACTGAAATGCAAATACCCAAAGTTCTGGGGGTCCAGGTGCAAAATACCCAGCAAATCACGCGCCAAGCGCGTGCCTGGGGCACTCAGGGACCTATTTGTAACAAAAATAAGTCCCGAGGACCTATTGGTAACCCGTACCAAAAGTCCAGGGGCCTTAGTTGCAATTTACCCAAAAATAAACGCACATGCGGAATTAAACCATTCACAGGGGCATAAATGCAAATATCAAAAAGATTTCATTCATTTAATAACAACCAGAATTACAAGGGCAAAGGTTGCAAAGACACCAACAAAACACGTGACGAAGCACGTGGCTCACATTAGGCAGGGGTATAAATGCAAACAAACTTAAGCTCAGGGTCCTCTATGCAATTTAACCTAAAACTAAACAACGTATTTAAATATTTACAGGACTGATATGAAATAACGCAAAGATAAGGGCCTAAGGGTAATTTACCCTTTATTAACCGGAGCTGATGGATGGCCGCCACGTGTAGATCGGACGGTCAGGAGGGGGCGGCTCTCAACACTGGTGCTGCTCTGGTAGATCCAATGGTCCAGGCCAGGACACGTGTGGATCTGACGGCCTAGATCTATCGCCTCAGATCTGACGTCAAAGGGGGCGCTAGGAATGGACAGTCTGGATGGCGTCTGGAGCTGAGGATTGATCCAACGACGCTGGAGGGTCCTGGAGGAACTGGTCCCCGGCGAACTTCGCCGGGCTCGTGCGGGTGCTGGCCTCCTCCTCGGAGCGCGCCAATGATCGGAGAAGAAAGCTCGTGCGCTCCTGCGTCGGCTGCGGTGCTCCGATGATCGTCCCAAGCTCGGAGGAGCTCAGGCACGGTCGGCGGAGCTGGGTCTCCCAGCCTGAATGACCAAGACCTCAGATGGGCTCGGTAGGACCTGCAAAAGAGCTTAGAAGACTCGCGGGTCGAGGGCAAAGTGCCTCGACCCCGTTAGGTGGAGCGAAGGTGGACGATGCGTCGGGGCGACGGGCTCCGGCGAAGGTGGAAGACGATGGAGCCCGGTTCCCAGCTCCTGTGCGAGCTGGGTTGTGTGAGTGGGTGTAGAATGTGCGGCGGAGGAAGGCGGAGATGTGGGTCGGGTCCGATGGTCGAACGGTGGTCGAAACCGGGGCGAATCGAAGAAAGACGTCGGAGGTGCGATTTGGGGGAAAATGGAAATTGAACGGAAAGGTGGAGCTAAGGGACTACCTGGATGATCGATGAGACTGTGCTGGAGCTGGGGATGCTCCCGGTCGTCGCCTCAAGGGGTGTCTATGCCCGAGGCTCGAGCTCGCTCAGGTGGCGGAGCTACGGCGGGGGTATCGCCGGATCAGTGGATTCGCCGGCCTTCCTCGCTGCAACAGGTCGGGGATGCGAGCTGTCACCTCTCTCTCTCTCTCTGGAGCTCACTGGAAGGCTACGCAAATGGCCAAAGATGGCGCGGGAAGGCGGCTGAGCTCCAGCTTTATATGGCTAGGGGTCCGAGAAGAGGGGGTCCGGGCAAGCTCAGGAGCGCGTGGATCCCGAGGGAGCGGCTCCGGCGAGGATGCCGGATGCAAGGGGAACGATTCGGACCCGGGGCTTGGTGGATTGGTGATCGGGTCGAGCGGGTATAAATCCGAGAAGATGGGTCCGATGCTCGAGTCCGTGAGAAGTGGTCCTGGGGGGGCCAGTTGACCGGGCGGTCAACATCCCCAGGACCCAATGGGGTCAGGCCACGTGGCAGGATTTTAAAGCTCAAAATTAAGGTAGTTATGGCCCGATTTTGTAAAAACTCAAAACACAAACTATTTTTATTTTATTTTTTTCTATTTTTTGGTGATTTTTAATTAATTTTTGGAAATAAAAATAAGGTATTTACATTATATAGCTATATATAGGTATATATACAATATGTAGGCTTTTGATTTTTGATTTTTAAATATTATTTTTTGTATAATTTTATTCCTATTTTATATTTTATTTATTTATAGAATAAAATAAGGAATAAAAGGGTATTTTATTTTGTTTTTATTATTTATATACATAGGTAAAATAAATAGATATATACATCTATATACATGGTATATGTATTTTGGTATTTTTGATTTTCCTATTTTTGTTTTGATTTTTTTATTTTATTTATTTACAATATATAACATAGAATATTTACAAAAAGTTTGGAAAATAACTTTATTTATTTACAAGGTTAAATAAATGTAGAAGCATGGTCTATGTACATGATGAAAGGGTATTTTTGATCTTTTTGATTTTTAATTTTTTCTTTTATTTTTATATTAATAAATATATATATACAAGTATTTACAAGTGTATTTTTGGTGAGGAAAACATTTTTATTTTATTTACATAAATATATACACATGAGCCCCTATCTCCCTCTACTTTGGCTTTTATGCGGTCAGGCCCATGCTGAGCCCTCCCTTGGGTTAGGTTGCTCAATATTTATTCTAAATATTTCCCTCTTTTTCTTTTTAATCTTTATTCTTTTATTTTTGCACAAAAACATGCTAATTATAGGTTTTTTACACAATGCATGCTTTTGCTAATTATTCCTATTTACACATATCTACATGCATTTGCAAAGGTTTTTGTAGCTAAAATATAAGAATAAAGAGTGATGAATGGGTATTCATCATCAGTCTTCTATACTTTGGACGTATTTTATCCTAAGTATAGGGGGTGTGCACCATGAGTTCTTCTATTCTTTGATCCTCTCCATTGTCTCCTCTTCTTATCTATACTTAGGGATATCTTACCCTAAGTATAGGGGGAGACAGTCTAAGTGCGATCTGTTCATTCCCACCCTTGACCCTCCCTGCTTTGTGTACAGTCTGCTATAATTAGGATTATTTGATCCTAAGTATGGGGGATGGTAAACTTCTCATTCATTTATTCTTTAGACTTTTCTATACTCAGTACGAGTTATGTCTTCTCTTTTTATCTCCGATCTATGAGGACATAGCTTAAGCTAAGTATAGGGGGTCGTATATACTACGTATATACTTTAGCCATAACTCGTACTTCGTATTTTTATTAAAAAAATAGATAAAAACATTAATTAAATTCATTAAAATTAATTAATAAAAAGATGTTATTATTCCTCAAATTCTTTTTGTATTTACTGATTAATAAATCAGGTGAAAAATATTTTTTGCATAATGTTTGAAAAATAGTTTGACAATCTTTTTGTAAAATCTTTTGAAAACTATTTGGAAAACATTTTGTTCAATATTTTCAACCTTTGTAAAAATATTTTGTTTTGTAAAATCTCTTTTATTGGTGTGAAATAAAAAGGTTTGGAAATGGTTGCAAAAATATTTTGAAAAAACTATATTTACTGTTTGAAAAACCTTTTGCAAAATGATTTTCAAATATGTATACATGTTTATAAAATTCTTTGCAAAACTTATTTTGGACTATAGTTTTCCAAAATTATTTGTAAAAACTTTTTCAATTAAGGTTGAGGAATATATGCATCACCATGAAATTCTTTATTATATTACATATATACCTATAAAACTGACCACTTACCCTTTGTAGAATTCTTAAAATCTACTTCTTGTAAATATAAGAAGCATCCCCGTATAATTATTTTGACCTAGTTTTTACCCAACATCTTTTATTTCAAAAATTCCAAAAACATTTGCAAAACTAAAAATCACAAAAACATTTGCGAAATCTTTTTGAAAAATACAAAAAATGCATATGCATCATCTTTTCAAAAATCCATAAAAGTTTAAAATCTTTGAATATTGCATCACAAAAATATTTTCTGCTTTATGTATAGCATCTGTATAGCATTCGTATTTTTCAGATTGAGTTTGATAATTGAACAAGTCTAAGTAAAATTCGAAGATTGGAGCTTGGTTGGACCTTAAAATCTACCAAATAACAGGAACCTTATAGGAGCTAGAATTGAGGTACTTCAGGTCTTGTTGACTTAATTCTGTGAGGATCACGAGACTTGGTTCAACGGATTCTTGACTGCCTAAGTAGAGTATTTCGGAGCACACACATGGCTCTTGTCTATAATGACCTAACTTGGACACCTACACCTTTCACTTGACTCGACTCAGTTGAAGTAGTGAGGGGGTTGGATTTGCTGGTATGAGATGCATACAAGTGGAAACATTTATCCTCCTCTAGGGAGGGAAGTGCACCCCAACCTGTCCAGTGATGATGAATTTTGAAGACAGGAGAGTGTGCGTTGCAATAAAGCTTCAAAAGAGGGATAGTCTTCAGGCTTAAGAGGAAAAACTTATTATGTAAATGATGTTGTATAAAATATTTCAAAAAAAGAAAAGCAGAAGCTCCATAAAAGTGGACAGGCTTGTATAAAAATAAAATGCATGCCGGAGTATGTATATGTTGTATAGAAAATAAGCAAGATTGAGCTTCAAAGTCAAATCATGTGAGCCTACATCTGGATGACTTGACTACACTGGTCTTGCATCTTAGGATTGGTAGCTACACTGGCTATCGTCCATTTTTCTCTTCACCCCCTCCTCTTGAGCAGGTTGTCACTTGAACTTAGAAGGGAATACCCCGCTCCTCGAGGAAGGAGTCATTGGATTGGGGAATCATTGGGTTGTCATGCTGGAGAAGTCTGTCTCTTTATGAGTTTAGTTGGGGAGAGCCACACTCACTTACATTGTACAAGTCAGATTCATAGTCATAAGGGTTTGCGTATGAATTGAAGTATTCTGAACCGGCTATTGAGCGGACTTGAGCAGGGTTTGGGATTCTCAAAGGCTGTTGGATTTCAAATCCGATTCCCATTAAGGTTCCGCACGCATTAAAATTCCAAAGGTCCAACTTTAGCTCCAAACTTTGATTTTGTGAAGACAAGTTTGATAATTAAATTTAATCCATTTTTCTTCTTTGTTTTTCTTTTCTACACTTATTGCACAAGTGTTTGTTAGGGACTAGCAAAGGCAAGTATAGGGGGATGATGAATCTCCATTTCATCATCTTCATTCTATTATTTTGGCATAAAAACCCTAATAAGCGTGTAAATAGGCTTAATTCATGCATTTTAGTATTCATGCATTTGTGTATAAATAGTGTATAAAATACTATTTTTAAAGCCAAAATAATAGAACAAAGAAAAGAAAAGAATAAGAATAAAATATTGTAAATATTTTATGATCCTATACCCCGAGACCTAGGCATCTCGATAACTAGATCGACAAGGAATAAAGTAGGGGAGATAAGGGCCAAAATCCAAATAAAATCCCTATTTATTTTATTCATTTTCCTTCATTTTTGGGACCTATTTTTGGTTCTACTCTTTATAATCAAATAAAGAAACTTTGTACATGAAAGTTGTAGATAATTAAATATATAAAAATACAAAATTGATTTCATACAAAAATAATATACAGACAAAAAGTTATGATCTGAATAAAATTCCAAAACCCCAACTTCTTAGACTTATATCTCTCAAATAAAAACTTGAAATGTATCAAAATCACTTTAGTTGTATATACTTTTAATAAGCTATTTAATGAAGGTGGTTACATATTTTTTAGAGTTACAGTGTGAAAGTTAGGTTTTGGACCCTTATTGTATACCTTACCTGATTAAAATATTCATTTTATTTATTATTCATTATTTTTATAATTTTGTAAATATTCTATATAATATTTGTGCATACTGATAAGCGCAGAATCGATCACTCGGATAAAGGTGCTAATCGTTCGTTGTGACCCGAGCAATCAGATGCACTTGATCAAGAAAAAATGAACCACTCAGAATAGATAAAATCGGTCAAAACTCAAAACAGCGGTCCTGCTATTGGATTAACATGGTATAGCAACCAGGGTCGAACTCAAGGAGCACGGATTGGCCTCACGGCCTACGAAGTAGTAAAAAGGAATAAAATAAAACAAGAAAATATTTTATGTGGTTTTTAATTTGTTTTATATTTTTTGGATTTTTAGGTAATTAAGAAATTAAAGAAAACCAAAGAAACACACACTTCAACAATTTATTTAAAGCACTAAAAATCAACCAAATATTCAAACAAAAATATTTTTATGTGTTTTATAATTTTTTATGTTTTTGGTGAATTTTTGAGAATTTTCTGATGTTTATTTAATTTTCTAAAAATCAAACAGTGACTGAAAGAAGGGGTACTGTCCAGCCGAGCCAAAAAGGCCTAGATAAAATATCTGAGGGCCCCAAAATGGCAGGGAGGCCATTTTCCTGTAAAGAAGATAAAATGAGGAAAATTTAGGTACCAATTTTATTGTTTTTGGATTTTTAATTTAATTATTAGAATTGTTATAAGTTCTTGAGTGTTTTTAAGTTTTTAGTGGTTTTCAGTAATGAAAAATAGCAAAAACTGGCTAGAAAATCAAACTAAGTAAAATAGACAACCGACATTTTTTTTGTAATTTTGGACACTATTTAATATTTTTTTGTGATTTTTAAAGTTAGACAGTAACAAAAATAAAGGTTTTTGATTTTTTAAAAATATCAAATGAAATCAAAAATGTCCTCAAAAATCCACGAATATTTTACACCATGGCAAGAGCCATGTGTCCAATTTTCGTTAGATGTGGAGGTGTTTTGCTATTTTATTCAAAAATAAAGAAGGGGCATTGTGCACAGCGACCGACGTGCAAATACCCAAGAGTCTGGGGGGTCTGGTGCAATTTTCCCAGCAAAACACGCGCCACGCGCGTGCCTGGGGCACTCAGGGACCCAAATGTAATAAAAATAAGTCCCAAGGACTTATTGGTAACAGGTACCAAAAGTCCAGGGGCCTATCTGCAAAATACCCAAAATATAACGCACATGCTCAAATAAACCACGCACAGGGGTATAAATGCAAATAGATAAAAACTTTCATTCATTAAAGAACAACCAGAACTACAGGGGTCTCTATTGCAAATAAACCAGATAAACACGTGACGAAGCACGTGGCATACAACGCACAGGGGTATAAATGCAAATAGCTAAAATACGAGGTCCTCTATGCAAATAACCCTAAAACTAAACAACTAAGTTCAATATTTATAGGACTAAAATGAAATAAAAGACAAGACAGGGCCTAAGGGTAAATTACCCTTTATTATGCGGACTGCTGGATGCGCGCCACGTGGAGTATCGGATGGTGGCTAACGGTGGGCGCTCCAGATGTCGCCTCCTCAGATCGGACGATGAAGGTTGCTCCGGAGATGGACGGCTCGGATTGAAACTGGAGCGGGAGGTGGCGATCGAACGGTAGCTGGAGGTCGTGGATGAACAGGCGGCCGGCGAACTTCGCCGGCCTCGTGGAAGCGCTCCTGACCTCCCCTGCTGCGCCTGAGGATCGGAGAAGCTCCGGCGTGGCGATGCGCAGCTACTGGTATCCTCCGATGACCCAGCCGAGCACTGTAGGACTCCGGCGAGGTCGGCGGAGGCGGCGCTCCTAACTTGATATCGAAAGGCCTCAGATGGCCTTCCTTCAACTTGCAAAACAGCTCAGGAGACTCGCGGGTCGAGGGCAAACTGCCTCGACCCGGTTAGGTGAAGTGGGGATGAACGGTGGGTCGAAATGGCGAACTCCGGCGAAGGGGGTAGGCGGAGGAGCTCGACTCCCAGCTCCTGTGCGAGCTGGGTTGGATGGAGGGGTGAAGAATGTGCGTCGGAAGGAGGCGAAGATGTCTGTAGGGTCCGATGATCGAATCTATCTACTGGACGGTCGGAATCGATGAAATGCAGCGGCGGAGCGATTTGGGGGTAAATGGAAATTAGCGAAAACGGGAAGCCTAAGGGGATACCTGGGTGGTCGAAGAGACTGGGGAGGAGCTGCTGAAGCTCCTGGTCGTCGCCTCAAGGATCGTCTCCCTCCGAGGCTCGGTGCTCACGCAGGTGGCAGAGCAGCGGCGGCGTAGCTCGCCGGATCGATGGCCAAGCTCCCTCTCCTCGCTTCGACAGGTCGAGACGCAAGCTGTCACTCTAGCGGACTCTCTGGAGCTCACTGGGGGTGGAGACAAGTGACCAAAGATGAAAGAATTAGGTCGCCGGAGACGACATGATATATGGTGCTGGGTCTGAGAAGATGATGGTCGGGCGAGTAGCGCGGAGCTCGGATCCTCCAAACCCACCCCGGGCGAGGGTCCTGGATATGCAGTAATCAATCGGAGCCCGGGGTTTGGGTTAATGGCGGTCGGGTCAGGCGGGTAGAAATTGGAGAAGACGGGTCGGTCGCCAGATCCGCAAAAGAGAAGGGTCCGCGGGGGAAGTTGACCGGGGTCAACAAACCCCCGTGGACCAATCAGGAGCCGCCAAGCATTGATTTTTTATTTATTTATTTTGAGCTAGAAAATGATCGAATTAACAAAAACTTAAAACATGAAAAATATTTATTTTATTTTTCTCTATTTTTTTGTGATTTTTAATTAATTTTTCGAAATAAAAATAAGGTATGTACACTATATAGCTATATATAGGTATTTGTACACTATTAGGGTTTTTAATTTTTGATTTTTAATTATTATTTTTATACACTTTTATTCCTATTTTATATTTTATTTATTTTCATTATAAAATAAGGAATATAAAGATATTTTTATTTTATTTTAATTATTTATTTACATAGGTAAAATAAATACATATATACATTTATATACATGGTATATGTACAATATGTTTTTGTGTTTTTAATTTTGTTATTTTTATTTGATTTTTAGTTTTAATTGTTTTTATTTTATTTATTTACAATATATAATATAGACTATTCACAAAAATTATGAAAATTGATTTTATTTATTTACAAGGTTAGATAAATATGGAAGAGTGGTTTATTTACAAGATGAAAAGGAGTGTTTTTGTTCTTTTTGATTTTTAACTTTTTCTTTTGTTTTTATGCTTATAAATATAGACACATATTTACAAGCCTATTTTTGGGCCATTTTTGTGAGGAAAAATATTTTTATTTATTTACATAAATACTTACACATGAGCCCCTATCTCCCTCTACTTTGGCTTTTATGCGGTCAGGCCCATGCTGAGCCCTCCCTTGGGTTAGGTTGCTCAATATTTATTCTAAATATTTCCCTCTTTTTCTTTTTAATCTTTATTCTTTTATTTTTGCACAAAAACATGCTAATTATAGGTTTATACACAATGCATGCTTTTGGTAATTATTTGTATTTACATATATCTACATGCATTTGCAAAGGTTTTTGTAGCTAAAATATAAGAATAAAGAGTGATGAATGAGTATTCATCACATACTAAAATTGGAATAAAAACATCAAGAAAATATAAAAATAAAATACTTGTATAAAATACATAGGTAAAATACCTATAAGTATACCTATATAGATAATATATCTATTTATTTAATTGTATAAAATACATCATAAAAATAAAATAAAAATATATTTAAGTGTATAAAATTAAGTTATAAATCAATAAAATAATAAACCTAATTAATAAAACTGAAAATACAAAATAAAATAAAAGATTAAAATATATAGATGAATATACCTATATATAACCCTCAAAAGGCAACTTGTAATTTCAAAGCTCTAAAAAATAAATAAAAATCATAATAAAATAATTCAGAAAATAATAAATATTTTCATTTTATAACCTAAATTAATAAAATCTTTTATTATTTAATATCTATTTTCTAATCTTTTTTAGGTGGCCTTTTTTCTGGTTAGTCCACGTGGACCAACCAGACGGCAAGGTTGACCCCGGTCAGCTCTCTGACCCGCTCTGCCACCTTTGTCAGACCTCGTTTCTCGCCATTTTTGTCGAGTTTTGTAGCTCAATTCTTCCATTGCGATGAGGCCTTCGTGACTTTTTCTCCTCGTAGATTGATCTTACACGTCTTTGTGTTTTTTTCGAGGAGTGGATTACTGAGACGCCTGTTGTCCCTCGTTCTTTGAGCCACTCCATCAACCTGTACAAAACACCCCCTGATCCTTCCTTCCACTTTTGAACCCCCTTTGATCACCTCCCTCTCCTCCTCTCTCTCTCTCAATCGACTGAGGGAGGTGATAGCACCTTCGTCCTGTCGTTAGGTTGATCGAGGAGGCGGCCGAGGAGCGGTCTCCACCCTCCATCTCCAACCAACGACCGTGAGGTCTATATTTAGCTCTCCTGCCATCGAGGTTCGCATTCTCTTTATTTTTCTTGCATTTTTCAGCTCATCATAGTCTTAGGATTGATCCCCCCTTCCTTTTCCATTCCTTCCCCGTCAAATCACTTCGCCGCCCCTTACCGGAGCTTGCTCTGACGAGCTCCCATTTCGTCGTTCCCCCACGCTATTCCACCTACTGGAGGGTCGTGGCAATTTGCCCATGACCTGCATAACATTTTCTGCAGGTATTTGGAGCACAAGGACCGTCTAGAGGGAGTTTGGACCTCGACGGAGGGTCCTGGAGCTTCCCCGAATCCGTCGCCCACGTGCGAGGACGTCGGTGTACCCCGATAATTTTTGTCGCCTCCAGACGATAGGTGGAGCTTGCAGGAGCCCTCCCGGTCGTTTTGGTGCCTCTGCAGACCGTGGAGGAGGGAGGATCGGGGCGGGGAAGTTCAGCTTGCCAGAGTTATTCCCCGTTCTTCCCTATCCTCTGGCCACCGTCCGATTAGGGCTACCCCGTGAGCCGTCCGATCTAGTCGTGCATCGACCGTTGATCATCTTTGGATGATCTAATCCAGACCGTTGGATCACGAATCGGTATCGCTCGCCAGATTGCGACACATGGCATAAATAAAGAGCATCAACCGTGCGATCCGCCGAAGGCTTGGGTATTTTGTATTTCCACCCAAGCAAATTTTGTATTTACTTATTAAGACTCAATCTTTCATTTGTCGTTCATATAGTTTTGTATTATTTGCATAAAGGCCCAGAACTTTACAATATTTGCATCGAGGTCCTCGGCCACGTCATCTCACGTGCCTAACGCGCATGAGGTGTGGGCATTTAGCGAGGAGACCTCGTTAGTTTTGTTATTTTAGATTAATCTAAAAACTTCTGTAATAAAGTTATATATTTTGGAAAAATTGCAAAAATTACCCCCCCAGTTTTTTGGTATTTGCAATTTAGTCCCTGGTAGGCTCACGTGCTTGTCACGTGAGTTTGGCAATTTTACATGGATACCCTCTGGACTTTGTGTATTTAATATTAGTCCTATAATTTTCATAATTAGTTATAAATTTTGTGGAATAATTGCACTTTGGCCTTGATCTTTATGATATTTACAAATATGCCCTTGCTAGTAGTGTAGTTTCTCTTTGTTGTCTCTAATATTTCATGCATCTATAAAACTCGAAAAATCCCAAAAAAAATAGGCATTGCTTCCTGTTGCAACACTCTTCCACGTCATATTTTTATTTGACACATTTGAAGTTATTTATTATTTATCAAAAATCAAAACATGCATTTTCATCTTTGTTTGTGCTAAAAAATACATAAAAATGTATTTTTTGAAAAATTCTCAAAAAAATATATTTTATGTATTTTCATGTTTTTAACCTTTAGCCTAAAAACCACTAAAAAATATAAAAGAGAAGTCAAAAATAGAAAATATTAAAAATCTCTATAAAAATATATAAAATCCAAGAAAAATCCAAAAAAACTATTTTCTATTTCTTTATTTTCTTTATTTTCTTAACTTTATTTTAAAACTAAATTGGAGAATTTTTATTCTATATTCTATTTTAATCTCCAATTTATTTTTAGGTATTTATTTAAACCCTATTTTGGGTATTTTTATTTTAAAAACTATAAAAATTAGCAAAATTTATTAAAAATTTTAAAAATAGTAAAATAATATATAAAACCTTAAAATATTTATTTCCTGTATTTTTTTTATTATTTTTACCTATTTTCTACATATATTATCTCTCTTCCCTATATTGTATATATCTTTTATGTAGCTTTATATTTATTATAAAAGAAAAAATATAAAAAAAAATATACAATATAAAAAGAAAAAAAACTAGAAATTTAAAAATCAAAATATAAAAATATAAAATCAAAAATAAAATAAAAAATATTAAAATATAAAACCCACAAAAATGCACACTTATAGACAAATACATCACATTCACTTATAGACAAATACAGTATCAATGAGCATATACAAATTATTCTTAAAAGAATCCATAAAATTCAATTCAACTAAGAGTTCCATCACTACATCACCAATAATGGTATGATTATAAAAGATCAATAATTAATACAACAACATTTCCTTGGTTCAGTGGGCATACAGATATCCTTCATGTGCATGTGATAAGTCGAACCACACCAAATATATTGATGAAACCGTTGCATGATCTCATCTGCATGATAAACCTTCTCCTGCACCTGAAATAGATAAACATAATTTTGCAGGAGCCTAATGTCCAGTATGCATCGGGGTCCATGCACGGAATGCGAGCAGTCTTTTAATCCGTTGTAATGCATGCAATTGAGTTTTCATGGATAAGCATCATTACGTGCCTAATTATTCCCATACATGTCTAAATTCGATCCCTAACATGTATGATTTGGATTCTTTCATAACCATGAGTATACATATGTAAATTGCATAAGAAATGTAATATACATATCTTGCATCTTGTGGGGCATATTTCATACGATGCATAACCAAGTACATGTTTCTTTTATCATATAAACCACTTTGCATTTTAGCCTCCATGACTTTGGTTGTTTACATTTCTTAAACCAATTCTTATACGACATGTAAGGTTTATTCTTTATAAACAATTTCTTGTATATATATAAGGGTTTATCTTTAATTAAACCGTTTCTTGCATGATATGAATGGTTTACCTTTCCAAACCATTTTTCATAACTTGTAATGATTTATCTTTATAAATCATTTCATTGCATAATATGTAATAGTTTACCTTTCTAAACCATTTTTTCAAAACTTATAATGATTTATCTTATAAATCATTTCCTTGCATGCTTGTAATGGTTTACCTTTTTAACCTGGTTGTTTTCATTCTTGTAATGGGTTAACTTTATAACCCGTTTCTCTTGCATAACTTTTCAATATGTTTGCTCATATACATTAACAATAACATATTGCACATATGCCCATGACAATAACATAATTTCATATAAGAACTTAAAGTCATAATTTTTTTACATTCCTTAACATTGTTATAATTGTACATATACCTTAAACTTATTGAGTGTTTAGAATTGTCTTGATTTTCAATTTATAGGCAGCTTTACTGGCTTTGTTGGCTTTACCGCTGGTACTAGTGGTCCGTACATGACAGTATAGGTACAACTGTAGAGGACTTAGCTTTTGCCTCTGTGGTTCCTTGTAACCATACGCCCCTTGCGGCTTTGCCCTTGGGCTAACACGATAATTGGACTCTAGAGGTGGCTCCCACCTTTAGGTGTAGTATTTAGTTCTGCTTATCGTCATCGTATCATTATTTGTGTTAAAGAAATTTCATTCTTTTAATACCTTTTCCTTTTTCATACAATAGTGGTTCATGTGAACCTTTCGATTCCACTAACCAAGGATACCCTCATTGTATAAAATATATAGCTGACACATACATACTTTCTTCCTTTTCCACAATCAATCTTCTTCAAATGTTGAAAATAACTTTCCTTAAGTCTGCCGATATTTGTAGTTAACTCTAATGACTTGATATCTTCAGTCTCCATCCTCCAATAATATAACATAAATACTTTACTTTAACAGGGGTATCTAAAATTCTTAGACGTAACATGTTGTAGTATAGTCATTTGTCATTTAATAAAACATGTAACTGACATTGACAATGTTCGTATAACGTGTTAATAGGGAACTGCATTATGCAATATGTACTCTAAAGTTATACTCGTATATGTGGAGTATGTCGTGCATACGAATGAGTATTATTATGGGACATTTAATGTACGTAATTATGACATGTCATGGCATCCAATACATCATGTGATTATAGAAGGTGATATTAAACTAAACCTTTTTCCGACAGGCCGTGTGCTGGGAAAACACGATAACATTTAAGTAGTGACCTCTTGGAGAACATCCGACTTTGCTCCTTTTATTATGCAACACACAGAAACAAAATCTTATTATTATTTTTGACCACGCAAATAACATGCAAGTTATCTCGATCACAAGTTACTGTGAAAGTATCGTGCTTATAGTTGGATTAGTTTACTTGGAAAGAAAACACATCAAAATAACGTTACAATTGAAACATCACGAATGTCTCTAATATTTTAACATTTATGACTACGTAATAACAAATATAACTATCTTCTTTTCTTTATGCACATCGCCCAACTTGTGTCATTTAATCCCATCATCATCCAAATAATATAGATCAAATCTTCTTAGAAATCAGAAGGTCACGCAATGTTAAACTTTCCTAATGAACCAACTGTACGAAATTATCTAATGATTTCTTGAACAATATTGGCTATCAGCATATATGTCCTCCTATATCATACGTTATTTGCATAAAAAAAGATCTTATTAATATGAATAAGTGTCGTTTTGCACCATAAGTTGGTTTCCTATGGACTATTAAAATATAAGTATCAACTTCTTTGACCTCAAATATGGTGATTTATGTTTTAATTTCTCTCACTGGATTTCTAGTGGTTATAACTTAGAACATTGTAAATTACCACTAACGATCCCAGTAACCATGCTTGCATGAAAATTTCCACAGTGT
Source organism: Ottelia alismoides (assembly GCA_037367405.1). Lineage (NCBI taxonomy): Eukaryota > Viridiplantae > Streptophyta > Magnoliopsida > Alismatales > Hydrocharitaceae > Ottelia > Ottelia alismoides. Next base: position 225,000 of record JAZKJV010005140.1, read on the forward strand.
TGTGATATTCGTATAAGGCAATCCTATGGTTTCGACACATACATTATAAATCATATTCGTAAACCGACACATAACTTAGATCCAACGCGTAACTCTCTCTATCGTGGTTTGTCACGCCTCTCTTCCGATCATTTATCCACGCTTTTCTCTTTCTCTGATTTGGCGTCGCCTTCTCCTGCAATGATGAAGGATGTCCAGTATGGCCTATCTCCCTCCCTCTCTCTCTCCCCTCCTCTATATCTCTCTCACGGCTCGTGTTGCTCTCACGTTGAGAGCAACAAGGGATTTGAGGGATTTTAAGGTGATCAAATGAGGGAAATTAAAGGGCTATTAAGACCAATTAATTTGCCAATGACCAATCAATTTGTCAATGAATAAGATAATAATGGTAATGCATTGTAATTTGTTTTCCAAAAAAACAAGTCGTTACAGATTTGCAACACGATCATTCGAAATTCTAACGTGTTTGATTATATGTATTTTTATACAAAGTGCTATGGATATATCGTATATTTTTTATGATTCCCTCAGGTCTTGGGTGCAATTGATTACTATGGTTATCCGCATTTGATCCTTCTTACAATATGAAGAGTTCTTTATAAGTTAAGTGCGAGACAAGAGGTAAAGAATTTGATATTAATGAGGGTAAAGGAAAATATCCTTGCAACAACAATAACAAAACTAAGTTTTTCCCACTTAAAAACATTGATTATTGGCAAAATGATGGAATTTGTTCAAGGAGAATCATAAGTAAATGACAGCCATGAGCATATGCTACTTTCTCCTTGAAGTTGCGGTTTTTTTACTAGATATTGCATAGTAGCAGCCATGGTCTATGATACCAAATAGTAGAAAATTCTCTCAACTGTAAGCTTTTCAGAAATTTCACTGAAACATTGAATCAAACTCAATATATTTTGTATCTTCCTTTCTACTCGATTAATGATACATGTCTAGAAATTATTAAGCTACCAACAAAATGTTGGTTTTTGACCAATAGTTGGAATACAAGATTCCTTTTTGTTCAGGGTTATTTTCAGTGCATTGTGTTTGCAAAAAGTTTGAATAGCTCATCATTTGCAAATGTTGTCCGCTAAATATTTGCATGTATTCCTGCTGAAACTTAGCTGGATGGAAATCATTTTCAGATTTTATTATGGCTTAAAATTCTTCTTTGGAAGTCTTTCTTTAATATATCTCTGTAGCATGCATGCCTTGTCCTCCATCGGGTCCGCCAAGGCCCCTGGCCTTGATGGATTCAACTCTTACTTCTTCAAACTCCATTGGCCACTGTTCAAAGACTCTATCAAAGCTGCTATGCATTTTCTCTACAATGGTGGGGGGATGGTTAGAGAAGTTAATCATACCTTCCTTACACTAATTCCAAAAGTCCAAACACCCTCTAACATCGGAGATTATCGGCCTATCTCCGGGTGCAATGTCATTTACAAGATTTTCTCAAAGCTCTTGGCCAACAGGCTTGCGGCCGTTCTCCCGTCCCTCATCTCGCTCAACCAATCAGCATTCATTAAGGGGAGATTAATCAGTGATAACATTCGTCTTGCTAATGAAATATTGCATGGCTTCGACAAAAGAATTTCACACAACAAAGCTTGCCTTAAGATTGATCTCTCCAAATCATTTGATTCAATCGAACATTCATTCATTCTTGCTGCCCTATCGGCTATGGGTTTCTGCTCCACGTGGATCTCTTGGATTAAGAACGGTATCTCTACTGCTTCGTTCTCCATTTTAATCAATGAATCCCCCCATGGCTTCTTTAAAGGTACTAGGGGCTTGCGTCAGGATGATCCCCTGAGCCCTCTGCTCTTCACGATTGGCATGGAATCCCTCACCTCCATTGTTGATATTGATGCTATGGCTGGCCGTCTCCATCCTTTGGGGCGTGGACGTTGCATTGCTCCCACTCATCTTATCTATGCGGACGATCTACTTTTCTTTTGCAAGGGTTCTCTTTGCTCCCTCTCCGCCGTTAAGGACATCTTGCAAGAGTTTGAAGCGGTATCCGGACTCAAGTTGAACCACAAGAAGAGCAAAATCTTTAGGCCTAGATGGGCTAACCCGGATTTTGCTTCCACCCTTCACATGGGGATGCTCCAGCAGCACCTCCCCACAACGTATCTCGACCTACCCATGGCCTCCTCCTATGGGCGTAGCTGTGACTCGAGAGCTCTTGAAGACCGTATCAGGACTCTTATCAACGGTTGGAATGCTAGATGTTTGACAATGGCGGGTAGGGCGCAACTCCTGAATACTGTGATTCATGGCATATTTCTTTATTGGGTTGCAGGTGTTATCATCCCTATATCTAACATCAGGCGTCTTGACAAAATGTGCGCCCATTTCCTTTGGGGACGGACGCGCCATGACATTGCTTGGAGTCATATTTGTCTCCCAAAAAGGGAGGGGGATTGGGTCTCAAGCCTCTGCTCTCCCTCCGCCATACTATGATTGCCTCTTGGGTCTGGAGGCTACTTTCGGCTGACTCTTCCATCTGGGTCGTGTATATGCGCGCCAAATATCTTAGCAATGGCTCATTTTGGGATACCTCGCCTACCTCCTCCTCCTCCATTCACTGGCGTAAGATGATGGTTTCCAGACCTGCTTTGAGGGAGGCCATTCGGGGTGACGTTCTTCCTGCTTCCTGGATCCCCTCGCACTCCGGTTTCTCATTTGCCAGTGCCTATGATCACCTTCGTCCGTGGGTTGTGCAGGTCTCCTGACATGCGGTTATTTGGGACCGCCATATCCCACCTTCTTACGCTTTCACTCTATACAGGGCATTCCTCGGAAGGCTTCCTACTATGGACAGACTTATCGCATTTGGGCTGGCCTTTCCTAGCATTTGTGGGCTCTGCTCTGGGGAGGAGGAATCGCATGAACACTTGCTATTCCTATGCCCCTTCTCTTCCTCGATTTGGCAGGGCTCCTGTACCTCAATTGGCTTGTTGACCCCCACTCCGAATGCACTCCATGACTTGGTTAACTGGATTCTTAATCTGTCCTCTCCGTCCGATCGTTCCTCCTTCACCACCCTCCTCGCGATTGTGGTATGGCACATTTGGAGGGAACGAAATCTACGTTGGTCGAGCTCGTGCCGCTGGTCTTCTGAGCGCCTCATCGCAGATGTTCAAGCTACCTTCAGATACATTAAGTTCTAGGCTGGATGCTGAGTTTTTGTTTCCTCTCAGGATCAGTTTAGTTTTTGGGGTCTATATGTTTGCCCATTTTCTTTTCAGGCTAGTTCTATTGGCCCCCATATTTTTGTAACTCTTTTAAAGCTTCATTTTTGGAATATATAGCTTACATTTACACACACAAAAATCCCATCCTTTTTTGTTGTTATCTGCCAACAATAATCAATGCATCTCATCCAAGTGAGACCAGCCCAAAACATCGTTGCCTCATCTATTCCAGCATGATCGTACTAACTTTGATTTAACTATTTCAGCCAATAGAGTTTAGTACTAGGAGAAGAGAGGCACCTGTAGTAAAATGGAAAAACTGGGGGCATGGTTCTATTTAGAGATATATAGGGCAAATATGAATCCTCCTCTCTGTGATATACTAATTTCATATGGAATAAGGATGGCTTCCTATTATGGAATTACTGATTTACTATGTAAACTCGGCATTTTTAAAATGATTTTCGTGAGAATATTTCACATCCGTATCAGAAATATCTTTTGTACTAATATTATAGTGTAGTCGATGGCATATCATGTACATGATAAAAATGATAATTCAATATATCTTAGCTCATGTTCCAATATTTTTCTTCAACCTGAAGCCTTCTATTAAGTATCATGGAAGCTGCACGGCATCATGCATCTTTAGATATTACTTACCTATTGATTCAAGGCCATCCATCCAGAATATCTGATGTATTTGGGTTGTGTGCATGCGAAATCAGCAATGAGACTTAAGATCAGATCTCCTTTTGCTTCCTCATGGGACATGTTTACTGATAGTTTGGATTTTGGAAGAACTGGTGGGGATCCGCTTTAACTGCCCTTTGAAATAGATTATAAATTTCTTATTTTTTTGAAAGACTATAATTACCAAAAATAATTTATTTCATTTCTTTCAATGTGTATATACACCAATATTAACCTTCTCCGTGATATTGTGTCAGGTAGGTTACAAACTGGCTAATCCAAGCTACCCAGCTCATTTTATTTTGTTTGTTTCCCATTTCATTATTTTTTTTCATTACAGTATGACAAGTACTAACATTTTAAAAAATACCTTAACACGGGTTGAGCATATTAAAATTAAGATATAGTATAGATTCAAAGTCAAACCTTTTCTTATTTTTTCTTAAAGGATTAAAAATCTTGCGGGGTGTTAGCCACAATTCATCCTCCTTTCCCCTTTTACGGTTGCTTCATCGAAAATGTTGGATTTGCCTTCTCTCTCTCTCTCTCTCTCTATATATATATATACACACATAGGGCTTATCCAGAGAGCCATGTTTATGTGTTGGTTCTATTTGGAAGGGGACAATTTTGGCAAAACAATATGGTTTGCTTTATTAACATAATAAGAATTCGAGTTAAATCATTTCCTTAAAAATAGGTGGTCGGTTTTGGAAGGATATTAATACGTTTGAGCCTCTTATATTTCCAATTATATCGAGTCCTTAAAAAAAGGAAGGCGGTTTTGGAAAGATACATTTAAATCATTAATTTCGTACCGAAGAAATAGTCATTGTACATTTGATCAGTAATGTAAATAATGTGCTTAAATAATTATGTGTTGCGAGATCAGTAATACTGAAACAATTGTCAGTATTTTACATTTGTAATATTACATTTTACAGAGATCAGTAATTCATTCATGTTACTCAAGTAATACATATTCAGTTCTCAAGTAACTATTGTTGTGAGATCAGTAATTAAGTATGTGAATTACTAATGTCCATACAATAAGTATTGATTACAAATGTCCATTTTACTGAAGTCATTTTGATTGTTACTAATGTTATAGTTACTTAATACTTTGAGTCTTACTGAAGCACCTCTTATTTACTTATAAAACATTTTTAATTACTTATAATGTATTGAGTGTTACTGATAGCATTACATAAGTTACTGGTCACGTGATTTTTTATACTTATTCCAACTTACTTATTCCATCACCTTCTTTTACCTACAATTTATTACATCTTACTGATGCTTCTATATATCTTACTTATTTTATTCTTTGTTTTGAATTACTATCGAATCACACCTTCTTTACTTAGGTAGCCTATTTAATTACTTGTAATACGTCAAGTGTTACTGAAAGTCACACATAAATTACTTAATTATAGTTATATGGTGAACATCCAAATTTCAATTGTCTTATAGTCCACTTAGATGATGTTATTTTGCTCTCGCTCCTCAGCATAACAACAGCTTCTTCAAGACACCAAATTGTTGCATTGTTCTGCAAGAAACAATAAGTTAATTTATATCCGTGAATAGTAAAAATTGTATAAAGAAAAGCAACTCAGCAATATACTTGTTTCAGTAAGAATCATTCAATGACAAGTAACATGTAATGAATTGTTAGTAAAGTTTGTTATATGACAAGTAACTTGTACTGAATTGTTAGAAACTCAGCAATATACTCGCTTCAGTAAGAATCATTCAATGACAAGTAACTTATAATGAAATGTTAATAACGTTTGTTATATGACAAGTAACTTGTAATGAATTGTTAGTAACTCAGCAAGATACTCGCTTCAGTAAGAATCATTCAATGCCAAGTAACTTTTAATGAATTGTTAGTAACATTTGTTATATGACAAGTAACTTGTAATGAATTGTTAGTAACTCAGCAATATACTCGCTTCAGTAAGAATCATTCAATGACAAGTAACATGTAATGAATTGGTAGTAATGTTTGTTATATGACAAGTAACAATTGTGTTAGCATTAGTAACATAAAATATCTCATAAGTAAATTACTTAAATATATCAGTAACTCAATATATTTTCAAAGTAACGCATGAAAAATAACAATTGTATTTACTGTAACTTTTTATTATATGAAATCAAAATACCTTCGATACAAAATCAATTAAGACTACAAATCGTATATCAAAATGAATAAAAATGATATTATCAATATCATTTCTCATATTTCAATCATACTTCTCGAATAAATATTGCTTACGATCAAAAATATGTATTATTCGCAATTGCTTCTGAAATATGCCGATCATAATCCATTCGCGAATTAACCATGAACGAAACCTAATGAAAAAATATTATCAAAGAAAAAACAACAATTAAAACGTAGGATCAATGAAAATATAAAATCAATAATTGAAATACAATACCTTTGGCGAGCGAAAATTATCTGCAATCAATAAAAACACAATGATTCTGTGAGAACGATCGCTCGATCCCCTCTCGAAATGTGACAAAATGGGTTTTTTTCTCAATACAATATCAGACGATACCAAAAAAATATATTGCTATTTAGGAAAATTCATTAATATTCAAATTTAAAAGCATTGTCGTTACCATTGTCGTTCCTAAAATCATGGATTGAGAGATTTGATTTAACGATAGATAAGATGGGCTCAATTTAACGCAAATGGGCACAGTGCTCTCTGGATAAAAATCCTATATATATATATATATATATATATAGGAGAAACTTCAAATGAGTCGGGGTCTCATTGTGAATATGATGAGCCACAATTTACAGCCATTTGATATGAATTGATGGTCATGATTAAATCCGGTTTTCCAATAGAAAACCACCATCAAAACTGCCCTCCCTCCTTTTTTTATGGAAATTCTTAACCTATTAACTACAAATCCGACTATTATGTTTGATTTGGAAATATTTATTATCATCAATTTTATTGTGTCGATTTAATGAGGTAAACATTCCTATTATGTTACCTTTCTCATTCCAGGTTATCTCATTGTTCTATGTTCTCGAATTTTGTCTCCAGTTTTAGATCTGTTCATTCTGTCTCTGTCTTCAGAAAATCTAAATGTCGGTGTTTTCCAGGTACTTATTTCATCTTTTCATCTTAGTTTTTGTATGTACTCAAATCTCTTTCTTCAATATTATTCTAAACACATGATGTGTAAAATCTCATTCATATTTCAGCAACTTCTTCTTCTCGGTTCTTCTGATACTTTAGTCGAATACCATGATCCGAATCTCGTCCAGCATCAGGTTTTTATTTTTTAAATCTGTATCAGGTTCTTCCATGTCTATTTTTAAATGATTTGTTTGATTTGTGTATATTCTTAACAGACGCAGCTTCTACTTGATGGTCCTGATGAACGAAGTAATGGAAATCATGGATTCGAAGGTTCGTACAGAATGTTATGTTATCATGTATACATGTTGTAAAAAATTGATAATTTTCTTTATTTTTTCAATGTTTTTCTCAAATAATTAAATAAAAGCCTTTATTTTAAATAAGTAATCTTCTTTTTACTAATATTCGATATATATTTGAAATTGTAGGTAGTTTTTACAAATTATTAATTGTCTTTATTATAGGCATAAATTATTTTGAAATAACCAGTATATTTTTTAAAATTAATACCTTTTTTTAAATAAAACTATAATAGTTTAATAAAACCACAATTTATTTTAATAATTTATTTTTATCTACATTCAATAGTATTTAACGTATTATACCCTTTAGATGTTACATTTTTCTTTTTCGCACAAGACAACTTCATAGAATCATTCCGTAAATTATTTTTTTCCAATTTTTTGTTAATTTTACAAATATAATAAATATTTTAAAATTTGTGTATTTTATTTAAATAATTTACCATATATATTTAAATTTTAGTTTATTATAATAATAAGTACTGAATATCTTCAATATTTTATTACTTTATCAATTGCAGGTGGGTTGTAATATCTCAATTCAATTACATTAAATCATATCACATTATATAAATTTCAGTAAAGGTTATAAATTCAATAATATGCTTAATAATTAATTTTTATTTACAGAAAACTACCCTACACCACAAAGGTCCACTGAATATGAAAATCTATATACGCCAATCATTGGAATGACTTTTGGATCTATTAAACAAGCATACCAGTTATATGAGTCTTATGCTACTATTGTTGGATTTAATGTTAGAAAGAGTAGTACACGTCACGGTGTTAACAGAGTAAAAAAGGAAAAGATGGTTATTTTTAAGAAATTTATTTGCTGGAAACAATGTTTCTCTACTCTTAAGAGCAATCGGAAAGTATGTGTTTCAGTGGATAGCGATTACAGTGATGACATTGAATTTTACCATGAAGAACGTAGAGTTGGTTTAGTTAGAACTGGATGCAATGCAATGCTTGCTATTCGTCATAGGCGTGAAGAAGGTAACTGGATTGTTGTTAAATTCAGTCAAGATCATAACCACAACCTTGTAATGCCCTCTAAATGACGTTATTTGAGACCGAATAGAAGGTTTTCAAGGGCTACGAAGTTGCTTGTGAAATCAATGACTGATTTAATATTTCTACATCCAAGCAATCAGCTTTCATCGACAATGGTTTTATCACTAATATCAAGCTGGTGGTATTGTTCGTGATATATACAATATAAATAGAATTGAAAAGAAAAACAAAGATGGATTGGATGCTCATTTGCTACTTGAACACTTACGCAATTGTCAAAGGAAGACTCCTGAGTTCTTCTATTCCTACAAAACAGATGAGGAAAACATGCTTACTCATTGCATCTGGATTGATTCCGAGTCTATTGCCGACTACAAACTTTTTGGCGATGCAATTACATTTGACACCACCTACAGGACTAACGAATACAAGCTTGTTTTTGGATCATTTTGTGGTGTCAATCATCATAACAGGACCATATTTTTTGGCAATGCATTTTTACACAGAGAAAATACCGAATCTTTTGTTTGGTTGTTTGACAAATTCATCGAGGCAATGGGAAGACACCCTATATCTATTGTTACTGATGAAGACCCTGCTATACACGCTGCTATTCTTGTATCCTTTCCAAATACTATTCACAAGCTATGTGCTTGGCACATAATGTCAAAGTTAAAGACAAAGCTTGGTCGTATACAGGATATAGATAAAGCATTAAAAACTTTTTCTGACCTTGTATGGCGTACTCACTTTATTGAGCTTTTTGAAAATGGATGGGTAGATGCAATTGATCAATTTGGTTTATCAGAAAATGGATGGTTGGCCGAAAAGTTCAGCATAAGACATAAGTGGCTTGATATATACATGAGGGATAAATTTTTTGCAGGAATGCGGAGCACCCAATGCAGAGAGAGTATGAATGCTTTTCTCCAAAGCCGCATAACTAAGCAAAATTCACTACTTGAATTCATCTTCAGATTTCAGACTTCACTTCAGAGGCTTAGAGAACGCGACAACGACTTGGATAATGATTCAGATCAGAAGAGACCAATTACGGACACCACATGGAAGATGGAAGATCAATTATGGCAAGTACATAGAAAGACTATGTTCTATGTCGTTCGTAAGCAGCTAAAGAAAGGTATTGAGATGAATGTTGTAATATCTGAGAGCTCCAGCTGCAGAATAATCTATAATGTCAAGAAGATTGGTCGAACTGAAAAAAGCAGGGAGGTTTCATTTTATGCAGACTCAAATTTATTTGTTTGTTCTTGCGGCAAGATGGAATACGAAGGTATACCTTGTCGACACTTGTTTGTTGTTTTTAAGACAAGAAATTTTGAGATTCTGGACATTGGATACATATTAAAAAGATGGACAACGAGTGTTAAGAAATCTGAAAATTATCCACTTTACAATCGGAATGTTCAAATTAAAAGGGCTGGTGAGTTGAATAGATTATGCTCCAATGTTGTTGCTTTGTCTGTTGATGATTCTTCTTCATTCGATCTTACTCAAAAGAAACTTAAAAGTCTTATTTCACAGCTCCAAAATATTAGCTTATCACAGCAAAATAATTTGAATGATAACAACTCTAGCCAGATAAATTCTAATGCCAATGCTTCAATTATACGTGGACCCAACACTGCAAGAATGAAAGGAAGTGGTCGTGGTGGCAGACCTAAGGGCAGTGGTAATCGGCAAAGGCCAACCAATGAACTCAGGAGAAACAAAGGGAGGCAATGCAAATCATGTGGCAAGTACAATGCTGGGCACGACTCTCGCAACTGCCCTTCAAACAAGATGCAAACTTCTAATAGGTGATTATTTATATGTTTCAATTGGTTAGTATTTATATAATATAATCTTCATTAATAAGTTGATTTATATGTTTATTGATATTCTTCTCAGTGATTTATCCTTGAGCTCCAGAGACAGTGATTCCTAAAATTCTATTTACAATTTATTTGTTTTTTGACAAGAATCTAATAAGGTACTTTTTATTGTATTTTTTTTATCATTTCATTTCTATTTTTCAAAAGTATTCTTGGTCAGATTTGATTTTATTCTCATAGAATTGTTCTTGTTTTTTCAGCAAATGCTTAAAAGACTCAAGAGGTTGCATCAAATTCCAGGAAGATACTGTTATTAGCAAACTGCAGCTATATTCAGCTACAATGAGCAAACACAGATTGTTTTTATAAGACATTTCCAATGTTTTATAATGGAAACCATGTATTCTAATTTTAAACTATTATTGTGTAACACAGCGTTTTGTTTTTAATGTTTGCTTTGTTCGCATTCAACTGTTTTCTATATATTCTGTGCATATGCTTGTTTTTCTAATCAATGTATATCATTCATTGTATTTTAAATTCCAATCTCTTTTAATATATGTTATTCTTACCAGTGATTACTGAATGAACCATATCAACTTTCATATATAAGTTCAATATTCCAAATGCCAAACGTAAACATGTCAATATACCAGTGATAACCGATAAACAGATTCATGATGCCATTAATATCGTGTATGTAATATTTCTTCCTTAATTGTAAAAAAGCAATATCAAATTTTAATATTTTACTCATGAATTGTAATCGTTGCCATAAATTATCAACGGCACCTTTTCAACTGAAATTATTGGTCCTTCCAATGATTTACTTTAAAAAAAGAATAACATATAGATTTATGGTTATTTTAACAGGTTATAATTCACAATGATATAACATTACTGTACGAATCATGTCAACATTCATATATAAGTTAAATATTGCAAATTTTAAACGGTAAACATGTCAATATACCATGGCTAAGTGCTAATTAGATTCATTTATACCATTAACATCGAGTAAGTAATATTTTTTCCTTATTTGTAAAAATGTAACATCAAATTTTCATATTTTACTTAAAATTCAAATCGATGCCATAAATTATCAAAAACATCTAATCACCTGAAATTAGTGGTCCTTACACTGATTTACTTTAAAAAATGAATAACATATAGATGTATTGTTATCTTAACAGGTTATAATTCACAATTATTTAACATTGTAATATATCATAACGATATATACTCTTTCATATTATAATCCTTGTCAGTTCCCTCAATCTCAAATTCATTAAATGTGCAGAAAGCAAGAATCATTTTCATCATAAAGGTCAAAAATCGCCCAAAATATACAATCAGTTCTACATGCTAAGTTTATACTCAAAAATATATAGAGTAACATTGTTTTTATCCATTGTCCAACTACTGATAACATATAGCTAATTTATCATAAAAACTAAGTTAAGTTTCTGCATCATTTGAAACTCGAATTTTCCACCCTGCTAGTGCGTAACAGTTGGCAAGCAATTTCTGCTCTGAATCGTGGGATGTCGTCGTAACTGAAGTTTAATGCTTTTCCTTCGCACAAGTACTCGATCATCTTCATGACATAGATTCCACAGTCCAAGCTTTGTGCAGGTTGCTGAGGGCAGTCTTCAACAAATATTAGACCCCAATTGAAAACGTTATCTCCCAAGTGTGTTGTGCTGAAGTATTCTTTGATCCATCCCATCTGAAATTAAGATCGTAGTTAGATAAGTAAATTTAATAGAATGATATAATATTAATTTAATATCTATTTAAATTTTCAATACCCATTTGTAAAGATCTTTCTTGTGGAATTTGTTGCCTTTCATTGAGTTGTACGAGTAAAAATTCTTTGTTTCCAAATCTGTAACAAGCAAGTGCCAATGGTTTCTTGTATGAATGACCGTGCATACTTTTGATAATCCAATAAGATCATCAGGGTCATCATATAATTTCTCCAAGTTGTTGAACTCTTCGTCTGTCCCAGCTTCAACATTGATGATGAAGAATTGTTGTGCGGTTTTAGATGTAATATGTTAGTTAGCATTCTATTTGTTTATACCTTTATATATAAAGTTATTCACTGACTTACCATTTTGTAAATCGAAGTGAATATGAATGGAATGATGCCTTCCTCCTTACGGTGTTTATGACAAACAATTTCCAAATACATCTCGATTATCTACAAAGGTTCAGATGTTTTTTTAAATAGTTGTCTTACTCATAATTATAGTTGTTCATTATATCCTTATTTGTTATAAAAAACAGCTATAAACATACCGAGTCTTCAATCATTTTCTCGTACAAGAAGTTATGTATTTCCCTCCCTTTGCAGTAACTCTTGTACGGCGAATGATAAGTTGCATTTAACCTGCAATTATAATGTTAACCATTAGTTTAATAATATCGATTAATCATTGAAGCAGTAGTAAGATACTACATGAAATGTACTTGTCAGCTGGATCTCTCAGGAATCTCTGAATTATTTCCTTCTCTTCTGATGTTATGAATTCATATCCTATGAAATCTGTCAGAGCGTCGCAAAGATACTGCACAGAATAATTTATATTGTTATATAATTATTTTATATAGTTTCTTAGTTATTTTCTTACCTCTGATTCCGAGTCAGCATGATCATAAAGTTCTGACGTCTTTGATGTATTATTTGATGACTTCTTTGTTGATTTATTCTTCAGATCATTATTCTTCATTTGATCCTTGTATGCAGTTTCTGTTCTTGATCTTGTTGCCTCTCTCCTTTCCTTGACTCTTTTTGCTAATGAGCTTGGATTAACTTGTACCTTTTCCCTCTTCCTTTTGGTTGGTGTTTCACTAATCAGTGAACATGATGTTTTTCTTTCTTCATTAAACTCAAGTTCAAATGAAGGTATATCCATTGCATTCTCAACATCAGTGTTGGGAAACTCTTCGTGAACCATCTCCAATCTTTCCTCACCCATTTTATTAGTTCCATTTTTTTCCACATCTCCATCTTTTCCTTCAAAAGATATGTCAGCTTGTTCTTTTTCAAGCATATCTTTTTCGGTGTTTTTTTCACAAGGATCCTTATCATCCCTAGCTTGTTGATCGCATGTCTCAACCATGCTTTCAGTAACTGTAATGCTTGAAATATGCTTGTCCACATTTTCTATCACTGGCTCACTAAGTGTTGATTCTATATGATTCACCAACTTCAGAATTTCTTCTTTAAGCTCTTTATTTTCCATCTTTAAACTCATTATCTCAGTTTCATACCGAACAATCTTACCATCATTGTCTGTGTTGTTTGAATCCCCTCTAAGCTGCTCAACCAAATTTCTTAACTCTATTACTTCTATTTTCAAAGTTTCACACTGACAGCATTTTTTTGTTGTAATTTTCTTTTCAACCTCAGTTTCTTTCCCATCATCACTCATGATTGCATGAAACACACCCTTCTTGAATCGTCCTCTCCTAAGTGGACCATCTAATGGAACTGGGATGACCTCTTCAATTATTATTTCTGGTCTCCTCACAGAAAATCCACTTAAGAGGAACTTTTCATAAGGGAAGACATACTCATCAGGTGCTATCTTCACTATCTCATTCTTCGTTGGATGAATGTTGGGCAAGATCTGGTGTAATTATATAAAGTATATTTTATTAACAGTTCAGTAATCAATTTATTCTAAAGCATTGCATAGTATCTACATATGAATTCATTTATTGGAATTTTTTTCATTTATCTCTTTACAATATGACCAAATACTTTTATGTAATATAAATACCTGGTCATTGCTTAATGAAACCAATCTCCTTCACAGCCCTTTTATTGTTCCACTCCACTTCCTAATTCTTGGTCTCAAATCATGACTCACAACTAGCTCTTTGCAACAGTATTCAAGCATCCACACCTGAAAATAATTCAATCTTAGAACAATATATAAATAAATTTTTTATGATGTAAATCTAAAAAATATCTTACGTATAAACAAGCTACGCATCCTGTTAGATATCCTAGTGTTATGTGTGCTGCTCCATTTCTTCGCTGTTGAATCCTATGAAAGACATCGTCCATATTTGACAATATCATCTTAGCAACTGCATCTGACCAGTTGAAGTATCTTGTGTCCTCTAATGACTCAACATAGTGAAGCAATTCCTTTGGAAAAGAATACACACAATCTGAAAAAAGGAACGTGGCAAACATGAACAAAATCAAACATGCAACATATATTGTCACAGAGTTATCATCATCCCGTTCATAGTACTCAATCAACACATGAATCAGCTTCCTCCTGTTGAAAATCATGTCATTGTCAAAAAGCTCAGTTGATATCAAACTTTTCCAAGGCATATGCTTCCCCCTAAATGTAACTGGAAATCCTGTAATTGGTAAACCAAGTATGATACCAACATCATCATCGCTGAATGTCACAACCTTATTACCAAATCGGAAATCCCTCCCTCCTTGGCATTTCTCCACCAGCCATTGCAAATTTTTCCTCTCTATATCAATATTTCATATGTTGATAAGTCTTGAAAAAGCCGTCTTTGATATAAGAGATTGTTGTTTTGGAGTAGGTCTGTGTCCATCTATGTAATGGACGAAGTGTTCTATGAAACATCTATGTTGCATGTAGCCTTTGCCTGAAATAAAAAATATATCTTCAAATATGTATTATAACTAATATATTATTCAAAATCAAAATAAATATACTAGAATTTAATCCATACATCCGTATTTTTGAAATATCTCTTCTTCTCTACACTGCTCGGAGTCTTATGTGGTCTTGTCATTCAATTCATCTCGTGTGTGTTTCATCTCTGAAATTTAATTATCACAGTAACAAGTTTCATATCTTGAAAATAAAAAAGTTCAATAGGAAATCGAATAATCAAATGTTTTTGTTCTTTATATACCTCTCTGTTTCTTCAAATAAGATCTTGCACATTTTTTCCTTCAGGTGATCTAGTGGATATAGGTAACTCAGCATTTGATCCTATGTCAAAATCCTCATAGTCGGATTCAGACGATGACATTTCTAACCTGCATCATAACGATTAATATTTTATTTTTATCTTACCTATAATTTTATCTAAATTTATATGTTGCATGTATTTACATTTAACATGCATTCTTATTTTACATTCATTCTCAACGCTTCCCAGAAATCAATAATCAAAATTCTTCCATCATAATATTCCAATTTATCACACTATTACTATTTTATTGTACAGTAAGACAACACAAAGATATTACATTGCTAATTATGTAGTTAAAATCAACTTCTAGACGCCATTATAAATGAGATATACCATGTAAACTACTATAATACCTTCATAAATCATGTTTCCCCCAATTTTTTTATTACGAAACCATATTGTAACCCTAAAAATTAAAAAAATCCAATGTACTGTAGAAAGTTTAAATCATTACCTTCTCAGCATCATCCTCCTACCAGCAACACGAGAAGCGGAATCCTTCCCCTCTTGACTCATCGTCGTAGTCGTATCCTTTCTTCTGTTCATCTTCTTTCGTCTGATTCGATTGGCAGACCTAATCGATGTTTCGCCTCCTCCAGCCACAACCGTCTGTCGTTTTTTTGGGCGGAAATGTCGGAGCAGAATGAGAGCTCCCTTTACGGAAGTAATTTATTACTTTCCTTGTTTTTATTATTATCATAATCACCCGTCGATACATTATCATAATTAGTTAATTAATGTTGTCCATATTAAGCTGGATTTGAAATTTATATATGTAAAGTCGGAACATGTAATAGGAATTGTATTTTACAATGCAAGAAATTTTTGTAATATACTATAAGTTATTTCAATATATCTTCGTACCTTTGTAAAATTCAAATCAACTTTATCAAAAAAATAATTACAATTAAATATTTAATAAGTACATAATTTAAAAAATTTATAGTTTTATTATCAATTTAAAAAAGCATAGTATACATTGTTGAGGCCATCATCTTTTTAATAAATTCGCTTAATTTTTAAATTTCAGTGGTATATGTTATTTTGTTTTCTATCATAATATTTGTATTATTATACGTTACAATTTCAAATTATTGTTGATTTTTTTAAATTGTCAAGTAACATTTTCATATTAAATCTGTTAATAAATTTTACAATCCAAAACATATTTCCATTGTTCAAAAAATGAAATTGGTCGTATTGAAACATCGTTATCATAAGGATTCGAATTTCTTATCCTCCTATGTTATTTAACTAATCCACATAATCTGCTTTTAAAACCAGCAAAATATGATCAAATTTTTTTAAATTTAGTAGCTTTATTTCAAAAAAGTATCGTACAATAGTAATTGGTTAAAGTATTATTCAATAAACTATCTCAAAAAACTAATATTTTTTGAACTTTTTGATAATCACTATATAAATTAGCCGTCCTTACGTCTGTTTTTATTAAATTAGTGTTGCAAAAATTGTAGATCCGTCTTTTTCCCTCATGTGCTGCCTTTGAAAACCAACAAAATATGAACAAATTTTTGTAAATATAATAGCTTTATTTCAAAAAAGTCTCATATAATAGCAATTGGTTAACGTATTATTCAGTAAACTATAGCAAAAAAGTAATATTTTTTGAACTATTTGCTATTCACTATATACATTAGCCGCCCTGGCGTCTGTTTTTAAGAAAGTAGTTTTGCCTAATTTGTAGTTCCGCCTTTTTCTCTACTATCCCATTAAAATCGCACGTTTGTATTCTCTATATATAGAAATGTTTTTTTCGTCAAAACCATTCCATATAATGATAGTGGTTTTGATCTCATCTATCCGATCTTAATTCAACCGTATTTATTGTTGGCTCACTATAATCTCTATGAGACCCCACCTCATTTGAAAGGGTCCCTATATATATATATATATATATATATATATATATATATATATGGCTTATCCATAGAGCCCTGTGCCCATTTGAGAATTTTTAGGCACGCATGATCATCCGTGTGATGATGATCCTGTGGTTCTGTGTAAAATTGATTTGTTTCTAAATTTAACGCTAAGAATGAATTGCCATAACCACCCACCGCATATAACTCGCAATTTAATTCCCTTTTTTGAGTTATAATTGTGTACTCATTAATTGCCGCATTATTTTTTTCCAAAAATAACCATGAGAATCTCCTCCTTCCTCCGATGACAATCAAAATACGACTCACGTTGAGTTGTTGAAATAAATACAAAGTTATTTTTCGTAATACAAAGTTACTGATGCCATTGCAACCATTACTGAAATAAATACAATGTTACTTTTTATGTATGTTTTTTATTCTTAAAAAATTACTGTTACGTTTGTATAAGTTACTTGCTATTCGTAGTAACTATTGTCCATACAATAATTACTAAATAGATAAATTACTAATGTCCATACAACAATTACTAATTATAAGTGTTCATATTACTGAACTCATTCTGATTGTTACTTGATGATATAGTTACTTAGTACAATGTTACTTATCATGTATGTTTTTTATTCGTAAAAAATTACTGATAACGTTTGTATAAGTTACTTGCTATTTGTTGGGTGTTACTTGCCTTTCATTCATTCTTACTAATAACACTTGTACAAAGTTACTAATGTCAATACATCAATTACTGATTACAAATGTCCACATTACTTAACTCAACGAAATTATTACTGAAGTTGTAGTAACTATTGTCCATACAATAATTACTGAATAGATAAATTACTAATGTCCATACAACAATTACTAATTACAAATGTTCATATTACTGAACTCATTCTGATTGTTACTGATGATATAGTTACTTAGTACAATGCTACTTTTCATGTATGTTTTTTATTCGTAAAAAATTACTGATAACGTTTGTATAAGTTACTTGCTATTTGTTGGGTGTTATTTGTCTTTCAATCATTCTTACTAATAACACTTGTATAAAGTTACTAATGTCAATACATCAATTACTGATTACAATTGTCCACATTACTGAACTCAATGAAATTATAACTGAAGTTGTAGTAACTATTGTCTATACAATAATTAATGAATAGATAAATTACTAATATCTATACAACAATTACTAATTACAAATGTTCATATTACTGAACTCGTTCTGATTGTTACCGAAGAAATAGTTACTTAGTACTTCTGAATAATTGTTAGATAATTGAGTTGTAATATTACTGAAGTTATACGCACAATTACTGAAGATTCATGTCCATGTTACTTACTCATTGTTATTAGTTACTGAAATTATAGTTACACATTTATTATGTATTCAGTAAATGTATTTGTTAATGACCTCTTATATTAGTTATAGAATGGTTTGTTCTTAATATTATTGTCAAATATGTTCTTCTCGCTTCTTTATTCAATAAGTATGCAACGATTATCAACACTTCTTGTTTTTTCTTCCACGAAACATAAGTGTCCAGACATCTGGCATACCTGAAATAATAAATTGTCAGTAGCATTTGTAAGATGAATCAATAACTATGTAAGAGAAATATATATACATGAAAATTGAGAATTACATCAGTAACATATTATGTTGGAAGATGATACATTTATTTCAGTACTATCTTTATTTATTTCAGTAAGAATAAATTCATACACAAGTAACATCTAATGAATTGTCAGTAATGTCCCTAATATGAACCATTAATCATGAAAGATAAATATATGTCCATGAAAAGTAAGAATTATATTTATAAAAGTAACTCGGTGCAAAGCATAAGTAATTTGATGAGTTACTCTGGTAACTTTTGATACAATAGCAGTATCCTCATTGATCATCATTCCTTCTGAGATTTCATGATACAAACCCAATCGCAAGTCATCCATCTCATTTGAAATTGAAATCGAAAGAGAAATCATACATCGCAATTCATCTTTGCAAATCCCACTTTCTCATGATCCAGAAACGTAACAAAAAATCAAAATTTGGTCTATAATCAGTCAGATTCAAATCAAAATGTCAAAAAAATTAATTCTTTCTACATACTATCAGATTCAAATAAAAATACGAAAATAAAAATCTAATTGAAATACAATACCTTGCAATAGATAAAAACATTCGCCTCTGTTTCCACGATTGATCGCCTCACTTTGCAAATCGCTAGATCCAAAAATGCCAGATCAATCTCCTCTCGTTGAACTCTCAATACATGTTTCCATAAACGTATACTAATTATAGAATTGCTTAATATTTCCAATTAGATTTCTTTCCATTTTGATTACGGTTCCTATTTTTTAGGGATTGAGAGATACAAATCTTACGGCTGGAATTAGAGGCTCATTTAGTACCAAATTGGCATAGGGCTCTCTGGATAAATATCCTATATATATATATATATATATATATCTTAGGATATCATCAGATTTGTTCTCTCTTTCTCCTAAATATGGATTGGCATCTTCGAGAGTACGTGTAACACCCTCTGCGTTTTGCGGAGGTGCACGCCATCTGTTGAAGAATTGTAAATGTGTCCTCTAATGCGACTTTGCAACCCTTCATTTCCCTTTGTATGTAGAAAAAACCCCGGGATGCTTCATACCAATTGCATTTTGGAATTACATATGTTCTTTGAACATTATTACACTTATTAGAATTTTATTATTTGACATTGATGGAACTCTATGTGCAGTTGATCCTATCAACTAATGTGCATTTCGTGCGATGATTCAATAATTTCTCCATTTCTTCATGTCCCACTTTCAACTTTCTCCTTTAATTAAAAATCTATACAATTATTTTTAAATGTCATGCAATTTTATTACTTCCAAACCATTAATTACAAACTTCTGTGAGACAAGAAGGACAGAAAAAAAATGTGTTTTATCACTGGAAACTTCTTCATTACTAATATTAGTGATAAGCAAAATGACGAGGCATACATGTTACTGTTTCTAGGATATCATCAAAAGGGACTGGAGTTATGGAAGATAAGGAGGTTAGGTTTCCGAAAGCACTTCGTTTGTATTTGAAGTTTATTTCCATTGATGGTAATTTTGTTATATATATTCAAAAATTAATTTTGCATTCACTTAATTGATAATGAATTAAAGGAGCTTATGCATTAGATTGCCATTAAAATATTTTTGATCTAGACATAAAAAACGCTAAATGATTTGAATGTTGTTATCATCAAATTAGATGTTAATAGGTATTAAGTTGAGTGCTCTTACAGGAGAAATTACTCTTATTGCAAAAGTTGGAAGTTTATGATCTTCTTTTTTAAGGATTCTATATCTGGAAGAAAGCTGGAGTAGCAACACGATCCACTGTAGTTGCCTTGGAGATGAGAAAGCCAGATAAATTGTAATCGACGATGATAGAGGTTGATTGTTCTTGGAAATGAGCTTAGTCAGAAAAAAGATCGAGTTAGAGCACGGTAGGCATTCCCTATACCCCATTCTATGAGAGAACGGGGTCTATTCGACAGATTTTTGAGGAAGATTTTCCTAGGGGGAAGATTTTCCGTCGGAAGAAAGCGACTAGGCCTTTTCCAGGTTGACTGGCAAAGATAATTTTCTGGAAAGTTGATAAGTGAGTCTAGGGCAATGATAGGTAACAAAATATTTATGTTGAATTAACTTAATTTACATCATTTATTATTTCTATAGAACATAAGAATCATATTTAATGCTTTATTTGACATTAAATTAACTCAAGTTTGTTTTGTTCCGCCACAAAGCGTGAGTTACATCCTAGTAACAGAAATTAGCAGGTACCGCTTGCTACCCACGGATCGTATTGGTGATGTAAGAAAGGTATACTATGAATGATAATAAAGTTGGCATTGTAATAAATACATCACTCGTAACAACCACTTAACAAAATCATAGTAAATTTTATTTGACTATGAATGAATGATAATAAAGTTGATAATAAAGTTGGCATTGTAATAAAATCATAGTAACAAAATCATTGTATTGGTGATGTAAGAAAGGTATACTATGAATGATAATAAAGTTGGCATTGTAATAACGTTTTTTAATTAAAATTTGAAAACATTGAGAATAATAGCTATCTAAGGCTCGATCTCATCTCCCGCCTGTAGATCGATAATTTGTAATTCGGTACACTAATATGCTAACATTAGAAACTCTGTCGTAAAAAAGAGAGGATACTGCTTAACTTGTCACTAAAAATCGTAAACTTTTTGGAAGGTGTGTATAATTAGATGACTTAAATAATAGAATACTATATATAGTTCGAAAATCCATTTTATAAAATCCAAATTTAGTGAGTTAATTGAAAACTTAATAACAATAATAATTGTTAGGTCTTGAATCTAAGACCTTTGGACATTCGAAATCCAACATCCAAGTTACTGAGACCTAGCAATTATTACATTGTGCTTTAATACGCAAGTTTGAATAATCTTTCACCCACAATAAACTCCTCAATTGCACATAAAACTAAATAAAAGCAAGTGAAAATATAAGAAATTAAATTCACCGGTCCAATAATGAATCTTAACTCCCTTTGTAAATTTTATGTTGTATATAAGGATGTGTTTATTGTAATGTCTTCTACAGTGAATGCATGGTTAAAGTCGTAATTTGGGGGAACTTAGCTTTATTTTTCGATAACTTTCTTTGCAATGCAACAAAAAAAAGGCATACTCTTCGTCTTCGCATCCCACTTATCTGTTTGCACATATCAAGGTACAAATCATACTCCTTTGACCTTCATGATCTCATTGGGGTTATTTATTCTACACTTACCAAATGCTCACTGTCTCATGATTATATACATTATCAACAACTACTGATTTCTCAACACTTAGAATAAATCATCCAAATTCAAAGAAACTCCATGTCTTACCTCCTAGTTGGAAACATTCTTTAAAATTAATGCAACTACAATTTTATACCATACAACGTGATCTTGCTTACAAGTTACAATTACCAACATGTTTTCTTTCAGGCTTCTACTCAACGCTCTCAACATAACCGACAAGCAACTATGAGACCTTCCTACATTTCTACCATACATGCAAACGCAACTTCACTTGAAAATATACTTACCTTATGCAACTCTTCCATGCAGAAGGTGAAGAGTCGACTTCCACCGACATTTGTTATAACACAAGATAGAAAGGGGTAAAACAAACCATACAAATGTATTCAATTAGTTGTTGTGGTCGATTATTTATTTAGCATGGGCAAGCCACATGGCCGACTTAAGGAGGCAAAGATGTTGGTCATGTCTCAGTTCAGACGAATTAGCGATTAAGTTAATTTTCAAGATGATTTTTTTATTTTTTATTTTACTTTTTATTTGAAAAAATGAATCGAGAAAACAAAATGAAATGAATGCGGTTTTTTAAAGTGCTTTGTAAGGGAAATTTGAGTCTCTGCAAAAAAAAAATAATTTTGATATCCAACTAGGTATAGTTTAATGATTGGGATTCCCTCAAATATTAATGTATGAATGATGTAGAACATATTTTTGTAAATTTGTAATGCAAAATTAATTATATATGTTGAATGCATTCTTTTGGTGTTTCTAAATTTAAGGGAAACATGCAATACTCGGTAAAAGTATAAATGTTGTCTAATCTACTATAAAAGTTTTAGAATTTTTAAATTAAGTAAGAATCAATTAATAATGCAATTGTAAATAGCATGGAATTGGCGTTCTGCAATCTTTTATCTATTTAAACAAGTTTAATTAAATAGGCAAAAATCACAGATGATGTAGAAATTTCAAGAGGCACACTAGACTATTTTTTATTCTCATAAAATGTTACAATGTTTCAATTAATTATAAGGGCACAGAGTTCATAAAATTTAACGAGACCATTGTCAAATTTTTATTATCTAGTTCTCTTCAAGATGGCTATTTTACACAATTTTCTGAGATAGAAATGATTTTATAATGAATAAAAATATTCAATTATAATTGTTCAAGAAAAATCACCAATAATTCAATATATCTCTGTTCAAGATCCACAACTTCTCAAAATAAAGATATTTAAATAAGCCACACAATGATGTAAAAATCACAACTTTCAGAGTTATGGTTCACAAAAATATCGACTAAAGAGTCCAGGGGTCTTTCTGTAAACAAATAATTCAAATTAAAGCTCAACTTAACTTTTTAGGGACTTATGTGCAAGTATTTGAAGGCGGTCGTGCCACTTGTAAATGTCCCAAGATTGGGCCTTAAATGTAATTTTGATAGCTTGCAAGGGCTTCAGTATGAAAAGTCCCAGTTACATGCTACAGACACATGGCCTTGGTGGTGTATCTAACGGTTGAAGCTCTCTCTCTGAGGGTTTTGAGGAGTCCACTTGGCGATTGCTTTGTCATGCGATGTTCGAATATCCAATGGTTGTGGAATCACGATCCTTTGACGCTTAAGATGGGATTCAAGAAAGGATTCAATGGCTAACACTTTGGGCCCGATTCAACGGTCAAGATAGAATCATTTTATTGCTATCAACGACAGATGCTAAGTCAGATTGATACTTGTCTTCGCGATGGAGGAGCTTCTGTGGGGTGTTGCAGAGCTCCTTGTGATAAGCTCAAATGGTAGATGGAGGGTCATGGTTGTTTTTGTACAACCGAGACCTGTAAAGGGAGGGCTTGTTTGGTTGCTGGGTTGGGTTTCCTCCTCCCAACCCTCTTCACAGTTTACTGTTCACATGGGTACCCCAATCCAATCCAACTCAACCCAACCCAGCAACCAAATAGGCCCGCTCGGTGATAATGTGAAGGTATGGAAGAGATAGATAAGCAGAGAGCTCCTTCGTGGGTGGAAGAAAGGGGACCCTAGTGCTCCAGTGACAGTATTCATCGGAACAATAATAAAAAAGGAATAGAAGAAGATTACTTGGAGTTTAATCGATCTTCACCTGTAGATTAGAATAGCACGGGTTAACTCCAGTTATCGCCTCAAAGGAACAACGGGGGACCTTAAGGCCCCGTTCGGGTACCAGTTTACCCGCGGGTTAGGGGGGTTTACCCCCCTTAACCCACATTCTCTCTCTCTCCATGGGCCCCACTTTATTCCTTTTTTAAAAAATTAAATAAATCAATTTTACATCATCAATCCTATCAAAAAATAATATATTATACCATCATATCATATAAAAATTATAAACTACTTCACTTCTACTCACTTTTCCAAACTTCAATACAATCACATCACAATAATTACTCACTTTTTCAAACTCCAATACAATCATATCACCCCAAACCCACTTCTAACCCACCTCCAGCTTAACCCTCTATCCAAACACCAAAACACAAAAACAAGTTACCATCTACCAGTTTAACCCCCCTTAAACCGCCAACCAAACGCACCCTAAAGGTTCCTTGGTCTCTTGGAGTGGAGTTTGTCAATACGAGGCCGGCAGCTTCGCGGATCATACCTGAAATAGGTCTTCACCGCAACATGGATTGTTGTCACCAGTCCAGACCTAGTCTCTCTCTCTCTCTCTCTCTCTCTCTCTCTCTCTCTCTCTCGTAGAGGATCGAAGATCAGTGGATAGAGGTTTTCAGGGGTGATAAAAAATGTTTTTTATAGGGCGAGAGACAAATGGATTCAGGATTCGGATTATGGTTTCGATGACATTAAGGTATTGGGACGGTACCCGCCGGTATCACCTCTGTTGGGATACCGAATGAACCCTCGAATATGGATCACCTTATATGGAGGTTGATGCACAATCAAACACCACCGCCAAAGTACGTGAAAAAAACATATATAACGGTGGTCGGTCACCTCTCGAAACTACTGGAGAAGAAAGATCACTATAATTAGAACGAGTACAACTATTCGTTACCTCGCTCCTCTCCCTCTCTCTCTTCTCTTGTGGTATTCACTCATGTTGTGATGTATAGGCAATACCGCCACCCCCTATATATAACTCAATTACAACCAATAGTCCTATTCCCACTAGTATTATAAATAGAATACAACTCAACTACTATTAAAATTAAGAGTTCAATCTCATTAGGACTCGTAATCCTAATTTAACTCTAATCTTAACAGAGGATTGGATGGAGGTGCAAGGGATACGGTTAGTTGGAGAAGATAACAGATGGGCGCGGGTAGGTAGCTAGGTTGTCGGTGGTTTGGACATGATTGCTATGGAATAAAGGATTAGGTTGTTATGGGGTTTCGATTGTTGGTCGATTGGTTTTGGGAGGCTGTCGTCCGGAAAGGATAACGGTGGTGTTGGGAGTGAAGATGGGGTTTGATGGTTTTGGTTTTCGATTCGGTTGGCTAAAAAGCTAGTATTAGGGAGAGATTTTCGATGATGAAGGGATTATTCTGAGGATAATTGCTGGAGATTGTTTTGTTTGTTTCTTGGTCAGAGAAGAACATGTCTTTCAGCATATCTACTCCATTGAATAACACACAACAATGTTCCATGGATTATTTCAATTTTAGTGGTGAAGGGACACCATCCTGAAGACCCTCGATTCTTTGACAATGCTCCAAGCAACCCATGAAACATGAAGATTACTCTATAATTATGCTATAGTAGTTTATTAGCGTTCTTTTGTCTCCAAGTACAAGTCTTGTGTGAGCCACGCACGTAAAAAATTATTTTTTGCTTTTTTTATTTTTGTGTATGAGACTATCCGTTTACTTTAATGCGTTATTTACGTCTATTTGATTTTTCTCTATATTGTTATCTTTTTTTCTTATGGTACTTTTTTCTTATGACAAAAAAAGAGAGAAATTGTGGACATTTATTTTGTAGAGAAAATATTGTTTGTTCCTTTATAGAGGACAATCATACTAGGTAATAAATTGTGCTGCGAAGTGAAGATTTTGTGGAGATTGTTTCTACTTGTATTACATGCGAAAGAAACACTCTTTTACTAATTAGTTTTTCTAGTTTGTGAGAATATAGAAGAAAAAGAACATTGTGCTATATCTCTCTAACCCATGCATGTATTACAAGGAGTGCATGTTCTTGAGGGGAGCTACGGTTTTTCCTTAACCTTTGCATATTTACAGGAACTATATACTTAGGGAAGATGGGATTTTTATGTTTTAATGTCTTTCTATGTCTAAACTTTTGTACCTATGTATTCAATAACTTGAGTATTTACTCATCCACTGAGACTTTTTTTAACAAATTGCTATTATTAGGACATTCATAAGCCTCTAAAAGGATCCACTCTCTACCCTTAAACACACACCAAGAGCACAAGTTACTCTAGCCAAGACTACTCTCGCTACTCTTTTGATAAAGTTTTGTATGCTCAAGAAGTGTTGTAGATAAGCAAGATTCTTGTTCTCCTGATTCTAGGGCCGTCCCTGAGGGTAGTTTGTGAGTGCAATGGCCCAGGGCCCATCAACTTTAGGGGCCCATTTTTACATGTATTCAACCTTTAGTTTAGAAAAAAAGTATATATCCTAATGAGGCCTTGTAGAATCAAATTGTTAATAAAATAACTCACCGAGAAATGAACCATTGTAGAATCAAATTTTTCTATTAAACAACTCGTTGAAAAATGAGCCTTTATGGAGTCAATTTTGCGATGAAATAACTCATCAAAAAATGAGCCTTTATACAATCAAATTTTCAGTAAACAACTCAATGCTGAAGTCCAAAACTTAATGGAATTATATAATGGCACATTGCTCGTCGAAATTTGGTATAGGGGGCCATTTTTTTCCTTTTGCCCAGGGCCCACGAAATGTCAGGGACGGCACTGCCCGATTCTAAGCTTTTTATATCAAAATCCTTCTACTATGAAGATACTCTCAGTTTGCATTTTACATTAATGTATGTTCTAAAGCTTTATTTGAAAAAAATGTATTTTGTTGTTATTCTTGGTGAAAAGGTGTCGTTGTATAAAGATCTTTCTTTTGTGTGCCTTGAAGCATTCATTGTGAAAGCCTTTCTTCTTAAATAGAAGATAAATTCAGTTGAGATTGCGTAAGGTGATCTGTATAAAAACCTCTCTTCTTGTGTAAAAGATAAATTTCATTAAACTATGTATTTTGTAAACGATTTGGGCTACACCAAAACTAGTTCTTATAGTGAGTGTTTGGAAGCCTTATTAAAGCCAAGCTTAGGCACAAGATGTGGCCTTAAAGTCAGTGAACCTGCGAAAGTCTATATACGTTGTGATTTGTTTGTGTTCTTATCTCTGAGCTAATTTTTTTAAATTGATCATTCATTATACTATAAAAATATTTTTCAACCCCCTCCCCAGTGTTCCTTCAAGCGCCCCCGCAAAAATATCTTTTAATTGAATCAACTGAAGAGGATCAAGCAGGTGCTCTTTAGGGTAGTGGAGAACAAGCCCTTAAATAGGCTTTATTTTCTTTAAAAAAGAGTTTTAAAAAAATTAAAGTTTGTGCTTTTAAGCTCAGTCAAAGAAAAAGAAATACAAAAGGAAGCAAATAGGCTATTATTTATTTAGCTCTTTATTTTTATTTTTTTATATTTTTTTTGAAAGAAAGTGGGGTATGATCTCGAGATGAATCACACCCTAATGAAACCAAGATAATAATATAGGGCAGTTACAGTGAAAGCATAAAATCCCAGAAATCAGTAGTCAACCATCACATGCGCCATCCATCGCGAAGCTCACAGGAGAGGACACCAAAAGAAAAGATGATCACCATGCTTTATAGAAAATGTACAAAGAAGAGTAGCCTGAGTGTGACCAACTAGCTTTCAGCACTTGGGTGATCAACATGCCCCTCTCATCTGCTTTTATAGAATATATCTTGGAATTTATTGAATGTAAGAGTTTATTTATATAAATATTTAGGTTATGTAGAAATTACAGTTCCATTTAGATGCTACATAATCTCGTATATGTGTGAGAGATTATTGAAATTACATAAAAAGTGAAATGAAGTTTTAGTACTTTTATGAAGTTTTTACTAATTTTTGTGTACAATACATGCACGAATAATGAAGTGTTAATTTATGCAATAATATAGGATGAAGTGAATGGAATTGGCTTTGGATTTCACAGAATTTAAACATTTTATAAATGTAATTAAGCAGTGATTTATAACATCCTATGATTAAATCTCGCTAGCCTCAAGTAAGAAAATAATTGAAAAAAATTATGAAAAATAGGAACGAAGAAAGTACAAGGGTTTGTGACATGTACACCCACAAAGTCTTGGAATCCATAACGAGCATTTAATTCAATAGCCCTCTGCCCTCATCCTTCAGTTTTACGAACTTTAATCGATTTTGAATTTAATTCAAGTCAGATTGTATTCTCTTCAACTTGAGCAAATTTTGAGTTGTGTGAAAGTTATATAGCTCTCCTAGAGGTTGTTAGATGAGATGAATGATCGATCAAGAATAAGGTACCAGAAGATTCTCGACATATAAAGCCACCACCCTCCTTAGATTAGATCCGTTCATACTTTTCCTAAATCTTTCAACTGAAAATGAAAGCAAATTGTAATGAACGTGAAATTTACTTGATTTTTTGTATAAATGTATTTGGTTTGTTGCTCTCATGTTTTTTATTTTTTTTACAATATAACCATGTATAAAAAAAGCTAGCATAATTGATCTACTGCTTGAGTTATTTGGTGGAGCTAGGTGGTTTGGTAGAAGTTTCTTTGAATTATTTTCTTTGCATATGCTCTTTGGTATACACATCCATTTGTCCATTTGTTTTGCCTTCTTTTTGGTAGGACATTGTATCATTGAGAATCAATAGTGTATTAGACATATAATCTGAATTTTGAATACTCTATACAAGGAAAATCTGTTGATCGACTCAAACTTACAAAGAACAGGTCAACCCCAGACTTAGATCACTTAACTTTGTTAACTTTAGACATGGTTTGGGCACTACATATCTGCTTCCTTTCCTTGGTAAAGACCGAATAGCTTCCCATGCACGCAATGTTGTTCGAGCTACGACGTAAGGTAATTTTGCTCAAGGCTCAATCAAGAGTAAAAGAGTAATAAGCAAAAAAACTTCCAAAAGTAGTTTTGCATTTTTGCAATTTAAATTCATGTAATATAACATGCTTTTATTTCCATCATGGAGTATGTATAACACCTGAAAAATGTAGCACCTTGTATTAATTGTAATACTTGTAATAGCAATAATGTGATCTTTTGAAAAGACTTGGGTTTATTGCGTCCTTGCACACTTTAATTAAATGAGAATTGGGTTCATAGAGATCCTATTATGTGTAATATAAATCTCATCTTCTTGCTTAATTAACTTAGACAAACTGGCTTCCAGTGAGATCATATGAACGAAACAGGAGGAGATGGCATATGATTGCCTCGTCAATTTGAAATATAAGAGAATCAGACCAAGGAGCAACCATTTGAAATGCAAACTCTTTCCTCCAAGAGTATAACATACACGTCCTATGCGCAAATGGTGTCCAAGAAGACTCGCAGTGCAGAGGCACCTCAAGCAATGTTCCACATAATCACATACGAATTCAGATCAAATATTCATCAAACGTGACTCTAGGTCAAATAAAGAGAGAATATGAATCGAACAACTACCACTTAAATATTTAGTCAATCAATAAAAGTTATAGTTGCGAAGAGACTGCTCTATAGATATAATCGTCAATAGATTGAAGCCTACTTGAGGCTTCTCCTATTACAATTCCTATGAAGTTGAAGCAAAGAGACGTAGTGGTTGTTAGAGTTCTAGAGGATGCATGAACTTGAGTTAACCTTAATTGTTTACTAAACACAATATTATGTATGTATATGTATGTATATTGCTTTGTATTTAGATATTTGGATCCGATTCCGAACCCTTTTGCAATTACCTAATCCATATTCAAAATATTTTTAACAATGATATCAATATTCAATTAATATTCAAATATGAATATCCATATTCCATATTTTTTTGAATATGATAAGCAGATTCAGATATATCCATATCTATTTTCATCCCTAACTCCACCGCACAGAAGATTAAGGTGCGATTTGAGCCACAGTTATAAGAAGACAGTAGTCACACTTGTGCAGTCGGGAAAAGAACAATTGGTCATGCGATTCATAAGTTGGGTCTAATAATTCAAAGGAGATGAACACATATCTCTCATGGTATTTGCTTGAATGGAGTCTAGTATTATTACGTGCAATAATTAGTTACTGTTAAGCATAAGAACAATAAATCCAAGGATTCAGCAACTTATCTCACAAAATAAGATAACTAAAGTACAAAAAAGATGGAAGCGAAAATGTGCCATTCAGTTCTAATCTATGAAATAATGTAGAATAAAGTACATAAAAGTTGATGAACTATACATGCAATTTCAAAGTCATACACGAACTTTAATAAGTAACAATGTGACTTCTGATCTTTAAGATTTGTCTTAATGTGATCTTTGACCATTGAAATCTAGTCTGATCGTTAAATCACAACTCAAAATCACATTGTGACAAATATTGAAGATTAGATGCAACATTGCTACCTTTAAAAGATCATGTATGACATTGAAATCAGGTATATAGCTCAGAAACTTGTGTAATTTACTCATAATTGTATGTTCCATTCAGATTGAACTTAATAAGTGGGGGTTGATCCAATTTCTAACCCCCAGGATCTGCCAAATAAAGATGCAGATTAATCCCTGCGCCAAACTAGCCCGAAAAGTTCATTAAAGGATCGAAGCATGCTCATGCAGAAAAAAGGAAAAATAAAAGGGAGAAGAAGGATAACATGTGCTGCTCCTAATGTTTGGTACAAAGAGAATCATTACGCATTGGGCATTACTGCTGTATGACTCATCAAAATCGTAACAGAATAGAGACAGGGAAATACACTTTTGTTAAAATATCATAATTCTTTGAATTGCACAATACAATGGATATCTGACTTATGTGAATAAATGTAGTGGTGTTTGCCAAATAACAAGTATCAAGAACACACGATACCAAATGTTTATATGGGCTCAGTAAAAATACCTGAAATGTTAGGCAAGTATGAAGTGATTTTTTTTGGAAAAAAGAAGCTTGAAGTGAGAATTTTACATTAGTTCGATATTTATTTTATAAAACAAATTTCAAAGTTTGAAATTGATAATGCCCCTAAGATATGGAAAGTATTTCATGGAACAATATTTATTTCTTTGCATCAACTTTTTTTTCCAAAAAAAATAAGAAATACAATTGGAGCAATAAAGTAGTTGATTGTCTCCTAACTGAGCAGGTGAAATCGCGTTCTGCATACAAGTCATAAGAAAGATGTGCTCAACATATATTACACCAAGTAACTCATTAGTTGAACTTACTCTTGATATTATTCTAGCTCAATTACGAAAGCTGGAAGGTGGAATCTAAGTTAGCTTTCCATAGAGATCTAAGACAGATTCAAATTCCACTGCTTCTGAATGCATAAAAGAGGTGATGTTAGGACAAACGGCATCACAACAGAAACTTGAGATTCAAGGATTCTCGAGATATACAAGATTTCCTAAATTCTACCTCCAATCCAAACGCAGACACACTGTTTCTAATGTAAAAGTTCAGTCCGGATAGCTATTACAGTCTGATTTTTTAAGTGGATTCTAAAGTAAGCTTCATTTTTCGAATTAGATTTGCTAGAAAACAACTGCACCCATCTGCAGCTTTACAATACAACATTTCGAGTTCGATAAAAGTTGATTATGAGTCATTAAGCAAATGCGCCTCGTTCGAAACTCCACCAGAAGCTGACAGAGAAGCTTGGGGTGAGAGATCTCACATAATGCCACCACTTAGGTGGAATGTAGAGCATTTCACCTTCTGACAGGATGCAGTCCATAAACTCCAGATCCTTCACCCTTGGAAACTTTTTTACATCTGGATCATCAAGGTCAACCTATATGTCATGTCCATGACAAAGCGGAGTTAGTGATGGCTTCAAGAACATGCTTAATTTGCGTGAAGAGGAAGAGTCTGGATTTCAAATAATAATTAGAGTTGTGATTTTCTATTCGAAGGTTTTCAAAAAGCTCAATATCCATTGCTTCATTTTAAAAGAGGGCATACCTGACTTGAATTAGTCAACATGGATTCACTGTATGGATGCAATTCCTCTGATGCGGATGGAGGGTAGAGTCTAATGTACCTTTTACCGACAACCTGAAATCACAATAATGTCACCAACTAAGATGCACGCAAGTTATAAGGCCGACGATGAATAGTCGCAGACCCAAATTTGTGATCCACTAGTGGCCTCTTTGATTCATGAATAACATCGTCATAAATCGAAATGTGTAGTGCTTTTGTCACCTATTCTTGCAAAGTACCGCAAACATATAATGTCTCAAACTAAGACCAAATATCAAAGTTTTCAAGGATTTCACAATATTAAACTTAAGCATACTATGATTCACAGTCCTAAAGCATGTGCTACTCTTTTGTGAGAAATCACTCCTAGGGAGGTAGAAATTATTGTTTAGACGATTCAAATGTTCAGTAAATCAAAAGATATTTTTGAGAAGATTCTAAAAGGAGTTTCAATCAACAACAACAAAGTCTTTTCCCACAACTAAATAGATCGCTTACAGGGATTTTTTTGCATACATTCAAATCTATTTTGGGTCATTCTCAGGATTAAATCCAAATAACTCATTCTTGTGCGTCTCTCCCTCGACGTGTGCACTCAGGAACTCGTGTTGTAGACGTGGGCGGAGATCGTAGCAGAATAGACACTCATTCAAAAAAAAATATTAACAAGTATATATGATGGCCTGTCAATGGCGTGGGAGTTGAGCTCACAAACTGAAGTGTTCAATGCCAAGATCAAGCATACCTCAAATGGGAAATTTTACATGAAGGCTTATAAGAGTTTTAAGTCATCTCTTATATGTGTTAACTAGAAGAATAACCTTGAGTACTTACAAATGATTAACAAAGGCCTCGTTGGATAGAAATGATTGTTCAGACAATTAAATTGGCTAGTAATCAAAAGAGTTTATTGAGAAGATTCAAAAAGGAGAGTCAATATTCAACATAATAATAAATAGACGATCAAGACCTTTTCTTATATTAAGGATTGGCTATTCCAAACAAATCTAATTTGGATCATGCCATGGGTTAGATCCCCAAAAGTTGTAACTCTCATTCCATAATTTCTTTTATTTTCCATGACCCCTTTTACAAGACTCTTATTCTAATTTCACCAAAATTCAAACTAGAGCACTGAATGACCTTTTTTTGCACATGTCCAACCCACTTTAGCCATGTTTCTTTCGTTTTATATTCTTCAAGTACCACATCAACCTTTTATCTGGTGGGTAGTTGGTGTTGATACAACCATGCAAGAGGCATGCACCTTTGGGATCCTGGGTAGAAACTTAGATAGTCATAATCCCAACAATTACATTGGTTGGCGGACACGTTCTTTGGCACACCAAGGTGCTAACCTGATAGTGTTATTACCTGATATAATTTGTGGACAAGCCCAGTAGTCGTAACTGATAGTATAAGCTTCGCTTTTGTACATAGAGTTGGAACTTAGATCTTGGTTAATGTTGGCCATATTAATGGGTATTCCTAGCGATAGCACTATGAAGAG
This sequence comes from Ottelia alismoides, assembly GCA_037367405.1. Classification (NCBI taxonomy): domain Eukaryota; kingdom Viridiplantae; phylum Streptophyta; class Magnoliopsida; order Alismatales; family Hydrocharitaceae; genus Ottelia; species Ottelia alismoides. Next base: position 258,742 of record JAZKJV010005140.1, read on the forward strand.
ACATTCGAGATGTACAAGTACAGTAGTAATCGTACGTTCTTTCCGACTACACGAGTATCATCTCGGTGATCTGCTGCCCGAAATCATGCCCTAAGACATTGAGAACCTTTACCAATGAGTAGCAGACTTGGGCTGTTGCGATATTTTCACGTATTCGACACTTATCAGAGTCAAGAATCGATGGAGGGTGAGTCTGTAGCTTGTCGAGGTAGGCTTGCAGTTGTGTGCATTTTGAAAGAAGTTACGAAACTTCTCATCACGAAAATGCGGAAAATAGCAAATTATTTACCAAATGTTTTAGTGTTCATCGCATGAACTAGGAATTTCAGCACAACAAATTTATGCTTAGTGAAACCATTAACATAAGGAAACGATTTCCTAATATGGTTTCTTATTCTTATGAGTATTAAAAAGAGATCAGAGTTACCTCTTGAAGCGTGAGTTTCTAAGAGAAGAGAAGAATCAAGTCAAATATGTGTTTGCTTCTCTCGTGGGCATCATGATGAGTTGTGGGGCCTCCCACGAACTTTGATGTCGATTTCTTAAGCTTATCCACGCAAGGATGATCGAGCTCCTGATTTCGTTGCACAAAATCAATCCTTCCTACACGTATATGAGAGTTCCAAACTCTCAAAACTCCTCTTCTTCAACTCTCAAGGCAAGAGTATTTATGTGTAATGAAGCATGCTCTTGGAGAGAGGTTATGCCCTCCCTTATATATCAAGAGGAGATGTCTATGAAGAGTCTTACACTTTACAGTAGATGTCATCTCTCTATACCCTTGGATGTTAGATCAAAGGCAAGGATTAAATCCTTGTCCTTTAAGAAAGTGGACTTGAATTGTCTCTTTTAATTACCATCTAAAAATAAGCAACAACTTGTTGAAGTTGTTTGTTGTTGATGTTGTTGCTGCATTATCTTCATGATAATCTAATTATCATAATTAGTAATTTATGAGAGAACCTTCATAACTTATGAATCTTATTCATAAATCCAAACAAAGATGTCAATCCAATTTACATTTAAATTCCAATGTGAACCTATTCACATAAGTGCCTCGAAATGATTATATGATTTAAACTCATATGAATATTAATTATTATGAATCATTATTCATACTAATTAATGAATTATGTGAAATATATTCACAAAAAATACCCATAAAAAAAGAATATGATAATAATAATTATTGTCTCAATATTGACATCACATAGTACGAGTCCTAATCCAATTAGGATTAATGAAATACATGGTACGAGTCCTGAATCCAATTAGGACTCATGAGATACAAATGCAGATACTTGGAGATAATGTCGGGGAGATCATACTATCCACGTATAGTGACTTAAAATTTGGATAACTGTTTAATTTCAAGGTTTATACCAATTAGCAAAAATACATCCCTTATGAATGTTGAGCTCAAGCTAAAATAATTCACTCTATGTGAGCTCAACGAAAGGCATCACTCTCAATGAGCTGGAGAATGCATCAGTGAGTTGAACCCAACTTCCTAGACCATTTCTAATCATAGTCCAAACCAGTTGGAGTTTAGAAATGATCTCAAGGAGTGTATTTATTTCTATTTCCATAACCATTTATCTTTTCAACATTTTGATATTGAAATTGAACATGGATTTAAATGAGATGAGATTTAATCCAATTAAGTCTCAAATCCTTAATTTAATAAGCGAAGCTACTAAAATCCATCAAGTTTCATCATTCCTTTGGAATGGAAGTGTCATGATAGATGATCTACTAAAAAAATTTAACCATGAGTATTCCCAATAGTCATTCATTCTTCACGCTAGAAGACTCTGACATATTCGAAGTTCAAACCTGATTCGATTGTATTCTTCGTAACATATCGATAAATTTCTAATTCGATAATTGGACGACAATATTAATCATATACTTTCCAAAAGTATTATATTAATATCTCGAATTCGTATCTTATTTTATAAACAAGACGATCATGCATAGAATTCATTATGCCCCCAAATTATCTCACGAGTGAACTCTCGGTTCATAAAGTATGAACATGTATGATTCCTTTGAAAGATCAAACTTCTCAAATGTCTTCATAAGCACACCAACTTATCGGTATATGGACCTTGGTTAGGCTACCAACCTATGGGTTTGTCAAAGGTGCACACTCAGGCATATAGATGTATATAGGTCTCCGGTCAAAGGATGTGTGCCTGATCATGACAGTTACGATTCATGTTTTAGTTTATCTCGACCTCATCAAGTCAACTCTTTGACTTGATTATTCCAACACCTTCGAATCGCTATTCTTATGCAGGTGACCTGCATCAAGAAGTCAGTCAGAAAATCAGTCTTTAGAGAAAGATTGTCATCTCTTTCTCAGACTTGAGATCTTTATTGAATATCACATGTTAAAGTCAGTCGTATCTTTATAATTGTATGGTACTCAATTGCCTATAGTACATAACCCTAATAGTACAAAATGGCCTTAACATTAAGTGCATTCACAAACATTTATTTCAGATAGACATGATAAAATAATAGCTTTTATTGCATTAATGGATCGTCAATGTCTTACAAGTCCAACATTCTCCCACTAGCCCTTAGAGCCATTCATGTACAACTCTTAACCACATATTTATTATATGTTGGTCGAAGACATTTTGAGTCAATAGTTAGCAGATCGACAATGTTGTCGGTAGAGGCAACCTTGATGATCGTTATATCACTGGATATCCAGGATGATGTTATATCCTCTCCATACGTTTGCTTCTTTGATGCCATCAAAGTTCCTTCGCTTATGCTATGGCACCCGTGTTATCACAGAGCAACGAAATGGGAGATTCTGATGAGGAAAATACGCCAAGTTTCAAGATGAAATTGCGCAATCACACCTCTTTAGCAGCATTCGATGCAACTATGTATTCTGGTTCAATTGTTGAGTCGAATGTAGTGTCTTGCTTCTCCAACTCACAACACTAACATTCAACAAGAATAAGAACCCTAAAAGTTGACTTTCTATCATCCACGTCTGATTGGAAGTCCAAATCAGTGTATCCTAAGAACTGGATATCATTATCTCCACAAACCAAGACGTAATCTTGAGATCTTCTTAGGTACTTAAGATGCTCTTCATTGCAGTACAATGTTTCTCTCCATAGAAGGATTAGTAATGGTTTACCACTCCCATTGCATAGTAGATGTCTGATTTTGTATACGTCATGGAATATACCAAACTTCCTACAACCGACGCATAAGGGCATTCGTTCTTTCTTTTCCTCAATAGTTTGAGGAGTCATCCTTTTAGATAGGTGAAAACCATGTCTTAAGGGAAGGAAGCCTTTTTTGGAATTAGTCATATTAAATCTTTCCAAGATGGTCTTGATATATACTTGTTGTGATACTTTTCTCTATTTCTAAATAATTTCAAGTCCAAGATATAAGAGGTTTCTCTGAGATCTTTCATCTCAAAGGTATGGGACAACCAGATCTTAACATTGATCATCATCCATGTATCTTTCCCAATGATAAGAAAGTTTATCTACATAAAGCACAATGAACACGATGACATTCCAACTATGCTTCTTGTACACACAAAGTTCATTCGGAATCTGAACGAAATCATAATCCTTTATGGTTTCATCGAATCAGACGTTGCAGCTACGAGAAGCTTGTTTGAGCCCATATAAATGGATTTCTTTAGCTCGCACACTTTACCTTTCTCAGCTATGAAACCATGAAGCTGCTCCATGTAGATATCCTCTTCAAGGTATCCATTGAGGAATGATGTCTTGGTATTCATCTGCCAGATATCATAGTCAAGTTGTGCAACTATAGCAAGCAATGCCATGATGCATTTAAGCATGGCCACAGGAGAGAATGTCTCATTGTAATCGATGCCTTCTCTCTGTGCTATTCCTTGACTACGAATCGTGCTTTGAATGTCTTTACCTTCCCATCGAATCCCCTCTTACTCTTGAAGATCCATTTGCACACAATGGGTTTGACCTCTTTGGGTGGATCTTTGAGGGTCCATATACCATTCTTGTGCATGGAATCTATCTTAGACTTCATTGCTTGCATCCAACTATCCATGTCACGACCCAAAGCTTTATCGAATGAAGTTTGATCATCACAGACTCTTTTAATACATGGAATATGTACCTTTCAAGTTGTCTCACAATGCTAGAACTCTTTCTAAGAGCTATGGTCGTGTCAATTTCAATTATATCTTTAGTTTCTAGTGTAGGAACTTCATCGGTCTCGCTAGACTCGATTGGTTCCTTCAAAATGACAAAGCCTTCTCCTACTATAAGTAAGGTCAGCTATATGGATTCTTTTCAAATCCATGTTGAAAGATTCGACTATTTTTTACGATGGTTGTCGACAATCTAATGCAACCTCTACAAGAGGGGGATTTGAACCTTGATCGTTGTGGTGGTAGGCACAATGCACTATTACCTGACCATTTGAAGAGGTTCATTGCTTAACTTCATTATTTTCCAGAAATTTTCTTGTTGTCGATTGATTCCTTAAATTCATTATTTTCTTGCTTTCTAAGGAATTCATCTTCCAAAAATTTGACGTCTCTAGAAACAAATACCTTTTGAGTCTCATGATCGTAAAGTTGGTATCCAATATCATTCTTTATGTATCCAGTGAACTAGCACTCTCTAGTGTGAGATTCCAACTTGATTGCATCTCACAACCCCCAAATCTTCAAGTGTCGTATACTCGGCTTGGTACCATATCAAAGCTCATGAGAGACTTTAAGTACATATTCAGATGCAAATTTGTTTAAGACATAGACTATAGTCTCTATAGCATGTCCGCAGAAACTAAGAAGTAACTTTGCATTACTCATTATTGATCTCACCATGTCCAACATGATTCTGTTGCGTCCCTCTCCAACTTCGTTGAGTTGAGGAGTACCTAAAGGAGTGAGATTGGAAATAATTCCTCTCTCCTTAAGGTATTCTTCGAATTCATCTGAGAGGTATTCGCCACCTCGGTCAGAAGGAAATCGTTTTATCTTCATTTCGACTTGGTTTTCAACCAAAGCTATGAACTCTTTGAACTTTTCAAAGGTTACATATTTGTGACGTAATATGAAGACAAAACCATACCGTGAATGATCATCAATAAAGGTCACATAATATCTATAGAGATAAAAGAATGAATTGTGTTATTGACGAGAGCCTAGGATTCTATTATATAGGAGAGAAACCTGTTGGGCAAATTACATGAAGAAGACAAAGAAAATATAAATTACAAAAATAAAATAATATAAAAGATAACTAATATCTCAACACTCTCCCTCAAGCTAGAGCGCAGATATCAAACAAGCTTAGCTTGGAGCAGCATCTCTGGTAAGGCGCTCTAGCTAAGGCCTTAGTAAGTACATCTGTTGTCTGGTCTCCAAAGCTGACGTGAGTCGTGGCGATGAGAGCCTTTTGTATCATGTCACGAGTGTGGTGACAATCCACCTCTATGTGTTTGGCCCTCTCATGGAAGGCATGTTTGTTTGCAATGAAAAGAGCAGCCTGGTTGTCATATTGGAGGTGAATGGGAAGAAGCACCTCCATAGTCAGGTCAGTAAGAATAGATCTGACCCACATCATCTCTGTGCTAGCCTGCGCTATAACCATGTATTCTGACTCAGTACTAGATCTGGCAACCACGGTATGCTTCTTTCTCTTCCAAGATACCAGGGAATTCACTATGAACATTGTGAAGCCTGAAGTAGACTTCTTGTCCTTGGGACACCCAGCATAATCTGCATCTACACATGTTGTAATTGAAAGGGTTGTATATACGCTGAATAGAAGTCCAGTATCAGGTGATGTTTTTAGATACCTCGGAATCACATGGACTGCATCCATATGTGCATGCATGGGTTGTTCCAGAAACTAACTCACTTTGCTCATGGCAAAGGATATATCTAGCCTGGTAATGGTCACATACAGGGGCTTGCCAACCAGCTCCATGTACCTCCTCTTGTTGACCTCCTCAGTGTCATCGTCATAGAGCTTCATGCACGAGTCCATAGGAGTAGTGGCAGGTCTACAATTTGTCATGTCTGTCTCAGAAAGAAGATATGTAATGTACTTCCTGTGGGTCATCATAAAACCTCGTTGGTTCCGGGCAAACTCCAGTCCAAGGAAGTAGCGTAAACTACCAAGGTCCTTGGTCACAAACTGTTGACATAGGAAATCCTTAGAAACCTAAATGTCATGCTTGTCATTTCATATAACAATGATATCATCAACATAGACAAGAATGACAACCGTACCTCTCTGAGTCTTGTGCACAAACAGAGAGTGAATGGCAGTCGATCGCACAAACCCATGTTGCTCTATCAAATCCGAGAGCTTCTGGAACTATGCTCTTGGACTCTGCTTGAGGCCATAAATAGCCTTGTGTAGCCTATAAATCTTTTGACACCCCTCTCAGCAGCAAACTCAGGTGGTTGTTGCATGTAGACCTCCTCTTGTAGATCACCATATAGAATAGCACTCCTCGCATAAAGCTGATAGAGGGGTCAATCTCATGTCACAGCAACAGACAGAAGAATACACATAGTAGAATATATGGCAACTAGAGAAAAAGTATCATGATAGTCCACCCCATATGTCTAGGTGAACCACTGTGCCACAAATCTCGCCTTGTAGCGATCCACACGACCATCTGCACAGTCTTTCACAGTGAACACCCAATTGCACCCAACAATGGATGCGCCAACTGGAGCTGAAACAAGACTCCAAGTGCCACGCGACTGTAGCGTGACCATCTCCTCCTCCATGGATAGATACCACTGACTATCCTGAAGAGCCTCCTAATATGTCCAGGGTATCTCCATGGCTGATAGTGTCAAGGTATATCTTCTGAAAGTCTGCTCAAGGAAACATGGACTGTAAGAGGATATGTAGCATATGTGCGTCTCTGCTTTAGCAGAGCAATTGACGCATTAAGATCATCAACCATGTCATGAACCCGTAAGTTTCCCTCTTGAGAGGGTATCTGCTCATCCTGTAGTGACTCATGTTGCACAAACAACTCAGTAGTGCCATCAGTAGAAACAATGTGCTCATTACATACCTGAGGCATGTTGGATGATGGGGAAGACCTGTGAGCAAGAGGAACATAGCGAGACCTGCGAGTAAACACATGTGGCAAAATCTGAGTCAATGTAGGTGGTGGTGGTGGTGGATTGGGCGGTGGTTGAGCAGGAGTAGGTGTAGGTGGTGGTAGCACTTTAGGAGAAGGAGGAGGCATGTAGATCTCGTCATCAGAGTCTGACTGGGCCAGCATGTCGCATGTAGGAGAGAAATACATGATTGACTCAAAAAATGTAACATCAGCACTGACAAAGTATTTCCGTCGAAGCGGATTAAAGCAACGGTATCCCTTTTGGGTATGAGAGTAGCCAACAAAAACATACTTGACAACTCTGGGGGAGAGCTTGTCACGACTAAGAGAAAAATCATGAACAAAGACTACATATCCAAACACATAAAGTGTGAGGGAGAATAAATCCTTCTCAGGAAACACAATCGAGAAAGGGCTACAGATCCAAATACACCGAGTCAATGTAGGTGGTGGTGGTGGACTGGGCGGTAATTGAGCAAGAGTAGGTATAGGTGGTGGTAGAATTGTAGGAGGAAGCATGTAGATCTCGTCATCAGAGGCTGATGGGGACAGTCTATTGCCTATAGGAGAGAAATACATGACTGACTTGAAAAATGTAACATCACACTGACAAAGTATTTCCGTCAAAGCGGATCAAAGCAACGGTACCCGGAGAGCTTGTCATGACCAGGAGAAAAATCATGAACAAAGGTCGTTGGAAGAAAAATAAGACATACTATTGAAGGGATCTCAGGGCTCTCTTATATAGGAGAAAAGCCATGGGTTAATTTAATGAGTGATACACGAAGAAAACATAAAATATAACTTAGATACTAAGAGATACAATTATCTCAACACTCCCCCTCAAGCTGGAGCATAGATATCAATCATGCTCAGCTTGGAACAACACCTCTCAAATGGACCTCTGGTCAGGGCCTTGGTGAAGATGTCTGCCGTCCGATCTCCTGTGGAAATATGAGAGGTAAATATAAGACCTTTCTAGATCATATCTCTAGTGTAATGACAATCCACTTCGATATGCTTTGTCCGTTCATGAAAAGCATGGTTATTGGCAATAAACAAAGCTGCTTGATTATCACATAGAAGCTTCATGGGAATAGAAACCTCAACAGTAAGGTCGGTCAATACTGATCTGACCTACATCATCTCTGCACATCCTTGTGCCATAGCCCTGTATTCAGATTCCGCACTAGATTTAGTCACCACTGTCTGCTTCTTGCTTTTCCATGAAACCAGTGAGCTGCCAACAAAAATAGCAAAGCCGGATGTGGACTTTCTATCTTTGGGGCATCCTACATAATCTGCATCTGCACATGCTGACACATCAAGAGATGGATCTCTACTGAATATGAGGCCCGAACCAGGTGAAGCCTTCAAATATCTCAAGATCATATGGACAACATCCATATGCACCTTCCTGGGCTGCTCCATGAACTGACTGACTTTGCTTACTGCAAAAGCAATGTCCGGTCTGGTGATGGTAACGTATAAGAGCTCCCCAACAAGCTCCCTGTATCTTCTCCTGTCGACTTCCTCTGTGTCCTCATCATATAGTCTCACACTTGCATCCATAGGAGTGGTAGCAGGTTTACACCATGTCATACATGTTTCAGAGAGAAGATCCATAACAAATTTCCTCTGATTCATTACAAGGCCACGCTGGTTCCTGGCGAATTCCAACCCAAAGAAGTAACGAAGATTGCCAGCGTCCTTAGTCACAAACTGTTGACCAAGAAATTCCTTGGCAGTATGAATGCCCTGCTCATCATCTCCTGTAATAACAATATCATCCACATAAACAAGAATAGCCACAGTACCTTTTTGTGTCCTTTGAACAAACAGTGAGTGGTCCGCAGTGGACCGTATAAACCCCTATTGCTCTATCAGTTCTGATAGCTTTTGGTACCAAGCTCTTGAACTCTGCTTCAGGCCATAAATCGCCTTATGAAGCCTGCACACCTTCTGGGTCTCCCCCTCAGTAGCAAATCCTGGTGGTTGTTGCATGTATACTTGTTCCTGTAGATCCCTATAGAGGAATGCGTTTTTCACATCAAGCTGGTATAGAGGCCAGTCCCGCGAAACGGCAACAGAGAGAAGAATACGTAGTGTCGAGTGTCTTGCTACTGGAGAGAAGGTGTCTCGATAGTCCACACCATAGGTTTGAGTAAATCCTCGAGCCGCAAGCCTTGCCTTGTAGCGGTCCACAGTGTCATCTGCCCTCTGCTTAACCGTAAATATCCATTTGCAGCTAACAACGGAGGCACCTGGTGGAGCAGAGACAATGCTCCAGGTGCCATGTGACTGTAGGGCCGCCATTTCTTCTTCCATTGTAAGTCGCCACCTATTGTCCTGAAGTGCCTCTTGATATGTCCGTGGGATATTGAGTGTTGATAGTCCCACCACAAACTTCCTGTAATCTGCGGAAAGGTGATCCAAGGATACATGCGCAGCAAGAGGGTACGTGGCACATTGGCGACGAGATTTTCGTAGGGCAATAGGTATCTCCAAATCATTAGCGTCATCATCCTCTGGAATCAACGTATCCTGTGTAGCATTTAAATTGCCAGTGCCATCAGTAGAAATAATATGTTCCTGACGTACCTGAGGCATGGTGGATGATGTCGACAGCACATGAGCAGAGGGGCGAGTAGAAGACCTGCGAGAATAAACATGGGGTAAAAACGTGGACGTGGTGGAAGGAGGCGGAGGTGGAGGTGGAGGAGGAGATGATCGAGGAGCATCACAAGGAGCTTGGGAAGGAGAAGATGGAGGTGGGGGAACCACCACATCCTCTCTAGAGCCAGCATGGGACAACCTGTCACCTGTAGGAGAGAAATACATAATAGACTCAAAAAATGTAACGTCAGCATTCACGCAGTATTTCCTTCCAACAGGATCAAAACATCTATACCCCTTTTGAGTACACGAATAACCAACAAAGACACATTTGACAGCTCTAGGAGAGAGCTTGTCCCGACCAGGAGTAAAGTCGTGAACAAAAACAATTGATCCAAAAACCCTGGGAGGAAGAGAGAAGAATTCTTTCTCGAGAAATGCAATCTGGAAGGGTATCTTCTCGCCAAGAATAGTGGAAGGCATACGATTCACCAGGTGGCAAGCGGTGAGAACTGCATCTCCCCAGAAAGAATGTGGAGTACGACTGTGAATCAACAAGGTTCTTGTGACGTCAAGAAGGTGCCGATGTTTACATTCGACCACACCATTTTGCTGTGATGTATAATTGTAAGAAGTCCGATGAACAATACGCAAAGACCTGAGAAATTCTGCTAGTTGTAATGTAGAGAATTCCAAAGCACTATCAGTACGAATGAATTTGACATTGGCAGAGAAAATATCATTAGCTTCAATAAGAAAAGTCTTAATCATAGAACCTGCTTCAGACTTATGTTTTAACAAAAATATCCAAGAGAGTCTAGAATAATCATCCACAACAACCATATAAAAATGATGCCCCTGATGATCAAGAACACGACTCAGAACCCAAATGTCAAAATGAAACAACTCGAAAGACCGACGACTAGTACGACTCAGACGACTCAGAAAAGAGGAACGATGATGTTTCCCCAGTTGACAAGCTTCAAAGTTCAATGCAGTACGAGTAGATACTTGCGAAAGAACCCTTATCATCTTTTGAAGAGGCAAGTGACCAAAACGAAGATGCCACGTGAAAGGAGAAACAGGTCCAGAGGGAATAGAGGCTACTCCAGCACATGATGGAACTGTAAGCTTATACAATCCTCTCTGCTCATGACCATGAATAATCATCTTGCCAGTTAGTATGCTTGAAACATAAGAGAAGAGGGGTCAAATATGGCACGACAGTTTAAATCTTTTGTAATTCAACTAATAGACAAAAGATTCATTTGAAAATCTGGAGCATGTAAGATGTTCTGAAGACGTATAAAAGGTGCTAAAACAATCTCTCCCTTACCAACAATGAGTACCCGAACTCCATTGGCAATGATCACGATCGCCCATGAGGAATAAATATGTAAGAGGTAAATTGCGTCCGACTCTACACATATGATGAGACGCTCCAGAATCCATTATCTAATCTGTCACATCAGAATTGCTACTACTGGTAAACACATAAGGAATACCTGAGGAACTGGACAATGCTCTGGCGGTGGCCGCTGCATCTGATGGACCTGCATTCTGAGGCACAGGGGTGGTCACCATTTCTCGAAGTCTCGAGACTAGATCATCAAAACGTGTATCTGCAGTAGGGGTTGGTGAAGAATTTGTCTGCTCAGCAATGCGTGCAGACGTTGGATATCTATGCTTCTGAAAGCATGTCTCCTCCGACTGTCCAGGACGATGGCAATAGGAACATGGACCTCTCTGACGTCCACCACCTCGCCCACGAGGGCCATGACCACGAAACGGTGGCGAGCCTCCGCGTCCTCGAGAAGCGGCCATAGCCGAGGATGTCGTATGTGGCATAGTAGTAGGCGGGATATTAATCCTGTTCAGTCGTTTGTAGACCTCCTCCATTGGTGGTATGTTCTCGCCGGTCAGAAGTTATGTACGAGCAGCATCGTACTCTGAGTCAAGGGATGACAAGAAAACACCAGCCATAGTGGCATTCCTATATGCCTATTGTTGTTCCACGCTGGTAGTAATAGACATGAAACTGTGTAGTCATTCAAACATGCCCCGCAGATGTGAGAAGTTGGTATGGAGAGGTCGACCATTCTGCTTAGTCGAGAAAATGTCAAACTGAAGTTGGAGAATCTTGCTTTCATTCTTTGTTTGCCCGTAAGTAGCAGCCAGTATGTCCCACATGGCCTTTGAAATTGGCAGATTTACAATATCATTAGCAATCTATGTGCTAAGAGTCCCAGAGAGCCAGATACGAGCATAGGCATCATCTTGCATCCATGATGCATTTGCCCCAGTCTTGTCCGTCGGTTTCGAGTCAGTCAGAATATGTTTCTTGTTATGGCATTAAATTAGGGTACGAAACTGCATGGACCATAACTGTGAACCCCTCAGGATCCAGATATCCGTTAATCACACAATCGCACTATTATTCACATGAGATCGCATGAAGTTACAGAAAAGCAGGGAAAATTTTTCGCGCGGCTAATTATCCACATGACATTCACATCCACAACATAACCACAAAGTAAAAGAGATACAATTGGCACCAAAATTCCTTTTCATTAATATTCATATCCATTTACAACTTGCACAAGCATCTTCCATATTACAACATATATCCCAAGTGATACAAAAGAGATAGCATTTACATCACCATCTGAACAAAAACTGAGACAAGTAATTCATACCGTCTAGTGTATACTCTGTCTCCAGGAAGCATGTATAGCTACTGAACGGCTACTGAACTGCAGGCTGTTTGCCTGCCAAACACATTAGGAAAGAAGAGGCGCCAGCCATTGCTGGTATCTCCCAAAAACTTATAAAAAAATAACTAGACATTTAATATGTGCAAAAGCAGGCAAGTAGAATGGTGGTACCAGTAAAATCTACATCTACTTGCGTAAGTAAAAAGGGGTTTGTTTGTAATGCATTTTTAATGATTTCTCCAAAACCCAACATTTTCCCACATATGACACATTTATTTTGTAGTTGAATATTCATGAGTAAGAGTATAAACATATATATCATTTTCTCGCATTCTCAACTTTTGATCATAACCTCTCCAAATCTTTACTTCAATTGATTCAGATATAGCTCCAGATGATGTAGATATAGATATGGATGATCTAAATGTAGAATCGTCAAGTCTGTTGGCGAGGTAAACTCAAGCGGTGAAGAAGCCTACAAATGGCTCTTCCGTCCCGCCCTCTAATTGGAAGCGCGGTCCAATAGAGGGATAGGTCTACTCCCAAACTACGCCACTGAGACGGGTGAGAGGGACTCCCTAGAAAAGTCACTCTAGAAACCTGCCTGACTAGTACAGGCGAACGAGCTCGTACGAAAAACTGAAAAAAACAGGATCCCCCGCCTGGGTATCTTAATAGACAGGGTTAGCGGAACTGGTCTAAAGTCAGGATCCCAACGAGGCATAAAAACACTGCGAGCTCGCGTAAAAATCGAAAGAGGACTGGGATCCTAGACCCGCGCACTTGGCGGTCGCTGCCCAAACTGGGCTTCCTATCTTCTGCCCAGGTGAGGGTCACCGCGCCCTCGCACAGTCAGGTGTAAAGATCACCATGACTGGCACAATTGATTATCAATCATCACTTTTTCATCAATACTTATTTAATTTATCACTCTTTCCTCAATTTCTTATGTGGTCAATCTTTACAGATCTAGATATCTTGTTAATAACTATTATCAAGAGTGATCAATATTTAGAAGAGTATACCTAAAGGATGATTTCAAAAAGATGATCAATTCTTCGGGTTACAAGTCATTATTTTTCAATCATGAGATTATGAACCATTCATAGATCTGTGTCTAAGTTTAATTCTACACCAGGTTATCCACACATATATCTTTCATTATTAATTCTTATTAAACCAATTATTTGGGCCAACATCCAATAAATGGTATTTGCACCATAATGTAGTCTCCGTTGTAGGCAAACACTATATATATATATATTTGACGTGATCCCAAAACTTCAAAATAGTCCTGGCATGTCCGTGTATATTTTTGGTATAAGATCTTCTACCTAAAGATAATTCCATTTGATGGATGGAGAGACACATACTAATATATAAAGCATGGAGTTTGGACAAAGTTAGAAGCTCTCGGCATTCAATGGTGTGAGCCAAGGAAAAATTGGTGAATTCTAACCATTTGTATAGTACAAACTAGAAAAGAAAGTATATTCTATCCTCTGAATGCCTCCAAACATAATGGACAGAGGCTATCATTGATGTGCATAACCTTGGCTCAAAAGACTTCATCTATATCCAGTCCCTTGTGAAATAAACCCAAGAATCTATAATGCAAGATGGCAAACTACAGCATCAGATTAGCTTTTATTCTCGAGATGAAGCCCCAGTTAATGATCCAAATAGGGGATAGGGAGGACCCCTATTGGCCTTCTTTACAGTGAAGTGGTATCCCCAACATCACAAGTCATTGCTCTCACATGTGTCGTCCCACTTAGTAAGCACTTATGTTAGGTTGAAGAAATCCTGAAATCATTATTCGGACAAACCGGTAACAAGTTCTGTAATCAAAATCATGTAACCACTAGACAATGGGTAAGAGACAATACAAAGAAATGTGGAAAATCATCACAAAAATCTCCTTTTCCTGTATAATTATCCTTCCAAGATTTCCACTTCTGACCACTCTTTTTTTTAGAGTGGTCTCATCTTTGGTAGAAGATAATGATTCCTTTTTTTTTTAAATATAGAGCGTATGATTAACCTTTGAAATAGATAGGATAGAGCCTACATTCTAAATTTAGCATAAAAGCCCTTCGTGGAGTCAACAACCAAAATTCAAAATAGAAAATAAAACAACAATTGGGACCAAAACCCATCCAAAATTTCTACCCTCTTTCCTGGATCAAAGGTTGAGACAGGGAACCCAACATCATTTTTTTTATCATGAGATGTATTGTCTCTCTCATGTTCCTTATGCCAATCACCATCACTTTCTTTGGCACCACAGTGATCTTATGCAGTGATTCACTCTCTAAAATCATAGAACCAAAATGTAGAACAAATTTTTACATATAGAAGTAAAAAAGAATGGGTAATATATGCAAACAATGTATATGACATTTGAGAAGCATGCACCGTATGCTGTGTATTTTATGCCACAATATTTAGTAATATGATTATATAAAAACAATATTTTGGATTGTGTTCATACAATATATTTGTATACAGTAAAGGAACGAAATGCATTTGTGAAGTAGATCCAATTGTAAAAACTTTAATTCAAAGAAATATAACAAGTAATTAGCGATTTCCAGTAAATCTGATCAGAAGAAATAAAAATCAGATCCAAGATTTTTCAATTTGACAGTTTAATTTATGGATAATTCCAAGATCTCAAGCAAATCAGGGATTTTTTTTTCTAGAATACATGCATGGCAGCAAAATGGAATGGTTGGGGATTGTACCTCTAGATTGCTTCAAGTTGGAGAATCAAGAGTGGCATGTAGCAGTCCAATTTGCATGGAAGAGGCTGTAGCTGGAAGGGGTTTGGAAGGGGGTAACAACAACTCTATCGGCTGGGAATGTAGGAAGAATTTGGGGTATTATGGTGGTATTTATAAGGGAAAGAAGAGCTTAGCAATATGCTAAATGTAATGGGAATACAAGCCAAGTGTTGTGTAATTAAAGAGCCAAATGGGCTGAGAAAGAAGGGCCATAAAAACACGGCTGGAGTGTGTTTCTTCTAGACTGTGTGTACTGTAGCAGATTTTAAATATATATTTTAAATTCAAAAAAAACTCTTTATTTGACATACTTTAAAAATCGACCATACGCGCACCTCGGGCCTCGGATTTTGACGCGAAGTATCTCGATTTGATCGTCTCGGGATGACGATCAATTTGAGTACAATATTGATATACTTCCGATCGAGTTTTGAATAGCCGAAATTTTCGGATACGGTTTTTGTTTGAGATTAAATTTTGTAATTTAAAAATATCAAACGACCTCCGATTGACGAACGGTCGATTCCGTTGGTTTTGTTTCGTCGAATCGGATCTAATGACGGTCTCGATTCGTTTTGCGGTTTCCGAATTTGCGTCGCGGCTTTTTCACAGCACGCATTACGAAGCGACCGATTTTTGGTCAATTTCGCCCGAACAACTTTTGATTCACAATCAGCTGATCGTTTTAAGTTGTTTGGTATTGACCAACAACTTTATTGGGTTGATCGGACCCAAATCGGATCGGGTCCGGGTTTGATTGGAAACCGGATGTTACAATTATAAAAACCTCAAAGGGAGTCTCGTCCTCGAGACTCGAGTCAAGGTCATCATGTATCTAGTTTGAATCACATATGGCCATAAAAACCTCAAAGGGTTTTGAACCCATAAAAACTTCAAAGAGAAAATAAGCCATATATTTTAACATATATCTAATTACAAACGCTTGTTTTGCTCATTACCTCAGAAAAGTTGCAGGTATCATGCCCGCATGTCGACTTTGGTTTCTCATGTCGCCACTTCGACTCCATGACAATGCCACAAAACTTTGATCAATGAAATATCTTTGCTGCGAAGCTTCTTTACAGCACGGTCAAGTATCTGGACGGGTCTCTTCTCGTATGTCAAATCAGGCTCCACGTCTAAATTCTCGTAACTGATGACGTGTCGAGAATCGTGTACATACTTCCTCAAGTTGGATACATGCAATACATCGTGAATGCGAGAAAGATATGGAGGAAGAGCTACTCGGTATGCCACCTTTCCCACACGAGCCAGAATCGCGAAAGGCTCAACATGTCGCGGTGCTAGTTTGCCACGAACACCGAATCTCTGTATTCCCTTCGTAGGAGATACACGGAGAAATACCCAATCTCCCACTTGTAATTTACATGAATGTCATTATATGAAATTTATGTTGAATATGTTTAATTCATAATTGAATGGATGAAGAGAAAATAATTGGATTACCTGGAACTCCAAATCTCTTCTCCGACGGTCTGCATAGCTCTTCTGGCGGCTTTGTGCTGTCAAAAGCCTCCGTCTCACAGATCAACAGCTCTCGCAGTCTCCTCCAAAAGATCTACGGAATATAAAGCATGATCGCCTACCTCACGCCAACTGAGAGGTGTGAGGCATCTCCGCCCATATAGGGCTTCGAATGGTGCCATTCCAATACTGGAGTGATAGTTGTTGTTGTACGTGAATTCCACCAAAGGCAAATGGTCCTTCCAGGACCCTTTCCACTCCAAAGTGCATGCGCGAAGTAGATCCTCAAGCGTCTGAATGGTGCGCTCACTCTGCCCGTCTGTCTGCGGATGATAAGCAGAACTCATCTTCAGCTCTGTCTGTAGTGCTGACATGAACTGATGCCAATAATGAGATGTAAATCTCGAATCCCTGTCAGACACCACCTCTCGTGGTATACCATGCAGCCTGATAATGTTCTGCACATAGAGCTTGGCCAATCTAGATGGAGTGTAAGTCGTGTTGACAGGTATGAAATGGGCTGACTTGGTCAACTTATCAACAACGACCCAAATGGAATCATGGCCTCCTGGCGTCTTCGGCAGACACGTGACAAAACCCATAGAAATGCACTCCTATTTCCACTCAGGAATGGGGAGAGACTGCGGTAATCCTGGCGGTCTCCTGTGCTCAGCCTTGACCATCTGACAGGTCATGCATCTGCTAACATGTAACGCCACATCGTGCTTCATTCTATCCCACCAGAAATATCGACGCAGATCACGGTACATCTTTGTACTGCCTGGATGGATAGATAACCGTGAATTGTATGCCTCATCCAGAATGTCTCTGCGAAGCTGCTCGTCATTGGGTACAACGACCCGTCCTGCCTTCTATAAAATAGACTCCATCACAATAAAGTCAACAAATTCATCCTTAATGGTGCGCATGTATCTGTCTCGAATCCAAGGATGTCTTCTGTCCCTCTACAATACGATCCCAAAGACTACAGTATCGTGGAGGCACGGCGATAGAAATAGATGCGCTCTCCTGAGGATGTCAATCGCTCAAAACTGCAAACGTATCCCATGTATATAGCCAGTTCGCCGTACCATCAGCATGCACTCTCCTGCTAAGTGCATCAGCCACCACGTTTACCTTACCGGGATGGTAAGAGATCGTGCAATCATAATCCTTTAGCAGCTCGAGCCATCTGCGTTGTCTCATGTTCAGCTCCTTTTGATCAAAGATGTACTTTAGGCTTTTGTGATCCGTGAAAATCTCGAAGTTCACCCCATATAGATAGTGGTGCCAGATCTTTAAGGCGAAGACAACTACCGCCAACTCTAAGTCATGTGTGGGGTAGTTCCACTCGTGCGGTCTCAACTGCCGTGATGCGTTAGCAATCACCTGTCCTCTCTGCATCAACACTGCTCCTAAACCTTCTCCAGATGCATCTGCGTATACTGCATAGTCCTGAGTGCCTGAAGGAAGAGCAAGAATAGGCGTTGTAGTCAACCTCTCCTTCAGTGTCTGGAAGGCCTGCTCACATGAATCGTCCCAAATGAATGGAACTCCCTTCTGCATCAGTCGTGTCAGAGGACGAACAATGCATGAAAATCCGCTGACAAAGTGTCTGTAATAGCATGCTAATCCGAGGAAGCTCCGAATCTGTGTAACTGTCTTGGGCTGCTCCCAAGACATGACTGCCTCAATTTTCGCAGGATCAATTGCGATACCTGCTCCGGAAATGATGTGCCCCAAAAATGAGACCTGGGATAACCAGAACTCACACTTGCTCAACTTGGCATATAGCTTGTGCTCTCGCAATGTGTCCAAAACAATCCGTAGATCATTCTCATGATCCCATTCATTCCGTGAATAGATGAGCACATCATCGATGAACACCACTACAAACTTGTCCAAGTATGGACGGAAAATACGGTTCATCATATCCATGAAAGCCGCAGGTGCATTGGTGAGCCCAAACGACATCACCACAAACTCGTAGTGTCCATAGCGAGTTCTGAAGGCTGTCTTCGGAATATCCGACTCGCGAATCCTCAGCTGATGGTAGCCTGAGCGAAGATCGATCTTCGAGAAAACTGAAGATCCCTGAAGCTGGTCGAACAAATCATCGATGCGTGGCAAAGGATAACAGTTCTTCACCGTTCTCTTGTTCAGCTGCCTGTAATCGATGCACAGTCTCATGGATCCATCCTTCTTTTTGACAAATAGAACCGGAGCACCCCAAGGTGAAGTGCTCGGTCTCACGAATCCCAAATCAAGTAACTCCTGCAACTGCACCTTCAGCTCTCTCAACTCAGTTGGTGCCATACGGTAAGGAGCCATCGAGATCGGCTGGGTGTCTGGTAGTAATGTGATCTCGAACTCGATCTCTCTCAGGAAGTAGTCCTAGTAGCTCATCAGGAAAAAAATCTGGATATTCAGATACTACTCGGATGTCTTGTATCATCGGCTCCTGATCAGACACCGCCCGAACAAATGCAAGGTAGATCGCAACCCTGATCGACAAGTCGTTGTGCTCGCAGCATTGAGATGTACTCCATGGTGGAGTCATGTATAGTACCCTTAAAAGTGAACTCGGGTAGATCTGGATTCTGAAGATAACCGTCTTCCTAAAGCAATCAACAAGTGCATGATGAGCGGATAACCAATTTATGCCCAAAATCAAGTCGAACTCATCAAACTGCAGAAGTAGACAATCTGCGATCAACCCATGACCGCCAATCAATACGAGCAAGTGCCTAACTATCAGGGAAATGATAAACAACTGGCCACCTGGCCCTTGGATGTGATATGGGGAAGAAAGAGTCTCAGCGACTTTACCTAAAGAAGCAAGTAGTCTCGAAGCAAGGAAAGAATGTGTCGCTGCAGAATCAAATGGAACATGGAAAGCTCGATAAGAGCGGTCAGTATGTGTTCTAGCTGGTCAGTCTCCTGGCCTGGTCGGGATGTCATGGTTCTGCATGAGAACCATAATTAGTCGTAAAAGTACCATTTGGAGATACTTATAATATATGTTTTTTCTCTTCTTGGGATATAATATGAAAATTAATGAAAATGGTGGCATCTGTGGTTATTTAATTCGAATGTCATATTTCCCTCCTCAGACTCGCGACAAGTTGGGAGACTGTCTCCATCTGAGAACTTAATGCGATCGGAATAGTAGTACTGCGAATGTGCGTATCGAGATACCACTGCTCTGATACCAAACTGTGAACCCCTCAGGATCCGGATACCCGTTAATCACACAATCGCACTATTATTCACATGAGATCGCATGAAGTTACAGAAAAGCAGGGAAATTTTTTCGCGCGGCTAATTATCCACATTACATTCACATCCACAACATAACCACAAAGTAAAAGAGATACAATTGGCACCAAAATTCCTTTTCATTAATATTCATATCCATTTGCAACTTGCACAAGCATCTTCCATATTACAACATATATCCCAAGTGATACAAAAGAGATAGCATTTACATCACCATCTAAACATAAACTGAGACAAGTAATTCATACCGTCTAGTGTATATTCTGTCTCCAGGAAGCATGTATAGCTACTGAGCGGCTACTGAACTGCAGGCTGTTTGCCTGCCAAACACATTAGAAAAGAAGAGGCGTCAGCCATTGCTGGTACCTCTCAAAAATTTATAAAAAAATAACTAGACATTTAATATGTGCAAAAGCAGGCAAGTAGAAAGGTGGTACCAGTAAAATCTACATCTACTTGCGTAAGTAAAAAGGGGTTTGTTTGTAATGCATTTTTAATGATTTCCCCAGAACCCAACATTTTCCCGCATATGACACATTTATTTTGTAGTTGAATATTCATGAGTAAGAGTATAAACATATATACATTTTCTCGCATTCTCAACTTTTGATCATAACCTCTCCAAATCTTTACTTCAATTGATTCAGATATAACTCCAGATGATGTAGATATAGATATGGATGATCTAGATGTAGAATCGCCAAGTTTGTTGGCGAGGTAAACTTAAGCGGTGAAGAAGCCTACAAATGGCTCTTCCGTCTCGCCCTCTAATTGGAAGCGCGGTCCAATAGAGGGATAGGTCTACTCCCAAACTACGCCACTGAGACGGGTGAGAGGGACTCCCTAGAAAAGTCACTCTAGAAACCTGCCTGACTAGTACAGGCGAACGAGCTCGTACGAAAAACTGAAAAAAACAGGATCCCCCGCCTGGGTATCCTAATAGACAGGGTCAGCGGAACTGGTCTAAAGTCAGGATCCCAACGAGGCGTAAAAACACTGCGAGCTCGCGTAAAAACCGAAAGAGGACTGGGATCCTAGACCCGCGCACTTGGCGGCCGCTGCCCAAACTGGGCTTCCTATCTTCCGCCCAGGTGAGGGTCACCGCGCCCTCGCACAGTCAGGCGTAAAGATCACCATGACTGGCACAATTGATTATCAATCATCACTTCTTCATCAATACTTATTTAATTTATCACTCTTTCCTCAATTTCTTATGTGGTCAATCTTTACAGATCTAGATATCTTGTTAATAACTATTATCAAGAGTGATCAATATTTAGAAGAGTATACCTAAAGGATATTTCAAAAAGATGATCAATTCTTCGGGTTACAAGTCATTATTTTTCAATCATGAGATTATGAACCATTCATAGATCTGTGTCTAAGTTTAATTCTACACCAGGTTATCCACACATATATCTTTCATTATTGATTCTTATTAAACCAATTATTTGGGCCAACATCCAATAAATGGTATTTGCACCATAATGTATAGTCTCCGTTGTAGGCAAACACTATATATATATATATATATATTTGACGTGATCCCAAAACTTCAAAATAGTCCTGGCATGTCCGCGTATATTTTTGGTATAAGATCTTCTACCTAAAGATAATTCCATTTGATGGATGGAGAGACACATGCTAATATATAAAGCATGGAGTTTGGACAAAGTTAGAAGCTATCGGCATTCAATGGTGTGAACCAAGGAAAAACTGGTGAATTCTAACCATTTGTATAGTACAGACTAGAAAAGAAAGCATATTCTATCCTCTGAATGCCTCCAAACATAATGGACAGAGGCTATCATTGATGTGCATAACCTTGGCTCAAAAGACTTCAACTATATCCAGTCCCTTGTGAAATAAACCCAAGAATCTATAATGCAAGATGGCAAACTAGAGCATCAGATTAGCTTTTATTCTCGAGATGAAGCCCCAGTTAATGATCCAAATAGGGGTTAGGGAGGACCCCTATTGGCCTTCTTTACAGTGAAGTGGTATCCCCAACATCACAAGTCATTGCTCTCACATGTGTCGTCCCACTTAGTAAGCACTTATGTTAGGTTGAAGAAATCCTGAAATCATTATTCGGACAAACCGGTAACAAGTTCTGTAATCAAAATCATGTAACCACTAGACAATGGGTAAGAGACAATACAAAGAAATGTGGAAAATCATCACAGAAATCTCCTTTTCCTGTATAATTATCCTTCCAAGATTTCCACTTCTGACCACTGTTTTGTTTTAGAGTGGTCTCATCTTTGGTAGAAGATAATGATTCCTTTTTTTTTTAAATATAGAGCGTATGATTAACCTTTGAAATAGATAGGATAGAGCCTACATTCTAAATTTAGCATAAAAGCCCTTCGTGGAGTCAACAACCAAAATTCAAAATAGAAAATAAAACAACAATTGGGACCAAAACCCATCCAAAATTTCTACCCTCTTTCCTGGATCAAAGGTTGAGACAGGGAACCCAACATCATTTTTTTTATCATGAGATGTATTGTCTCTCTCATGTTCCTTATGCCAATCACCATCACTTTCTTTGGCACCACAGTGATCTTATGCAGTGATTCACTCTCTAAAATCATATAACCAAAATGTAGAACAAATTTTTACATATAGAAGTAAAAAGGAATGGGTAATATATGCAAACAATGTATATGACATTTGAGAAGCATGCACCGTATGCTGTGTATTTTATGCCACAATATTTAGTAATATGATTATAAAAAAAACAAGATTTTGGATTGTGTTCATACAATATATTTGTATGCAGTAAAGGAACGAAATGCATTTGTGAAGTAGATCCAATTGTAAAAACTTTAATTCAAAGAAATATAACAAGTAATTAGCGGTTTCCAGTAAATCTGATCAGAAGAAATAAAAATCAGATCCAAGATTTTTTCAATTTGACAGTTTAATTTATGGATAATTCCAAGATCTCAAGCAAATCAGGGATTTTTTTTCTAGAATACATGCATGGCAGCAAAATGGAATGGTTGGGGATTGTACCTCTAGATTGCTTCAAGTTGGAGAATCGAGAGTGGCATGTAGCAGTCCAATTTGCATGGAAGAGGCTGTAGCTGGAAGGGGTTTGGAAGGGGGTAACAACAACTCTATCGGCTGGGAATGTAGGAAGAATTTGGGGTATTATGGTGGTATTTATAAGGGAAAGAAGAGCTTAGCAATATGCCAAATGTAATGGGAATACAAGCCAAGTGTTGTGTAATTAAAGAGCCAAATGGGCTGAGAAAGAAGGGCCATAAAAACACGGCTGGAGTGTGTTTCTTCTAGACTGTGTGTACTGTAGCAGATTTTAAATATATATTTTAAATTCAAAAAAAATCTCTTTATTTGACATACTTTAAAAATCCACCATACGCGTACCTCGGGCCTCGGATTTTGACGCGAAGTATCTCGATATGATCGTCTCGGGATGACGATCAATTTGCGTACAATATTGATATACTTCCGATCGAGTTTTGAATACCCGAAATTTTCGGATACGGTTTTTGTTTGAGATTAAATTTTGTGATTTAAAAATATCAAACGACCTCCGATTGACGAACGGTCGATTCCGTTGGTCTTGTTTCGTCGAATCGGATCTAATGACGGTCTCGGTTCGTTTTGCGGTTTCCGAATTTGCGTCGCGGCTTTTTCACGGTGCGCATTACGAAGCGACCGATTTTTGGTCAATTTCGCCCGAATAATTTTTGATTCACGATCAGCTGATCGTTTTAAGTTGTTTGGTATTGACCAACAACTTTATTGGGTTGATCGGATCCAAATCGGATCGGGTCCGGGTTTGATTGGAAACCAGATGTTACAATAACTCATAGTTGGTCACATCCATCTTCACGATAGGTATCGGGCCCTTGAAGACACCGGAAGACGAAAACACGTCACCCTTATTTTCTGACATTATTTAATAGATCAAGATGCGGAACAAGAGTGAACACATCACGAATAGACTTGTATACAGCATCATAGGAGGGATGAGATGTATCCGTAGACTTATACAGTCATCCCTAATCCTTCGTACGAGGTCTAGGACTGCACATGGAGGAGGAAATCAGAATATATCATCTTTGTTGAACCAGTCCGGACCTCGATATGGCATAATACCGCCTATGCGCAGCCCCCAAAGGGTCTACAACTGTGTCAGGAGGGGCGCAGAGCCAATAGGGGTAGGAGCTGCGATGAAAGGCGGCTGGAGAGGGGGCCGCCGGGCATACACGCGGGGCGTAAAGCACCTAGTTTGTGCGCTGGCGCCTCAGGCGGCGTGTGGCGGTGCCGCTAGGGGGCTGACGAGGCGGTGCGGCGTCGTTGGGAGGGGCGGGGCAGTGTGGGATGCCGCTGGGAGGGGTGGGGTGGGGTGGCACCGAGAGGAGAGGGGGTGTAGGGTTAGGGTCAGGGTTAGGGTACGAGAACCCCGGTCTAGGACCGTTGCTCTGATATGTTGGGAGAAAAATAAGACATGCTATTGACGGATCCCAAGGCTCTCTTATATAGAAGAAAAGCCATGGGTTAATTACATGAATGATACACGAAGAAAACATAAAAATAAATTAGATACTAAGAGATACAGTTATCTCAACCAAGGCTACAGATCCAAACACACGGGGTGTGAGGGAGAATAGATCCTTCTCGAAAAATGCAATCGAGAAAGGGATCTTTTCTCCCAAATAGAGGAAGGCATGTGGTTCATTAAGTAACAAGCAGTGAGAACCACATCATCCCAGTAAGCATGAGGAGCATGACTCTGAATCAACAAGGTTCTGGTCACATTGAGTAAGTGACAGTGTTTGTGCTCAGCAACACCGTTCTGCTGAGATGAATGGGCACACGAGGTCTGGTGTACAATGCTAAGAGACCTGAGTAACTCAGAAAGCTGTAGGGTACAAAACTCTAAAACATTATCAGAACGCAGATATTTAACATTGGTAGAAAAAATATTCTTTCTCATTAATGAATGACTTGATAACAGGCCCAGCCTCATACTTATTCTTCAAAAGGAAAATCCAAGAAAGTCTAGGAAAATAATCCATGACGATCAAATAAAAACGATCTCCCTAGTGATCAGGAACACAACTCGAATCCCAAATATCTAAATGAAGGAGCTCAAACAACTGAGAACTGCTCCGAATATGATGAGATGGAAAGGAGAAACGGTAGTGCTTCCCAAGCTGGCAAGCCACGCACTGAAAGGAAGATAGCGTGGAGATCTGTGGGATGACATGACAAAACTTCTGCAGAGGAAGGTAGCCGTGAGCAGCGAGGGGCCGAGGGCTCTATAGACTGGTCCAATTACCCTACCTGTGAATATGTCTTAAAACCTATTGGGTATTATTTGTGGAGATGAAAGCGTGAATTGCATTATTGACGAGGTCCTAGGGTTCTCTTATATAAGAGAGAAAACTGTTGGGTAAATAACATGAAGAAGACAAAGAAAATAGGAATTACATAAACAATATAAAAGATAACTAATATCTCAACAATATTGATGTCCATTTTGAGTCGCAGTAGGAAAGGGACATGCATACATCAGTATGTATAAGGTCAAGTATACCTTTTCATTGTTCACATTTCTTGAAGAAGGGTGCCATGGGCATCTTTCCACGAATACAATGCTCCCAAGTTGGTAAATTACATACTCCTGGGAAATCCATAGGTTTGTCCTTTACCAGTCTGTTAATCCTATCAATAGATACATGTCAAAGTCTTTGATGCTAGATCATGGTTATATGATCTCCATCCTCGCTTGATCGTTTATGGGTTTTATTATTAATAGTGGTATTGACATTCACAACACATTCATGCATGTTCAATTCATAGATTCCACTTGTTGTTAGAGAACCATCTGTTATAAAATTACCATAACTATTTACGATAAGTTTATTAGAGAATAAGAACGAATATATCCATATCCAACTAAATTAGATATAGATAAAAAATTCCTTCTAACATCATAAACATTGAGACAATCTCTAATATCTAGGATTCTATTGCCAGATAATGAAAATCTAAAGGTTCCAATGGTGATCGATGCAATAGTTACATTAGATTCCATATGGATGTCTATCACCCCTTCATTAAGATTTCGAATGTTTTAAAACATATGCAACTAATTGCATATATGAACAGAAGCACCAGAATCAACAATCCAACTATATTCTTGTCCTACAAGTAAGTTGATTTCAATGATGAACGTAGATTACTTATTTATCAGAGTTATACATTTGTCTGTCTCTAAGGACTTTAGGTAGTATGGATGGTTACTCTTCAAGAATCCTGGCTTATAGCAGTGATGGTAGAGATTCAGCTCTATGGATGTCAGATGTGTTGAGGCATTATAAGATTGGTCGACAGTTTGACCTTTCTTCTTTTCTTGGATCGGACCCTTACGAGATCCACACTTTCTCTCGCACTTCCCTTCAGCATATGAAACCATTGCACCATTATATTCTTTCTATATAATATCCTTAGTGGACCTTAATGTTGAAAGAGTCAGGTTCACATCTATATACATCTCCATTAGATTCAGGAGGATGTCATGAGCGGATTCAATGTCTATGATCCAAGAACATAGCAACGAGCGGTCGAATGATCCTCGTCCCACTTCTTGTTGAACTCACTAGCATCCTCTGTCTAAAGGTTCTCATACTTCATAGAAGAGAGCACATACGCTATGTGTTATATCTCAAGTACGAGTACCAAATTATGGATCCAATCTAAATAATTTAGACCGGTCAATTGACTGACCTCAAGAAGTTTGTTGAATGGGTTGAGAGATTTTTTTATGAAATTAAAAAGAATGCAGCTTCATAAATCTTGATTAAGGAGATTATCAAGATATTCTCGTGTTTTTCGTAATTTGAAAGGCTTTCCCGTGTAAGATTTTAAAGCATGAGGCAGGCTAACCCAACTGTCTCGCTATGAGATTCGAGTCTATTTTCCATTTTAATTGCACCACAATAAAATGAGAAAATGCAACTACGATGAAAGAAGTGAGAACTCTTTCTGCCTAACAAAAATATAAGTTATGTTATTCGTAATCTAATATCGCCTCAATAATATGGGGAACAATATTGGAGTCACTATGCATACGGCACATCTCTTTCAAGAAACAAAGAATCCGATCCATGTGAAGTTGTATTCTGAATCCATGATTATACGTGAGTGTCAAAAAGAACCCATGACGATCGAGTTCTCTGCAATGACGGAAAATCATGGATGTCATCACATGATTTAGTACATATTTTGTTTAAATTAATGATTTGTTATTTAGAAGTATGTTCCCATGATTAATGTAATAAGGGTTATAACTAGGATATATGCTTATTATCTTAGTTTTAAATTTTTAATCCAATTAAAACAATGACAATCAAGCAATCCAAGTATTTGAATCTTTATGCAGATGATGTTATTATATAGTATATACCCTCATTTGATACAATTTATTATTCCAATTTTAACTGTTAAAGTACACCATGACTTCTCATGCTACCCTTCCTTGAAACAGATCCAACCAACCAGGTCATGTGAGCTTATGTTAATAGGGAGTGCTTTAACTGCAAATGCGGCGCAGGATGCCAATTAAGAAATCCATTAGCATATCCAGGTTTAATCACCTTCACCGTTCCAATTCAAAATGATTTGGTGCATCTTGTACTAAGAGAATTTTATCGATCTTTTGATCGTGTATTGTTGGAGTATATATGTCATATGTAAGATGGGTAAATAGATCCTTCCAAGATCCATTTACCACATCCAGAGTATAGTCTCACATCTACCAGTGGTGGAACTTGGAGAGTCTGTGGAGGCTATATAAGAAGCCCCAGACCTCCTACAACAGATGAGAAAGTGCAATGCAACATATGGCCCTTTGAGGCCTTCTCCCGTGGTTTCATCACATTCCTTAGGGAGTAGGGTTCCACGTAAAAATCTCGTTCTTCAATGTTTATTTCATTTATTTGATTCCTCTTCCGCATTCGCATTTTCTAACAAGGCATCAAAGCGGGTTTGATTCTCGAGGAGTTATTTTTCATCATTTGTTCAAGATTAGATTTTGGAGGTTTTGATCTTTCATGTTCGGGATTGTTCAAGTTCCGCATATTATTTTTACATGGGTTTTGAAACCCTAATTTCTGGAGTATTGGTTTAGTTGAGTATCGTCATCAAGAATCTAGGGTTTCCAATGAAACCCTAGTTCTGCACCACCTTCAGATCTATGACGGCGCCCTCCCAATTTCTGCACCACTATGATGCGGCGGGTTTCTTCCTAAAACCTTTATTCAAGGTGATGTAAAGATCCTCCAGCGGAGTCCACAATCTCTACCTTCGATCTATCGCCAATTTTATAAAAAAAATATCGATCTACAACAGCAGCAGCCATCCCCCTCAGTTGCACACAATCGACGGTATCACCAACTTGTGGTTTCGCCTACACCATGAATCCCTTCCACTCTTTGAGAGGCCTTAGTGAGGCACATCCACATCTCCACCTCTTGGCGATCCCATAGCAGCAGTGGTGTTGCTCCACCCAACGCGAGCCACCATCTCCAGGAAAGCACAGAAGTCACGACGACGGCAGGTAGTGAGGCTACCTCTCCAAATCGCAGCTCCTTCAACGGCACCACCACAACTTCCCCCATGCATGATGGCGGGTATCGGGTCAAACTCCTCTTCCAGACCCCCGAGCAGCGACTCCGCGTCGAGCCCCATCTCCAGCAAGTCCAGGCAGCGGCGCCCGCATCACGGCCTCCTCTCATCGTTGTCGATCTCTAGGCGCATCTCGATGGTGTCCCTTCTCCAGATCCTGGTGACAACATCAGCAGTGCCCATCGGGGGTGACGTGTTTGCGATGAAAGGGCTGCCAATCATGGGAACCCTAAATAGAAAGGGGGGTAGCACTTCGATCCAATTGAGGCCGAAATATTAAAAAAAGCTGTTGCTTTATTTGAGAGAGAAAAACAAAAAAAGGGGTCCAAGTGGGTCGTATGTATAAAAAAGAAAAAATTGTGTTTGTTTTTTGAAAAAAAGTGACATAAAAAAACCATGTGCGAGAAAATAATTGCAAAAAAAAGAAAAGCCGAAAAAAATTGAACAGCTTATTTGAAAAAAATCATTTGAAAAAAAAAGAAAGGAAAGGAAAGCAGAAAAAAATGAAGTTGGCTTATTTGGTTCATTTGTTTTCTTCCCATTTCTCTTATCTTCTCCCAACTTCGTCGATGCCATTGTTTTCCGACAAGTATAGGAGAAAGGGGGAGTATTGTGTAGAGTTACAGGTCCGATTCAGATTCTCCAGATCAGCCAGATTTTCAGAGTATACAGTTCAGTTTCAGACAATGTGGATTGTTTCAGAGTCCAAGTTCGAGGCACTCCACATTTGAGTTGTTCATTTTCTTCAAGTTCTCCAAAGAGAGACTCCTTTGCAGACGCACATGTGCGCGATTAATTTTGTGGTCCCCATCTTTTATTTTTGTTAGAGTATTCATGTGATCTATAGGGACTCAAGGGTAGAGATTCCATTCTCTATGCCATATGGGCTAGGGTTTTCCGTTTTCATGTGGTTGTTGGACATGCGATCCCACGGCGAGCAATTATGCAACAAATGTTATTGCAACTAATTCTTTGATCTGAATAAAGAATAACTAATTTGCATAATAGGTCTCTTAATACAATTAGGGTTATGTATCATGTCCATCTTAATGATCATACAGTTGTCGATTCAAATGTTTAATCTTAGAGGTTGGTGCTTGGGTGATATCTAAGATTTAGATTGAGGACTCATCAAGCACTGTCAAGTAACTGTTAAGAGAGGATCTCTAGCCTAAGAAGGAGATGGCAATCCTTTCTCTAAAGGTTGATATTTAACTGACCTCTTGATGCAGGTCCTCTGCATAAAAATAGAGTTTCCGAGGTGTTAGATAAGTTAGGTCAAAGAGTTGACTTAATGAGATCGAGATAACCGAAGACCTATCTCGTATACTGTCACGATATAGGCACGCATCCTCTGACCGGAGACAAATGTGTTACTATATGTTTGAGTATGTATATTTGGCAGATCGATAGGTTGATGATCTAATCAAGGTCTATACATCGACGTGCTAGTGTGCATACAAGGGCATATGAGTAATACGATCTCTCAAAGGATCATACATGTTCATTACTGAACCGGAAGACATGAGCTCACTCATGAGATATTGGGATCAAATTCCGTGCATGGTCGTCTCGCTTTGGAAGCTTGACTGAATTTATAGGTTAGATATATGCTTTTTGAAAGTATAATCAATACCTAGGTATGATATATGCTTTTGAAAAGTATATGATCGATACCAACTCCCAATGATCAAATGAGAAACTTAACGATAAAATCCTAAAGAAGATAGTCTAAATTGATCTAAATCTTCGAGTTTATTTTAAGTCTTTCAATATGCAAGATGTACAAGTATAAGGAAAACTTGAGGGTGATGTGATCATAAACGATTGTATAACCATGACGCTTACATTCCGAGGGAGTGATGAAACAGGTATAGATTTTAGTGACTCCTCAGTAGAGAAGTAATCTAACCTCGGTTCAAATGTTGGACAGTTATCTGAATGTGATTCAAATGCAATGAGAAGATTAGATTTACGGCTTTGATTTAATCAAACATCTATGGGAGGTCTCCGAGATTTGGAGTTGAGATATGATCTCAATATCCAAGTCACTATATGTAGAACTTACAATTGCCATGTCCTTATCTCCAAATATCCACAGAGAAAGCGCATTATTCTTGAAAAAGTTTAAGGATAATTTCATTAATGATAATGCATCCGAGTATTGATGAAAATTAATAGTTAAATGTGATTTAATTATCATGAATAATATGAATTTGAATCATATTATTTGGCCATATACGGAGAGTTATCTAAGATAATTAAATGTTTTTTAACTCTCAAAGATGTGAGTAATGTGAATGTGATTTATACTATTTGGGCACATGAGAATAGAGATCTAAAATAATTAAATATGATTTAATTATCAAAGACATGAATAATGTGGGGGACCTTTCAAATGAGGTGGGGGCTTTTTGGAAATTCTAAGGGCCACTGTGAATTTAGTAAAAACTATGTAACAGTTTTGTAAAAGTATGAAATGTGTATTGTAAAAAAATGAATTTTGTAAAATATAGCATCCAAATTTAAATTAATATTTCCATCCAATATAATAATATTTTCATAATTTTATTTCACTATACATGTTGTGTTAATATTTATTGTTATATGTATGAAACAAGAAATTGTAAAATATATTGGAAAGATGCCTAAATTGAGGGTGGCCCACCATATATATGGTGAGACCCCGCCTCACTTGAAGTTTCTCCTATTATAAATGTGATTTATAATATATAAGAGAGAGTTATTTGTAAATAACATTTACAATTTAAATCTTGATGTGAATTGGATTCACAATGGACAAACGTAATTTACATTTATTTTGGATTCAAAGATATGAATAATATGGATAGTACTATCCATATTAATTATATATATATATTATAAATGTGATTTACAAATTTCCAATTGTATGATCGATATTTGACAAATTAATTTGGACTTATATTTGTGAAATAATTTACAATAAAAGTTATTGTAAATAATTAAAGGATAATGTGAGATACATGATCTTACTAAATTAGAAAAGAAGGCAATCTTTCGTTAAAGAGAGGGTGGGTGACCGCCCTACTCCTAAATCAAGGTGGTCTTCCCCTCCCCCCCCCCTTATGGGAAGGAGCTTGCTTCATTTCCCAATCCTTTAATGCATCTTGATTTGATTGAATTAATTTATATTAATGATTATTCAATATATATTTAATTAAACTAATTGTTGTTTTATTTTTACAACAAAATCATAACCATTAAAAGAAACACAAATCAATCTCAACCATTGGATATGTGTTTTGTCCATGGATCGAGATCCACGGAAGTTCTTTATACAACATAATAGCAAGCATCTCTCTCTTTCCCATCATTATACACGTGCTCTCTCTCTCTCCCTTGAGTGGTCATCCACTCTAAATCCTAGAGAGAAATCGTCGTCTTCGCTACGTCGTTGTGTCGTCGCTTCGACTGCTTGTGGATCTCTGTCTCCTTTGGTGTGCCCCGCTCATGAAGAAGAAGTTGGATCTCCTTTGACGAGATCAGGAGATTGGCCACCAACTTGGATTGCGAGGAGCACGTGTTTCATCAACGTGCTCGCAAGCGTCTCCTCTGTTGGATTGAACTTGAGACAGGAGGTCTCTTACTTTAGAGACACGATCGCAACCACGCTTCAAGAGGTATTTTTATATCTTGTTTGTGGTTTTAATGAAACGATTCGAGAAGTGTTCTCGGATCATGTGGTTTCATCATTTAAAATTTTTAAATTTCGTTGCCTCGAGCAACTAGTGAGACTAGTCGCTCTCGATCGCATATGATGCGATCTTCACGATTTCGTGATGTGATTAAGGTTTTTCCCATAACCTTCAAGCGGTATCATAAGGACTCCAGAGTAGAGATCCCATTCTCTCAGTCAGTATGAGAGAGACCCAGTTCTCCAATGATGAGACTTTTGCAGACTCCATTCTCCAGTGACCGTGGACTCTGACAAGGATGTCTCCAATGACTTTTTCAATTCGGTCCTTTCAGAGATAGAGCAATTGTCCACATGATGTGGCGGACCAGATTTCTCCAGGTGGAGACTCATTTTCAGTTGCAGTGACTCTGACATGCGTAGTATAGAGCACATGCTCTCCAACGTGAAGATTCGGTTTGCTCACAATCCAGCTCGTTTGCTCCTACTCACCTGCACAACATGAGAAGCAACGTCATCAACATCAGCCAACAGTTGTGTTTACGTTGAGTTGATATTGTTCGTAGTGTCGTGTATTATGAGTTTGAGATTTCTTTCTGTTTGTCCAAGCTGAGCATTGCATGCTCCAGCTTGAGGGGGAGTGTTGAGTATATGTGTCACATGTAAGATGGGTAAATGCATCCTTCCAAGATCCATTTATCACATACAGAGTTTAGTCCCACATCTACCAGTGGTGGGACTTGGAGAGTTTGTAGAGGTTATATAAGAAGTCCCAGACCTCCTGTAACAGACGAGAAAGTGCAATGCAATATATGGTCCTTTGAGGCCTTCTCCCTGTGGTTTCATCTCGCTCCTTAGGGAGCATGGTTCCACGTAAAAATCATGTTGCTCTTCAATGTTTATTTTATTCCTCTGATTCCGCTCCTGCATTCGCATTTTCTAACATGTATGATACTATATAGTAACTCTCAGATGTTTTGGAATTTAAAATATTTTGAACTTCCAGAATGTCTAGTGCAACAATATAGACAATTGGTGAAATCGATCCAATCGACTTCGCAATTTCTAGTTACAATTCAAATATTCAAATGCATAATTCATCAAGGGATATATGAAACAAAAAGGACATTCTACTTTATTGCATATATCTAAGTTAAACACGATTTTGTATGTTGCAACCATCACACTTCAAAATAGAAAGCATTATATAACTCAGACCTAAAATTCATTGTGACCACAAATATTTCCAAAATATTAGGTCCAACTCCTGATGTTAATATATCAAATATATTTCCATCTATTTTGAGTCTCAAAAAAATATATTTCCATCTATTTTGAGTCTCAAAATATGAGAAACAAGTCAAGAAATTAATGAATCCTCTTCTAACTTCACCTATGGAGAAATCCAATTTCTCAAGACCGTACGATCGAAACCGCGTGAAACTTTTCGTATTGTTTGGGGACTTTATTTATAACTTATTAATCAGTATTTTTTATATGACTCAAGCTGTAGCAAAAAATCCAATATTTTCTACCTATAATCTCTGATCGAAATCAGAGTATGCAGGCGCTTTTAATATCTGAATCTTCTCCTCAAAGCCACCAAATATGTGTATCTTTTGGGAACGAGTCCAGACCTTTTAGACCCCATATATATCAGAAAAAATAAGTTCAAAAAAGGGGAGAACTGCAGCAAATTTAAAAGCCACCAAATCATTTGAATCGTCAAAATTTGTCACAAGACAATGTACCCGATGATCGGGTAATCTGGCAGATTGTTCATTAGACTTTGATGCAATCCGAATCCTTCAAACCATGACTCCGATACCAATTGAAGGACGTTAAAAAACCTCACATCACGGAAATGCAAAAAATAGCAAACTATTTGTAAAAGCTTTTGGTGTCCATTGCTTGAATTAGGAATTTCACCACAACAAATTTATGCTTAGTGAAACCATTAACGTAAGGAAATGATTTCCTAATATGAGTTATTATATTCTTATGAATATTAGAAAGAGATCAGTGTTACCTCTTGAAGCATGAGACTCTAAGAGAAAAGACCTCCCGAATCAAGTTCGATCTGCAGTTGCTTCTTTCGTGGACACGATGATGAGTCGTAGAGCTTCCCATGAACTTCATTGCCAACTTCTTAAGATTGTCCACACAAGGATGATCAAGCTCTTGATTTCGTCGTACAAAATCAATCCTTCATTTAGGGTCTTCTTGGAGAAGAGAGTAGACCTATATGAGTTCTCTTCAACTCTCAAGGCGAGAGAGCTTTTGTGTAATGAAGCATGTTCTTGGAGAGAGGCTATGCCCTCTCTTATATAACATGAGGGGATGTCTATGAAGAGCCCTACTCTTCACAGTAGATGTCATCTCTCTATACCCTTAGATGGTAGATTAAAGGAAAAGAATAAATCATTGACCTTCAAGAAAGATGGCTTGAATTATCTCGTTTAACTACCATCTAAAATAAAGCAATAACTTGTTATTGAAGTTATTTGTTGTTGAAGTTGTTGCTTCTTTATCTTCGTGATAATCTAATTATTATAATTGGTAATATATGAGAAAATCCTCATAACTTATAATTCTTATTTATAAATCCAAACAAAAACATAAATCCATTTTATATTTAAATTCCAATGTGAATCATATTCATACAAGTGCATTGAAATAATTACATGAATAATATTCATATATATTATGAATGATTATTCATATTACAACAACAACAACAAAGCCTTTTCCCACAATTAAGTAGGGTCGGCTACATGGATTCTTCGCCTCCATTCAGTTCTATCTTGGGTCAATCCCGGGCTTATATCCACAAAACAAAAATCCCTTCGTATGGTCTCTTTCCATATGATTATTCATATTAACTAATAAATTATATTGTGAATCATATTCACAAAAGATATCATCATAAAAAAAAGAATATGACAATAACAATTATTGTCTCAAATATTGACATCACATAGTATGGTTCCTAATCCAATTAGGGCCCGTGATATACAAATGCAGATACTTGGAGATAATGTCGAGGAGATCATACAATCCACGTATAGTGACTTGAAATTTGGATAACTATCCATATTCAGGGTTTATACCATTTTATCAGAAATATGCCACTTACGAATGTTGAGCTCGAGCTGAAATAATTCACTCTAAGTGAGTTCAATAAAACATGTCACACTCTCCATGAACTAGACAATGCATCAGTGAGTTGAACCCAGCTTCCTTGACCATTTCTAATCATAGTCCAAATCATTTGGAGTTTAAAAATAAGCTCAAGGAGTGTATTTATTTCCATTTCCATCACCATTTCTCTTTTCAACTTTTGGACATTGAAATTGAAATTCGGCATTAGATTTAAATGAGATGAGACTTGATCCAATTAACTCTCAAATCATTAAGCTAATTAGTGGAGCCACTAAAATCCATCTGGTTTCACCACTCCCTCGAAATGGAAGTGTCATGGCAGATGATCTATATTAAAATAGAATTAACAATGAGTAGATGATCTATATTAAAATAGAATTAACAATGAGTATTCCCAATACTCATTCATCGTGCATACTGGAAGACTTTTATATATCCAAAGATCAAACCCTGGTTTGAATGTCTTCTTTGGAATATATCAATAGATATCTTATTTGATAATTAGGTGACAATATTAATCTTATACGTTCCAAAAGCATATATTAATATCTCGAATTCGTATCTTATTTATAAACAAGACGACCACGCATGGAATTCATTATGACCTCAAATTATCTCATGAGTAACCTATGTCTCCCGATTCATCAAGTATGAACATGTATGATTCCTTTGAGAGAACATATTTCTCATATGTCTTCGTATACACACTATCTCACCGGTATATGAACCTTGGTTAGGCCACCAACCTATGGGTTTGTCAAATGTGCATACTCATGCATATAGATGTACATCTATCTCCGGTCAAAGGATGTGTGTCTGATCGTGACAGTTATGATACAGGTCTTAGTTTATCTCGATCTCATTAAGTCAAGTCTTTGACTTGATTATTCTGAAACCTTCGAATCGTTATTCCTAGGAGGACATGCATCAAGAAGTCTGTCGGAGATCAATCTTAGAGAAAGATTGTCATCTCTTTCTCAAACTGGAGATCTTTATTGAGTATCACATGTTAAAATCAGTTCCATGCTCCGAACTGTTTGGCATTTAAATGGCAATGGTACATAACCCTAACTGTACAAAGAAACCTTAATAGTAAATACCATCATAAACATTCATTTCAGATAGACATGATAAAACAATAACTTTTATTGCATTAATGGGTCACCAAGAGCTTACAAGTCCAACACATGCATAGCTAGGAGTTCTTTTGAACACTTTAACGCCACCTTTATAGTTATAGTCACTAGCATCGTTGAGCAATTGCTCATAACATACCCCTTTGTGTGGATCGAATAGATGTTCAGGAACAACCCTAGCCATAGTAGCTTCATGGTTTTAATGGTTCTCCATTATATTTGCACTAGACAAAATGCATGCTCTTGTATAGTTTTGTTTACTTCCTATTGTACCTTCTTAGAGACACTATTCTAAGATATGTACTTTTGTTATGCATAATATTACATTTTCTTGTTATACATGTCTACCTCTATATGGACATGGATATTGTAAATAATAAATGGAAATCGAATGCATTGTTTCTTTCTTTTACTTTCCTCTTGTGATTGTATGTGATTCGAATGTGGACGCTACATGCATGAGAATGGATTTCTAAGTATTGGGATCCTTAGTGTGATCCTTCAACGTTGCGTCAAAGGCTGAGTGCCGGAGAAACCTCAATGATAGGTGACAATTAATGAGATAAGATGTTGTGAGTAAACTATCTCCTCGATAGGATTATGAGACTGTTTCATGGATAAACAAATTCCTACCTACATCAAGTACATAACAATGTATGCTTTCTGCAACACCATTCTACTATGACGCATGAGCATATCCAAAAGAGACAAAATCTCACAACTATGACATGCACTAACAAGCATTATTAGATCAAACATTTTTTATAGTGGCAAATATAATGTCCTTATTTTGTCAACAAAATGAATAATCCCGGTAAACATCTGACGTATTCTTCAGAAGAAAAATTGAAGACAATCTCATAAAATCATCTAATATGGCCAACTAGTAACAATGATCAGGACAAACCGAAATCCGACAGGGTCTATAGCATCCATATGAACAAAGATCAAAGGAAAATGTCTAATGCATGTAATAGGATGTAGGAAAAGAATATCAGTAATGATTTCCATGTTGACAGGTGTCGTAGTCTAGAGTGCTAGTAGGAGAAAACTGTCGTAGTTCCTTGATTAATGAAAGGTCTAGACACTAGTGCAATGATAAAGGTGGAGTTGTATATGATGGATAATAGTAATAGCAGAAGCAACGAGTAAAGACTGAAGACGATGGTAGAACCCTATTCTTCATTGCATACCTAGTTGTCTTCCTTGTCATAATATCCTCAAATCAAAGACATGTATAAAAAAATCTTTATAGTGCATGACTTGCAAATCTGACTACCAGATAACAAACTAATGGAAAACATGGAACCAGTTGCAAATTTGATAATTTACGAGTGAGGGTAATAGTAACTTCCCTATCCCACAACAAGGGATGGTAATCATCTGCCACTTGTACCAGTTGTTGGTGCATTAGTCACTCCAAAAGGCATGATTAACTCATAATGCATGTATCTTGTGCGAAAGTCTGGTTTAGGAATATTTTGCATCTCGAATCCTTAACTAGTGGTATCTGTTTATTTAACTGACTACAATCAATGAATAGTTGTATTAACCCATCCTTTTTCCTCACAAAAAGAGAGGCGCATCCCATGGTGAAATACTGAGATGAATGAATCATTTATCTAAAAGTTATTGTAGTTGCATCTTTAATTCTTAACTTGGTTGGTGAGATACGATATGGTGGAATAGAGATCAACTGAGTATCTGGTGCAAGAGAAATTTCAAATTCAATCTCTTGCTCAGATGGTAACCCAAGTAGTTCATCTGGGAAGATAGGGGAACTTACAAACTATTGGCGCATCATCTATCATTTACTATATTTCTCTTATGTTAGTCAGCACATAAGCTAAGTAGCCCCGGCACCTATGCATTAACATTCGTTGTGCCTTCAATGCAAAGATGTATTGAAGATTTGAAACTTGTTCAGAGCATATAAAAATTAAAATTCATATTTCTATGCTTCTATGCTTTTGAAACTTGTTCAGAGCATGATTAAACATTTGCATATTAAATGTTATTCATCATTGTAAGAAATGATCGTTGTATATTCAGTTTATATGCAGCTATGTAAATGATCACTAATGCATTAAAGATTTGATAACTGCATGTAAACCTAGATGTGTTGAGAGAATGTTGAGAAGATGCTAACAAGGAAACACTGAAATA
Organism: Ottelia alismoides; assembly: GCA_037367405.1. Taxonomy (NCBI): domain Eukaryota; kingdom Viridiplantae; phylum Streptophyta; class Magnoliopsida; order Alismatales; family Hydrocharitaceae; genus Ottelia; species Ottelia alismoides. Next base: position 297,566 of record JAZKJV010005140.1, read on the forward strand.
TCATATAAAAAAGGAAAAGTCATGTCTGGTTTTCAGCTTTGTTCAATGTATTATTAAAAATTTGCTAATCCTCATTCATCATTGTAAACTTTTCAAAAAAACATCATCGTAAGAAATGGCCACTGTATATTATGTTTATGTGCAGCTGTGTAAATGATCACTATGCATTAAGTTAATACACAGCTTATTGTAATAAATGGGAGAATTAATTAAATATTTGAGAATCAAAGGTGTCACTCGAAAGGAGAGAAAGTGAGTACAGCATGCAATGGCAGATGGTGCTGCATTTCTAGATGAGCAGCGGTCAATAATTGAGGTCGGGGTAACATCCATTGGAGGAAGAACAAAAACTTGAAGAGGTTGAGCAACCATGTCAACAAGCCCACAGGTGCCAGTTGCTGACTTTTCACCTGTAAACGTTAATTGATGATGTATATGCATGAATCAAACTTGTTGAACGGTATAAACCTCCTTGTAACCCTAACCTTAGCACTGTGGTATGAGAGACCTTGAGGTCAGCACAGCAGCTAGTTGTACTCCAAGAACAATTTCGTGAAAGAGAAAAAGGAGAGTCTAGTGTGAATAGTGGATGCAGACACATTGCCGTCCCCAAGGTTGCAAAAAGTGGTATGCGGTATTCAGTCGGTAGGGTCACTGATTATTAATTAAACGGTATGCATGAGTTTAAACGTAAATTAAACGGGTTATATGGTTTTGTATTTTTAATTAATAAAGAATAGTACCTATATATAATTAATAAAAAAAGTATAAATATATAAGAAAAATATAATCACATATTCATAATATAGATCAAATATTGTCAAATTAAAGGAATGTTTCATCAAAATGTCAAAATAGATAACATAAACAAATAGAATTCATAGCCAAATGTCAAAATAGACAGCATAAACAATTACAATGCATAGCCTGAATCCAGAAAGTCATGGATAATGGTGATCCTTTGAAGAAAGTAGATCCATGTTCTTAAAAGGCCGTTTAAGGTCGTTTATGTGGCCCACCCATCTATAGACCCGTTTCTTATTAAACGATGCGGTTGAGCACCGCATACATTTAAACGGCTATTTAAATGGATGTTTAGATCATTTTTTGCATCCATGGCCGTCCCCTATAAATCTGTGTTGTGTGCTTGAGCATAATTTCTTTTTAATCTTTTTTTATGCTTGTGTGTCATTGATCGGGTCAATTTCCACAACAAGTGACGATAGAATTCGACATGAGAATGGATAGAATTGATACACATTATAAACATGGTCGACATGTTGACAACACGATGCATCCTAGAACATCATCATTTATAGCCTTTCAATTCGTTGGCACAGAATATGGAAACAGCCATATTTTGAAAAATGGAGACATGTCAGCTACATGAAAGGACATTTAAAACATGATTACACTTATAGGGTTTGCACACTTGCTGACTATTCTTAGCACATCATTTATATCTGAGAAAGCCACGAGATGTAATATTTTTTTTAGAATTTCATAATAACAACCTTAGATATCTAGAGCAGCAACTCTTACATGACGAAATAACTTGTGCAACAAAGGAAAGTGACACAATAATGATGAATAAACACTTTGATATATCAATTATACCTGACTCAGAAGATTATGGTGGGGATCATGGTGCAGAGGTGTCACAGTTCCAGCTGGACCAAACCAGGCATTAAGAGACTGAAGTATCCCGCCAGCAGTAAAGCAGTAATCAGGAATCATTATGTCATTTCGAAGTTCCTGGATCTATAGATCTCTACAAGTCAAATAAATTTAAAAAAAACAAGAAATAGGATTATCAATTCAATACTAGCTGCTTAAACATATGACCTGATCAAACAATGGATGTTGAGCAAGATAAGTTTTTCTTTCTGGACAGCATTCTGACTGGATTCTCTCTAGAAAATCGGAAAATGTAATAAGCTCCTGCTTCCACTCAGGGGTAAGATAATTCTTCCCCACCTGCAATTTAAAAAATTGTATTAGCTTGAGAACTCAGAAGAACATAATGTCTTAGAATATATACTAAGCATAGTATTTACTCACCTCGGGTTCAAATATAGCACACACAAGTTAACAGATATCATATTTGATTCTCTTAACATGTGCACACAACCCCCATTTGAGAACGACAAGAAAAGTATACCTCGGGGGAAAAAAGAACTCTAGGAAAATAGACAAAAAACGAGAAAAGTTTATGTACTTTGAAGTGTAGTTCTATTCTGTCCAAGATACCAGATCAGCATTAATATCTTCAGCTACAAGAGATAAGAGAAGTTACGGGTTTTTTTGAAAAATATAAGAGCAGTTATGGGGTGTAGAGCATTTGCAGAATAATCGGCATTTATTGCGGATTAGAGGCCAGTAAAACAAGTGTAACCACAAAACCCCAATTAGATGAAAACAAATTCATTTAACAAGTCCTGGTATCTGAAGCACACCAGGTATATTCAGCTCCACACCTGAATTACATGTCTAAGGAAGACAAAATGCATGACATTGTAAAATAGTAGATTGTGAATTGGAGAACCGTGTCTTTTGCCCTGGTTCAGGAATCAGTCCTACCACCTACTCTCAACCAGAACTCTTTGATTCAAACAAAGCCAATTCATGGTATTGTGAGGCATTTCACCATTCATATGGAGTTTTACAGGATGTATTCATCTCTTTGCAATGATCTTAATTCAAGATCAAGTATATATGTAGAATAAAAAAGACAAACCTCTCCCTCAAATTTTTTAAATGAAAGTTATTAATAAGGGCCATACGGCCATATCTCTTGAACTGCAAAAGATATATCAGCTCTTATATCCATTCAGTAAAGAATCTTTCCAACGATGCCAATCTCACGAAGGAGATCCAATACAAAGAGATCGTAGCAGGATTGTACCCAACCATATAAATCTCATGGAGGAGGTCCAATACATATTTCTTTAAGAGAGAATCATACTGTCATGGGGTATGTGAGACTTCACCACCATGAAATTAGCTGAAGGGTCCTAGATCTGTGTCGCTTGCGTTTGCTTCAAGGCATGAATGGCCTTTTTAAGATTATAAATTTTAAAAAAAAAACCACTAAACAAACAATTAGAATAGGACTATTTCAGGAATCAAAGTCTCAATTATAATATATAGAGTTCGTATTCCATGTAAAATCCATAGGAGAGATTTTATTAGATTAGATCAAAGAAAAATGGGAGAGATTCGATTTTAGATTAGATCAAAGGAAAATTGATTTGATCAAATCTGATTAGAAATTCGATGATTGATATCGGTTGTTAGAATCCGTTTTGAGATTGTAACATGGCTTACACGGAGAGGCAGAATCATGGACTCTAGAGACCACACACAAACTAGAGAGGGAGGAGGAGAGAGAGAGAGAGAGAGAACAAGAGAACAAAGAGATGCACATGCTCTTCCTCATAATGATTTTTCTTATCCGGTGGTTGCATGAGATTACTGACCACAATGATATCGTGTCTTTTTTCACGGGCTTTTATGTGAATAATTGTGCATCCATCTTTTCCAACATAAATGAGTGAAGTTCAACTTCAACAGAGGTAAGGTCGACGTGTTCTTAAAAAGTCTTAGCGGAAAAGTGGGAGATATTTTCTTATTAGAATATAATACGATATGGCTCCTTATATATAGGGGGAACCCTAGGGTTAGGGTTGTAGAGATAGTTATTAGTCTTTGATGTTATTTATTATTTTAGTTTCTTTACGTACCTTTCATGTAATTTACCCAAGGGCTCTCTCCCTATATAAGAGACCCAAGGGCTCTATGGAATAATCATCTCAGTATTCTAACATGGTATCAGAGCCATGACCCTAACCTAGGGTTTCCACCGCCCCCCCCTCCCCTCTAGGGTTTCGCCGGCCTCCCTCCCAGGCTCCCAGCCTCCAACGCCGCCGTCGGGGTCTCTCACCCTCATCGGGGCCCCCTCCCACCGCCGCCGACAGCCCCTGTCGGGCACTCCATCGCCGCCAGCCCCCTTTCGGGCCTCACACGCCGCCGCCAACCCCTTTCGGGCCTCCCACGCCGCCGCTGTAGGGCATCCTCGCCGCAGCCAGCCCTCTTCTACCTACCGCCAGCCCCTGTAGGGCATCCTCAATCCCGCCGGACCCCTGCACTTGCTGTCCAGCCCCTGACCGACCCCTCTCAGTCGCTATTTTGGCAAGGTAGAGGCTCCCACCGCCTCTACTTGTTGCCGGTGTTCCGAGTTCTTTCTAGGACTCGGAGTTATGTTTGATTCAAGTGCATAATCGTCTACCTATGCACTTGGATCCTACAAAGTTCCGGTAGACAGTATATTCTTGGTTATCATTAGTCGCTCTTCTCCGGCATCATGTCAGATCAGAAGCTAGATATGCCCGCCATAAGTGCCTTCAAAGGTTCGGCACCAATCGTCAAGATGGACGGGACGAACTACGAACTGTGGGCGATGCAGTTCCTCAGTCTCATGAAGTCGTGTGGTAAGAAGCATATTCTTACCGAGGATGAACCGCCGGAGAAGACAGGGATCTATGCCTCATGGGAGGCGGATGATGCGTATGCCAAGGTGTGGCTCTCAGGTACGCTCACGACGGAGATAGAGAATGATGTCCTTCACCAGCCCACCGCTAAGGCGATGTGGGATATTTTGGCTATGACGTACTCTCAGGTCCGCAATGAGACGAAGATGCTCCAGTTGCAGCATGACATATTTACCACGAAGCAGAATGGGAGGCCTCTCCATTCACTGTACACGTCGCTTCGTGGCATGTTCGAGAAGCTCTATAGCACCATTCCGCTTACAGCCACACCGGACCAGCAGAAGACGTTCCGCAACGCCACTATGGTTGGCGTATTACTCGCTGCCCTAGACCCGGAGTACGAGGCAGCACGCTCTCAGATCTTAGCAGATGCCACTATCCCGCCAATGGAAGAGGTATACAGGAGACTCAGTCGTGTACCTGTTCCATCCGCTACAACAAATGCACCCCCGTCTGCAATGGCAGTTTCCAGGGGACGTGGTGGTTCGTCCTCGTTTCGTGGCAGAGGAAATGGTGGACGTGGACGTGGAGGTCGCATACGGTCCACGTGTTCCTTTTGCCGTCGTACTGGTCATTCGGAGGATACGTGCTATTCCAAGCACGGTTTTCCCCCTTCTGCACGTGTCGCGGATCATGTTCAGGGTCCTTCAGCTCCAGCCACAGATCACAGGTTCGAAGAGTTGGTGGCACGACTTCGGGACATTATGCCACAATCTTCGTCAGAGGGTGCAGACGTCTCTGATGTTGCGGCTTCGGCATCAGCCAGTACGTCAGCCTCAGCCAGTGCCTCAGGTAGTCCTTCAGCCTCATTTCATAGACATGACCTAACAGGATGGATTGTTGACTCTGGAGCTACCCATCACCTATGTCGTGAGAAAGATATTCTGCAGTCATACAGAGCCGTTCAGCCAGGTCGCTCTGTACTCATTGCTGATGGCACTCAGTCTCCTATCATCGGTCAGGGGGAGACAGCTTTACTACCATCTATGCACTTACAGAATGTGCTACATGCTCCAGAATTCTCTATGAACCTCTTATCTATTAGCCAGATTACTCGTGATTTGCACTGTCGTGCTATTTTTGATCCATCGTCTGTTATCTTTCAGGACATACTGACGGGCAGGGTGATTGGCTGTGGTTCTGAGCACAATGGCCTTTATCGTCTAGTTCGTAACTCCTATGCTGGCGTCTCCTTGCATTCCCAGGCCTCCGTTTCTCCGTACACCTGGCATCTTCGTTCGGTCATCTGCCGCTTCAAAAGATGCGTCACCTCCTGCCTCAGATATCTCCGAGTTCCTCATTTCGATGTGAAGCATGTCAGTTAGGGAAGCACCATCGGTCTAGCTTCCCCGGTCGTCAGAGTCGGAGCAGTAGCTCTCCGTTTGAACTATTTCATATTGATATTTGGGGTCCAAGTCGTGTCCCGGATCATCAGGGGCACAGGTTTTATTTAGTTGTCGTTGACGATTTCTCTAGAGTGTCGTGGACTTTTCTTCTTAAGAATAAATCTGAAGCAGGACATGTTCTTCAAAATCTAATTAATGAAGTTCAAAATGTTTTTTCATCTACTGTTAAGTATGTGCGTACTGACAATGCATTGGAGTTCTGCACTCGCTCTCTTGCAAGCTTCCTTTCCTCCAAAGGCATTATTCACCAAACCACATGTGCCTATACCTCTCAACAAAATGGGGTTGCAGAACGAAAACATCGCCACTTCCTTGATATTGCTCGCACTTTACTTATTCAGAGTTGTGCTCCATTAACGTTTTGGGGGGATGCCATTCTTACTGCATGTTATTTAGTCAATCGAATGCCTACAACTGTTCTAGGGGAAAAATCTCCTATCTCTGTTCTTTTTCCTGACAGAGATTTGTTTACACTGACACCTCGGGTTTTTGGTACCGTTGCGTTTGTTCACCGCTTATCTCCGGGGCTTGATAAGCTATCCCCTAGGGCTATCAAGTGTGTTTTTTTGGGTTATTCCAGGACTCAGAAAGGATACCGTTGCTATGACCCGGTCCATGACAAGTACTATGTGAGTGCAGATGTTACATTTTTCGAGCCTGTCATGTATTTCTCCCCTGCCGGTGACAGATTGGTCTCCTCCACATCATCAGATTCCAATGTCTATGTTCCACCACCTCCAAGCCTGGGTCCATCTTCTACTCAACCGACACCACAACCACCACCACCACCTCCTCCGCCACCACCTCCAGTTGTCCATTTCCCTAAGGTCTACACGAGACGGACAGGCCCTGCTCAAGCTACGTGTCAACCATCCAACACGCCTCAGGTACATACTGATGTTAACACTAATGATGGGTTAAATAATGCACCTGTGCAGGAGCTTTTACCACAGGAGGAGGACCAACCAGTCAGCACTGTGTTAGATGACTTGGACCGGCCTATTGCTCATCGGAAGCAGCGAAGACAGTGTGCATCATATCCCCTGGCCTCTCAGGTCTCCTTTCATCGTCTCACTGGGGATTTCCAGAAGTTTGTCGCTGCTGTGTCGTCAGTAGAGATACCTCGGACTTATCAGGATGCCATGAAGATTGAATGCTGGCGTTTAGCGATGGAAGAGGAGATGTGTGCCTTGCAGTCTAGAGGGACTTGGTCTCTTGTCCCTATCCCTCCAGGTACATCTGTGGTGAGTTGTAAGTGGGTATTTACGGTCAAATATCATGCAGATGGTCGTCTTGACAGATACAAGGCCAGGCTCGTCGCAAGAGGGTTTACACAGACATATGGTGTCGATTACTTGGACACTTTTTCACCGGTGGCGAGGCACTCTACACTTCGTATTCTTCTATCAGTTGCAGTGGTACGTGACTGGACCATATTCCAGCTTGATGTTAAGAATGCTTTCTTGTATGGTGATCTACAGGAAGAAGTCTACATGCAGCAGCCACCTGGGTTTGCTGCTGAGGGGGAGAATCAGAAGGTGTGCAGACTTCATAAGGCTATCTACGGCCTTAAACGGAGTCCTCGAGCATGGTTCCAAAAGCTCTCCCAGCTTATTGAACGACAGGGGTTCAGAAGATCTAATGCGGACCACTCATTGTTCGTCCGGAAGACTCCTAGAGGTACCATCGTTGTTATGGTATATGTTGATGATATATTGGTTACTGGAGATGATGCACAGGGGGTTGAGATAACCAAGTCTATGTTGGGCAGTCAGTTCATTACAAAGGATCTGGGCACAATACGGTATTTTTTGGGGATAGAATTTGCAAGAAATGCACAAGGAATGGTGATGACTCAGAGAAAATATGTCACAGATTTGCTGGTTGAAACAGGAATAACTGGATGCAGACCTTCAAGTACACCTATGGACCCGAGTATGAAGTTGTACGATGATGACACTGAGGAGGTGGACAAGAGAAGGTACAGATAAATGGTGGGCAAGCTCTTATACATGACTATAACTCGACCGGATATTGCACTTGCAGTAAACCGGGTGAGTCAATTTATGGAGCAGCCGAGGCAAGTACATATGGATGCATTGTACATGATATTGAGATATCTGAAGTCTTCCCCAGGCACAGGGTTGCTGTTCAAGAAAGCCACAGATTTGTCTATTTCAGCCTGCGCAGATGCGGATTATGCAGTATGTCCACGGGATCGTAAGTCTACTTCTGGATTTGCTATCTTTGTAGGAAGCTCTTTAGTCTCCTGGAAAAGCAAGAAGCAGACTGTTGTGGCGAGATCCAGTGCCGAATCCGAGTACAGGGCCATGGCACAGGCAAGCACAGAAATGATGTGGGTTAGAGCAGTCCTAGAAGATCTGAATGTTGAAGTTCCCTTGCCTATGAATCTGCAATGTGACAATCAGGCAGCTTTATTCATTGCCAACAATCCAGCCTTCCATGAGAGAACAAAACATATAGAGGTGGATTGTCATTACACTAGGGACATGATTCAGAAGGGCTTCATCTCCACGTCCCATGTCAGTTCAGAGGACCAGACAGCAGACATATTCACAAAGCCATTGCTCAGAGGACCTTTCCAGAGATGTTCTTCCAAGCTGAGCATGATAGATATCTATGCTCCATCTTGAGGGGGAGTGTAGAGATAGTTATTAGTCTTTGATGTTATTTATTATTTTAGTTTCTTTACGTACCTTTCATGTAATTTACCCAAGGGCTCTCTCCCTATATAAGAGACCCAAGGGCTCTATGGAATAATCATCTCAGTATTCTAACAAGGGTTACACAAAAGAGGCATCATAAATGAGAAAGGACTAGTATATCCCTAAGGTGATGGAACAACATAATGTCTCTCAACACTCCCTTGAAGCATATACTTAATCATACTCATCTTGTTACAACATCTTTCAAACTGTGTAAACAAGAGGATTGGAGATACAAGTATAATGGCAATCAATTTCCATGTGTTTATTACATTTACAAAATATGGGGTTGTTGATTATATGCATTATTGCACGATCGTCAGAATAGGAGTGACATGAGGATCTGTAAGAATGGAAAGAATGCATACTAACTATGTTGTCGCATGAGTCATTGCTATGTATTCACTCTCTACGCTAGAGTAGGAAACAACTGACTATTTCTTACTCCTCCAAGTCACCAGGTTCCTTGTCAAGTTGATGTAGAAGTCAGTATTCGATTTCTTATTCAACGTACAACCCCCATAGTCAGCATCACAATAGACTATGAGGTCAAAATTGGCCCTTTACATGAATACAAGTCCATTTCTTTAAGACGACGTGACGTAGCTCAGAACCACCATATGTGCATTAAAGCAATCTGGAGAAGGAAAACTCATGAACTCCCTTATTTTGCCACATCAAAGCGATATATCATGTTATGTGATGGAAAAACATAGTAGGTTCTTAATAAACCACCGATAGCGAGTTGTGATTCCAATTTCGCCAACTTATAGATGTTTGCAATGTGATGGACAAACATAGTTCTCCGATGGTTGCATGAGATTACTGATCACAATGATATCGTGTCTTTTTTCATGACCTTTTATGGTGAATAATTGTGCATCCATCTTTTCCAACTTAAATGAGTGAAGTTCGACTTCAACGGAGGTAAGGTCGATGTGCTCTTAAAAAGTCTTAGCGGAAAAGTGGGAGATATTTTCTTATTAGAATATAATACCCTATGGCTCCTTATATTGGGGGAACCCTAGGGTTAGGGTTACACAAAAGAGGCGTCATAAATGAGAAAAGACTAGTATATCCTTAAGGTGATGGAACAACATAATGTCTCTCAACACTCCCTTGAAGCATATACTTCAATCATACTCATCTTGTTACAACATCTTTCAAACTGTGTAAACAAGAGGTTTGGAGATATAAGTATAATGGCAATCAATTTCCATGTGTTTATTGCATTTACGATGTAACATCCGGATCCGAATGAACTTAAGCTCCTGTCAAGAAAAGGATATTGCAAGCAAGTTTGGATCTCCAAAGTGGAGATATTCAAAGGTACATATCTCTCTCCTCTTTGTTCTCATTAAAGTCAATGTTGAAGTTTCTAATTCAGTTTTTTTATGTTGCTATCCATCAGGTATTTTATCTATTGTTGTATGTTAGATAAAGCCACAAAATTCTTCCAAACTTAAAGGATCAAAGGTACAATCTTTTCCCCTCTCTTGCTGCTTTCCATGCACGGTCTTTACACATTTTGATAGTAATAGGTTGCTTGAGTGTTGTATATTCTAGATATGCTATAACTGGGTTATCATATGTTATAACATGTTGGGAACAAGGGTCTTGTGGTAATCTAAAGCAATGGAAATTTGACTCTATAATACTTGTGTATTGCATGTGGCAGAAGATAGATTGCACTTTCATCTAAATTCTAATTGTATATTCCTGGTTAATATGATGTGAATACATAAATAACATCTCAATACTAATAATAGAAGTACAAATGATTCCCAAGAACATTTAAACCATTATGAGATATACATGAGGGTCGGTAAAGGCAGTGATATCATGTTCTGCACAAGGGTCATTGGAACTAGAGTTTAATGTAAGGATATCCAACACTAATGAAGCCTATAAAGAAGGTCATCATACTTATCTCTTGAGATGGTATACATAGAATCATGATATCATCAACATCTCAAAAGACTGTTTGATGAGCTACAAGTTTATTATGCTTTAACCAGCAACAATCTTCTCTATGGCCACTACATCTACAAAAGTAAAATAATATGTGGCTCATCTCGATGTAAAACAATCACGGTTGTGGGCATGAGTGGACCTAATCTGTCCCTCCTAGAAGAAGCAACTATGGCAGAGGTGGTCTCACCTTTCTTAGGTGTATGAAATAATATAGATAATATACTCAACTTAATATGTACCTCCTAACTAGAAGAAATCTTTGATATGGTAATCCTTTGTGACAACACGACCTCATATGGAGATTCTAGATTCGGAAGAAAAAGATCAATAATCAATGGATATCTGAACAGTCCATGTGTTGCACATATACAGACATGTGTGTAAGAATTTAGCCTTTTAAAACTAGAATTCCTAGCATAGCAGTATTTAACTAAAGGTTGGGTATTCTGCTTCATTTTAAACATTAGACAAATCTGCATAATGCAAGCAAAATTCTTCTCTTCAGAGTATAGTCAACTTAAGAATCTGCCACATTTTTTTATGGTTTTTGATGCACAATATCTAAACCGCTGGAAGATATTCCATTTTATGACATAATCAGGAAATTATTTTCAATGGAGCATATTCCATTTTATGACATAATCAGGAGATTATTTTCAATATTAAGTATTCTGAAATCTGTTAAATATATTGTTATCAACTTATTTGGATTCTTAATCTCGAGAACAATCACAGAAGGTCTATTTCAACCTATTGAAAATGACGAAAGATAAAGAATTTAACTATGATCCAGCTTAATGATATCAAGATCGCGTAATTAACCGGACATATTTTTTTTAGCAAGGGTAGGAAGATACAAAGTAGCTAAAGGGGTATAACTCTTGGCTGGGAGTTTGATACATCCAATTGGGAGGGTTTCTCAATATCTCTTAGTAATAGTGATAAAGAATCGAAAGATGGCTACGGTGGATAAGTAAATAATAATCTCAATATGTTAGCATTATTAGAATGACTTGAGATCTAGTGGAAGAGAAGATTCAGGGTGAAATTTTGCAGTGCCAGGAAGGATTGCGTCGACCATCTTTTCATCTTTTGTTCATTATATTAGGGTATTTTCATACAAGAGACTTATAAAAATTAGATCAAGAGTCTTGCCACTAAATTACGAGTTAAATAACAAAAGTAAAATTTCTACATTAAATTAAATTTTAAATTCAGTTCCAATAAACAACTTATGATCTCGTGGTTTGAAAAATGAGTTCATTGAGATATTTTCATAAATCTAGATTAATAAGCAAGCCGCCAATTGATGAGATTATCTATAATCAATGACTGAAGATCTTTGTGATCAATCATTCAAAATCACTAAAGTATGAATCACTATTCAATATAATTATCAACAAGATACCTAGATCTGTAAAGTTGACTACATCAGAGTTCAAGAGAGGATGAGAAATTAAGTTAGTGATGATGATTCAATGATGACTAGTAATTAAAAGTGCCAGTCGTGGTAACCTTTACGCCTGACTGTGCGAGGGGGCGGTGACCCTCAGCTGGGCGGAAGATTAGGAAGCCCAATTAGGGCAGCGGCCGCTTCGTGCGCGGGTCTAGGATCCCAGTCTTTTTCTCGGTTTTTCGCGAGCGCTCGCAGTTTTTACGCCTCTCTGGGATCCACAGGTTTTCTTTTAAAGACCAGTTCCGCTGACCCTTGTTCTTTAGGGTACCTAGGCTGGAGGACCCTTGGTTTTAGTTTTTTGAGCTCGTTAGCCCGTACCGGTCGGGCCGGTTTTTCTTTTAGAGCGACTTTTCTAGAGAGTCTCTCTCACCCGTCTCAGTGGTGTAGTTTTGGAGTAAACCTATCCCTCTATTGGACCGCCCTTCCAATTAGAGGGCGAGACGGAAGAGCCTCTTTTATAGGCTACTTCACCGCTTGAGTTTTATTTATTTTTCGCCAACAGACTTGGCGATGCTACATCTGAATCATCCATGTATACATCTAAATCCTCTATGGCTACATCTGAATCAGTTACAGTTGAATCTGGAAAAGTTACATTACAGTTAAATTTGCAAAAGTTACATTTGAGATTGGATTGAGTCACAATTGAGTTTGGCTAAAGTTGAATTGCAGTTGAATTGGTTACATGGAAGTTGGTTCTAATTGAGCTTGGTTTCCATTAAGCTAAGATCCATCATATACCCTTACTATGATCAATCCAAAAGATTTTTAAACATCATTATAAGCATTTAATAGAGATAATGATAATATCAGAGTCTCATCATTTACATTCTCAAGACCAATCAAACTTATATTATAATTAAAAAAAAGGCAATGACTTAAATATGGACCATATGATAATTACATATAAATGATTATGTGGGTAATGAGTGTAGGATGAGTAGACTGGGGTTATACATACCAAACAACTTGAAAGCTTGTTTCATTGCAAGTAGCTTTAATTTTTAGTTGTCAAGGCCAAATTACTTGCTTTCAAGGTATTATATAATGCTTTTATTCTCTTCTGATACATTTGGGATGTATGTAGATAATGTAATTCTGTGGTTACATGTTAACTGCTATGGAATTTATGCAATATAATTGTGACATGTTGTAGTTCTGTGGTTTATTGGTTAAATTGTGAATGTCATTCGTTCATGAAAAAAAATTTCCCCTAATTTTAAGAACTAAAATGTGATCTTTAGCAAACATGATACTGCGGATGATATGTAAACGGGTATTTTAGATCCGAGAAGGAGCGGGCCTCACATACGAAATATGGGGTTGTTGACTATATGCATTATTGCACGATCATCACAATAGGAGTGACATGAGGATCTGTAAGAATGGAAGGAATGCATACTAACTATGTTGTCACGTGAGTCATTGCTATGTATTCACTCTCTACGCTAGAGTACGAAACAACTGACTATTTCTTACTCCTCCAAGTCACCAGGTTCCTTGTCAAGTTGGTGTAGAAGTCAGTATTCGATTTCCTATTCAACATACAACCTCCATAGTCAGCATCACAATAGGCTATGAAGTCAAAATTGTCCCTTTTCATGAATACAAGTCCATTTCTTTAAGATGACGTGACGCAGCTCAGAACCACCATATGTGCATTAAAGCAAGCTGGAGAAGGAGAACTCATGAACTCCCTTATTTTGCCACGTCAAAGCGATATATCATGTCATGTGATGGACAAACATAGTAGCTTCTGAATAAACCACCGATAGCGAGTTGTATTTCCAATTTCGCCAGCTTATAGATGTGCGCAGTGGAATGGACAAACATAGTGTTTTTTCTTATCCGATGGTTGCATGAGATTACTGACCACAATGATATAGTATCTTTTTTCACGAGCTTTTATGATGAATAATTGTGCATCCATCTTTTCCAACTTAAATGAGTGAAGTTCGACTTCAACGGAGGTAAGGTCGATGTGCTCTTAAAAAGTCTTAGCGGAAAAGTGGGAGATATTTTCTTATTAGAAGATAATACCCCATGGCTCCTTATATAGGGGGAACCCTAGGGGTAGGGTTACACAAAAGAGGCATCGTAAATGAGAAAGGACTAGTATATCCCTAAGGTGATGGAACAACATAATGTCTCTCAACACTCCCTTGAAGCATATACTTCAATCATACTCATCTTTTTACAACATCTTTCAAACTGTGTGTAAACAAGTGGTTTGGAAATACAAGTATAATGGCAATCAATTTCCATGTGTTTATTGCATTTATGAAATACGGGGTTGTTGACTATATGAATTATTGCACAATCGTCACAATAGAAGTGATATGAGGATCTGTAAGAATGGAAAAAATGCATACTAACTATGTTGTTTCATGAGTCATTTCTATGTATTCGCTCTCTACGCTAGAGTAGGAAACAACTGACTATTTCTTACTCCTCCAAGTCACCAGGTTCCTTGTCTAAGTTGGTGTAGAAGTCAATATTGGATTTCCAATCTGTTAGAGTATTTGTTATTTTGCGTCATATGTGTGGGACTCATGCAGAGTTTAGTCCCACATCTACCGTCTGTGGGATGTGGAGACTCGGTAGGGGCTTTATATAGACCCCCACACCCATTGTATTCAGCTGAGAAAAAAGCAATGAAGCATATGGCCCTTTGAGGCACTCTCTCGTGCTTTCATCCCGCTCCTTAGGGAGTAGGGTTCCACGTTAAATCTTGTTCTTCCATGTTATTATTATTTTATTCTCTGACACGCTTCTGCATTCTTAATTTCTAACACGGTATCAGAGCAGGTTCGATTCTCGAGAATTTATATATGTTCATGATTTGTTTGAGAATCGATTTTGGTGTTTATTCTTAAATATTATTCCGTAGTACGAGAATCAATTTTAGTATCAAATCGATTAAAGTTCTAAACGGTTCTAGGGCTCAATTTCTTGAACCCTAATATCAGCCAGAGATTCCATATTCATCGGATGCGATCAAATCCTTTGGTTGCTCCAGCGAACATCTACTGTGAGCAGGCTCCTGGCTCCAGGCCATCTCGCATCTCCAAGCGATTGGCCGAAACATTGCTTGCCCTCTCGTCTAGGCACCGGCGATGGCCCCAGTCATCTCCTTCCAAGCCGCATCCAGCAGCATCCCCTAAGTCCATCCATATGCAACTCCTCACGCAGGAGCCGCTCCCATCTCCCTCTGGCATCGCGGAGCAGGAGACCCTTGAGCGGCGGCTCACCTCTCTTTCATCGCGCGTCGCCCTCATGTTCCATCAGGAGATCCAGACCATGGCGACTCCTCCTAGTTTCAGGATGCTTCATCTTGCGAGAGTGAAGAAGGAAGGAGAGAGAGTGGAAGAGGAAGGAGGGGAAGAGAAGAAGGAAGAGAGAGTGTGGATAAAACCTACCATTGGTTGCTATGATTTAATTAACTCAACTTAAACCAAGCTAATTAACCCAAGAAGTCTCAAATTAACGACAGGGTTTGTGATGTAAGACGGAGTAAGTTTACAGGGTTGAGGGGGCAATTACGTTGTTTCGAAGGTCAATAAGGTAATTTACAAAGTTTAAAGGGTTCCTGGGATAAAAATCCCTAGAATAAATGCAAGTTGGCTAAAGTGGAGAGGAGTCTCTACTGTTCTCTGTGATAAGAAAAACCCTTTGAAAATCAAAGGAAAGTTTTATTCAAAAAAATCAAAAGAAAGGTTTACAAAGTAGCCGTAAGACCTGCTATGCTCTATGGATCTGCATGTTGACCTGTAAACCATATACATGTGCAGAGAATGGCATCAATAGAAATGAAATTGTTAAGGTGGATGTGTGGATACACACGTAAAGATCGGATTCGAAATGATGCAATCGAAAGGAAAGTTGTTATAGCTCTGATCGAGGATAAGATGCAAGAAAACCATTTAAGCCGGTTTGACCATTTGCAAAGGAGGTCGGTTGATGCACCAATTAGGAGATGCGAGTTTTGGATGTTGAGATAGCTAAGAGAGGGCAAGGAAGGTCCAAGAAGTGTTGGAATGAGACTATACAAATGGGCCTTAGTTTTTTGGATCTAAGGCCGAGATTGACCTAAAATAGATCTAAATGGAGGCAAAGAATCCATGTAGCCGACCCTACTTAATGTGGGAAAAGGCTTTGTTGTTGTTGTAGACAGTCTTATTATGCCTAAGTTCTCCAAAGAATGTGCAATGGATTGTACTACATCTTCTACTTGGCATGGTATAGCCACAATCATGTCCTTGATACGTACCATGTCCTCCTTATCTAAAATGGCAGCAAGGCAATTATTTGTACACGAATATCCTAAGTGGTGATGTTGTGAGTTACCGCAAGACGACTGAGTATGATGTATGTCTCCTCTAGTGGGAGTAGTTCAGAGGCCGCAATCGTCTGATCTCTAGCAGAAGAATAGTTTAGGTTAAGCCAGCAATGAATATCGTGACTGTCATGTGTTCATTGTGGAACACATTGCATTGTAATTTTGAATAATGATTTCAACTATGAAAAGTATTCAGCTAAGATGCCCTGCTTGCTTCGGATTCATCATATTATAATAAGTTAGGAAAACCTGACTTGAATTCGTATCCTACAGGTATGTAGCCTTCAACGAGGTCATCATGTCATATGCATTTCCATAAAAAAATATTTTATCAGCAATTATGCTAATGACACTCATCGTAATCCATGAACAAACTATACTTCGTCTTTGTCCCGATGGCATTCTTACCATTTTTGGCAGCAAGTTATTTATAGAAGAATGTGTTATTTGTCATGCCTCCAGATGATCACGAGCATCCTCAATCAACAACAACAAAGCCTTTTCCCACAATTAAGTAGGGTCGGCTACATGGATTCTTCGCCTCCATTCAGATCTATCTTGGGTCAATCTCGGATTTATATCCAAAAAACTAAGATCCCTTCGTATAGTCTATTTCCAACACTTCTTGGGCCGTCCTCGCCCTCTCTTAGCCGGCTCAACATCCCAACACTCGCATCTCCTAACCGGTGCATCAGTTGACCTTCTTTGTAAATGACCAAACCATCTTAAGCGGTTTTCTCGCATCTTATCCTCGATCGGAGCTACACCAACTTTCTTTCTGATTGCATCATCCCGAATCCGATCTTTAC
This sequence comes from Ottelia alismoides, assembly GCA_037367405.1. Lineage (NCBI taxonomy): Eukaryota > Viridiplantae > Streptophyta > Magnoliopsida > Alismatales > Hydrocharitaceae > Ottelia > Ottelia alismoides. Next base: position 314,826 of record JAZKJV010005140.1, read on the forward strand.
GTATATGTCCACACATCCATCTTAGCATTTTCATTTCTGCTACAGCCATTCTCTGCACATGTCTATGGTTTACAGGCCAACATTCAGAACCATAAAGCATAGCAGGTCTCACGGCTGCTTTGTAAAACTTTCCTTTGATTTTTAAAGGAATTTTCTTATCACAGAGAACAGCGGAGGCTCCTCTCCACTTTAGCCAGCCTGTATTTATTCTATTAGTAACATCTCCATCAATTTCCCCATCATGTTGCAAAATAGATCCCAGATATCTAAAAGAATCTCTCTTCTAAATGTTATCGTCACCAATCTTCACCTCGATTCCTTCACCATTGCTTCCATCAAAGGTGCATTCCATATATTCCGTCTTAGCCATACTTATATGAAAACCTTTAGTCTCCAATGCATGTCTCCAAACCTCAAGCTTCTCATTTACTCCATCTCTAGTCTCGTCAATCAACACAATATCATCAGCAAATAACATACACCAAGGTAACTCATCCTGAATGTGACTTGTCAACTCGTCCATAATCAAAGTAAAAAGAAATGGACTCAAAGCTAAACCTTGATGTAAACCAATGTTGATATCAAAATAGTCAGTCTTCCCCGTCGGGGTCCTTACACAAGATAAAGCCCTATCATACATATCCTTTATGAGATTAATGTATAGGACAGGTACTTGTCTCTTCTCCAAAACTCTCCACAGTATCTCTCGTGGGACGGAATCATAAGCTTCTCCAAATCAATAAAGATCATATGGAGATTCTTCCTTTTAGCTCTATAAATCTCCATTGTTCTCCTCAGCAAATGGATGGCTTCAATAGTTGAGCGACCTGGCATGAATCCGAATTGGTTTTCTTTTACTTGGGAAACTTGCCTCAACCTTCTTTCGATCACATGTTCCCAAATTTTCATAGTGTGACTCATCAGCTTGATACCTCTGTAATTTGAACAATTTTGAATGTCTCCTTTGTTCTTATAAAGAGGCACCACGATACTCCTCCTCCAATCTTCAGGCATTTTCTTGCTTCGCCAAATAACATTGAATAGATTCGTAAGCCAAGTCAAACCACGCTCACCTAAGACTTTCCAAACTTCTACAGGGATGTCATCCGGTCCAACACCTTTCCCAGGTCTCATAACCTTCAAAGCCTCCTCTACTTCTTTTCTTTGTATTCGTCTATAGCATGCATGATTCAAGTAACTTTCACTACTAGCTAGATCACCCAAAGTGATCTCTCTATTTCCTTCTCCAATGAAAAGTTTATGGAAGTACTGCTCCCATCTAGTCTCTATATCCTTCTGAGTAACAAGCACGTGACCTTCCTCGTCCTTAATGCATCTCACTTGAGAAAGGTCTTTGGTCTTTCTTTCTCTTGCTTTGGCCAACCTGAATATATCCTTCTGGCCCTCCTTAGAGTTGAGATTTTTATACAAAACTTCATAAGCTTTTGACTTAGCTTCGCTTATAGCCTTCTTTGCTTCCTTCTTCGCTATTTTATAGTCTTTGACAGTTTCCTCGGTTCTATCCTTAGACATAGCTTTAAAGCAAGCTCTTTTAATTTTTAGTTTCTCTTGCACCCCTTCACTCCACCACCAAGCCTCCTTTTGACCCGGAGCTCCTCCTTTTGACTCGCCTAGCATCTCTTTGGCTACCTTTCGGATACAAGATGCTATTGCTTCACACATCCCGTTTGCACTACCGCTACAATCCCAAGATAAGTCTTCTAAAACCTTCTCCCTGAAGCTTGATTGCTTCAGCGGAAGATTCCACCACCTAGTTCTAGTGATCTTAGGAACCTTCTTTTTCTTTATCAGCCCTTTTATTTGTAAATCCAAGACTAACAAGCGATGTTGGGTTGTCAAACTCTCTCCAGGGATTACTTTGCAATCTTTGCAACACAACCGATCCCTTCTCCTCAACGCAAAGTAATCTATCTGTGTTCTAGTTGAGCCACTCTTATAAGTAATTAAATGCTCCTCCCTCTTCTTGAAAAGAGTGTTTGCTATGAAAAAGTCATAAGCAGTTACAAAATCCAAAATGACTTTTCCCTCTTCGTTTCTATCCCCAAAACCATGTCCTCCATGCACACTTGCATACCCTGAAACATCTTTTCCCACATGTCCATTAAGATCTCCACCTATGCAAACCATCTCTCTTTGTGGGATTCCTTGTAAAATCTTATCCAGATCCTCCCAAAAAGCTTGTTTAGTCCTTTCATCTAAACCAATTTACGGTGCATAAACTGAGATGATATTCAGAATTTCTTCTTCAAGCACCAACTTTAGCAAAATAATCCGATCCCCAAATATTTGCACCTCAACCACACAATCCTTCAAATCTTTATGAACAACCACTCCAACACTGTTTCTGCCCTTAATATATGAATCTTCCTTCTTTCCATTGTATCCACTATCTCCATCAATTTTCCAGTTAAAGTACCGATATTCCAACTACCAATCCGTAACTTCCTTTGCAATCTCTTTTGGACTAACTTCTTTACTCGTGTGCGTCCACTATGCGAGAACCCTTGCAAATTTTGGACTGCATCCGGGCGGTGATGCAGCGGAACTAGTTTATTTACCCGCATGCGTTCCTCATGCGAGAACCCTTGCAAATTTTGAACTACATCCAGGCTGCGATGTAGCGGCCCTTGCCAATTTTTCATTGCATTCGGGCGATGCAACGCGTCGCAAGTAGGGAACGCCCCAACGAAATCTGTATGTTTGCTTAAATCCAAAGATCCGAATGGTTTCGAGATAAATTCATAAATAGTGTTCTTGAAGAACTTTAAGAACACTATTTACGAATTTATCTCTCCTGCGCTGGTTGTCGGCTACCTAACGCGCAACCCTCCTCATTTACCCGGGCTTGGGACCGGCCATGGCTGAGTTAAATATGGGTAGATATACGTCCCTCTTATTTATAAGAGCATCCTCAATCATTTAAGATAATTGATCTTATCCAACTACTAGACCGAGCTAAATATGGGTAGATATACGTCCCTCTTATTTATAAGATGTTACGTTAGACTCATCTTACATCTTCATTATAATGTAGTGGACGCTTTCGGTATTAACAATTATACGGTATTGGTTTAGATCATACCACATAAAGTATAGCACCTTGTATACACTACAAAAGCAATACGCTTATCAGAAACAATGAGAAATTATGTCGACAATTCAGGGGTGTCGACGTGGGATGTTGGAGGTCACAGCTAGAGGCAACCTTTGATAGAGGTTCACTTTAGAGCATGGTTTCTTCAAATCCTTTATGGATTCCATACTCTACCGTATGCCTCCTTGTGTTAAACTTTATGCACGACAACAGAGCATAAGGGAAAATGAAGAGAAATTCCATCAACAAATCGAGGCCCTTTGAAAAAGTCCAAAGAGATGGAGTAGGAGAGAATGAGTACTATGCCGATAAAGCATGACGCCTAAAAACTCGTCCGGGGAAGAAAACACACATCAGCAATAACCAGGCGCAACAAGGATGAGAGATCAAACAAGTTCGTTGGGATTCCTCACCGTAAAGAAGCATCATTAAGGTACAACGAAAAGTTTGAGGTGTAGAGGCCATGCTCACCATGCACATGCTTATCATGACCCTGTAAGATGCTTCGCATGTGGGTATTTTGGTCAACGACAATAGTTGTCCCAGAGCCAACATATGAAACCTCCGTTTACAGCAAACGAAAGAATGAAAGGTGGGGTCGCCCACCATTCTTGTTGGGATATGTAAATCAGTTGGAGATTGCATGTTAGATGTTATGTATGATATATGAGAGATATTTGGCACACGGTTCGTAGGAGATGTCGTTCAGATTAGCGAGATGGTGGTTTGTGTAAGAGGCCTCACCCCAACAAAGAGGAACAAACTTCTCGCATAATAATAAGGTAGCAGGTTGGGTTCATTAGAGGAGACCTCTTCTAAGGGATGGCATATGATAGACACCTCAGCTATTGGAACCCTCAGGGTGAGAGGTCCCCCTTTACTCTGTTGCTTCGTGGATATTGTGAGGGATGTGTTACAACTGGTAAGGACGATGCAAGGCATACTATTGAATGGATTCTCTTGTGGTCGGCCATCTGAGGTGTTGAACTCTATCTCGAGGCTTAAAACCGCAACCCCATGATGTGTGAGTTCCATGTTAGAGATCGGTAGATGCTCCTACAAACTGACGAGGTTTTTCCCCGACGAAGGCTAGTAGTAGTGCTCCAACATTGGTTGATACTACGACAATGGTTGATAGGTCAGGCTCGTTGAATAGAGAAGAGGAAGCATCACATACCCAGGAAGCTTAAGTGTTGCTAACTCGAGAAGTTGAACAGTCATTGTTGAAGAATGATGTGGATGATTCTAGACATTCACCTTTCCTGGAAATATTGCCAGACACAGGGACTAGGTGGGAAAGAAGATATGCTTCCTCCTCGAAAATAGTAGAGGTAGGCAATTTGTTTGCCCCATCTTTCGTCGAAGTGGTCTCGAGGAGATAGTGTCAGTCTAAATCCAAGACCCGACCACCCAATACATCGGACCTAGGTTTCGAATCCATTGTATATTGCTTTTGGAATGGTCAGGGCCTGTCGTCCTTATTGGGCCTTTTATGGAGAACTTAATAGCATGCCTCACTTCATTTAGGTGGGGTGGACCATTTTATTTCAAGCACCACTCTCCAGCACAGTCCGATTGTCGGGATCAATCCTCTAGATCCAAAGGAAGATATGCTTATCCTTGAGCATGGTGGTACAATTCTCATCATTCTCTTGACACCTCCTGACCAAAAGCGCTTAGCGTCTGCCCATAATGGTTTCAAGTGATACTCTAGTGTGGAACTTTGGCCCACCAGAAAATGGGGCAAGTTGTACATCCAAAATAATTTGTGGAAGCTTCGATATCTTCAAAAGAATTCACATTCGAACGGTGAGATTGTTGATATGATATCGGAGGGAGTAGACATCGGAACTTCCAGCTTAAAAGGCACGGGTTGAGACGTGATTGACAACAATATAGAAAGGGGTCGGAGAATTGAAATAAGGGAATCGTTTCCTCACCGAAGGAGGTGTTTGTAGAGCAGTTGGCAGAGCACTTGGATCTAGTACGCAAATGCAAGATCTATCTCAGGTGCTCAATGAAATTGCTGACTTGAAATGTTAATGGGTAGATAAGCCGGAAAAGAGGCGTGTTATTGCAACCATGATCTTGAAATGCAGGTCAGATATTATATTGTTACAGGAGATGAAGGTGCAAACATGGAATGATCAAACTTAGAAGTGTTTGAAGGACATGGTCATGTCAAACTTTTGCGTTTTAGATTCTAATGGGAACTCTGGAGGGAAGCTTATTGGTTGAGATGGGAACATGCGAACTTTGGCTAGAAAGTTTAATGGGGCATCATATGCTATCTACACTCCTCATAGATTTGGTTGAAAGGTATGAAATTTTGATCTCTAATATTTATGAACCGATGGATGGCTATCTAAGGGTTGACCTTTAGATGGAGATACGTCACATGCAGAGCCATTACATGACTGGCTATGGATTCTTGGCGGGGATTTCAATGAGTCACTACTTGCTAATGGTAGGTCAGAGGGTAGAGGTGGACAAGACCAGGGCTCTCAAGAATTTGATAATATGGTGGCCAACTTACATCTTGAAGTGATGGATGTTAGCAATAGATTATACATATGGGGAAATAAGTCTTCCAGATATTGAATTGATGGGGTTTTGGTATCGAAAGAGTAATCAGAGGTTCCAACAACAATGGGTAAAAGCCATGCTGTGCGCTCTTTTGGAACACACACCTCTCTTGTGGGACTCTGAGAAGATATCACATATCATCGTTCCATGTTTAGCTTGGAGAGGTCATGGATGCTTGAGGGTGGTCTCTATGCTTGTGTGGCATCTTTTTGGAGATCATATGAGACTCAAGGTTTGGTAACGAAGAGATTCTATTCTAAGCTTGTCACGTTTCGCAAGCGATTCAACGAATTTTGAGGACTATCGCATTGGCAAGAAGGGAACGAAGAAACAATGCCTTGGTTATTTCAAACCAGCTTGACTGATAAGAAGATATGAGAGCATTGACAAGGGATGAGATGGAGGACCGCCTTAAACTACAAAATGTCATTCTCGACGAGGATAAGAAATCGGATATGTCTTGGAAGCAGAGAGCAAGGCAGAAACACCAAATTCTTTCACACCATGGCTAGTGCTAGGAGGCGAAATCATATTCCCTCCATTGGTGTTGACCCAAATGATCGATATAGGTTTAAAAATAACTCGACAAGCAAAATAAGTCCACTTTTTTGAAAAATAGACAATTGTTGAATTTGTATGGTCTAATGTTGACCAATGGAGTAAAGATATAGGCGTACCTGAATGAGTTCAACAAATATTTGATAAATAAGATTTGGGCTTACACTTGAGGTGAAATGTGAGAAAAGAAAAACTCTCTTTAAGGACGATAAGGCAAAATTTTGTTGAGATCTTTTCTTTATTTATAATGATATTGTAATGGTGTTGCTTTATCATAAGGAGATTGTCACACTAAACAAGCATTGGCTCATAAATTATAGATGAGCATCAGGCGGCTAAAGGAATAAATGATGTTGTGCTAGCGACAAAAAGTGCATTCAACAACAACAACAACAAAGCCTTTTCCCACAATTAAGTAGGGTCGGCTACATGGATTCTTCGCCTCCATTCAGATCTATCTTGGGTCAATCTCGAACTTATATCCAAAAAACTAAGATCCCTTCGTATAGTCTCTTTCCAACACTTCTTGGGCCGTCCCCGCCCTCTCTTAGCCGGCTCAACATCCCAACACCCGCATCTCCTAACCGGTGCATCAGTTGACCTTCTTTGCAAATGACCAAACCATCTTAAGCGGTTTTCTCGCATCTTATCCTCGATCGGAGCTACACCAACTTTCTTTCGGATTGCATCATTCCGAATCCGATCTTTACGTGTATGTCCACACATCCATCTTAGCATTTTCATTTCTGCTACAGCCATTCTCTGCACATGTCTATGGTTCACAGGCCAACATTCAGAACCATAAAGCATAGCAGGTCTCACGGCTGCTTTGTAAAACTTTCCTTTAATTTTTAAACGAATTTTCTTATCACAGAGAACAACGAAGGCTCCTCTCCACTTTAGCCAGCCTGCATTTATTCTATTAGTAACATCTCCATCAATTTCCCCATCATGTTGCAAAATAGATCCCAGATATCTAAAAGAGTCTCTCTTCTGAATGTTATCGTCACCAATCTTCACCTCGATTCATTCACCATTGCTTCCATCAAAGGTGCATTCCATATATTCCGTCTTAGCCCTACTTATACGAAAACCTTTAGTCTCCAATGCATGTCTCCAAACCTCAAGCTTCTCATTTACTCCATCTCTAGTCTCGTCAATCAACACAATATCATCAGCAAATAACATACACCAAGGTAACTCATCTTGAATGTGACTTGTCAACTCGTCCATAATCAAAGTAAAAAGAAATGGACTCAAAGCTGAACCTTGATGTAAACCAATGTTGATATCAAAATAGTCAGTCTTCCCCGTCGGGGTCCTTACACAAGATAAAGCCCTATCATACATATCCTTTATGAGATTAATGTATAGGACAGGTACTTGTCTCTTCTCTAAAACTCTCCACAGTATCTCTCGTGGGACGGAATCATAAGCCTTCTCCAAATCAATAAAGATCATATGGAGATTCTTCCTTTTAGCTCTATAAATCTCCATTGTTCTCCTCAGCAAATGGATGGCTTCAATAGTTGAGCGACCTAGCATGAATCCGAATTGGTTTTCTTTTACTTGGGAAACTTGCCTTAACCTTCTTTCGAACACACGTTCCCAAATTTTCATAGTGTGACTCATCAGCTTGATACCTCTGTAATTTGAACAATTTTGAATGTCCCCTTTGTTCTTATAAAGAGGCACCACGATACTCCTCCTCCAATCTTCAGGCATTTTCTTGCTTCGCCAAATAACATTGAATAGATTCGTAAGCCAAGTCAAACCACGCTCACCTAAAACTTTCCATACTTCTACAGGGATGTCATCCGGTCCAACACCTTTCCCAGGTCTCATAACCTTCAAAGCCTCCTCTACTTCTTTTCTTTGTATTCGTCTATAGCATGCACGATTCAAGTAACTTTCACTACTAGCTAGATCACTCAAAGTGATCTCTCTATTTCCTTCTCCAATGAAAAGTTTATGGAAGTACTGCTCCCATCTAGTCTCTATATCCTTCTGAGTAACAAGCACGTGACCTTCCTCGTCCTTAATACATCTCACTTGAGAAAGGTCTTTGGTCTTTCTTTCTCTTGCTTTGGCCAACCTGAATATATCCTTCTGGCCCTCCTTAGAGTTGAGATTTTTATACAAAACCTCATAAGCTTTTGACTTAGCTTCGCTTACAGCCTTCTTTGCTTCCTTCTTCGCTATTTTATAGTCTGTGACAGATTCCTCTGTTCTATCCTTAGACATAGCTTTAAAGCAAGCTCTTTTAATTTTTAGCTTCTCTTGCACCCCTTCACTCCACCACCAAGCCTCCTTTTGACCCGGAGCTCCTCCTTTTGACTCGCCCAGCATCTCTTTGGCTACCTTTCGGATACAAGATGCTACTGCCTCCCACATCTCGCTTGCACTACCGCTACAATTCCAAGATAAGTCTTCTAAAACCTTCTCCCTGAAGCGTGATTGCTTCAGCGGAAGATTCCACCATATAGGACAAAAAGAGCTTGCTTTTTTTTGTCCTATAATGCACTTTTTGCTAGCGACAAAAAGTGCATTATAGGACAAAAAATCTCTTCAAGTACTTCTCCTATAATAAGAAGGATAACAAAAATAAAGATGATTTGAGACATGAGAGAAAAAGAAAATAGATGAGAAGGCAAGAATGTCGATAATTCGAACTCATGCAAAAAGGATTCATCACAATCTCTGAGGGAGACTTATTAACATGCTCAGTAACAAAGACAAATTAAGAATGGATTTTATACTTGACATATTCAAATCATGTATGCTCATCTAGGTAGAAATTCAACATATATCAGGCATACAATAACAGCATAATCAAGATGGATGTGGAGGGTCTCATCATGTCAAAGGAGTCAATCGTTGCAATTTTGCGTGTCCGAATGGAGGATGAAAACTCCAAGAGGTGTCAGGCACTAACAAATAAAATAGATTTTGATGGGAACAATCGACATATGGAAATATCAAGTTACAATTGAAAGGGGAATTCTAAGGGTGAGCATAGACTATTCAAACTCGAGAAGACGTGCAGATTAAAATGGAATTCAACTCAAGGGAATTATTGGAATAATGACTCCTAAAAGAATTAGAATCATGATTTTAAGAGGGTAATATTTGAATTCCATGTGTAATCCACATAGGGGATTTGATTAGATTCAGTTGTGGGAAAGTTGTTTTGATCAGAATATTGTTCCCTCATAGCTAGGTCCTATAGGCATAGAGTTATCAGGAATCTTGTAATAAACAACTATCTTGATGGAATAGACTTCGACAACTACCTTATCAAGTACTACACCAATCGATTCTAAAGAAAGCATTGAGTTGGATCCCGAAATCTCTTTAACATCTTCATATTGCCTATAAGAGCGACTATATCGCCAAGTAGGTCCTTCATCGTGAAATGCGACCTTCAACTTGGAATACCTCTATAATAACGAAGTATATATCTACCATTGATGGGTGCACTTTTAGCTCTGCCAAGTTAGGAGACCAACATGAGTCTCTTCACGAAGTACCTCTTGTCGACCAGTGCTTAAAGGACTCCACCATTAGCAAGGTCATCCTTATCAATGTGGCCCTTGTTTGTGCCACTTGCATACTCAAATTGTAGGAGCTCCTCAAGAACCTCTTCTATTTCCGCAAGCTTTGCCACATCATCAACTCTCGTGGTCATTGGAGCAGCCATCAATATTTTATTGTCTTGGGACAAGACACAAAGGTTCGATGCAAGTGACCTCTTCTTCTATGACAAATTACCTCTGTCATCGGGCATCAACATTGTCGATGGGATTATAATCATCTTGATACCCAAAAAGACACCCATACCAACCTCCAGTGAGAGGATTTTCACATCCACCCACAACAGAGCTTTGTGTGCATCTATGTATACAAGGAGGAGAGTAGGTTGACTAGCGAAATCACCACCTCGATGATTGAGATCTCTCGGGTATCATGTGATCGAGGTATGGAGGGAAATGGAGCTTGTGAGAGGTTGCTCACTGAAGATATATAAAAATCTCACAATGAAGTGAAGGTGGTGTCAGTGGGTTCTTGGGGAAAAAGGAGAAGAAGAAGAAGAAAGGGATCTATATACAAATTGCAACTCTATTTGGACATTATCTAAACATTGTCATTTCTTTTTAGTTCGTATGGTCAAACCTAATGATTAATGGACCCTACCACAAGGGTCGAGATGTAATTACGAATTTATATAAGAGCATGCGCGTAAATATCTTAATAAAAAGCATGTCGCATACTCTTGATTACTTCTTTCCACACTCACAAGTGTCATTTACTATGCACCTCCACCTACACATTTAAATGCATGACATCTCCTTGCACGCATCACCATGAGCTTGTAAGATTCTTCTATGTGTCCATGCGAACTTGTTTGGCTGGATCTTTTGTGTGACCTTAATCACGAGAACCAAACCCTAGTGTAACTAATTGATCTTCCTTATAAACACTCTATGTATTTCCTTGAATCAAGTAATCGATATTCCATGAATGAAGAGTCCAAGCATGGCAATATACGAACCCCTTCAATTCAAATGTAAAGTTTGTCAACAAAAAGTAATGAGTTGGGCCTAGAGTATGCAGAATGTGGGGAAAGTTTGCAACAAAGAGTACATGATACATACTTACCGGTCCAAAAATCCGAGAATAAGAAAGGCAAGTTCACCTAATGGAAGGGAAGCAACACGTAAGCCATGGATCACAAACACTATGTAGTCTCATTTATTTGCTTCTTTTATAAGATGTTTTTCCTTTCCAGTACATCATTATAATTTATAGTTTATAAAAGAGAAAATCCCTTGAACAAACTATAAATCATTAGTTTCTTCTTGATAACTTTGATCAAGAGAAATAGGTTTCAGAGGACGGATCAGTGGGGAGACATAGATTAAAGATTGGTATTGAAGGAACGAGCCATGATGACCTTTCTCAAGGAGGGTATACTGATTTGTAATAAAAAATGGACGACAATGGTAACAAGATGAAAGAAGTGGGCAAAGAAAAAAAGGGAAGAAGAAAATTGGTAGTTTGCAAATTAGGTGTGACTATAGGGAACAGAACATCCATTCTGTATGATTTTCCACCAAAGATAACAGTGTTTTATGAATCTTAATTGAAACAACTGTACAAGAGTACAATGAAAGCTTGTAATAATTTTTAAGGCCTTTCCATGTCCCTGGCTAAAAAATATAAAAATAAGAGAAAGAAATCTTACATGATTTCTTTTTTATGAAGTAGATATCCAAAATTAACTATATTACAAATTAAGCGTCCCATAACGAAAGCCAATCACCTCAACTGGAATAGTTCTATCTCCTGCAATTTTCTTAAGATAACTAACATCCTTCCACTTTATGCATGCTGGCCAATGATCTATGCAACCAGTCAGCACAACTGGTGAACCAAGCAGGAAAAAATCACACAGAAATTTTTCCATGGAAGGGGAAAACTGAGAAAAATTCCTAAGAGGCGTAGTTGGAAAACATTAGTCTCCAACTAAGCCAAAAAAAAATTTTTTTCTTCGAATAGTGTACGCATATCGCAGACAATCTGTGCGATATAGGAAGACGCATTTAATCTATGCGCTTTACGTTAGCGCATACTTTGTGTGCGTTTCCTTTCTATAGCGCAGACAATCTGTGCGATATACTCTGCTACCGGGCCAAAAAAATAAAGGAAAGCATATAGCGCATATAAATGCTGCGATATACTCTGCTATGCGGCAAAAAAAAATAAAGTCAGGAACAAGCTTGGACAGACAGAACATAACAACACCAAGAATTGTAATGCTTGTACTTCTTCATCCATAAGATATGTACAAAATTTGAAGAATGTTTGAATAGACATCCATAAATAGTCTTCATTGCTTCCAAAATGAGTACATGAGAGGTACAATACAAAAAAGTAAGACTACATTGTTTACATTACATATCTATCTCTTCCTCCTCCTTTGGTATGCAGTCCTTCCAAATCTGAGATCAAGATCTTGTTGTTGAGAACTTTCAATGGCTTCTTCCTCTTCAAAGGTGGGCGCAGGTGGCGGTGTCAATGTAGCATATGCATGTTGAGCTTCTTCACCTCGAATGTTCCTTGCAGGAGCTTGTGGAGTTGACATCTCGCCGGTTCGAGGTTCAACAGGCGGTGTGACAAACTGTGTCTCTAAAACAAAGTCGGGAACGTCATCCATATCTTGGTGTTCCTCCTCCAAGTTGTCGCCATGTGCAAAATCTTGTTGTTGTGCCCTAGCCCTTGCCCGACCTCGTCCATGAGCATGTTGTTGTGCCCTAGCCCGACCTCTACCTCTTCCACGTCCTCTTCCTCTATCTTGGATGTCCTCTTGCTGCGTGTACTCCTCGTTCAAGATCATAGCATCTACAAATTGAGTTGCTAATGAACGCTCCATCTCGGCCTTGGTCTCTTGTGCTATGTCTCTATACTGGTAGTGGCCAGGATCTCTTCCTCCTAAATTCATAACAAGATCCCATCTTTGCATCTGAAAAATTGGAATACATGTTATTTACATAATAACAAGTAAGCGAAATATATTTGCGTTATGTATACTTACATTGTAGGCTAGGATTGCACCTAATCTCCCCACGTATCTTCTGGTGATGCGGAGATACCAACCCATGTAATCCGGAGTTGTGCTAACCCCAATTGATTGGTCTATGTGGAGGACTCTATCGTGTCGAGACATCCAAGCATTGATGTGGTCAATATGCTTCTCTCTCCAATCCACATCCACCTTACCCCGTAGATCGATCGCATGTAGCACCTCGTCAGTGTCGCAGGGAGCTGGAATACTCTGGCATCCACCGAATTGGCGTACGACACGGTCCGGAAAGTAGTATTCGACCACGTGGAAGTAAATAAGTGGTACACGTGACGTCCAAACATGCTGACCATCGAGGCAATAATCTGGAAGCCCTTCCAAGATGTCACTCCCATATGGCATCCACAAAACCTGCACATACCAGAATTACATTACTCTATGGATAATTGAAAAGAATTAAATTTCCAAAAAAAATTTATACCTGGTCGGGCGATTGCATATCAAATGCATCACGATATAGGCGAACAACGTGTGTTGGTTGCCGTCTATTCTCAAAGTCCGCCTTCCACCGAACACCTAATGGTCGCCCGTGCCATTGGGGCCTCAATCTAATGACAGGGGCTATATGGGGAAAGTGCTCCCACGCCCAAAGCTGTAAGAGGATAACAGAACCTCCTATCTCCTCAGTTCCCATGTCTGCAGCGTAACAAAGATGCATGTACAAATAAGCCAAAGTAGCAGATCCCCAGCTGAAAGTACCAGTAACATCAAGATCGGATAAAAGCGGTAATGTAATAATCGATATCAACGATCCGCTCTTGTCCGTGAATAGGACACCTCCAAGGAGCTGCAGGATGTACGCCCTGGCATGACGTATCAATGTCACTTCATCTGCATTGTCTGGCACATGTGCAAATGACTGATACAACCAACTTGCTAGCACTCTCGAGCCTTGGATCTCGTTCTCCAAAGGGCGAACACCAAGTAACTGTTCGCAAACATCAGCCCATTTCCCTACAGTCGATGTGGCACCGGTCACCGTCATGCCAGCTACTCTCAATCCCATCAACACAGCTACATCCTGAAGAGTAATCGACATCTCCCCGTTGGCCATATGAAATGTATGCGTTTCCGGCCTCCATCGCTCCACCAAAGCAGTAATAAGATGCCAGTCCAGGGCTATGAACTCCAACTCAGTAACTCCACCAAAACCTGCCTGCACAACAAATGGGCGGATCCGCTCATCCAGAGGTATATGTCGTACCTGCTTCTCCCTTCGCCGACAACGTAGCCATGATGAAACCTGTAATTATGATATGATGTGATACAATCATAATAACCATCTTAGAAATAAACAGAAATTCGTAACTTACATCGCCCTCCCAAACTCGGCGTGAGCGATGTCGGTGCTGTAGTGTCAGTACAGAAGCGTCAATCGGGCCTGGATCCATCTACAACACACAAATATATCACAAATATGTTACATTGTAAACAGGAAAAAATATCAAAAATAGAGGAAGCATTAAACGTTACAAATTTCTTAAGAGTTACATATAAAACTTACTATGGCCGTTATATTTTCTCTTATTATGCCCTTCCACTTCCTCTCATGACGTACTGTGTACGTCTAACACCTGTAACAACCTGAAAGAGTAAATCAGGAGCACATTGTATTTCTGTGACATTGTGCCCATTTGCAAAAGAGCTCCATGCTTGAAGTTTTGAAGAAGCCCATGTGGTGTATTTCTTCCCATTAGCAATGGCGGCAGCAGCTTCTGCTTTGCGTTTATTGAAATACAAAATGCAATTGTAGAATATTTTCTCAATAAGAGCTGAAATAGGCAAACATCGCGCATCCTTCAGTACGGCATTGTAACTCTCACTGAGATTGGTGGTTGATTGACCAAATCTAAAACCACCATCGTAAGCCAAAGTCCACTGCTCTTTTGGACAATCATGACTTTCGAACCATCTGCTTGCGTCTCTATTCCATTCTCTCAATTTTCTCATGAAGTATGCAAATTTCTTAGAGGATGTCTGTAAGGCAGCTGCAGTCATAATATTTTTCATAGAACCGTTCTTAAAAACAGTGTTGAAATTGCTAGCCACATACCGCGAACAAAAACGCCAATGAGCAAATAGTGGCAGTAGGTCAACATCAACATCATTCATTGCAGATTTTATACCTGGATGGCGATCTGAAATAATGCAAATGGGACCTGGATGCATCCCAATAACCTTGATACGAAGTGGAGAAAGAAACCACTTCCAACTTGGCGCAGATTCCTTTTCCACAATGGCAAAGGCGAGGGGGACAATATGGTTATCACCATCAATCCCACAAGCAATCAGTAATTTTTGTGTATATTTTCCGTACAAGTGTGTACCGTCTATGCTGATCAGTGGCCTGCAATACTTGAACGCTTCAATACATGGACCAAACGTCCAAAAACATTGCTGAAATCTTCGACAATGTGGCTTCCTTGGATCAGGATGGACCGTATGCGTAATAGCTATTTCTGTCCCTGGAATGACATCCTTCAAAGCATGTAAGAGATGTGGCATTTCCGCATAGGATTTCTTCCATTCACCATAGATGATTGCAATCGCCTTTCGTCTCGCATCCCACACCCTTTTCTTTGTAACCAAGTACTTGTACGCCTTGTAGATATGGGTCCTCATAGTTGAAACCGAAACAATTGGGCTATCCTTCACAAAGTCAAGAACTTCTCGTGCCATGAAATTGCAGTCAAGTTGGGGATGATCTTGACCAATGGATGGATTGATACATGAATGTGGATCACCAAGCTTGGATATTACCCACATCCCATCGAATCTACGGTAATGACCACGTAAAAACCACTTGCACCCATTGGAATCCATCGCGCACGAGATGGACCAAACCAATGTGGTCGATTCCTTAATACTGAAGTTGTAATGGGAGAAAATGTGGTACCTTTTCACACAAAAAACAAGGTCATCTTTTGTTTTGAAAGTGCGACCCTTTCGTAGTTCATCATTAATGCTGTCAATGGCACTTTCCTTTCGAAAATTGTCTTCGAAATTTGCAAGGCCGTCACCGCCTAAAACATTGAAGAAGGGTATTGAAGAGACAATTTCGGAATCATTTGTTACATCCTGGCCGACATCTTCAGCTTCATCGGTTTCATTCTCTATCTCATCATCAGTGACCTCTGGAGGACAATCATTCAGAACGCGATGCACTTCCCTCATCAGAGACTCGCCAATAAATGTTCGCTCGTCATTGTGATCCATAATAGGTACCTCGTCGTTAGATGGATCTGCAAATGTGGGCACACTGTGACGTTCAAAGGCGTGCTGCTCGGTTCCAAGTTCAATCAAAGATGTTTCTACAACTATCTCTACGGGAGACGACTTTGCATAAGTCTCAGCGTAAAGAAAAATATTGTCTACATCATCATCATCTGCAATGGACGTCATCACTGAACCATTTCCAATACACTGCAATATCTTCACGTTGTATGTGTTCCTATCCAATGAAAACTTCTTACAAACCAAATCCAATAACTCGTCATACGACATGGATTTTCTCAATCGCAGACTTCGCTTGACAGTAGAACAAGAGTCTTCATTATGACTCTTCAACTCAAACACGCAAAATATGGAATCCATAGACATCATATATATTATAATCATATGGTCTTAGGTTATACAAAATTACAATGTCGTGGGGAGGCATAAGAGATTAAGAAACCTAACAAAAAATTGTGAAAACCGTTACCCTCGCAAGCAGTGGAGGCAGCGGACGGGAAGAAGCTGGGCGGAGGTCGCGGGGACGCCTGGGCGGAGGTACGGGGACGCCTGGCGGAGTTGCGGGGACGTTCTTCGCGGCTTGTGGCAACCGCGGCGGAGAAGGAGATGCTCGGGGCGGAGAAGGAGATGCTCGGCGGAGGTGTTCGCAGCTGCTAGGCTCGGGCACAGACAGAAACAGTGCGAGCGAACGAAGGGTTGCGTAAGTGACCCTTCGTTCGCTCTCTGTAATTTATTTCTTCTTAAGGGTATATCGCAGGAAATGTATGCGCTACATGCATATCGCAGGATTTCTCTGTGTTACCTAGCGAAAACGCATACAATAGCTGCGCTATTCTATAGCGCATACAATATATGCGATATCCCTACACTATACAGAGAAAAAAAAATTTTGGTGGCTTATTCGAAGAAAAATTATTTGTAGGGACGTTACTTAGGAATTTCCCTCGGGAAAACTCCTTCACCGTCTCACGAGACAATGATCCAAATGGTAAGACTTGTAGCAACTGCAATGAAAATTCAAGCAAAATTTGAATTATTAGGATTAGTATAGTTAAATCAAACCAAAATATAACCACTCTATAACCCGTGACCATATTCAAAAATTTGTCACAAGTGTATGTCAACCATCTGTACATAGATCACTTTGGCGAATTTCAAGGATATTAAAGTGAGAAATATATGGTAAAAATGAGGAATGTGAAAAATATTACAGACAAATTCAGCATAAACAAGGATGGCATGCATTATAGAAAACGTAAACTTGAGCAATTCTATTGCACACTTGCACGCACAGAACACTGACATATTTTTATGAGGACGTGTGAGGATGATGACACTGAAATATAGACATTTACTCTTTAAGAGGGCCTAACTCTCTTTGCCTTATAAGCTGAGGCTTTTCCACTTTTACAGTGAATTTCAACAACAACAAAGCCTTTTCCCATACTTAAGTAGGGTCAGCTACATGGATTCTTTGCCT
Organism: Ottelia alismoides; assembly: GCA_037367405.1. Classification (NCBI taxonomy): domain Eukaryota; kingdom Viridiplantae; phylum Streptophyta; class Magnoliopsida; order Alismatales; family Hydrocharitaceae; genus Ottelia; species Ottelia alismoides. Next base: position 332,442 of record JAZKJV010005140.1, read on the forward strand.
CCATTCAGATCCATCTTGGGTCATCCGGTCCTACACTTTTCCCAGGTCTCATAACCTTCAAAGCCTCCTCTACCTCCTTTATTTGCATCCGTCTATAGCTTGCATGATTCAAGTAACTTCCAATACTAGATAGATCACCCAAAGTGATCTCCCTATTTCCTTCCCCAGTGAAAAGCTTATGGAAATACTACTTCCATCTAGTCTCTATATCCTTCTGAGTAACAAGTACGTGACCTTCCTCATCCTTAATGCATCATACTTGAGAAAGGTCTTTGGTTTGTCTTTCTCTTGCTTTGGCCAACCTGAATATATCCTTCTTGCCCTCCTTACAGCCTTCTTTCCTCCTTCTTCACTATTTTGTAGCTTGTGATAGTTTCATATGTTCTATCCTTAGGACGTAACTTTAAAGCATGCTCTTTTAATTTTGAGCTTCTCTTGCACCCCTCTATTCCACCACCAAGCCTCCTTTTGGCCTGGAACTCCTCCCTTTGACACGTCTAGCATCTCTTTGGCTATCCTTCGGATACAAGATGCTACCGTCTCCCACATCTCGTTTGTACTTCCGCTACAATCCCAAGACAAGTCTTCTAAAACCTTCTCCCTAAAGCTTGATTGCTTCAGTTGAAGATTCCACCATCTAGTTCTAGTGATCTTGGATACCCTCCTTTTCTTTATCAACCCTTTTACTTGCACATCCATGACTGACAAGCGATGTTGTGTTGTCAAACTCTCTCCTAAGATTACTTTGCAGTCTTTGCAACACAATCGATCTCTTCTCCTCAACGTAAAGCAATCTATATGTGTTCTAGTCGGGTCTCTCTTATAAGTAATTAAATGATCCTTCTTCTTCTTGAAGAGAGTATTTGCTATAAAAAGATCATAAACCGTTACAAAATTCAGAATGACTTTTCCATCTTTATTTTTATCCCTAAAGTCATGGCCTCCATGAACACTAGCATACACTGAAGCATCGTTTCCCACATGTCATCTGTCTTCGTGGGATTCCTTGCAAAATCTTATCTAGATCCCCCCAAAAGCATGTTTAATCATTTTATCTAAACCAATTTACGGTACATAAACTGAGATGATATTCAGAATTTCTTCTTCAAGTACCAATTTTAGCAAAATAATCTGATCTCCTAATCTTTACACCTCAATCACACAATCCTTCAAATCCTTATGAACAACCATTCCAACATTGTTTCTCCCTTATCTTTACCCGCATACCAAAGTTTAAAGCATGTCTTCTCAATCTCTCGAGCTTTCTCTCCAACCCATTTTGTTTTTACGGTGAATTTAATTTAATATTTTTATTTAATTTTACGACATGGTGAATTTTTAATTTAATTTTTGTTTTTATTTCATTGGGCACAAGATCTATTTCATTATTTCAAGAGTTTTATTTTTATAAGTCTGTCAAAATGTGATTACAAGTCCTACAATATTTAAGGTCCTACGACCGTTTTTTTTAGTACTTTGTCTTCCCTTGATTATTTGACATTGGAAATAGGATCTGCCCATGACAACCACGAAACTCATTAAGTTGATTATGAATGTCGAAGACAACACATGACAAGTGGTTTATAATTTCTACATGTGGTGAAAATACTTTTTTTATTTATGGATGGAGAGGATACATGCGATATAATGTAGAAATATCAAGTGTACAAGTAAAGATGTATGGTTGTATAATTTTCTAAAAATATAGTTTACAACAAGACCAGGGTTGTATAGTTTACAACAAGACCATTTGTACTCACTTAAAAGGTCCGGTGGTAGTGCAGTGTACCTACCACCTAAAAGACCAAGGTTCAAATCCCCCATTGTGGGGGTTGTGTTAGGTAATCGACAGCCAGCATAAAAATAGTCGAATCTTTCAACATGGATTTGAGCAAGAATCCATGTAGCCAACCCTACTTATAGTGTTGTATAGTTTACAACAAGAGTACCCACTTAAATGGTCTGGTGGTAGTGCAGTGTGCCTACCAACCAAAAGACCAGGGTTCAAATCTCCCCTTGTGGGGGTTGCGTTAGATAGTCGACAATCAGTGGAAAAATTGTCGACTCTTTCAACATGGTCTTGAGCAAGAATCCATGTAGCCGACCCTACTTATAGTGGAAGAAGGCTTTGCCATTTTTTTAGTTTACAACAAGAGAAACAATATTAAATTACATAAGTTCGTTAAAGTTAGAAGGATCCTCGAAGAGTTGTTAGGGAATTTTCAACTTAGTTTTCAAACTTTAAGCCTGGAGAGAGCATTTGAAGCCTGTAGGTTTATAGTCTGCCCTTGTAAGATAAGATACTTAGAAGGCCAGATTATCCTGAACATAGTTTAATGAAGCAATCAGCAACTTGCAAAAGTACTTTAATATAACAGAAGAAATTGGAACCATGTTTCCTTAACTATCATTTAGAACTTACACATCCAGATTTCAGAGGAAAAATCGTGCATATCACAGTTGGAAAACAAAATTCGCAGTATCCATCTGTGAAACTTCTTTTGTTATATAGTGTATGTAATGAAGTGGCTTTAGTGTTAACGTCCACATAACAAGGGAGAAAGCAAAGCCCCTTTTGGAAACAGATTTGATTTTGGGCCAAAGCCACCTCTTTTTAGGAAGTACCAATCAAAACTGCTTCATGAAAGGGCAGCTTTGACGTCTCTTGAAAGGGCGGCTTCGACCGTCTCTTGAAAGGTTTCAGGGACGCATGCTGTGAATTTTATTTTCCAGATTTGGCGCCCTCAAATTTTCCTTCAGATTTTCATGTAGATATTTTTACAAAGCGAGTGTCACCCACGGGTTATCTAAAAAACGGAATTGCAAGATATTTCCATAGTTAGGTATTATATTATTTATTACAGTTTAACAGTCTGATAGACCTAGAAATCACGCCCTATCTGCAATCATCAAGCTAGTGAAAAAGCCACAACCTAACATTTCTTTCCAATTAAGTGGAATATGCTGCATGCAGTCAAATTACATGCAATGATAAGAACAAAGCAATAACTGAAATCCCAAAATCATCACTACAACTAAAACAATCTAAACCCTACAATTAAGTCGAATTATTTCCCAACTGCTCATATCAGGATTAACCGATGCCAAACTCCATTTTTCAACCTGCGAGGTGAACCCTACAACAACAACAACAACAAAGCCTTTTCCCACAATTAAGTAGGGTCGGCTACATGGATTTTTCACCTCCATTCAGATCTATCTTGAGTCAATCCCGAGCTTATATCCACAAAACTAAGATCCCTTCGTATGGTCTCTTTCTAACACTTTTGGGCCGTCCTCGCCCTCTCTTAGCTGGCTCAACATCCCAACCCTCGCATCTCCTAACCGGTGCATCAGTTGATCTTCTTTGCAAATGTCCAAACCATCTTAAGCGATTTTCTCGCATCTTATCCTCGATCGGAGCTACACCAACTTTCTTTCTGATTACATCATTCCGAATCCAATCTTTACGTGTGTGTCCACACATCCACCTTAACATTTTCATTTCTGTTACACTCATTCTTTGCACATGTTTATGGTCACAGGCCAACATTCGGATTCATAAAGCATAGCAGGTCTCACGGCTGCTTTGTAAAACTTTCTTTTATTTTTTAAAGGAATTTTCTTATCACGGAGAACAGCAGAGGCTCCTCTCCACTTTAGACAGCCGGCATTTATTCTATTAGTAACATCTCCATTAATTTCTCCATCATGTTGCAGAATAAATCCCAGATATCTAAAAGAATCTCTCTTCTGAATGTTACCGTCACCAATCTTCACCTCAATTCCTTCACCATTGCTTCCATCAAAGGTGCACTCCATGCGGGGTTGAACCCTACAAGAACTAAAAATAAAGTGCATAACCAACATAAATCATTAACCGGATCAGAACTAAAGTTTTTTTTAAGTCCCAGACTCTGAAAGCGTCTCTTTATCAACCTAACTCTCCACCGATCTGCAGAAGAACAACAAGGAACAGCAAAAATCGCATTTTACTTCTGACTCACCTTCGACTCATCGCAGTAGCTTCCCCTCCACTCCAACCCCGCATCCCCCACCCCGTTCCGCTCCGCCGCGCCGCCATGTATCCTTCCAATGGCCTCCTCGAGGTCCCCCCTCAACGTCATCCCCCCCATGATCAGTCCCATATCCAGCGCCCTGATCGCCTCCTTCCTCCCCCCTGCCGCGGCCTTGTACCTCGCCACGTGCAGGCACGCCATTGCGTAGGCATCCCTCCACGCCGGCGCGACCGCGTGCCACGGCCCCGAGTGCAGCTGCTCCCACGCCATCTCCGTCGCCACCTCTGCCGCATCCGCGTCCCCTTTCGCCGCCCTCATCTCGAACTTCACGTACGCTAACCCACCTTCCTCCTCCACGCTCCGCCGCCGTGCCGGGTCAACCGCTGAGATCGCTGCCACGTTCTTCTCGGGCTGTCGCATCTCCAGAGGCATTCTCGTCTGTTTGCAGCAAGGGAGGATGTGGTCGAACGATGGAGGGAGCAAGAACAAGAAGAGGGGAAGAGCAGAGTCGGGGTTACTTCTCGGTGAGCTTACCGTTCATGGCGCTTTTTGCGCTTTAGGAGCGTGCGCTTTCGGCGACGTGGAAGGGGATAAGCGTGCGTTGAGGCGGTTTTCAGCCACGCAAAGATAGGACATATCGGCTGTGGGTCCAGAAAGGTGGGAGTGTGGGGCCCGCGCGATGGAGACTTGGCGCGCTTGGAGCCGTGCAGTCTTGGTGGTTTCGTGGTTTTGATGGGATACATGGGGGTTTCGATGTGCGGGGGAGAGTTTGTGGTGGAGATTTTTTGAATGGTTTATTTGAATAATACTTTTTTTTAAAGGTAAGAGTAAAATCTGTATTCCCAAAAAAGAAAAGCAATTACAGGTAAAGTTTTTGGTCCCAGTTAGGGATTACAAAAATTCAAAAATAAAACCGCAAAAAAAGGTATAGTTTAATCTTTGTAGATCAAGGAAAAGGAGGTGACAATGTCATTGATGATATGGTCAGACGAATGACGAACAGAAGCAGTCCAGATGCAATTCCTTTCGGCCCAAATCTGTCATACCACAAGCGCTAGGAGAATGGAGAAGATAGAGCGGGCGCGCTGGGGTCTAATGGAGATACTCCCCGAGATCAGATCCAGCAAGTTGGTGATAGTGGGAACCAACACCGCAATGGCGAAGCATGAGGCCCTCCAAATGCCAAAGGAGAAGGGGCATTGGAAGAATAAGTGGGCATGGGATTCCACATTATCATCACATAAGTAGCAAGTGGGAGGCACATTAATCCCATAGTCGAGCAATCGATCTTTAGTGGGGAGGCGTTCATGGATGGCACGATAGAGCGTGAAAGCGAAACGAGGGGGGATCGCCCGGTCCCAAACGATTGGAGCCCACTGAGGTCCCCGAGAACGCAGCAGATCAATGGTTTTTGCGAAGGAGAAACCCCCAGGGGAGTGTACCCACAGGAAAGGAGGAAGATCTCCACTAATAGCAGGCCGTAAGTAAGGCCTGATCCCAAGCATTCCACGCCAGATGCGTGAGGCAGGGTGGGCAGCTTGACAATCCCAGAAAGAACCAGAGGATAGATATTTCAGTCGCAAGAAGTCCACCCAAATAGAACAATCTGAGGTGAGGAACCTCCAGACCCAGGAAGCAAGCACTGCCTTCCGCAGATCAATAAAAGATGTCAAACCCAAACCACCCTCCAACTTGGGGAGACAAATAGTCGTCCAAGCAATGTCATGCCGCTGTCGTCCCCAAAGAAAATTCGCACAAAGCTTGTCAAGCCTATTTACCAACATGGTCGGCAAGTAGGTGCCAGCGGCCCAGTATAAAAAGACACCTCGAATAACGGACTTTAAAAGTTGCGCACGCCCAGCCATAGAGAGGGCATGCGAGCCCCAACCATCAATCAGCATCCGGATCCGATCTTCAAGAGCCCTTGAGTCACTACCCCGCCTGTAAGCTGAGGCTAGAGGGAGACCCAAATAGGTTGTGGGCAAATGCTATTGTAGCATACCCATTTGTAGGGTGGCAGCGAATGATTGGGCCTCCCATCTAGGCCTATAAATTTTGCTCTTTGAGGGGTTCAACTTCAGACCTGATATAAGATCAAAATCATGGAGGATCTCCTTAACCGCAATGAGGGCCTTGAGGGAGCCCTTGCAGAAGAAGAGGAGGTCGTCGGCGACGGGGCCTTGCAGCGCCCTCGGCCCATACTCTTAAACCGCCCATTGGCCATAGCCAAGTCGACCAGCGAGGTGAGGGATTCCATCCCTATAGTGAATAGAAGGGGGCTCAGGGGATCCCCTTGGCACAATCCACGGGAACCAGCAAATATCCCATGAGGCACACCATTAATCAGGACGGAGAAAGACGTTGTCGAGATGCAGTTTGAAATCCAATCAGTCCATTTATCACAAAAGCCCAATTCCTTGAGAGCGTCGAGGACGAAGCCATGGTCAATGGTATCAAAGGCCTTGGAAAGATCGATCTTTAAACATGCCTTATTCCTGGAACGCCTCTTGTCAAAGCCCATCAGAAGCTCATTGGCAAGACGGATGTTGTCACTAATCGATCGGCCCTTAATGAAGGCTGATTGATTGGAAGAAATAAGGAGAGGGAGAACCGCAGCAAGTTGATTGGCCAACAATTTTGCAAAAATCTTGTAAGTAACGTTGCAACCTGAGATAGGGCGGTACTCATGAATTCCTGCAGGAGATTGGACTTTAGGGATTAGAGTGAGGAAGGTATGATTGACTTGACGGACCATTTTACCACCATTCTGAAGGAAGAGTATAGCAACACGGACTTCGTTCTTAATCATGGGCCAGTGGCTTTTATAAAAATTAGCATTGAAGTCGTCAGGGCCCGGGGCCTTGGAAGATCCAATAGAAGACACCGCATTCCAGATTTCTCTATCGTCAAACGGCCGAACAAGCCAAGTCCTCGCATCAGCCGTGAGACGGCGCTTGGGAGGAGGTGGGTTAGGCCGAAGCATGACCGGGTCCCTCGTGGAGAGGAGGTTTGAGAAGTGGCTTAAGGCTGAGGAAGCCACCTTAGCAGCACGATCAATAACATGTCCGTGTTCATCAACAAGGTGTGAAATAAAATTTCTGGAGATCCTCTTGTTCGCAGCAAGGTGGAAGAACCGCGAATTGCGGTCGCCCAGCGTCAACCAGTCCACCCTGCTCTTTTGCTTCCATGCGGACTCAAGATCACTATCAAGCGAGGAGATATGGCCTTTAACTTCAGCTTCTAATTGGGCAAGGAAGGGATCCGCCGGAGAATCCCCGAGTGTAGCCGAGATGGACTGCAAATGGTCCAAGGCACGCTTATGCTCAGCCAATACATTACCCTCCCTTAGCGCCCAAGACTTCAAAGCAAACTTGACATTTTTCAGCTTGCTCACAAGCCTGAAGAGGGGGTTTCCATGCACTGGAATGTCCCATCCACGCCTGAGAGCCTCCTAATAGCCGGGCCTTTGCATCCAGTAGTCGAAAAACCTAAGTGGATATTTAGGGTGCGCATTAGAGCTGATGACCACAGTGAGAAGATGGTGGTCCGATTCAGCGAGGGGCAAATAGCACAACTTGATCTATGGGAGGGAGGTGATGAGAGTCTCATTCATAAGAGCATGATCAAGCCTGGCAGCGATCCTCCGCGGACCCACGGAGAAATTGTTCCACGACCACATGTTACCCGTAGCTTCCAAGTCATTAAGACAACAATCCGCAGTGCAGGAGTTGAAGTCATCAAGGTTGGTACGAGGGGGTACATGACCCCCAATTTTCTCAAAAGTGAAGTGCACGACATTGAAGTCGTCCATCAGTAACCATGGACCGGAGATGGCGTTTTTGATTGAGTGGAGGTGAGCCCACGATTCTCTTCTGACCATAGGGCGATTTGCCCCATAAATAATAGTGCAGTTGAGGGAGAAGCCCCCGTGGTTGTAGCAGCGCATAGTAAGAGCCTGTGGATAACACTCGAGCATTTCGCATCTCCAAGAAGAAGTGTTCTACAGCAAGTAGATACACACAAGGTGTGTGTTATTATGAGTGCGGTCCCATCTGTTGGGAATAGCGGTGGCGAAACGATTGCGATTTGTAGGCCTGATCTTTGTCTCAATAAGGCCAATTATATGGGCATCCTTCGAACGGAGCAATTTGAATAGTGACCGGACTTTTCTGGGCTAGTTAAGCCCACGGGTATTGCAAACGGCCACCGACATTTGAAGTTTAATGGGGTAATTGCTTGGGCACTGATTGCCCATTTTCTTTGGACTGAGGGTGTCCATTAGAACTGCTGGTCCCTTTTGAACCTTTCTTTTTCTTATGAGTCGTCGTAGACCAAACCGGGTTAGGCTCAGCAAAATTATGCACAGCCTCAGTCCCAAACTGGGAGGCGTCCTCGTTACAAGGATCATTAAGGTCAGGGACCTGAGCCGCAGCACCCAAAGGTGGAGGAGCGGTGGCTCGCCGACCAGCTAAGGCCTTTCTGTGCATCAGGTTCCCGGTACGAAAAGGGAAGCCGATGGGAATTTTTGTCGAGGCTGAGGGGCGCCTCTGAGTTTTCTGGGGGAAGGAAGCGGCCTCAAGGAAGTGGTGGTCTGTAGTGGGAAGGGAGGAAGCAGTAGCAGGACTTTGAGGATCCCCCATATGCGGCGGGTGGTGCGAGATGCCAGGAATGCCGATGACGACCTCAGGTCCATTAACAGGGTAGCAAGCGGCCTGAGTAGAGGAGGACGGAACGTCGTGAACGGAGGAATGCGGAGCTTCTCCTCACATGGAGGTTTGCCCTTGGGTATCATTAGCCACATGTGACCGGGAGGATTCCTGCACAATTTGGTTAGAGGCAAGATCCAAACGCAAATCTTCCGCAAACGGACATCGCAGAGTGTTGTGGCCGAAGGAGACACAGGAAGAACACCGCGGGGGGGACCATTCGAGTTCCACCAACACGTCTTGCCGGGCTCCCGAGTAGAACACCAAAGGGACCGTCCTCGGGATAAGCTTAGAGGCATGAACCGAGATACAATATCTGGTGAAATCCGGGTTTTTCCCGCACGCAGTGGCATGATCCATGAATAAAGGTGTGCCAAGGAGGCTGGATAGCTTATTTAGAATGAGATCCGAGCAATGGCCTAAAGAAAGACCGTGAAATCGCAGCCATAATGGGATCTCAGAGAGGAGATCCCTCTCAAGGCACGAAGCCGCTTCCCATCTACGCAAGACCATGAAGCGCCCTTGGAATAGACAGGGACCACCTCCAAGGATTCTATCGCAATCATCATTGTTGTTTAGCTTCAGGTAGTAGAAGCCATTTGCCTTCGGGACGAGCTTGTACTCGCCCTTTGGTTTCCAGACTTTCACAACAAAATCAGACAACAGTTTGAAGTAAGGTTGTTTACCGAGAACATAGAAGATGATGGTGTTCTACCAAAGGGATTCGAGGGCGCGAGCATCCGCCTCTGAGACGAAGGCGACCTCCTCCCCTTGAAGTAGAGTTGGCGGAGTGAACCTCATCCTATGGTTTACGGTTGGGCTGTCAGATCCGGATGCGCAAACCTCCCGCCAGGACCTCCACTGGGGAGCTGCGTTCTGTGGGCCAGAGACGTTGGAATGGGTAGTGGGTAAGGGAGGTGCGAAAGGAAAGTCAGGAGGTGGCGGTCGCTGAGAAGAGGGGATGTCATGGTCGGTTACAGGGTTGGTACTTGGTGGAGGAGGAGGGGGCGACGGAGAGGAGGGGGGAAGGGTGGAGATTGCGACGGATTAGGGTTAGGGTTCATGTAGAGGGGTCGCTAACGGAAAGTCTCGGAGTAGACAACGTGTTATTTGAATAATACTTTCTGGTGTATGGATGGGTTTTTCTTTGGACAGGATAGGATGTTTCCTGTGGGTCCCAGTTCTCGATAGGGAGTCGTATTGGGGTGGAAAATTCGAGCTACTTGTTGGCTCTCCGGAGGGATTACACTGAGTTGAAAGGGTCTGGAAAATATTTTATGGGATTTTTACCCGACAGACCCTGTAAACTTGTTAAATGACTTCTACGACCTTCGAAACATCGTAATTTCTCCCTCGACCCCGTAAACTTGCTCCATCTTACCCCACAACCCCTACCGTTAATTTGAGACTTCTTGAGTTAACTTACTTGGGTTTAGGATTGGGTTAATCAAACTGCAACAGATCTAACGGTAGGATTTTCCTCCTCTCTCTCCTTCCTTCTTCCTCTTCCTTTCCTTTTCGACGAGCTGCAACATCGTCTCGGGCATATCAGTTGACGGCCAATCTGAGGATATCGACTCGGGAGACACCGAGAATCATACATGGATAAAGAGGAGACCATGGGTCGTGAATCCCATCATGCCTCTCAGAGCAAGAGGATGGTATGTGCTCAAGAACAACAAAGCCTATAAGCTCTTGGGGAACTGGGGTTGAGGGGATATCAGGGGAGGGGAGGGCGGGGAGGAGAGGGGAGGAGGAGGCCTGGGCGGGCGGAGGGGAGGACAGGGGAGGGGAGGAGGCCTGGGCGGGCAAAGGGGAGGTCGAGGAGGGGAGGGGAGGAGGCTTGGGCAAGCAGAGGGGAGGACAGGGGAGGGGAGGAGGCCTGGGCATGCAAAGGGGAGGTCGGGGAGGGGAGGAGACCTGGGCGGGCGGCGAGGAGGACAGGGGAGGGGAGGAGGCCTGGACGAGCAAAGGGGAGGTCAGGGAGGGGAGGAGACCTAGGCGGGCAGAGAGGAGGACAGGGAGGGGAGGAGGCCTGGGCGGGCAAAGGGGGTCGGGGATAGGAGGAGATCTAGGCAGGCGGAGGGGAGGACAGGGGAGGGAGGAGGCCTGGGCGAGCAAAGGGGAGGTCGGGGATGGGAGGAGACCTGGGCGGGCGGAGGGGAGGACAGGGGAGGGGAGGGATGCTTGGGCGGGCAAAGGGGAGGTCGGAGATGGGAGGAGACCTAGACGGGCGGAGGGGAGGACAGGGGAGGGGAGGAGGCCTGGGCGGGCAAAGGGGAGGTCGGGGAGGGGAGGAGGCCTTGGCGGGCGGAGGGGACGTCATGGGAGGGGAGGAGGCCTGGACTTGGCCGGCGGAGGGGAGGTTAGGGGAGGGGAGGAGGCCTAGGCGGGCGGAGGGGAGGTCATGGGAGGGGTTCGGGTGGCATTTTTTGTAATTTTGTGAAACAAAATAGATATTATAGAAAAGGAATTCACGGAATCCGGTTACTTTTAACAGCCAAATGGATGGGAGTTGACCGCAGGGTGTATACGATAAGAGTTAGAAAGTTTACGGGATCAAGGGGGAAATACGATGTTTCGAAGGTCGTAGAGGTCATTGAGCAAATTTATAGGGTCTGCCGGGTAAAAATCCCATATTTTATTGGACTACGAAAGAATGCATCCATGTCGTAAGGCATGTTTGACAACTAAATTGAGTTGGAGTAACATTATGTTAATAGCAGTTAGTTTGGATGGTTAGAAAGATACGAAGATGATTGAAATGATAAATATGACGTAATTTGATAATTGATTATGTTTCATATTGATCTTTCTAATGATATAATATGTTTTTTATGTTATTTATTTGAACGTAGTTAAAAAATATTATAAGAAAGAAATTGTGCAGTCCATGCAAGTAATTCTAACTCAGTAATACATGGATAGAGCATGGGGGTATGCCAGGTTACTCGCAGATAACCTGACAACCAAACGAGCACTTAATATTCACTCATATCATGCTCCCGCTAAGCTTTTGAAGTTCTCTTGATTTAACTAGACACACCTTCTTGTCTTCAACTTTTTTGATGCGGATCTTCTGATCTCCTTCAGACCCTCTACCCCAGGGGTTGCTCTCAATGGACCTCTACCTTTTATATAAAAGGATAATAATGCCGAAGATGAGGGGAAAACCGGAGCGGGAGCGGGCGAGTGGTGCGAGTGTGGGTGAGGGGAAAGCTGGAGCGGGAGCGGGCGAGGGAAATGCCGGAGATGAGGGAGCACGATGGGTGATGGTTTGTTCTCGGCGCCGGGAGAAGAAGCCTGCTAGTCCAGCAGGGTGTACGTCCAACAACATGGGAAGTCATGGAAGCCGTTTGGCCGTAAGTTCTTTAGATGTGGATCGATGCGGCACTGGGCATCTTCTTGCCACGAGCTGGTGCGGTGCTTCCGTTGCCATGGCTTTGCTCACCGTGCGTGGTCGTGCCCTCGAGATGCTACTAAGAAGATGCCTTTGGAGGGAAAAATCTTGATCGATGAGGGAGGTGGTTCACAGCCGTTATTCCTGGCAGCTTCGGATTTGGGTGCAGCTCTGGGGGGATCTCAGTGGCGTGTCGTGTCTCGTGGCATGTCCCAACTTGAAAAAATGGCTTTGCTGGACCTGGCTGGGAAAAGAGAAGCGGCCTTGAGATGGCGTGTTCCTGGTATTTTTGATGGGTGTCTCGACTTCTGGCGTATCGAAGCGGTCTGTGTGCGGGGAATACCCCTCATCTGGAGGTAGCTGGAGATTGCAAGGGTCATCCTTGGACCCGAGGTGTGGGTTGTTAAGATCTTGGTCGATGGCTATGAAGCGGGGATGGATCTTGACATGGTTATTCAGGTGCAGCAGTTCAACCCATCAACGTTGGGCTGGAGAAGGGTGTGTTACCTAGGCGTGGAGCTGGACATTGAATTAGCGACAACCGATCGAAGTAGTGTTCATCGGGAGATGGAGTCTCCTGCACTTGAGCTCAAAAAGTCTTGGGCGGAGGTGGTGCATCGTGGGCCATCGGGGCAGTCGACTGATGCGGGCTCAAGCCGAAACAACGAGGGGAGTCAGGAGGCTACGATTTCGTCGCCTCATATCCCGCATGATGATGCGGACGTTTCGTCTCCAAATAAATGACCTCGTGAGTCGGGGGTATTTTTGCTTATTGCGGAGCCATTCAAAGGAAAGGGAACGTGCCTTTACAACTCCCGATGGCTTAATACGTTACCGCGAGACAGTGCCATGGTGGGCCATCTGTCGGGTCGGGTAGCGGACCCGGATGTTTGTCCGCATGAGAGAGCACTCTCAGAGAAGCATGCGGTTGATCACAAGGGGAGAAAACATGCGCCTGTAGCTTCCTACCCAGTGGTGGTGGGCTCTGGGGTTGATAAGGGATTGGAACAAGATGCAGAGGCGATCCTGCTGACCTCAACTACTGAGGTCCCCAAGGGGTCCACCGTTCAGGAGGGTGAAGTGGCCCCGTTGGTTTCTAAAGGAGTAGAACAATTGGCTGCTTGCAATAGGGACCCTGAGGAGGCTCCCATAAAAAGAAACGTGAAGATATTATTGATGGGGGTGTAATGGGTAATTTCTTGGAGGGAAGGGACAACATATCTTCTAGGCAGGAGGGGGAGGTGGAGTTTGGCTCGGTGGGCATCATTACTCGTGGTTGAATTCAGGAGGTGGTCGAGCTAGGAAGCTCGGAGGGTAGAACTGTTCGGAGGCTCGGAGGGAGCAGAGGGTGGAGAAGTGTGGCTCGTAGGCTTGGAAGGTTGGAGGGGTTAGAGGAGAGAGTAGGGGAGAGCTGGCTAGCCTCAGGCCAGGAGGGTGGGCTAGATGTTACGCAATTGGAGTTGGGGAGGGCGGGAAGGACCTGGTCAGGAGGTGTGGGTTCGGTCTTGAGAGATGATCAAGGGCAAAAAGTTGATCATGTCGTGCATCCAAGGCCAATGCTAGAGGTGGGGGCGCAGAGTGATCAGGCTGTGGAGCTACAGCCTGACGGGGTGTCTCCTCGATTGGCTGATGGTACCGATGTCGTCGTGCTCTGCCAGAAAAAAGGGGATTGAAGGAGGCTAGAAGGAGGCGAAGGGCAGAGCTTTTGGAGGGAGAGGAGAGTCAAGAACTCTTGACCTAGCAACGGTTAGTTGGATCTTCTCCCTGGAGAGGGGCAAACCACTTTAGCCCGTTAGATCGTGGATTTGCAGATTGCTTGGGGGTGGTTCAACCACCCTTCATTAGGAGGAACACAGGGGTTGCTTAATGAAGGTTCTTTCGTGGAATGTTAGGGGTCTTGGGCGACCCGAGAAACGAATGGGTGTTAATAAGTTAGTCCATGAAGCGAAAGTGGACATTTTCATGTTGCAAGAAACAAAGTTGTCTCGCAGTTTGGAAGAAATAGGCTATGAGACGGGCATTGGGCGAGGTTTTCAGGATACAGCCATGGAGGTGCAAAGTGCAGCAAGAGGGTTGATCATAGGCTAGAGGGAAGATGACCTTGAGGTGGAGGCGGAGTGGAGGTCCACCTTTTCTCTATCTGTCCGTCTCAGACGTCAGGCGGACGGCTTAGTCTTCACGGTGATGAATGTATATAGGCCCAGTGGCAGTGGAAGGGGCTCCCTGGCGGCATACTTGTTGCAGATGTTCTCATAGCATAATGATGAGATCTGGTTATTGGGGGGGATCTCAACCTTACGTTACTACCAAACGATCGCCCTAGGGGGCGGTGGGAAGGATATAGGTTCGTCTGAACTTTTGGAGATGGTGCACTCTTTGGGTCTCTCAATCGTTGATGTGACTGGTTGTGGGTATACTTGGCGCAATAAGAGGTCAAGATCGAGACTTGACAGATTTCTGTTGTCCATTATTGGGGTAGAGATTTTCCAACTTTCGTGGGCATAGGCCCTCCCTCGGGCACATTAAAATCAGACGTCGATTATTTGGTCTTCTAGTGAGGGGGAAAGAGGCAGGTTCTTCTTCTGCTTTGCTCGGTCCTGGATGTTAGAAAAAGGATTCAAAGATTTAGTGTCAGAGCAATGGAGGACTTGGAGTCCGGAGGGTTGGGCGGTATCTAGACTCGCTTCTAAGCTGTTGCTGCTCAGATCATTCCTGAAGGAGTATGGAAGAACGGTCATATTGAAGAGAAGGGAAAACCGTGACATGGCTTAGGAGAATGTAGTCTGTCTGGATGAATTGGATGGTTTGCGAGGACTAGAACAGGAGGAAATGGAGGAGAGGTCTAGGCCCTTGGAGGTGATTCTAATGGAATATCAAAAAGAAGAGGTTGAATGGAGACAGAAGTCTAGGCAGAAGTGGCTAAAAGACGTCGATGCTAACACCGGATTCTTTCATACTGTAGCCTCTAGCAGAAGGAGGAGGAATCATATTCAAGAAATTGAGGTAGGGGGGACAAAGTTATTATGGGGAAGCACGAATTGGCAGTGCGCTGAGAAGGTTTTACATGGAGGTATCACGGAAAATGAGAGGGGATGGGTGGGGGTGGCTAGGGAAGGGGGTGAAGACTCTGACACCAGAAATGGCAGAAGCGCTGGTGTTACTTTTCTCTAAAAGAGAAGTGAAGAATGTAGTCTGGGGTTTGAATGCTGATGGGGCGTCGGGACCGGATGGGTTCCCAATTTTCTTTTACAGGGAGTTTTGGGATCTTCTCAAGATAGAGACCATAGAAGTGCTAGAGGAATTCAGAGAAGGAAATAAGGGCTTCGAGAAGGTGAACAAGGCTTTGATGTTTTTACTCCCCAAGAAGGATCATCCGATAAAAGTAGAAGATTTCAGACCAATCGCCCTTTCGAATGAAGTGCACCTCATTGTGGCAAAAGTACTAGCAAACAAGATCAGAGGGGTCATGGAGTCTCTCATTCTAGAAGGTCAAACCGCCTTTATCCTAGTACGACAGATGGCAGACGGGTTGGTTATGGCATCAGAAAATTGTTTAGAATGGAGACGCAAGGGAACAAAGGGGGTGCTCTGGAAATTTGACTTTACAAATACCTATGACAGTGTGGACTGGAATTTCTTGGGGTCATCACTTAGAAGAAGAGGATTTCTGGATTGTTGGGCTGCGTGGATGAAAAGGTGTGTCACCACTTCTTCCTTCTCGATTCTGGTAAATGGGAAGCCGGAGGGTGGCTATTTCCAATCATAAAGAGGGGTTCGTAAGGGGTACCAGTTGGCCTCCATGCTCTTTGTGCTGGTTGCGGATGCATTGGCTGTGATGTTCAAGTAAGCGGTTGAGGGAGGGTGGTGTGACGGATTCTGTCTTTATGAGATCTCTGTACCGCTGCTGTAGTATGCGGATGACATAGTTCTTTTCCTGAGCGGTTCGGAAGAGATGATATGTCGCGCGCCTCAGTTGTTGGACATCTTTAGCAGCTTATCAGGTCTTGAAATAAATTTGCAGAAGTCAGTGGTAATCACTTTTGGGCTACAGGAAAGTGATAGGACCCGGATAGCAGAGATGCTCAATTGTCCGTTGGGTAGTCTGCCGATTACCTACTTAGTTCTTCCGTTGGTGTCTGGCATGTTGAGAGCAACAGACTGAGAGGCGGTTATCCAGAAGATAGAGCTCAGATTGGCATGATGGAAGGCGGTTACTTTATCTAGGGGTGGGAAGCTGATATTACTAAAACATGTTATGTCTGCCATCCCAAATTTTTTCTTCTCGACCAGGATAATGCCTGAAGGTGTGCTAAAGAGGATCGAAAAGTTAATGAGAAGGTTTTTTTTGGTCAAACGGGAAGCAACAGAAGTCTGGCATGCATTTAGTAGCATGGGAGGAAATAACGAGAACCCGAGAGCAGGGGGACTGGGAGTTCGAGATTTGTTATGCATGAACAAGGCATTGCTAGCAAAGTGGGTCTTGCGCATCTGGGGCTCTTCTATAGATCTGGTATCAAGATTGATGAGGAATATTTACAATGTTAAAGGAAATGTAGAGGCAAGGTCTCTACGG
Organism: Ottelia alismoides; assembly: GCA_037367405.1. Taxonomy (NCBI): domain Eukaryota; kingdom Viridiplantae; phylum Streptophyta; class Magnoliopsida; order Alismatales; family Hydrocharitaceae; genus Ottelia; species Ottelia alismoides. Next base: position 349,140 of record JAZKJV010005140.1, read on the forward strand.
TTTGAGTCTTCTCTTTGGAAAGGGATACGAGATGTCTTGACAATCATATCCGTCAGGCTATCGCCGAAGCTAGGAGATGAAGAAGCTTTCCGATTGTGGAGGGATAACTGGCTAGGGGAGGGCCCGTTGGAGCTGCTATTTCCAAGACTCTTTGCTTTGACGACGTCGAAGGAAGCAACTGTTAAGGAGTTGGCACTTTCTGGAGTGTGGAGACCGGATTTCGCTGTTGCTCTTTCAACTAGGAGGCAAGAGGATTTAGATAGATTATTATCTATGCTTCCCTTTCCAGATGATTTTCACAGATCAGGGATCATTTTGAATGGATGGGCAATAAATTTTCTGTCAAACAGCTATATGGAGAACTGAGAAGTGATGGTCAAGATCAAGAGCAGGACCTGTGCAAGGATGTGAAGATTATCTGGACAAGTAGGATACCAAACATGATAAAAGTCTTCATTTGGTGCTTGAGAAGGGGCATGCTTCTGGTCAAAGACAAGATGGCAAGAATCATTGGTCTTCAGGATGTTACTTGTGACAGGTGCGGGGAGCAGTCGGAGACCTCGGACCATCTGTTCTTCACCTGTGAGTCCTCTCTGAAGATCTGGAGAGAAATGACGATCCCATGGGTAGATACGAGTGGTCTACTCAACTTTTGGGAATGTGTAAGAATGATATGTTGCAGCTCAACGGATGATGTTGCAAGACCCTTTGGCGTGCTATGGGCAATCTGGCTAGCGAGAAATGACCTCCTTTTTAATAGTCAGAGATTCTACCCAGAGAATGTAGTGTCTCATTGTAAGGCTCTCTTAAACTATTGAGAGTCAAGGTAACGTATGTTGCACCCACTTTTTTTTATTAATATAATGATTTTGTGGTGACTCCCAACTCGGGAGTCACCCTCTCTTTCATAAAAAAAACTCTCCCTCTCATATTCTTCTCTCTTTTTAATGATTTTGCACTAAAAATTTTAAAATTTGGATCGAAATGCTTAGTCACATTAGTCCATCCATGAATTGTCCTCATCGATTCAAAGAATTTCAGCAATTTGATTAAAAAATAGATAAATTGCATTTAGAACGATTGAACTAGACTAGTTCAACCAAATCAAAACGACCCTAAAAAGTTGGATCGTCCAACTAAGATGGGAAAGTTTGACAACTGAATAGTCTCCCGCATCCCTTCTTCTTCCTCGTTGGATTTTTATTAGTTTCTACATGTACTTTCATTTTCCTACCGTGACATGAAAAAATATTGCTTATTGTTGAGTATCGGATGCTAAGATGTTGCTATGTTTTTCTTCGGGTTTTTTTCAGATACTAATGGAATTTTGTAGGAATATCTCCAGCATGAATGTACTGACCTCTCTGTAGTCTCATCGGTAATTTTTTACCTATGGCGTAACGATACTGCCAATGATGGTAGGAATGTATATTGGTTGTGTTGTAATAGAATTCCCAATTTGTGCATTTGGAGGGGGGTCACTCCTGCTACAACTCGAGCTCGAATTACATGTCTGAATCAATTTGGATCTTGATAATTGTGTCACTATTTACATTACACGTGACAGATAAATAATATATACGATTAATTCTAAATCTATGCATCGGAATTTTGATGAGACGTTTCAAATTCCAACCATTCATTTGAAATCCAACGGGTGTCTTTTAACTGCTGGTTATGAGGAGACACGCTTTTTGGTCATTTTCCCTCACGAGACTTTTTCCTTTTCTGTCAAATGTGACATGGCTATTCATGCATTCTCGATTCTCTGCTTTCTTCACCATTGAACAAATATTTTTTTTTTGAGAGGTAAATGGTACTTTCTATATTTGCACAAAAAATATAAGAGGGCCAGAGGCCATTACATAGTGTTTCGTATGGTTTCCCATGGCCAGCAAGAGGCCAAGGGAATGAACAAGTTAGCAACCAAAAATTTTAGGTGGAAAACAGAAGTGTCAGCAGCAACCCAAATCCCAGCAGCCTAAGCAAGAAGGCAAGTAACATCCACCAAAATGAGGCCAATGAGTCGATCAGCAGAGGTGGCAGCGGGGCCCTTCCACCTACGGTTTCTTTCCCTCCAGAGACTCCAGACCGTCACAACCAGAGCACAGCCCAGGCTCCTGGATGAATCAGAATTCATCCCCCGTATGAGTTGCAGCCAATTGATCGAATCTGCCAGATGCATGTCATTGTGGGCACGGTGGAAATGAAGCAAGTCACATATCCCAGTCCAAACCTTAGAAGCAAAAGTGCACTCCCAAAAAATGTGATCAGCCGATTCCAAGGGGCCATCGCAAAGAAGACATCCACCCGTATTGATCAGCCCCCACCTAGCCAATCTATCACGGGTAGGGAGCTTACCGCGGACCGCTCTGTAGAGGCAACAAGAGTGCTTTGGAGCTGCTTTGCAATACCATACATCCCTCCACCAGGACACAACCAATCCCTTTTGCCTGACCAAGTCGTAGGCAGAGCGGAAGGAGAAGACCTTATTCCCAAGACTCCAAGAGTAAGGCGGAGAGGATCCCGCGATGCCAATATGGGTAATATTCCTAAGCTGCAACATCCGCCTCCAAAAAGGGGAGCCAACAGTTTTTGTTGAGACATCCCAAAAGTTATAAGAATGGAGATACTTGGACCTCATGTAGGAAGCCCAGATTGATTGGTCGGAGGATAGGAGTCTCCAAGTCCACACAGTGATCGCGGCCTTGGTAATGTCCCTAAAAGCCCGAAGCCCAACGCCCCCCTCCTCTTTTGGAAGGCACATCTTGTCCCACGCAATCTCATGTCTCTTGTATCCCCAAAGGAAGTTCGCACACATGGAGAAGATGCGTGTAATAGCGGCATCAGGGATAACGGTACCATCAGGCCCAATTGAACAAATATTTGTTCTCTCGGTTGTTGTACCTCGAGGCAGAGAGACAGAGAGAAGGGAGTGGGTGAGGGCTAAGCCCCTAGGCCGTTGAAATTTTATCTCGTTTCTCATAAAAAAAATCAAAATTTGGGGGATAAAATAAGGTACCACTCATGGCTGATTGAGAAGACAGACATGGGGGTTAAAATTGAAAATATCCCAGGTGAAATTTGGCTAGCTAGGCATATGGATGTGCGAATAAAATTGAATTCAACTATTCTTGGACTTTCCTTTTATCCTAGCTGGTTTTCACAATTCGAGCAATGTTTGCAGTATTTAACAACTTTAATGACACATTCATACTATAAAGAAACACATACCCCTCTTTCTTCAGCAATTGCTAAGATCTTGAATCTGGTATTTGGAATCACATCTTATAATGTTCAAATTATCATGGTTACCGACATTGAAATCCCTTTTCCGTCATCATTGCACTCATGTCACAATAGTATCACTGTCACAGCCTACGATGCCATTCCCTCACTTTTTGATATCCAACCTCCATATTCTCGCCCTCGTCAAGCCTACCTAACTGCCCGTTACATTGAGGGTGCGTGCACAAAAAAAAACTGCCCGTTATTGTTCAAACTCTGGTAATCTGTACATAAATCTCTAAAATTGTTAAATATGAAATTTATTCTATATTGTGATTTATTTTCGATGTTACAACTTTTTGTAGGTTTTGACTTTCAGAATCTAACTTCAACTGTTTAAGTATGGTAATATTATCACGGTATGGTTGTATCCATCAATCAAATATTACTTATATGATTATACTTCTAATTTTCGATTATAATTATAGATATTAATATTTACAAATATTAAAATATATTATTTTATACTTTTACGAATGAACCATGACTAAATAATAATCATAACCTGGAACTGTTAACAACTAGAAACACTATCAAAGATATTTTATAAGAAAAGATAATGAATGCTCGTGTGGATCTTTAATTATTAAAACAATGTATCTACATATTATATATTTTTCTGTATATATACTAATATCCAACTAATACATAATTAGCATCATCAACATCAGTATGAGTGGTAAGGATATGCCTTTTTATTTTTTATTGTGTATACAGATATGGATATGATACATACAGAATGTATTTTAAAGATAAGATGACAAGCATATTCGAGAAAATTGATTACATATGGAAATTAAAAATCACAATTGATACTGTTCAATGGTTGGTGTTTCACGTAATATTCAAAACATGTATACCACATGACTCTTTATTGTTCAAATTTTATTTATTACAACAAAATTTATGAAATGTATTTTTTTCCATTTTATGAAGTTCAATTCATTTAGTATCCTATAACTTCATTATGTATTTTTTAGGCACTTTAGGAAAATAACAAAAGAAAATACTTATGTCTGATTGGAAATAAATAATATCATGTAGCATGTATACCGTAGGAGTGAAGTGGTGTGATATCTTAATAAAGACAGCCCTTTATGGGCACTTCAGTGATCTATGATCTTAATGTGATCTCCATTTGTTAGCTACTTTTTTATTTATTTACTCATTCTGAATCTTGCAAAATATTGTGTCATATTTTAGATACATGATTCTCGTTTATTCAATGAATATATGTAATCGGATTTTGAATTATGCGTATATGATTATTATTGAAATAATTTATTGTTCTACCAAACTAAATCTCGTTCATCCAAATATTACAGTTGAAATTCATTGGTGTCATTATTAGAAACCACTATCGTATGAAAAAATAATTGGATATTTAAAATCATGTCGGATTTGATGTTCAGATCAAGGGTTTATATGATCAGTATGCTTGAAAAATCAACGGATAAATTTTCAAATGTTGACAGCAATGCATGAAAATTTGGTAACCATCATCGTGTTAATTTCGACGTTTGAAGCCGATTTCTCATGATGGATTTAGAAAATTCTGCTTTCAAAAGCCAAAAGATGCAATCTTCTGAAGGTGAGGAATTAAGCCTCGTGCATCACGGAAGCGTGGAGATTGAATCGTATCCGATCTAGGTCGTTAGTCATACTAGTCGATGGGGCAACAGAAATAAAAAAATCAATGAAACTACATGATATGGGAACAATTTCCCAAGTTGTTTCATCATGATCACACGAGTAATAGGGTTACCTCTTGAAGCATGATCGTCATCCACGAGTCTTTAAGTGAAGAGACCTTCTGTCTCAAGTCCGATCCGACGTAGAGAGCACTTGTGGACGCGTTGATAAGACACGTGCTTCCCACAATTCAAACCAATGATCCGAGCAGAGAAACTCCTTGTTTCATCGTATGAAGTCAAACAAATTCTTCAAGAGTACAAGGCATCAAAGAAGATGGAGATCCATGAATAGTCAATCCAGCAGTATGCCGGTAGTGTGATGATAATGGACCTCTCAACAAAACCTTAGGTGGACTGCCACCAAGAGTTGAAAGAGAGAGAGGACGTGTGATGACCGCGATATCCTGAGGGTCCAGATAAATATCCAGTCGCTGAAGTGACCACTCAGAAGTCCCCGATTAATCAACAATTAACCCATAATAATTAATTAAGCAATTAAATCCCAAAATGTGGAGTTAAAATTTATCATTACTCTACAGGCACATGTGTATAATGTGTAAGCATATGTAGAGGTCGAACCACAGAGAGAGCAAAATTGATAGCCCATGGTTGTTTATATATCACCAAGCTGTTCGTGCAATTCATTGTTTTTGTGGGTTTTTCATTATTTTTTTAAATTTTTGATTTTATATATTTTTTGTATTTTGATTTATAATTTTCTGATTTTCTATTTTCTTTTTATATTTTATGTACTTTTTATATTTTCTTTTCTATAAAATACGATATAAAGCTAGATAGAATATATATAAATACGAGAGAGATGAGAGAGAGAGATAAAAAGAGGTAAAAATATTCGAAATGAGGGAAATAAAGTGTTTTTGTGAATTTTATATTTTTCTAATGTCTTTGTAATTTTTCTTGACTTTTCCTGAATTTTTTGGTATTTTTAAAGTCAAAAATACTAGAAAACAGTGAACAAAGTTGCTGGCCGAAATTAAAAATAAGGATGAAAAATATCAAACAGAATCAAAACTTCCTCAAATTAATTTTAAAATAAAGACAACAAAATAGGGGAAATTCAGAAACTGGAATTGTATTTTTAGGATTTTTGTGGAATTTTTAAGATTTTCATGAAGATTTTTGGGGTTTTATAATTTTTAGGAGTTTTCTTTTGAGATTTTTAATGATTTTTGGACTAAAGTTAAAACACAGGAAAATAGGCAAAATATATTTTTTGGGAATTTTCTAAGGGGTTTTTCTATTTTTTGGTATTTTCTAATGCAAACAGAACTTAAAATGCATGTTTTTGAATTGTTATAAATGATAAGATACAACGAAAATGCACAATAAAAATATAGCGTGATAATAGAATGCAACATGAGCTTATACTATTTTTTTGGGAATTTTTGGGATTTCAGAGAGATATGAAATAAATAGATATAACAAAAAGAAATTGCAACCTGGCAAGGGTATTTCTGTCAATATTCAAAAAACCAGGGGCTTCGATACAATTTTTCCAGAAAATATATCATGCAATAAAGAATTTCCTGGACTAAATCTAAATGCCCAAAGTCGCGAGGGTATTTCTGCAAAAACCCTAGAACTCACGTGTGAAAGCGCGCGTGCTTGGCAGGGGCGTACTTGCAAATAAAATAAATATCATGGGCAGCGATGCAAATATCCAAGAAATATACAACGTAAATAGCATTTTATTGGACTAAAAGACAATTACAAACCCGCCAGGGTGTATATGCAATTTACCCAAATAATCACCTCACGTGGGACGACACGTGAGGTGACGTGGCTTGGACTTACGTGCAAATAAAATAAGTGTAGGGGGGTACATGCAAAATGTCCCCTTATTTTTAAACGTGTCTTTTTATTTACAGCATTGAATATTAAATACAAAAATAAAAGGGATCTGGATGTGCAAATTACCCCCAAAGAGGAGCGGGCGGACGGCGATCTGGGCTTCACTTATCCACGTGGCCTCCATCCAACGCGCCATACCGCTTCGTCGATGAGCGGTGGAGATTAGATCATCTGCGATGATCTGACGGTTGAAACGCTGCTCCATCGGACGATCCTGGGCTGATCTGGGCGGAGTTCTTCATCCAACGGCGGAGGAGATGGGTGAAAGAACTGGGAAGAAGGTCGACGCCGGCGAGCTTCGATCGGAGATTGCGAGCTCCTTCGGCCTCCATTCCCTCCGCCGAGGGTCTCTAATTGTTCTAGGTGCTCCACCGCATCCCATGATGGCCTCCTAGAGGCACTTGGAGGTCTACATAGATCAAGCAAGGTTGACGAAGAGGAGGACCTCCGGGAGCCTCGTTCCTGGTTCAACAAAGCCCAGGAGGGCTTCGTTGCTCTCCAAACCTGCATAGAAAACATCTGGGGCTCGAGGGCTTTGACCTCGACCGATTTTGAACCTGTTGCACGAAGGTGGCATGATGGGTGATGAGGTTCCGGTGAAGGGTGGGGAGTGAACCTCGATTTGCAGAACCAGTAGGGTTCTGGTTGATTGGGGATGATCAGGAGATGGAGAAGGCGATGGGAAATGAGATGAAAGTGAGTGGATGGTCGGAGCATCGAAGGATCGCAAGGTGGTCGTCGCCGGAGCTCCGCTCCGGCGAACTTCGATTTGACTAAACCTAAGCTAATCACTACTCGAACCACTATCCTATGAGCATAAATAAACTACTGGAATGAAAGCCTAACTACTTAAGCAAGAGAACAACTCTTATATCTGGTGAAGCACCAGGGAGCAGGGCGACGCCGGAGCTCCGCCGTGGGTGCAACCCCCGTCTTCTCTGACCAATGTAGACCTCCTGGAGTCTCCTGTCACAAAGGACTCGTCTAGATTGAAGGCTATGGTGGGAGAGGAGCTAAGATTGACCAAAAAATTTGAGGAGGACGGAGGTCATTATTTATACACATATTCGAGCACCCTTATTGATCGACCTTTTCGATCGAATCGACGCCACGTACTATGAATCATGGGATAGGGTGTGTATCTAGGATGTACAAGGAACAATTTTCATGAAGGGTCTCGTCCCTCTCGAGCTACTCAATTTGCGTGAGAAATCGGGGAAGTGGGGCTCTCGTGATCTGTCAGCGGCGCAGGTCTAGGGTTTAAGGAGTTGACCCACGGTCAACTTTTGGCGGCCTGCCATTGGTCCACGTAGGCCACTAGAAGACAAAACAGGTTGTAATATTAAAGAATAATTTATTTAAATTAGTAAATGATTTTATTATTATTTGTTTATAAAATAAAAAATATTTATTATTTCATGTAGTATTTTATTATGATTTTTATTTATTTTTTGTCCTTAGTTATTAGTAGTTAATTTTTAATAGGGTATTTATAGGTATATTGATCTATGTTTTGTGTGTTTTTATTTTTATTTTGTATATTTTATTTTATGATTTTATGTTCTTATTTTATATATTTACAAGTTATTTTTGTGAGTATAAATATATTTTTATTTGATTTTTATGATGTTATTTATTCACTTGAATAAATAGAGATGTATATTCTATAGGTGTATTCATAGGTATGTTATCTATGATTCATTTATTCCATTTTATTCTAGAATATTCTAATGAGTTTTATGTTAGTTTTGTATTTTTAATAGAATATAAATTATATTTATAAAATTATATAAAAAATATGAAAGAATAAAAGAATTAAATAATGGATTTCCCTTTTATTTGTATACATATAAAGACATAGGTCTTTTGCCAATGTATTATACATAAACTTATTTTATTTTACATTTTCTTTTGGGTTTTATTTTGATTTTGATGTACACATATATTATAGATAAATTGTATAAAATTATAGAAAATACGATTTTGTAAAAATAATAAGTAATGAATAAATTGAATATTTTAATCGGTATTATGTACAATAGGGGCCCAAAACCTAACTTTCAAACCGTAGATCCGCAAAATATGAAACCACCCTCATTAAATAGCTCATGAAAAGTTATATACAATTAGAGTGATTTTGCCATGTTTTGAGTTTTTATTTGAAAGATATGGGTCTGTGAAGTTTGGTTTCTGGCTTTCTATTCTGGGTATAAAATGTACAGTGGGTATTATTTTTGTACAAACTCAATTTTGTATTTTTATTTACATTATTATCTACAACTTTTATGTACAAAAGTTATTAATTGATAAATAAATCATAAAGAATAAAATAGGTGTCAAAAATGCATGATTAATGCATGAATACATGAGGTATTTGTTGTATTTTTTACCCTTATCTCCCCCTACTTTATTCCTTGTCGACCAACTCCATTTTAGACTTGGTCTCGGGGTTAAGGTCGTAAAATATTTGCAATATTTTATTCCTTTTTCTTTTCTTCTCTTTATTCTATAATTTTAGCATTAAAAACCTTATTTTATGCATAATAAATACAATAAATCATAAATGCTATTATGGACAAATTAATGTTATTTACATGCATTATCTAGGGTTTTCAAGGCCAAAATGATAGAATAAATGTGATGAAATGGATATCCATCACCCCCTATACTTTCCTTTGGTAGTCCCTAGCAAATACTTATGCAATAAGTACAAAAAGAACAAAGAATAAGAAGAAAAGAAAAGGAAGATTGAAAAAGATAGAGTGAATAGGATTGCTTTCAGTGTAATATTTGTCCTTACAAAATCAGAATTTGGAGCTTTGGTTAGACCTTGAGTGTGGATGTGTGTAGAACCTGGTCGGGAACCAACTTTAAAACACAACAACCTTCAAGAGTCACAGAACTCGGTTCAACACAACTCAATATCCTGGTCAGAACTGGCCTACACCATATACAAACCCTTATGACTATGAAGCTGACTTGTACGGTGTAAGTGATGGTGGCTCTCACCAACTGAAATGACAAAGGAACTGACTTCTCTAGAATGACAACCCAATGGTTCCCCAATCCAGCACTCTGTCGTCGAGGAGCGGGGTATTCCCTTCTAAGTTCAAGTGCATCCAACTCAAGAGGAGGATTTGAAGAAGAGAATGGACGGTAACCAGTGTAATTACCTATCCTGGGATGCATGACCAGTGTAGTCAAGTCATCCAGCTGCAGGCTCACATGGTAAAACTTTGATGCTCAAGCTTGCTTATTTTCTATACAACATATATACATACTCCGACATGCACTTTATTTTTATTTTCAAGCATGTCCACTTTTTTGGAGTTTTTTTTTTCAAACATACTATTTACAACAACATTTACATAAGGACTTTTTCCTCTTGAGCCAGAAGACTATCCCTCTTTTGAAGCTTTATCGCAACCCACACTCTCCTATCATTCGACTTCATTGAAACTGGACCAGGTTGGGGTGCACTTCCCTCCCTAGACGAGGACGAATGTTTCCACCAGCGTGCGTCTCAGACTAGCAAATCCAACCCCCTACCACTCCAACTGAGTTGAGCCAAGTGAAAGGTGCAAGTGTCCAAGTTAGGTCACGGTCGACAAGAGTTATGCGTGTGTCTCGAAAAGTTCTATTTAGTCAGTTGAGGTGACTTGAACCTAGCCCTAATTTCTCAAAGAATTAAGCCTGAATAGACCTGGGGTACCTTAAACCTAGTTCCCATAAGGTTCCAATGCAGTTAGGTGCGATAAGGTCCAACCAACCTCCAATTTTAGACTTTATTGGACTAGTTCAATCATCAAGCTCGCTCAAAAAGAATATGAATAATATGCACATGCTATGCACAATGAATAGTGCAATTTTTCAAAGAATTTGAAAAAGGAAAGTTTCACACCAAGAATTTTGTAAATAGAAGAATTTGGTATTCAAAGGATAACATATGTACAGCTATCTACACGAGCGTACTTCTTTATTTTACAAGAATTAAGAATTTTAAAGGATCTACAAGTTTTAACATGTTTGTTATAGGTACATATATACATATACAATTGACAAAAACTTTTCATTCAGCGGCTTTACAGATATGTACAGTTTTTCTTCAAATTTATTTGAAAACATTTTCCAAACTATAGTGCACAATAATTTTTGCAAACATTTTCAAATATTTGAAAGCCATTTTGCACAGATCTTTCACTATATATATATATATATATTCCACAATAGTTTTTACAAATACTTTCCAAACCTTTTACACATAGGTTTTCGAATACTTTATTTCACACAAAGAAAAGAATTTTACAAACAAAACGATTTTACACAGGTTGAAAACATTTCACAAAAAGTTTTCAAAACGGTTCACACTATTTTTCAAATCATTTTGTAATGATATTTAACCTAGTTTATTAATCAGTTTTTTTAAAGAAATATATTTTATATACAACATGGTTTGGGCTCTTATAAGTTTTATTTGAGATTATTGCTTGTTTTTGCATGAGAAATTTTTAGTATAATGTGTATACTCCTCAGGCTTATTTGAAAATCATTTTCAAAAGATTTTGAAGACTATAGTACAAAATATTTTTACAAACATGTACACGTATCTGAAAATTATTTTGCAAGGGTTTTTTGAACAGTATAGATAGATTTTTCAAAAAAAAATACAACCATTTTTCCAACCATTTGCAAACCGCTTTTCAAACATTTTTATTTCACTCAAAGAAAATAAATTTTGCAAACAAAAAATATTTACAAAGGTTGAACACTTTTTACAAGATATTTTTCAAATAATTTTCAAAAGGTTTTTCACAAGGAGAACATTTTTCACAAAGCGTTTTTCCTGATTTATTAATCAGTATGGATAAAAGAGTCTGAGGAGCTCACAATCATCTTTTATTGGCATAATAGGAATACTTTTAACATTATTTTTAGCTCTAGGTATTATTTTTATTTACAGTACGAGTTATATTTTATAGTATATACATAGTATATATGACCCCCCTATACTTGGCTCGAGCTATGTCCTCATAGATCAAAGAGAAGAATCAAAGACATAACTCGGACTAAGTAGAGAAAAATCGAAAGAATGAATGAATAAGGAGATGAAGAGATCAAGAAGTTGACCGTCCCCCCTATACTTAGGATCAAATAATCTTAAGTATAGCAGATTGTACACAAGGCGGGGATGGTCAAGGATGAGAATGGACAGATTGTGCTCAGAATGTTTCCCCCTATACTTAGGGTAAAATATCCCTGAGTATAGTCAAGAAGAGGAATCAATGGAGGAGATCAACGAAGAAAAAGACTCGGGGTGCATACCCACCTATACTGAGGGTAAGGAGGGTCCTAAGTATAGGCAATGGGTAAAAAGGCAACACCTATTTGGTAGAAAAAGAAAATAGAAAATGAAAAAGAAGAAAAGAAGAAAAGAAGAAATCAGATAAATAGTTTTTGAAGTGGAGTATCTGAATCTTTTGATGTCAATATTGCAGTGGGGGTGTCATCAAAGTGTAGAAGCTGGATAGAGTCAACAACGACCAAGAATGTATCAGGCTCGAGGTAAAGGCTTCAGAAGTTGACCGTTGATGACGAATGGTTGTGCGTCAGGAGACAATTCTGATATGGCAATACTTCCATTGTCACGCACTTCACGAACTCAGAATGGCCCTGTCCACTTACTCTTTAATTTGCCCGGGAAGATCTGCAACTTTGCATCAAATAACCACACCTTCTGTCCAACTTCAAAGGTCTTTCGTCTGATGTGCTGGTCATGCCAGCGTTTCACCTTTTCCTTGTACATCAATGTGTTATTGTATGCATAGTCTCAGAACTCCAAAAGTCTGTTCAGATCATCTTTTCTTTTCTGACCACTTTTCCGAGAGTCCAAATTGCACATGTTAATTGCCCGTAAAGACTTGTGAATTAATTCGACGGGCAGATGGCATGACTTTCCATATACAAGATGATAGGGTGACATGCCCAAGGGAGACTTGTAGGCGGTTTTGTAAGCCCAGAGGACTGAGTCCAAGAGTTGAGACCAGTTCTTTCTGTCCGGCCTTACCAGTTTCTGCAGGATCGTCTTGATTTCTCTGTTCGACAATTCGGCCATGCCGTTGGTCTGAGGATGGTAAGGAGATGCGACTCGATGGTCGATGATGTATTCCTTCATTAATTTCTTGACCTTTTTGTTAATGAAGTGGCTACCCCCATCTGATATGAGAATCTTCAGAATCCCGAACCGTGAAATGATATTTTTTTTAAGAATCGGCACACTGTTCGGCTATCTGCAGCTCGAGCGGGGATAGCTTCAACCCAACGACTCACATAATCGATGACAAGTAGGATGTGATCAAATCCCTGGCTATTAGGGAAAGGTCCCATGAAATCAATGCCCCATGCATCAAAAACATCTGCTATCTGAATGATCTTCAGAGGCATAGAATCTTTTGCAGTGAGTGTACCCTTCAATCTCTGACAGTTAGTGCATCGTTTGACAAATACTTTCGCATCCTTGAATAGGGTAGGCCACCAAAAGCCACACTGGAGTACTTTTGCTGCCGTACGGTCTCCAGAATGATGTCCACCAGATTCGAGCGAGTGACAGTTCTCGAGGACACTATAATGCTCCTCCTGAGGTATGCACCTGCGCCAAATGCAATCTGCTCCTTCCCTGAATAAGAGAGGATCTTCCCATTGGTAAAAACTAATGGTCGGCATGAATTTATTCTTTTGATTTTTCGTCCAATACGATGGTATTACCCCCAAAGCGAGGTAATTAACTATATCAGAATACCAAGGGAGGGAATCCACTGCTAAAATTGACTCATCTGGAAAGGTTTCTGTGATAGGTACATTGTTCAGGGGAGGCTCTTGCTGCTCAATACTGGAGAGATGATCTGCTACCACATTCTGAACTCCAGGCTTGTCCTTGATTTCCAAATCAAATTCCCGGAGGAGAAGGATCCATCTAATCAGTCTTGGCTTGGCATCCTTCTTCAGTTGTAGGTACCGGATAACAGAGTGGTCTGTGAAAATGGTAACTTTTGATCCAACAAATAGGATCTGAACTTTTTCCAGGGCGAAAACCACAGCCAACAACTCTTTTTCTGTCACAGTGTAATTTCTTTATGCCTCATCTAATGTTTTGCTGGTGTAATGAATGGCATAGGGTGCTTTTTCTTTTCTCTGTCCCAGAACATCCCCAACTGCAAAGTTTGACGCATCTGTCATGATCTCAAAAAGGAGAGACCAGTCCGGTGGCCGTAGGAGTGGAGCTTGAGTGATAAGCTCCTTCAACTGATTAAAAGCGAGGAGAACCTGATGATTAACATTAAACTCGATTTCCTTGCATAAAAGTTCTATTAGAGGTCGGGTAATGTGGCTGAAGTCTCTGATGAATCATCGGTAAAATCCCACATGCCCCAAGAATGACCTCATATTCTTCACTGTCTGAGGCGGCTCGAGATTGGCAATCACATCCACCTTTGCCGGGTCGACTTCCATGCCACATTTGGAAACGACATGACCCAGCACAATTCCTTCTGTGACCATGAAGTGGCTTTTATCCCACGATAGCACTAGATTGACTTCACGGCATTTCTGAAGTACTCTGTCCAGGTGCTCAAGACAAGAATCAAAACTGTCACCATAGACTGAGAAGTCGTCCATGAACACCTCAAGAAAACTGCCTACCATCTCGGCGAAGACTGCTAGCATGCACCTCTGGAATGTCGCAGGTGCATTGCACAATCCAAAGGGAATTCTCCTGAAAGCATAGGTGTCGAACGGGCAAGTGAAGGTCGTCTTCTCTTGGTCTTCGGGGGCGATTGCCACTTGATTGTACCTGGAGTACCCATCCAAAAAATAGAAGAACTCCTTGCCGGCTAGTCTTTCCAAAACCTGATCAATGAATGGCAAGGGAAAGTGGTCCTTCTTAGTTTTTGCATTTAGACGGTGGTAGTCCACACCTACCCGCCATGATGTTGATACCCGAGTGTATATCTCCTCTCCTTTGTCATTTGTAACCACGGTAAGTCATGCCTTCTTCGGAACTACATGCAGAGGGCTTACCCATTTTGAATCGGAGATGGGATACATAAAGCCTACACTGCACCATTTCGTGATTTCCTTCATGAAGACGTCCCAGAGGTTAGGGTTCAGCCTTCTTTGGAATTCGCGGGACGGCTTGGCGTCTTCTTCCAGATAGATGTGGTGCGAAGATAATGCTGGATTTATCCCTCGGAGATCTGATACGTGCCAACCAAGCGCCTTGCGGTTCTTTTCTAGAACCTCGAGAAGTCGAGATTCATGTTCCAGGTTCAGCCTACTGCTGATGATGACCGGATACATGTTTTCTGTACCCGCAAGGAAAGCATACTTCAAGCCTGCAGGAAGTGGCTTGAGTTCCGGTTCTGATTCGGCCAACTTGTCAATTACTTCGGAAACTGCACTGGTGGTGGGATGTATTGCATGAAGTTTGATAGAGCCACGGTCCTCGAATCTCTGTTGAGGTCCCGGTGAGATGTCGAACTGTTCTGCATTAAGCTCATCATGTTTGGGCTGGAATGAATGCTTGGAGTCAAAGAGGTGCATCAACAGCTGCGAGTCTGTCTCCCAAGTGTCATAGGAGATTGTGTCGACTGTGCTTTTCCAGTCCTCCTCTAGGGCGAGGATTTCTTGGGTCCATGGGTCATCCAAAGAGAATGGTGTATCTCTAATTTATGCAATAACGCCACAGTCTGCTTCTGATACTGCATTGCTCCCCTTAGTCCTGACTTTCGGCTCACTAATCATGTCTATAGTGATTTGCTTCCTTCTCGAGATGAAAGTGATCTTGCCAGACCCGTAATCAACCACAACCTCTGAGGTATACATGAATGGTCGGCCAAGGATGATAGGGTTCTGGAGTAAGGGTGCGGATGAGTCCATATAAGGGACTACAAAATCAATCAGGAATTGCATCTCCCGCACCTTAACTACAACATCTTCCAACAGACCTCTGGGTCGCTTGATGGATCTGTCAGTGAACTGAAGGATCATTCATGTCTGCTTGAGCGGACCCAGCCCAAATTCTTGCATTATTGACGATGGTAGAAGGTTGATGGAAGACCTGCTGTCAAGGAGAGTGCACTTGAAGACCTGATCGAAAATCTCACAACTGATAAGAGGTGCTCCATTGTCCTGCTTTTTCTGTGGGAGGTTGCTGATGGCTGCGATAGCGGCCATGGTGAGAACATGCTTCTCAACCGGATTGCGTCGGTTCTTGCATGCTGGTCGACGCTTGTTGGTACATGCCTCTTTCAATCCCTTCTTCGCAACAGGCATGTACTCCATGGCCTTCATCAAAGGAATATTAAATGTCAAGTTACTGAGTATATCCACAAGTCCAGAATCAGATAATGCACTTTTTCTTTTTGCAATTTTTTTGGTTTTTTTATTGCATCAGGAAAAGGAATATTTACATTACAGGATTCTAAATTAGAGTTCTTATTTACATCAAGACCATCGTCCACAAACTGTTGCGCACTCGGACTACAAAAAGGAGTACAAACTGGAAGATCAGGTACTGGTACTGGTGGATAAAACACGTCCCACCAACCTAGTTAATTCGATCAGATTAATGCTCAAATTAATTAAGAATGTTCGTTGCAGTCGGATAACGAGAGCAGTTCAAAAATCACTTTTAATTAAACAAGTTAATCTCGAGCGGGATTTTTTTTACTTGGGCAAGCCCAAGGTTGAACTCAGGGAGGCAGCTGTCTCCTTAGGTAAATTATTAGCAAAGTCCAAGATTTGATTTTCGGGGAAGAATTTTTTTGGTCTTTTTCGGTTTTTTATGCAAGACACGTGCAAGATCTAGCCAGTTTACAAGTTAATTCAGAAAGATGGTCAAAACAAGTCCAAAAATTACGAAACTTGGCTAGATGATGAAATGGGATAAAATTAGACTACCCTCTTTTTTTGGAATTTTCTGACACTAAATAAAATTATTGTGAATTAAAAATGAATGCAAGGTGATTTTAACTAAATTAATTTTAATAAATATCAAATCACAATATTTTTGGGAATAAAAATTACCCTAGATAAATCTGAAGTTGAAGAATCTAGGAAAATTATCACACCTTAATTTTGATGTGAAATGAACCTGTTAAAAATTAATTAAGCAAATCACTAATTGAATTATTTAGGCCTCGAGATGTGTGCAATTGAAATGAAATTTTTATGCAAGGTAAAGCT
The DNA here is from genome assembly GCA_037367405.1 of Ottelia alismoides. Taxonomy (NCBI): domain Eukaryota; kingdom Viridiplantae; phylum Streptophyta; class Magnoliopsida; order Alismatales; family Hydrocharitaceae; genus Ottelia; species Ottelia alismoides. The sequence continues at coordinate 366,233 of JAZKJV010005140.1, forward strand.
AATTATCCTAGATCTAATGTGATTTTTGAGGTATTTTTGGAGTCATAGAGAAATTACTATCAATTAAGAGGTGAAATTGGGAAAAATATAGCAAAAATGAACCAATTAATTAATAGAAAAATCCACTGATATTATAAAAATATGCCACATGTCACATAATGAAGAGGACAATGTAAGCTACACAATTTAAATTGTCAAACTAAAAAATGAATTAATATGAATGCCTAAATATGCGTGAAAAAGCAGGGGTAAAAATGCAATTACAAGAATTAAAATTGCTGAAAATAAAACATGCTGACAGGAACTAATGTGCAATTACCTATAATACAGGGGGGTGGATGCAATTTCTCCACGGAACACGTGCTCCTTACGTGGGATCGCCTGGCAGGGACTGGAATGTAATTTTGAAAACCTTCAGGGGCCTTGGTGTAATTTTCCCACAATGCACGTGCAGATCACGTTAGGGTCCCTAGGCTCGGGGGTATTCGGAGGCTCGGAGCGAGGCTTGGGCGGCTCTGGAGGTTCGGATCTAGCTTGGAGTTGCTTCGGTTGATCCGAGACCAAGGTCGGGGAAGAGGCTCGGATCAGGCGATGTGGACGGATCTGGACCGTGGGATCAAAGATGATCCAATGGTGATGAAATGCTGGCACGTGGCGTATCTTGAACCGTTGGATCAAAGATCGATCCAACGACCTTTGAAGCTCGATGAAGAGGGCGACGTGGATGACCGAGCACTGCTGGATCAGGATGAATCCAACGACCCTCAGATGCTCTAGCGTTTGTCGACGTGGCGTGATCAAGTCCATAGGATCAGGAGGATCCAACGGTTGCAGGACAAGGCGACGTGGATGGCTCTTGGCCGTTCGATCAGGATGATCGAACAGCTGCTTGCTATCGTCCCCCAACGGCCCTCCGCCTCCTGCGGCGGAGAGGGTTGGGCTCCGACGAGGCTGGTCTAGCTCCGCCCCGTCCTCCTGTCGCCGGTGAAGGTTGATGGAGGGTCTGAGGTAGCTCGAAAGATGCGTGGAGGGGTGGCGAAGCATCCGGTGGTCTCAGGAATGGAGGAGACGCTCCGGAGCGCGGTGGCGGAGGAGCTCGAATGCAGCTCCGACGAGCCTCCGACCAATCAAGATGAAGTGCCTGCAAGGGAGTTAGAAGATAGCTGAAGCATGCATTTTGACCGTGGAGTGGAATGGAGTCTGATGCGAGGCCTATGAAGTTGTGAAGGTGACCGGTGATCGAGCTCCGCCACGGTGGCAGAGCTGGCATCGGTGGAAGGTGAAGTCCCTTGTCGGAGGAGACTAATGATAGCGCGAAGATCAGAGCTTCGTTGCGGAGCTCAGAGAATGATCGACTGAGCAAGAAGATGCTCGTGGAGGGCGAATTAAATCGGAGAAGACAAAGGAAAAATAAGAAGGAGATCGGGGGAGAGATGGAGGAGTCTACCTGGGGTCAGAAGCTCTGGGGAAGCTTCCAGGTCTTCGCTCGAGAGACGGTAGAGGGCCCCAGCTCACGCAACTTGTCGGAGGAGTTGCAACACGACGTGGCGACGTTGTGGATCTCGCCGGAGGTGAAGGCCTGTCTTCGCTCGGATTTACACTCAATTGTTGTCACCAATAGGTATCTCTGAGCTCGAGGATACCTCTCGCAATGGCGGATGGGGGTGAAAGTGGCCGGAGGTGGCTGATTTATAGGATGAAGGTGACGACAGGGATGTCTAGGAGGTGGTGTTCATGGATGTCATGGAGCGACTCTGAGGGTTGTCATGGAGATCGAGGGGGCTGGCGAGGATGAGGAATGAGTGGGCTCCATCGTGATGGCGTTAGTGGTCGGAGAAGGTGGTCGGCGTGGAGCTGAAAATAGAAAGGGGGCGGCCCTTTGCGCACGGTGGAGAACGTGGGTGTGGGGCGTGCGGAGGTTGATGACGACGTCTCGACCGTTGGATCTCGCAATCCAACGGTCCAGATGGAGGCGCGGATCGACGCCTGAGATCTGATCGAGGGCGCGACATTGGAGGGCGCACAAGGTACCACGTGGTGGACTCTGGGCAAAGCACGAGCGGGCGGTCCAGATTGCATCTGGAGATCGATCAGAGGGTCGAGGTCATCGTGGGTTTGGATGGTGAATATCGGATGTGAGATGAGCCACCAGACGGTGGAGAAGATGACACATGGAGCATGGGGAAAGAGGCGCTAGCGGATGGCTTGGATGAGATCTGGGACGTGATCAGACGGTGGTGACTTCAGGAGGAGGTGGAGATCACTGAGCTGTTGGATCTAGATGAAGATCCAACGGTCCAGGGCGTGGGCGGATAGGTTAAAGGGAGCGGGCAGTGTGGCGCAATCAGAGGGCGCCACGTGGCCAACTGTGAGTGGATGAAGAGAAAAATAAGATTAGAGGGAGAAGGAGGCCGAATTTGGAAAAACTCAAATCATGAAAGTTGTAGATTTCAATGAGATCTACAAGTTTCATGTTGATAAAAAATGGAGATGAGGTCAAATATGATACAAAAATACATGTATATAAATATACGTATGTATAGTATACAAGGAAGCCCAAAAACCCAACTTTTGCCTACGAGCTCCAAATTGAATGAAATTAGTCTCATTTTGAAGGTCTCTGAATGTATATTAAGAAGGTGAGTAGACCTAATTCGGAGTTGGTAAGAGAGAGATAAGGGCATTCTAAGGTCCAGAGGGTTTAGGGCTTTATTGGGTATTTTACAAGAGAGAACTCTGGCCTTCTTCCCTATATTAATAATTAATGGTGTTCAAACTATAAGGAAGGTGTTCTTTTATTTTAGAGGGGATATAATACAAATGAATAAGTGGATATTTTACAGTGGTTTTTAATACAAGGGATGGCTTCTTATTTAAATGCAAAGATGAATGCTAAAATGCATATTTTATGGATTGATGCATGAATGCTACTTATGCAAGATAAAGGGAAATATGAAACTAAATACCCGGGGACAAAGCTCTATTTTTAATTTTAAGAGTGATGAATCACAGATTCATCAACCCCCTATACTTAAACCTTGCTCGTCCCCTAGCAACTAAAATGAAATGCAAGGGTGAATGATTTTGGGTTCCATACCAAGGTCATGAACAAAAGTTGAAAATGGAGCTTGACTCAACCTTTGGATTAATTGTATGGCGGAACCTTAGTGAGATCTAAACTTAAGACCTAACAGACTTCAAGTTCCACAAGTCTTCTATTCAAGACTCCTCAATAGTCAGGTCAGAACAAATCCTCAAACGCAAATTTCTGATGACTATGATTCTTACTTGTACTGTATAAGTGAAATGTAACTCTCTACATCAGAAATGGCTCAAAACCAGCCCCCTCTAACAAGGTAACTCAAATAACCCGATCCAGTAAATCTTTCCTCGAGGAGCGGGGTATTCTCTTCTAAGTTCAAGTGCGACTAACTCAAGAGGAGGGGGTAGAGAAAAGAATGGACGGTAGCCAGTGTAGCTACCTATCCCGGGATGCATGACCAGTGTAGCCAAGTCATCCAGCTGCATTTCTTTGCTAATATACATACTCTGATATGTATTTTATTTTTACTTGGACCTATTTGATTTTTTTGGAGTTTTTGCATTTTTTTCAAACTATATACAGGGTGCAGCATGTACATCAGGAGTTTTTCCTCTTGAGCCAGTAGACTATCCCTCTTTTGAAGCATTATTGCAACCCACATCATCCCGTCCTTAGATGTCAACACCACCAGGCTAGGTTGAGATGCACTACCCTCCCTAGAGGAGGACGGATGTTTCCACCCGTGTGCTACTCCAAGCTAAAGGATTCTACCTCCTCACCACCTCATCAATGAAGAGTTGCGTGCATTGTGCTTGTCCAAGTTAGGTCATTATCTAAAAGAATCATGTGTGTACACGAGATATTCTACTTAGATTAATCAAGATGACATGTGAACATAGACTTGCGGACTCAAAGAATTAAGTCACTTGACTTGAGAAATCTTAACTCCAATTCCTATAAGGTTCCTCTGAAATTAGGTGGATTAAGGTCAAATCAAGTCCATCCTCAATATCTACTCATAACTTGGTTCTGAACCCACTAGCTTTTCTCCTTGCATATGCAAGATACGCGGATGAGATGCAGATGTCATGCTATGACTGAAATGCAAGACTCTTTTTCTTTCTTTTCTGATGTAGAGATTATATGCAAGATTAAATAAGAAGCCTTTGAATTTTTCACACATTTGTTTCAATTATTTGGTATACCTCTCATGTTACAACAATTTACAAGAGTATTATACAGATTATACAAGTGTATTTTACAAATTTTTTTTCCAAATTTTACCCAGCCCGTAATTTTTACGTAATATATACAAGAATATGTGAAAGTACGAGCTATGGGTAAAGTATATATGTAATATATACATGCCCCCCTATACTTAGCATGTGCTATGTCCTCAGAGCACGGAAAGCGAGGAAAAAGACATAGCTCGTGCTAAGCGTAAGAGAGTCAAAGAGAACGAAAATTGTAAAGAAGTCGTCATGCCCCCCTATACTTAGGCTCTGGCAGCCTAAGTGTAGAAGAAGAACAAGAATGGGGTGGACGAGGTCAAGAAGAGAAATGGATGAATATACAATGCGGGCATTGGTTCCCCCTATACTTAGGCTCAGGTCAGCCTAAGTATATGACGGAAGTGAGCATGAGGACCAATGTGATCTAAAGGATGTACAGAGACTCGACTTTAGTGGCTCGTCCCCCCTATACTTAGGATCTAATCATCCTAAGTATAGTCCAAGATGGTGATCAATGAAGCTGGGATGAGTTACTAGAGTCGCGAGGGAGAAAGAACAGAATGTACAGGAATGATGGTATATACAAGTGGGTCGGTCTGAATCTTTCAAGATGCTGCTGATGGCTAGAGCTCACTGCTGCAAGGTCTCATGCGCGGCTCGAGGTATATCTGTTGAATCTGCCTCGTGCATGAATACAATCTCCTCAACATGGAATAACTGTTCATTTGATTCGACGAAGTTCTTTAACAGTTGTCCACTTACTAGGAATATCGGTGCGTCATTTGCGAGATCTGAGATCTCGACACATCCACTATCATGCACCGTACGAACGACAAATGGGTCTATCCACTTGGACTTCAACTTGCCTTGGAAGATCTTCAGCCTAGCATTAAACAACCATACCTTCTATTCAGGAACAAAGGTCTTTCGTCTGATATATCTATCATGCCAATGCTTAACCTTATCCTTGTACACCAAACTGTTGTCATATGCACGGTTTATGACTTCCACAAGCTCATTCAGATCCATATCTCTCTGCTTCTGCCCAAGGTGCGTGTTCCAATTGACCTTCTTGATTGCCCATTCTGATTTATGCACTAGTTCTGTGGGCAAATGGCACGGCTTTTCGAATACCATTCAGAATGGGGAGGTTCCTAACAGTGTCTTGTAAGTTGTCCTATATGTCCATAGAACCTGATCCAAGATCTGAGACCAGTCCTTCCTATCTGGGCAGACAAGCTTTTGCAATATAGTCTTCACCTCCCGATTCGACACCTCAGCCATACCATTGGTCTGTGGGTGGTAAGGACTAGCGATACGGTGTTCGATGCCGTAGTCCTTCAGGAGTTTCTTCACCTCCCGATTTACAAAGAGGCTACCCCCATCTGATATCATCATTTTGGGGATCCCGAACCTAGAGATTATGTGCTCTCTGATGAATTTACAGACAATCCTGCTGTCTGCGGCTCGGGATAGCCTCCACCCACCTGGATAGGTAATCTACTGCAAGAAGGATGTATTCGAACCCATGGCTAACAGGGAATGGGCTCATGAAATCGATGCCCCAGGCGTCAAAGACATCACAAATGATGACAAACTGCATCGACATCTCATCCTTGGAACCAACGGTTCCTCCCATTCTCTGGCATACTGGACACAACTTCGCAAAGGTGATGGCATCATGAAACAGAGTCGGCCAGTAAAAGTCACACTGAAGTACCTCCTATGCGGTCCTCTTCCTGAAGTGGTGTCCTCCTGCCTCCAAACTGTGGCATAAAGAAAGGACACTCTGGTATTACTCCTGAGGAATACACCGTCTCCAGACACAATCCGATCCTTCAAAGAAAAGGATCGGATCCTCCCAATGGTAGTGTCTAGCATCCGACTTCAGTCGGTCAATGTAGCTCTTGGGCCAACCTTTGGGAATCTTCTTGGAGACAAGATAGTTCACGATGTTGGCATACCATGGGAGTGAGTCGACAACAAAAATCAAATCGTCAGGGAAGGAGTCTCGAATAGGTGAATCCTCGGAAGTATTAAGATCTTCGAGACGAGAGAGATGATCGACTACTACGTTCTTCTTTCCAGGTTTATCACGGATGTCCAAATCAAACTCCTGGATAAGTAAAATCCATCGAAGAAGATGCGCCTTCGCGTCCTTCTTCTCCATCAAGTATCGTAGCACCGTATGGTCAGTGAATACGATAACCTTGGATCCGATTAAGTGAGATCTGAACTTGTCCAAGGCAAACACTAACACACGCATCTCCTTTTCCGTAACTATATAGTTACACTGAGCGGTACCAAGCACTTTGCTTGCGTAGGGAATTGAAAACGGGACGCCATCCCTCCTTTGTCCTAACATAGCCCTAACAGCAAAATCTAAGGCATCCGTCATGATCTCAAAAGGTAGAGACCAATCTGGGGGTTATAGGATCGGGGCGTCCATGATCATTCCTTGTAATAGCTTAAAGGCTTCAAGACATTTGTGATCAACAACAAACTCCATGTACTTGCCTAAAATCTCAGTTAGCGGTCGGGCAATCTTAGAAAAATCCTTGATGAATCTCCGATAAAATCCGACATGCCTGAGGAACGACCGCAACTGCTTGATGTTGGTTGGTGGCTGGAGTCGTCTGATCACATCCACTTGGCAGGGTCAACCTCCATTCTTCTCTTAGAAATGACGTGCCCCAACACAATGCCCTCCGTCACCATGAAGTGACTTTTCTCCCACGAGAGCACCAGATTGACCTCACAACAACGTTTGAGGACTCAGTCCAGATTCCTAAGATAGGAATCGAATGAATCGTCGTGGACCGAGAAGTCATCCATGAATACTTCCAGGAATTCGCCAACCATTTTGGCGAATACAGCAATCATGCACCTTTGAAAAGTACCTGGAGCTTGCATAACCCAAACGGCATGCGCTTGAAAGCATAGGTACCGAAGGAGCATGTGAACGTGGTCTTTTCCTGGTCCTCCGGAGCTATGTCTACTTGATTGTAGCCCGAGAACCCATCCAAGAAACAGAAGAACTCTTTCCCCACTATTCTCTCAAGGATCTGATCAATGAACGGTAGGGGTAAATGATCCTTCTTCGTCGCGGCATTCAGGCGTTTGTAATCCACACAGACGTGCCACGACGTGGGCACTCGCATCACGATCTCCTCTCCGTCTTCGTTGGTGGTCGTCTGAATTCCCGACTTTTTCGGGACCACATGGATCGGGGCCACCCATTTCGAGTCGGAGATGGGATAAATGAAACCCGCGTTGCACCATTTCTCTATCTCCTTCTTCACTACCTCTCGTAAATTTGGATTCAAACAACGTTGGAATTCACGAGAGGGTTTGGCTTCATCCTCCAAGTAGATATGGTGCGAACACAGAGCTAGATTTATCCCGTGGAAATCGGAAATGCTCCAACCTATCGCCTTGTGGTTTTTCTCCAAGATCTCTAGCAAGCGAGATTCCTGCTCCTCGGTCAATCGCGAACTGATGATGACCGGATATTTCTTTTCCTGACCCGCAAGGAAGGCATATTTCAATGTTGTGGGTAAAGGTTTGAGCTCAGATAAGGTGTGATCGTCTAGGAAATCTGGCTCAATCAAATCTGGTTCGGTGTTGGAAGTGGCTGGATCTTTTTCTGTAATTGTTGCCACCAAGTTATTCGGTTCTGGAGTCGGATCGTTAAAGGTCTCCATGCAATCGGTGAAAGCCACGTCCGACTCGTCATCCTCATCTTCCGATTACCCTAAAGAGGGAAGGACTGACAGGCCCAGCTGGGCCTCTAAGTCATCAAAGATGTAGGGTGATGCAGATTCTGAGTTGTACCCATCTATGAGGACCTCGCAAACTGACTCATGCATGGGATCATCTCCGGAGGGGAGGGACTCATCGGTGCTGGTTGGGTTCTATCTCCATGGCCCAACTGTGTCTACATGCTCGCAGTCTGCTTCGGTTGAAGAGTACTCAGTGCTAGATTCGGAATTCGGTCTTTGCCATCTGGTTTGCTTCATCTCAAGTTCCTCATCTCCGCCTGGAGTTTGGAAATGGATTTTCCCGATCTTATAATCAAACAAGGCCCCCGTTGTCCTGAGGAAGGGTCTGCCTAAGATGATCTGGGAATCTCTCTAGTTACGAGGGGTTTCCATATCTAGGACAGTGAAGTCCACCATGTATTTCTGACCCTCGACTTCGATCACAACATTCCTCAATTCTCCTTGGGACCTCTTGGTTGATTTATCAACGAACAATAGGAGGGCTCTAGATCTCCTAAGAGGTCCGAGATTAAGCCGCTCATAGAGGGCTGTAGGCATTAAGTTAGTTGAGGATTCGTTGTCTAGGAGAGTGAGTGCAAACACAATGTCATCGACACGACTCACCACATAATGTGCACCCATGTCTCTTCGTTTCCTTGGAAACGAGTTCTTTATTGCACAAGTCGTGGCTACTGACAGAACGTTTTTCTCAACACGGATTTTGGTCTTCCTGCTAACCCTAGTAGGTGTGCATCTCACCTTAAGGTACTTCTGAAATGCAGGAGTCATTTCCACGTACTTGTCAAAGGGGATTGTGACCTTGATGTATTTGTTGCAGAACTCTGCCATCTCAAGGTCATCTTTTTGGATTTTTTTCATTTTCTTCTTTCCACCCTTAAGGGCTCGGGGGTTCTGAAACTGAAATGTTTTCATTGAACGCTGGAACTGAGTTCTGTGCAAGACTCGGACTCTGAAACAGACTCGGACTCTGACTATGACTAAAAGAAAAATGTTGTGGCGAAACCGGTGATGCATCTTCCGCGACTTCTGGACGATCCTCCTCAGATGGAGGTGCGGGCTCTTCATCGGTTTCGTCGGACTCTCTGCTGGTGCGGGTTTGCTGCTTCGAGGACCCAGAAGTCCTCTTCTTCTGCCGATGATGGTGATGGTGGTGTTTCTCCTCTTCTTCCTCCAAGTCCTCCTCAGGTAGAGACTTGGCGACTCCTTCCTCCGGTGCCCGTACCCGATCAGGTATGATCACGGTCCTTCCGCTCCTGAGGGACATATGGTTCACATTATCATACGTAAGGATCTCATGTTCAGATAAAGAATTATCTGAATAATATACCTGATCACGAGGTTGGTTCTGGCCTTGAGTTAAGCTGTTCGGGTTGGCCTGAACCTGGGTAAGAATTGGGGTCTTTGGCGCCATTTGTTGATCCTGGGTACGAGAAACACGATTCAGATCGGTTCTCATATCCAAATAATCATTCTGGATATGATGGACCCTATTAGATAGGGTCTGGATTGCCAAGGTGAGGGACTCCAATTCGGTGGGCTAGGCTTGCTGATGCTGACTTGCAGATGAGGTTCTGTACTGGCCCTGCTGGCCATGCTGATACTGCTGCTACTGATGGGACGGTGACGGCCCCTGCTGGCCCGAGTGGAATGTGTGCTGCTGCTGGTGCTGTTGAGGCTGGTACCCTCGTTCGGGCCTGGACTGAACAAAGCACGGTGCAGGGACGGAGCCGGTTTCCTGGTAAGCTGGGAAAGGTCGGTGAGGCTGACCATTCCCCATCCCCGACTGTCTGCCGACGGGGTCACGGATGTACCATAGCATGTTGATCTCGAACACCTGCGGAGGCTCCTCGTATCCGGTCTCCACTTGTGGGGGTGCATGCTGGTCCTGCTGGGTGTATGTCTGATCCTCTACCCAGCCACTCTAAGGCCCCGGTGCCTGTTCCTGTACTGGACTCGATGTACAGGTACAGGTGGTGTAGAAGGGGCAGGTAGCTTCATTTTAGCTACCTTCTCAGTAAGTTCCTCCACTTGCTTCGGTAGACGTAAGAGAGACTCAAGGTCAGTGACCCTCTTGTGGATCTGCTCGACCATGGTTAATTTGTCAGCAATCATCCCCATGCTGGGAATGAGGTCCTCTGTTAGATCCGCAACAGTCCTCCGAGTTGTCTCGCTGGATAGGATTGAGGGAGACAACTGATAGGCCCTGGTGGCCTACGACCTGCCGGTTTCTGCCATCTGTTCTAGTATCTTCCATACAATATCCTCATTTTTGTTCAGATAGCTTCCTCCACAGGCGGCACTGACTAACCCCTGCATCTTTGGGGTCATGCCACAGAACAAGGTTTGGACTAAAATCGCCTTAGAAATGTCGTGGCAGGGACATTTTTGAACTGGGTCGTTAGACCTATCCCAGGCTTCATGGAATGGTTCAATGGGTCCCTGGGAAAAACTAGCGATCTTCGTTCTCATTTGATTAGTTCTACTGAGGGGGTAGAACTTCTTCAGGACTAGGTCCTTGAACTGCATCCAGGTTGTACATATCACCTCTAGGTTCTTCAGCCAATGAGCTGCCTTATCTCCTAAGGCAAATGGGGTGGCCTTCAGTCTAATGTAATCCTGCCCAACCTTAGGATGACTAAGGTTGTTGCAAACCAGCTCGAAGTCTCTGAGGAAGGCATAAGGTTCTTCATTGGCATTTCCGTTGAACTTAGGTAGCAGGCTAAGGAAGTGGGGCTTGAGCTCGAATGCTTCGGGGGGGACCGCTGGTGCCAACCAACTCTGCATCTCATTCTCCGCTGGGTTTTAGGCATCAACCATTAATCGGGCGATTCCTCCTGCCGCAATTATCCGTCCCATTCTAGCTGTGAGATCTACATTTTGTTGTTCGGCTGTGGCGAGGCGATTAAGAATTTGTCTCAACTGGTCCTCATCCGGTGGCTGCTTAGGTGGCATCTTGTCCTCTAGTCCTGGGTATGAAACATGGTCTGTGTCAAAGGACAAATCAAGGAAGGGATTCTTACCGAGGCGATAATCTTCCTCGGTAAGCTCGGAGGAGAGGAAAGGGTTGGTTTGAGAGTAACCACCCTGGGTGTGAGGAAACCAGAACTCAAGAGGGTCATGAGTCCTGGGTGGTCCAAGGTGTGCTTGGCCGGTGAAGAGGAGTTTCGTGGGGAGCTCAAAGATAGATTGGTGAATAAAGAGTCGATATCCCCCCAGTTACTCATCTTGATTTGGCGAGAAGAATCGGGAGTTCTAAGTGAAGATAGGATTTGACTCCTACCTGAAGCAAACAAGTCAATCCAAGACCCTGGGTTCACACTCGACACAATGATGGACCCGAAACCGAGTCCAATTAATATTGTTAATTTTAAGTGTGATTTTTCAAGCAAGATAGCAAGGATTACGCGCCCTATAGGGAAGTCGGCTCAGAGCCGGATGCGTCTTCCCTGTTTAATATGTCGCCTAAGATACCGTCGGTCCTTCCTTTCTTCGCTCCTATCCCAAGTTGATGGATTCAAAGACCTGTCCCTATCTACCTGCAAGCAGGCGGAGGCTAACAAGGCCGGAACTTCACCCCGAGGGGTTACTGGCAACTTGTCGCGAAGTACCGCAATTTCGCCCCTATCTACCTGAGACAGGTAGATGATACTTGGTACTAGTCAGTGAACCTTAATAAAGTCAACTTGTGATATTTGCTAGGATTAGTCGGAACGTGATATGGAAGGCGGGGATTTGGGCTCTGCCATAAGGTGTTCACACACACTAAAGTACCCTCACTCAGCCTGAAAACAAGGTCAGGGATTAGTCTCCCGCAAACAGATTTTCCAATTTATTGATTTTTTTGGTTAATAATGTTAGCAGTCCCGGTTTTAAGTTAAGTTATCACTTGTTAGTCCAACCACACAGTACACCTATTGTCCAGTCCCAATTTCTGTTTAAATTAAGTTTGGAAATAGAGGGGGAAATCGAGAAAGATGATGCACGAAAAACGATGATGCGTATGCTGAGTAGAGAATACTTACAGTGATCCCTTCGCTTTTTATGAAGGATGCAAAACAGAATTGAGATCTTTTACACTATATGCAAATGCAAGCAACAAAAATCCGCTCCTAGACAAGCAGTTCTACTAGCGAGTGAAGCACAGGTTATTTTGACTAGATCTGCGGTCTAAGTGCGTCTTTTAAGTGTATTGTGTGGTCCTAAAAATTTACGAGCACGAGCAAATCCTAGAGTGGCTCGAGGAGCCGTTAGTGCAAGTCTAATTTACAATTCAATTCACACAGCACACGGGGACATGGTTTCACTATCTTTACACACGCGAGAACCCAAACGGGAACAGCTGGAAATGATGCGAAAAAATAAAGCAATAAAATAAAAATACAAGTCCTCTCAAATCACTCAAGAAATTAAAATGTCGATTCCTCGAAGCATCTTTGACTCCTCACGTTCCTCGCACAGAAATAACTTGTGGTCAGAGAATGACACAAAAAATGCAAAAAATAAAAGACAGAAAATATTCACAAGAAAACCGGGGGTCAGACTACCCGGGGATAGAAAATCAAACACTCAGAAATAACTGCAAATTAACCTAAGTCGTGCCTCTCCGGCAACGGCGCCATTTTGAAACGCGTCCCACCATCCTAGTTAATTCAATCAGATTAATGCTCAAATTAATTAAAAATGTTCGTTGCAGTCGGATAATGAGAGCAGTTCAAAAACCACTTTTAATTAAATAAGTTAATCTCGAGCGGTATTTTTTTTACTTGGGCAAGCCCAAGGTCGAACTCAGGGAGGCAGTTGTCTCCTTAGGTAAATTAGTAGCAAAGTCCAATATTTGATTTTCGAGGGAGAATTTTTTTGGTCTTTTTCGGTTTTTTATGCAAGACACATGCAACATCTAGCCAGTTTACAAGATAATTCAGAAAGATGGTCAAAACAAGTCCAAAAATTACGAAACTTAGCCAAATGATGAAATGGGATAAAATTAGACTACCCTAATGTTTTTGGAATTTTCTGACACTAAAAAAAATTACTGGGAATTAAAAATGAATGCAAGTTGATTTTAACTAAATTAATTTTAATAAATATCAAATCATAATATTTTTGGGAATAAAAATTACCCTAGATAAATCTGAAGGTGAGGAATCTAGGAAAATTATCAGACCTTAATTTATGTGAAATGAACCTATTAAAAATTAATTAAGCAAATCACTAATTGAATTATTTAGGCCTCGGAATGCGTGCAATTGAGATGAAATTTTTATGCAAGGTAAAGCTAATTATCCTAGATCTAATGTGATTTTTGAGGTATTTTTGGAGTCACAGAGAAATTACTATCAATCAAGAGGTGAAATTGGGCAAAATGTAGCAAGGGAAAAGGGAGCCTACACCCAGGGGTGTAGGTAACTACCTACACCCAGCTCATTTTTTCATTATTTTTTGATTTTTTTGAAATGAAACTTTTGGGGAATTAGATCACTATATATCACCATGGTGTCATTCAAAATTCAACTTAATTCGGTACTCCTATCATCTTCATCAAGACCGTCAAATTTTAAGGGTATCAGAATTGCTGAAAATTACTGAAAATAGTACCTTCTAGATGAACATGTTAGGAATGTTTGTTTTACATAAAACTTGAAACACATATTTCTCTCAATATATTAAGAAAACCCCCCTATGGTTTCATTCAAAAAAACTCAAAAATCATGAAAAAGAAGGCCGGGTGTAGGTAGTTACCTACAACCATGGGTGTAGGCTCCCAGCTCCCATATAGCAAAAATGAACCAATTAATTAATAGAGAATTCTACTGATATTACAAAAATATGCCACGTGTTACATAATGAAGAGGACAATGTAAGCTACGCAATGTAATTTTCTAAACTAAAAAATGAATTAATATGACTGCCTAAATATGTGTGCAAAAACAGGGGTAAAAATGCAATTACAAGAATTAAAATTGCTGAAAATAAAACATGCTGACAGGGACTAATGTGCAATTACCTATAATGCAAGGGGGTGGATGCAATATCTCCACGGAACACATGCTCCTCACGTGGGGTCGCCTGTTAGGGACTGCAACGTAATTTTGAAAACCTTCAGGGGCCTTGGTGCAATTTGCCTAGGATGCACGTGTGGATCACGTGAGGGTTCCTAGGCTCGGGGTCTCTGGAGGCGCAGAGCGAGGCTTGGGCAGCTCCGGAGGTTCGGATCTGGCTCAGAGTTGCTTCGGTTGATCCGAGCCCAAGGTCGGGGAAGAGGCTTGGATCGGGCGACGTGGACGGATCTTCACCGTGGGATCAAAGATGATCCAACGGTGATGAAATGCTGGCACGTGGCGTATCTTGAATCGTTGGATCAAGATCGATCCAACGGCCTTTGAAGCTCGATGAAGAGGGTGACGTGGACGACCGAGCGCCGCTAGATCAGGATGAATCCAAAGACCCTCAGATGCTCTGGCGTTTGTCGACGTGGCGTAATCAAGTCCGTAGGATCAGGAGGATCCAACGGTTGCAGGACAAGGCGATGTGGATGGCTCCTGGCCGTTCGATCAGGATGATCGAATGGCTGCTGGCTGTCGTCCCCTAATGGCCCTCCACCTCCTGCGGCGGAGAGGGCTGGGCTCCGGCGAGGCTGGTCTAGCTCCGCCCCATCCTCCCATCGTCGGTGAAGGTTGCTGGAGGGTCTGAGGTAGCTCTGAAGATGCGTGGAGGGGCGACGAAGCGTCTGGTGGTCTCAGGAGTGGAGGAGACGCTCCGGAGCGTGGTGGCAGGGGAGCTCGAATGCAGCTCCGACGAGCCTCTGGCCAATCAAGATGAAGTGCCTGCAAGGGGGTTAGAAGATAGCCGAAGCACGCATTTTGACCGTGGAGTGGAATGGAGTGTGATGCGAGGCCTATGAAGCTGTGAAGGTGACTGGTGATCGAGCTCCGCCACGGTGGCGGAGCTGGCATCGATGGAAGGTGAAGTCCCTGTTCAGAGGAGACTAATGATAGCGCAAAGATCAGAGCTCCGTTGCGGAGCTCAGGGAATGATCGTCTAAGCAAGAAGATGCTCGTGGAGGGTGAATTAAATTGGAGAAGACAAAGGAAAAATAAGAAGGAGATCGGGGGAGAGATGGAGGAGTCTACCTGGGGTCAGAAGCTCCGGGGAAGCTTCCGGGTCTTCGCTCGAGGGACGGTAGAGGGCCCGAGCTCACGCAACTCATCGGACGAGCTGCAACACGGCGTGGTGATGTCGTGGATCTCGCCGGAGGTGAAGGCCTATCTTCGCTCGGATTTACACTCAATTGCTATCACCAATAGGTAGCTCTGAGCTCGAGGATACCTCTCGCAATGGCGGATGGGGGTGAAAGTGGTTGGAGGTGACTCATTTATAGGATGAAGGTGACGGCAGGGATGGCTAGGAGGTGGTGTTCGTGGATGTTGTGGAGCGACTCTGAGGGTTGTCATGGAGATCGAGGGGGCTGGCGAGGATGAGGGATGAGCGGGCTCCATCGTGGTGGCGTCAGTGGTCGGAGAAGGTGGTCTGCGTGGAGGCGAAAATAGAAGGGGACGGACCTTTGTGCACAGTGGAGAACGTGGGCGCGGGGCGTGCGGAGGTTGATGACGACGTCTCGACCGTTGGATCTCACGATCCAACGGTCCAGATGGAGGCGCGGATCGACGCCTGAGATCTGATCGAGGGCGCGACATCGGAGGGCGCACAAAGTACCACGTGGTGGACTCTGGGCAAAGCGCGAGCGGGCGGTCCAGATTGCATATGGAGATCGATCGGAGGGTCGAGGCCAGTCACCGGTTTGGATGGTGAAGATTGGATGTGAGATGAGCCATCGGACATTGGAGAAGATGACACGTGGCGCATGGGGATAGAAGCGCTAGCAGATGGCTTGGATGAGATCTGGGATGTGATCAGACAGTGGTGAGTTAAGGCGGAGGTGGAGATCACTGGGCCGTTGGATCTAGATGAAGATCCAACGGTCCAGGGCGTGGGCGGATAGGTTAAAGGGAGCGGGCCGCGTGGCGCAATCGGAGGGCGCCACGTGACCAGTTGTGAGTGGATGAAGAGAAAAATAAGATTTGAGGGAGAAGGAGGCCGAATTTGGAAAAACTCAAAACTTGAAAGTTGTAGATCTCGATGAGATCTACAAGTTTCATGTTGACAAAAACGAAGATGAGGTCAAATGTGATACAAAAATACAAGAATACAAATATACATATGTATAGTATACAAGGAGGTCCAAAAACCCAACTTTTGCCTACGAGCTCCAAATTGAATGAAATTAGTCTCATTTTGAAGGTCTCTGAATGTAAATCAAGAAGGTGAGTAGACCTAATTCGGAGTTGGTAAGAGAGAGATAAGGGCATTCTAACGTCCAGAGGATTTAGGGCTTTATTGGGTATTTTACAAGAGAGAACTCTGGCCTTCTTCCCTATATTAATAATTAATGGTGTTCAAACTATAAGGAAGGTGTTCTTTTATTTTGGAGGGAATATAATACAAATGAATAGGTGGATATTTTACAGTGGGTTTTAACACAAGGGATGGCTTCTTATTTAAATGCAAAGATGAATGCTAAAATGCATATTTTGTGGATTGGTGCATGGATGCTATTTATGCAAGATAAAGGGAAATATGAAACTAAATACTCGGGGACAAAGCTCTATTTTCAATTTTAAGAGTGATGAATCACAGATTCATCAGTGGACGAGCAAAAAGTGAGTCCTCTGCTCCGTAGGCCGGCGAGGGATCGGCTGCTGCTGGCTGCTGCTCCAAGGCTGGCATGGCTTCACTTCGGCTACGGGCTTATTTTTGTTCTTTTTGTTTTTGCTGAATTTTTTTGTTGTTTTTGTTGATGCATATGGTGATCAACAGCAACTGGAATGGCTCCTCCTTCTTCTTCTTCCTCACCTGCCCCTGTAGCTAGCACGGTTGATGCAGAAGACGACGATTCACCTGAAGCTTTATCCTTTCCGTCATTGCAGGCAGGCGGGAGCAAGGCTCTACCACTCCTGAGAGTGACAGCATTAGAAAAAACAATAGTACCATGCATATATGGAACATCACATTCTACCTGCTCCTTCTTTTTGAAGCTGTTGGGGTTGGCTTCGACCTGAGCTGGAATAGTAGTCTTGGTGGCTGTCAGGTCATCTAACTTCTTGGTCATATCTGCTAGGCCTTTGACGAGCTGGGCCAAGCAGTCCAGGGTCGGGTTCACAGGGGTGGCCTCAGATGCGTCAGCGTGCAGACCACGCTGTTGCTACATTTGTGGAGGCTGACGTAATGACTGTTGATGGTGAGGTGGTGATGGGGGAAGCTGAAACTGGTTATGGGAGGAGGGAGTGTAGTGCTGGTACTTCTGAGGTGGGGCAGTTGCATACTGATGGAACAACTGTAGCTGTCGGTATTGCGGCTGCTGGTAATATTGATTCTGCCTCCACTGATTTCCGTACTGTGGAGGCTGATAATATTGTGGCAGTGGCTGCGAGGACTGCCCAAAACGACCACCCTTAGGTTGGTGGTACTGTCTGTTGGCTGGGGGCTGGCCCTAAGGGTGTCCAATAGGATGGGCCGGCTACATATCATTGTTCCAAACCCCATTGACTTCTTGAATCAGGAGTGGTGGTGGGAATGTTGGATCAGATGCTGTCATGAAATCAGGTTGGTACACAACCATCTGTTGTTGTGGCTGGCCCTGATCAGGTGTCTACACGTAGTATACGTGCTGGATGGTCGGTGGCTGTTAGCTCATTGGTGGATCGTCCTTCTTCTCAGTTGGAGCATCTGGAGGTGGTGTTACCGACTGGACAGAGTTGATGGTGCCCACCAGCAGTTCCAAGTGCTTGGTGATCTGATCTAGTTTGTCAAGGTTTTGAGTCCTTATTTTGATCACAGCGAGTTTCTCAAGGTCCTGTGATCGCTTCTCGATGATGTCAACCTTCGAGAGATGGCCTCCGATAATGCTAAGGTTGGAACTCTCATATCTATCCGCCTCGCAGGACGTTGCCATGTGTACTTGTTTCTGGAGGATATGGGGTTGCTTCTGGTATGCCTTAGATGAAGAGAGGGCGGCCTCTCCTTCGGCCATTTCTTCGAATATCTGCCAGACTACGTCTTCATCTTTGTTGAAGTATGAACCCCCACATGCTGCGTCAACAAGCCTTTGGCTTTCGATGTTCAGGTCCTCAAAGAAATGTTGGACTAGGCTGGTCTTCGGAATCTCGTGATGAGGGCATTTCTCCTACAGATCTGTAAACCTCTCCCAGGCTTCATGGATAGATTCGTGGGCTCCCTGGGAGAAGTTGCTGATTCGTTCTCGCATCTGGTTGAGATGACCGAGAGGGTAAAACTTGTACAGGAAAGTTGACTTTAGTTCCTCCCAGGTTGTCACAACCCTCCCCAGATGGTTGACCCAATAAAGGGCCTTGTCTTGCAGGCTGAAGGGGAATGCCATCATTTTGACAACGTCCAAAGGGACGTTGGGGTAGTGAGTAGTACGACAGATGCGTGAGAACTGCTGCAGGTGGATGTACGGCTCTTCACTGGTGTTTCCATGGAAAGATGGAAGAAGAGCGAGGAACTGGGGCTTCAGCTCAAAGTGAGCATGCACCGGTGGAATGAGGATCCACTCGGTCATCTGGCTGTCTCCAGGATTATAGGTCTCCTTCAGTGTAGGTTTGGGTCTCCCTTGCTCCGGCTCTTCCTCGTCATCCAAAGGATTACCACCTCCCCCCAGGTATGTTCATCACGTCATTAAGCATTTCTTGAAATGCAGTCTGTGCTAGGGCCTGCTCTGTCAGTTGCTGCTGGATAGCTTGGATAGATGCCAATAACTGTGCATTCACTTGATTCTGATCAGGCATCTCTCCTTGCTCAGGCTAGGGTGGCTGTTGACCCTTGCCCTTTCCTTGAGGAGCCATGTCAGGGTCTGAGTCTGACGAAATGAATCCTAGATTAGGATCTAAGTCTTGGTTTGTCTTCTATCTGCAGAATGAGAGAATCCTAATCAGACCCCTTGCAATCTTATTCGGCTATCATGATGGTTTTGGAATCAAGGTCAATTCCAGAGTGTTGTGAAAGCAAAATGATATGGACTGTGATCGGCTTCCCTTCACAATGGTTAGAGTGGGACAAGAGTGGTCCTGGTTTATTGGGTGGTTAGGAAGAAAGGTAAAAGACGAGGAGTCTGGAGATCAATTCGCAAGGTCCGGATTGGGTTCTCGGGAATCACCTCGAATTATGAGCGAGGTTGAGTTCATGGAATTGATGTAGGTGTCAGCGAAATCCCAACTAAACCATCCATGGATCGCCCTCGCGAAGCAATATAGGAGTAGAAATTAGAAGAAGGATACAGTGGTTAACGAGGAATAAAATGGAGTACAAAATAGTAGAAAGGCTCCAACTGAGCGGGGATCAAAGGGGAGTGAGATACAACAAAATTTTACGCAAGTGCGCGGGACTTGATTTTCGAACCTTAATTTAAATTCATACAAAGGCAATACAAAATTGGGTTCACCAACTTACGCCATGTTAAGCCGTGAAGGTTCGGCTACTTATTATCTTTTCAGTTTTAGAGTTGTTATTTCAGGCATATCTTTTAACAAGTCCTTAGCACGCTAACCCTATAGGAGAGATAGTACTGCCAGAAAAGAATCACGTACTTGTCCTCCTCCTTTGTAACCTGTAGTATGCACTATTTGAGGTCCTTGTAACCCTTCCTGGATCCCTACTCAGCCAAAGAAAAGAGAGAGGAAGTCGATAGGCGAAACCAATACTTCGGTTCTCGCTCAGAACGGAATCACCCGTGAGCGTGCAAGAACCTACTCGGACGCAAACCGATGAGACAGACACCCCTGTGAAGGCGTGGCCTATGCTCAGTACTTCAGACCATTTTGATGTTCCACACAAGGCGGGAACACCATCGCTGACAAGGTTCTACTTGGTCATGTACGATAGAAGCGCCATTACTTCGGAAATCCATGCGATACACAAGGCAGTTATAGACTGGGATTTTGGCTCTATTCCTTATGGGTCGTGCCTCGCTCATGGGAGTGGGGATTTGGTCTCCCTCCGAAGGTAACTGAAAACAATGAGGGCTTTATGAACCCAGTACAATGATAGTCCATTACAAATTTTAATTAAGGTCAAAGTTTATTTAGCAGTCCCCTTGTTTTAGTTTTTTGGGTTTTCACTTTTTTTTGAGTATGTTTTCATACCAGCGCCTAACATTTTTGTAGATTCTCATTTATGTCTTAGGTGCTCAAAATCAGAGGGAGATAGCGGAAAAGCCGTGCAAGTTGGTTCAATGATGGAAATCTCACCATTGAACCTAATGATGCATGCTGAGTTAGAAGACTTACAGTGCATCCCAGCTCTCTCCATGTGGTATGCAAAACAGAATTTTTAAACCTATCAACATGGCAGTGTGCAATCGACAAAATTGCCCTAGACATGAGCTGCTATTATCGTGAAGAACATTTTTATGATTTGACTCAGTCCAAGCGTATGATACTATAAGTACATGCTTCTTATTAGGATTTGGACCTAGTTACCGAGTCAAGCATCCTGTACCTAAGGGATTCATGCACATAAAACAAAGTAAAATAAGGCGAAAAGCTCAAAACCTTGGGAAACAAATATAAACAAGGCGATGAAAACACGAAAAGCAGCAACGAGGCCCCTAGGTGAACAGACATCCAGGCACTCGACCTCGTTGTGAAGAGTAGAGTCCAAGTATATTACATTCCAAAATTGTCTCTCTCTCACAATAAATTACAAAATTGATTTTTTGATTGATTTTTTTCACTAATTCCCTTCTCCTTGCTTCCTTGGAGCTCTCTCTGTCTCTCTCCAGCTGGTCATAAAATGAAGACCAGCCTCCTCCCAGCTCGGCTGCCTCGACCTCCTAAGAAATCGTCCTTGTGTGGCGAGCCCTCACAACAAAGTCAAAAGAAGATGGAATTACAATATACAATCAAGTGATTAAATAAAATAATTAACGTATAAATAATTACATAAAGCAATGAATATCAACACATATTTTCAACACAATCAAAGAATGAGGAGCAGATGAATATTTGCGAATTAATGCATAATCATAGCATTAATTTACAACAATGAATCAATGAATGTCTATATAAACATGACTGGTGAAAATAGGCTACGCTCATTGCCTCCCCGGCAACAGCGCCATTTGATGACCGCAATATCCTGAGGGTCCAGATAAATATCCAGTCGCTGAAGTGGCCACTCAGAAGTCCCCGATTAATCAACAATTAACCCACAATAATTAATTAAGCAATTAAATCCTCAAATGTGGAGTTAAAATTTATTATTACTCTACAGGCACAGGTGTATAATGTGTAAGCATATGTAGAGGTCGAAACACAGAGAGAGCAAAATTGGTAGCCCATGGTTGTTTATATATCACCAAGTCGTTTCGTGCAATTCATTGTTTTTGTGGGTTTTTCATTATATATATTTTTTGATTTTTGATTTTATATATTTTTTTGTATTTAGATTTTTAATTTTCTGATTTTCTATTTTCTTTTTATATTTTATGTATTTTTTAATATTTTCTTTTCTACAAAATACGATATAAAACTAGATAGAATATATATAAAAACGAGAGAGATGAGAGAGAGAGATAAAAAGAGGTAAAAATACTCGAAATGAGGGAAATAAAGTGTTTTGAGAATTTTATTTTTTCTAATGTTTTTGTAATTTTTCTTAACTTTTCCTGATTTTTTGGGTATATTTAAAGTCAAAAATACTATAAAACAGTGAACAAAGTTGCTGGCCAAAATTAAAATGAGGATGAAAAATACCAAACAGAATCAAAACTTCCTCAAATTAATTTTAAAATAAAGATAACATAATAGGGGAAATTCAGAAATTGAAATTGTATTTTAGGATTTTTGTGGAATTTTTAAGATTTTTATGAAGATTTTTGGGTTTTATAATTTTTAGGAGTTTTCTTTTGAGATTTTAATGATTTTTGGATTGAAGTTAAAACACAGGAAAAATATGCAAAATATTTTTTTTTGGAATTTTCTAAGGGGTTTTTCTATTTTTTGGTATTTTCCAATGCAAACAGAACTGAAAATGCATGTTTTTAAATTTTTATAAATAATAAGATGCAACTAAAATGCACAATAAAAATAAAGCGTGATAATAGAATGCAACGGGAGCTTATACTATTTTTTGGGAATTTTTGGGATTTTAGAGAGACATGAAATAAATAGATATAACAAAAAGAAATTGTAACCTAGCAAGGGTATTTTTGTCAATATTCAAAAAATCCAGGGGCTTCGATACAATTTTTCCAGAAAATATATCATGAAACAAAGAATTTCCTGGACTAAATCTAAATGCCCAAAGCCGCAAGGGTTTTTCTGCAAAAACCCCAGAACTCACGTGCGAAAGCGCGCACGCCTGGTAGGGGCGTACTTGCAAATAAAATAAATATCATGGGCAACGATGCAAATGTCCAAGAAATATACAACGTAAATAGCATTTTATTGGACTAAAAGACAATTACTAAACCCGCCAGGGTGTATATGAAATTTACCCAATTAATCACCTCACGTGGGACGGCACGTGAGGTGACATGGCTTGGACTTCCGTGCAAATAAAATAAGTACAGGGGGTTACATGCAAAATGTCCCCTTATTTTTAAAAGTGTCTTTTTATTTACATCACTGAATATTAAATACAAAAATAAAAGGGGTCTGAATGTGTAAATTCCCCCCAAAGAGGTGTGGGCAGACGACGATCTGGGCTTCACTTGTCCACATGGTTTCCATCCGACGCGCCATACCGCTTCGCCGATGAGCGGTGGAAATTATATCATCTGCGATGATCTGACGGTTGAAACGCTGCTCCATCGGATGGTCCTGGGCTGATCTGGGGCGGAGTTCTTCATCCAACGGCGGAGGAGATGGGTGAAAGAACTGGGAAGAAGGTCGATGCCGACGAGCTTCGATCGGAGATTGCGAGTTCCTTCGGCCTCCATTCCCTCCGCCGAGGGTCTCTAATTGTTCCTGGTGCTCCGCCGCATCCCATGATGGCCTCCTGGAGGCACCTGGAGGTCCACAGAGACCAGGCGAGGTTGACGAAGAGGAGGACCTCCAGGAGCCTCGTTCCTGGTTCAACAAAGCCCAGGAGGGCTTCGTTGCTCTATAAACCTGCATAGAAAACATCTGGGGCTCGAGGGCTTTGACCTCGACCGATTTTGAAGCTGCTACACGAAGGTGGCGTGATGGATGATGAGGTTCCGGCGAAGGGGGGGGAGTGAACCTCGATTCGCAGAACCAGTAGGGTTCTGGGTTATTGGGGATGATCAGGAGACGGAGAAGGTGATGGGAAATGAGATGAAAGCGAATGGATGGTCGGAGCATCGAAGGATCACTTGGTGGTCGTCGCCGGTGCGGAGCTCCGGTGAACTTCGATTTGACTATACCTAAGCTAATCACTACTCGAACCACTATCCTATGAGCAAAAATAAACTACTGGAATGAAAGCCTAACTACTTAAGCAAGAGAACAACTCTTATACCTGGTGAAGCACCATGGAGCAGGGCGACGCCGGAGCTCCTCCGTGGGTGCAACCCCCGTCTTCTCCGACCAATGCAGACCTCCTGGAGTCTCCTCCTATCACAAGGGACTCGTCTAGATTGAAGGCTATGACGGGAGAGGAGCTAAGATTGACCAAAAATTCGAGGAGGACGGAGGTCATTATTTATACACGTATTCGAGCACCCTTATTGATCGACCTTTTCGATCGAATCAACGCCATGTACTATGAATCATGGGATAGGGCATGTATCTAGGATATAAAAGGAACAATTTTCATGAAGGGTCTCGTTCCACTCGAGCTTCTCAATTTGCGTGAGAAATCAGGGAAGTGGGGCTCTCGTGATCTGTCAGAGGCTTAGGTCTAGGGTTTAAGGAGTTGACCCGCGGTCAACTTTTGGCGGCCTGCCATTGGTCCACACAGGCCGCTAGAAGAAAAAATAGGTTGTAATATTAAAGAATAATTTATTTAAATTAGTAAATGATTTTATTATTTTTTGTGTATAAAATAAAAAATGTTTATTATTTCATGTAGTATTTTATTATGATTTTTATTTTTTTTGTCTTTATTTATTAGTAGTTAATTTTTAATAGGGTATTTATAGGTATATTAATCTATGTTTTGTGCGTTTTTATTTTTATTTTGTATATTTTATTTTATGATTTTACGTTCTTATTTTATACATTTACAACTTATTTTTGTGAGTATAAATATATTTTTATTTGATTTTTATGATGTTATTTGTTCACTTGAATAAATAGCGATGTATATTCTATAGGTGTATTCATAGGTATGCTATCTATGATTCATGTATTCCATTTTATTCTAGAATATTCTAATGAGTTTTATTTTAGTTTTGTATTTTTAATAGAATATAAATTATATTTACAAAATTATATAAAAAAATATGAAAGAATAAAAGAATTAAATAATGGATTTCCCTTTTATTTGTATGCATATAAAGACATAGGTCTTTTGCCTATGTATTCTACATAAACTTATTTTATTTTACATTTTCTTTTGGGTATTATTTTGATTTTGATGTACACATATATTATAGATAAATTGTATAAAATTATAGAAAATATGAATTTGTATAAATAATAAGTAATGAATAAATTGAATATTTTAATCGATATTATGTACAATAGGGGCCCAAAATGTAACTTTCAAACCGTAGATACACAAAATATGAAAGTACACTCATTAAATAGCTCTAGAAAACCTATATACAATTAGAGGTGATTTTGCCATGTTTTGAATTTTTATTTGAAAGATATGGGTCTGTGAAGTTTGGTTTCTAGCTTTCTATTCTGGGTATAAAATGTACACTGAGTATTATTTTTGTACAAACTCAATTTTGTATTTTTATTTACATTATTATCTATAACTTTTATGTACAAAATTTATTTATTTGATAAATAAATCACAAAGAATAAAATAGGTGTCAAAAATGCATGATTAATGCATGAATAGTTGAGGTATTTGTTGTATTTTGACCCTTACCCCCCCCCCCCCTACTTCATTCCTTGTCGACCAACTCCATTCTGGACTTGGTCTCGTGGTTATGGTCGCAAAATATTTGCAATATTTTATTCCTTTTTCTTTTCTTCTCTTTATTCTATAATTTTGGCATTAAAAACCTTATTTTATGCATAATAAATACAATAAATCATAAATGATATTATGGATAAATTAATGTTATTTACATGCATTATCTAGGGTTTTCAAGGCCAAAATGATAGAATAAATGTGATGAAATGGAGATTCATCAACGTGTAGAAGAGGGAGAGAGAGAGTCATTGCAAATAGGGATTTTTACTCGACAAACCCTATAAACTTTGTCAATTACCTCTACGACCTTTGAAACAACCTAATTCTCTCCTCGACCCCGTAAACTTGCCAACTCTTATCCCATGAACCCTCCGGTTAATCTTTTTGAAGTCTGTGAGGGTTCTTGGGGTAAATTTTAGGGTTGACGGGGTAATTACATTGTGCAAAAGGTCGTAGAGGTAATTGGCAAAGTTTATAAGGTCTGCCGGGTAAAAATCCCTTGCAAAAATTGCTTCAACTTAAATGTGTAGAGAAAGAGCTAGGGTTAGTCTTTCTTGTATAGGAAATTCGATGGTGGAGATGCACTCCTAACTATTGATTAGTGGTTGAGATTAGATAAATTTACTTGTGCTCCAAATAAAATAGATTTTAGAATTAATAAATCAATTATTAATTCAAGCTCCATAATTTAATCTGTATAAATTATTTATATGAATAAATAGAAATAGGAGAGATCCACCTTCTAAGCATGGGGAAAGGAGATAGCCTACATCCTCTTATAGAGGGTGGACGTCCACATTAGAGATTGGAGATCCTTTGATGTAATCTTAGCACATTAAATCTTTATTCATAGAATTATTTAGCAACAAAAAAATACCAAATAATTTGCAAATTATCTATGACAATTGTGAACAAACTATTGTGGTTTATCCGTGAAAATGCAATTTGTGTGGTGATAAATGGATGGAGGATGGTGAATGTATGGGGAGAAAGGAAGAAGAAGAAAAATGGAGGAAGAAGAAGAAGGAAAGGAAGAAGAAAAGGGAAGGAAGTAAGAGACTTTATCTGGAGGATTCGTTGGGGGTCGGAGATGCTCAACAACTTCTCCTGATTATCGCTATAAACAACACGTGACGTGGGTGCGAAGCTCGATAAGATCTATGGAGAAGTTACAACAATGTGAAGTGTACCCACTGGATCTCGTCAGGGTTCACATACTCATCGTCACTGAACACACTTCATCATTGTTGTAACCAAGATGCGATGAGGGACTGGGGGATTCTCTCTCAAGTTGGTGGATAGTTGGAAGTTGGAGGTGGACATGAGTTTTGTTCGGGTGTGAGGGAAAGAACATGGGTACTGATGAATATGCATTTCATCATCTTTATTCATTTATTTTAGCTTAAAATCTCTTATAAAACACATGTATATATTACTAAATCCATATTCTTACAGACCTGCATCTATGTGTAAATATTGTACATTTATTACTATTTTAACCTAAAATAAATAAAGAAAGAAATAAAGGAAAACTAAAGAAAATAAAAGACTGTATATACATAATAGATACAGATTGATCCGAACCCCGAGAGAAGGTTAATACTTTACCTGATCGACCAGAAATAAAGTAGGGGGAGATTGGGTCTTTAATCAAAAAATACAAAAAAGTATTTTGTAAATACTTTTAATTCTTTTTTTGAATTTATTATGTGTATATTTGTATAAAACTTACACTATTTTATTTGTCCATAAATTAGCCTAAAATTAAATAATTTTCTTAACGGAAGTTGTAAAAACAAATTTTCTAAATAATAAAATATCCAAAAATCCTCAAACTTGGCCAACATATGAAATATGATGAAATTAATGCTCTATAATATTTTGAAACCTTCAAATGTAAAATGGATTTATTATGAATTAAAAATGCATGCAGGGTGACTTTTTTACAAATTAATTTTAATAAACAGCAAACCTATTTATTTCTTAGAAATAAATTTTTTCTAGATGATTCTAATCAAGATGTATTCAGGAAAACTAATAGATCCTAAAAAAACGGGTCTATGACCTATTAAAATTAGTTACTCAAGCCACCATTTAGATTATTACGATCTCGATACACATGTAAATGGGGTGATTTTTGGGCATAATATAAAAATACTTAAATATACCTACTACGTATTTTTGAAAATTTTTAGAGCAATAATTAATTTAATATGAATTAAAGATCATGCAGTGGGCAAAATATGCAATTTTCCACTTAAATATTTATATTAATTCAATCAAAGTTGTAAAAATCAAACAATTATCCACAATGATAGAGCATAAGTGTTCTATACATTATAATTTTTAGAATTGAGAATTGATGAGGAAATGATCTTCAAATTAAAGCTAGAACACATGGTTCTAAATGAAATTATAGAAAATAGAAAAAATAAAAAAATGTGAACATGGACTAAAGTGGAATTACCAAAACCTGAGGGTTTTTCTACAGTTTTTCCAAGGGGGCACGTACACCTCACGTGCCTCCTGGAAGGCGGGAGTCT
The DNA here is from genome assembly GCA_037367405.1 of Ottelia alismoides. Taxonomy (NCBI): domain Eukaryota; kingdom Viridiplantae; phylum Streptophyta; class Magnoliopsida; order Alismatales; family Hydrocharitaceae; genus Ottelia; species Ottelia alismoides. Next base: position 393,960 of record JAZKJV010005140.1, read on the forward strand.
TGCGCAATTTGATGGTTTTGCGGAGGCTTCGGTGAAATTCCTCCACGTACCCTAGCTAGGGGAGCACTCATGTGTAGTTGTGAAAGATGTAAGGGGTTGGCACAATATTTCCCCTGCCCCACATGCTCCTTACGTGGGGGTAAAAGCTAGGATGATGGACCTAGCACTTTCCACGAGGCAATTCTCAACATATCGGTCGAGGCAACAGGATGCAGAGGAGAGGCAGTTTCCACGGCGGAGAGGAACTGGAGATAGAGCAAGCTCAACAGCAGGCGATGACTCTGGTAGCTGAGGGCACGATTGACACACGGTTGAACGGTGGAGATGCGACGAGCTGATGCAGTCAAGGTGGCGACTCGGTGATTGGTTGCGACTAGAGCGGGAGCAGCACAACGATGGCGTAGGTGAAACTGAGGCCGTGAGCGGGGGAGCATGCATAGTGGACGTTGTGAACTGCTGCGGTGATGGTGGTGCAGCCGTGCACGGGTGGGAGTGACTCGAAGGCTGGCCACTGGAGGGCGGCTGGAAGCAGACAGTGGTCACTGGAGACATGTCTGACACATGGCCGAGGAGGTGATGGCGGGCGGAGCGACACTACTCGTTATCGAAGGAGAGGGCAACATGCGAGATCAAGGGAGCGAGTGCGACTAATGTGGTGATGGAAGGAGAGGGGATGGAGCAGAGTGGCCAGAGCGTGAATATGAAGGATTGAGAAGTGCCAGTGGAGCTAGATGTGGACCAATGACGGCGAGCGGGTGTGGTAGCTGGAGAGGCAAAGGAAGAGGTGGAAGAAGAAGGAGGAGCAGGAGGAGAAGGGGGAAAGAATAAGGGAAGAAATGTTAACATGGGGTGTTCTCCTAGGAAAGAAGTCGCGATGGCTGCTTCCCTTTATCGTTGAAGCCACGAGATAGAGATGGCGAGCTTCGCGGCTCAAAGAGCAACAACGGAAGAGAGGACCTCCTCCGGATTTTGCCTGGGATGCTTCCACTCTGTCGTCGCCTCGAAGAGATCCCTTCCTCCTGTCACAAGGATGGAATAGGAGGCTGATGGGTTTCGCTCCTCTCAATGGTGGATAAGGGCGTGCGTAGGGTGGCGGATGTACTTTAAGGGGGTTGACGAAGAAGGCGGAGGAGGTGGTCGAAGTCGATGCAGCACAGGAATCGATGGCGAGCAGAAGGCGAAGGGAAGACAGAGTGAAGGCTGTGGGGCAGTGGCATGGGTCAACGGGTGAGAGAGGGAAGAGGGATGGAGGTTGCGAGGGGTGCAAGTGACACGGAGGTGGCGAGAGGGAAGGAGTGGAGGGCCACGTGGCCAGTCGTAGGGCTTCCACGTGGCGATGGAAATTAAAAATATAATTAAAATAAAAAAATTAAATAATATAATTAAAATAAAATAAAAAAGTAAGTAAGTAAGAAAACAAAATAAAGTAATAATAATGATGATTAAATAAATAAAATAAATTTAAAAGAAAATAAAAATGGGGGTGACACAAGAGCTACCATGTGTCGCTCCCAGAAAAATCAAAAAATAAATCCAAAGAAAAATAAAAAAGAAATAACAAAAAAGGTCAAATCAAAAAGTGACCAACATAAAAATTGTCCGTCTTAATGAGATCTACAATTTTTATGAAGGACACAAGATCAAAAGAAATCATTTGTACAAAAAGTATACTAGTACTACTCTATAGATATAAAATACTGCATTTTTATGTTTTGCAGAATTTTTAGCATTTTTAAATAAAGTATAAATCAAAATAAAATTATAGAAAATATAAAATAAATATTTACAGTATAATTTAATTTTTTTGATTTTTAGTAATTAAGAAAATGAGGGAATAAAATAAAGGGGACTTTTATACAAACTATATATGCAGACTCAGGTTGATTTATTTTCTTTGATTTTTGCCTCAATTTTTATTTGGATTTTTACACGTTTTATTGAAATAATAATCAAAGAAAATAAATTCAAAAGAAATAAATCAAAAGGAGTAATTTTATACATAAAATAATAGGGTCAATTTAGTTAATATGTACAATATACAATGAGGTGCCCAAAACTCAAGTTTCACATATAAACTCTGATTCTTTTAAATTTGATCTGATTTTGTATATCATTAAATGTACATTAATTCAAAAGTGAGTAGGGGTCCATAGGAGACTACATGAGAGAGATATTCACATTTTACAGTTTTTAGTCTCAAACTAGGGTTTGGGTTTTATTGGATATTTACAAGTTAGTATGTTTTGGTATTTTTCATATTTTACTGTTAGTAATATGTACACTATAGAGTTGATTTTATTCAATTCCGAGTTAGTGAAAAATAAATAAAAATAGGGAAAGATATGGGTTATCACATGTAATGTTTACAAGGGAATTCGAGCTTCTTACTTCATGCAATTATGCATAATAAAATGTGAATAATATCTACAAGTGCATGAATTATAATAATGCAGAATTACTGAAGAAATGCAGCTAATTACTAGGGAACGAAGCTCTATTTTCAACTGTTAGAGAGATGAATCACATATTCATCAATCCCCTATACTTAAACCTTGCCCGCCCCTGAGCAACTAAAATGAAATGCAAAATTGAAATGATTTTGGGTTCCATACCAAGGTCATGAACAAACGGTGAAAATGGAGCCTGACTCGACCTTTGGATTATTAGTTTGGCAGAACCTTATTGGGAATAAGATTTAAGACCTAACAGCTTTTAAGTTCCACAAGTCTCTATTCAGGTCGCCTCAACGGTCAGGTCAGAACAAGTCCTCATGCACAAATTCTGATGACTATGAATCTTACTTGTAAAGTGTAAGTGACATATAGCTCTCCACATCATAAGTGACAAAGAACAACCTTCTCTTAGCAAGGTGACCCTAATTCCCCAGTCTAGCTACTCTTTACTCGAGGAGTGGGGTATTTCCTTCTAAGTTCAAGTACGTGTTGTGTCCACAATCGAAGGGGGAAAGATAGAAGAATAAGGAGAGAAGTGGAGTGTGGCCAGTGTAGCCACATCTCCTCGTGGAATCGGCCAGTATAGCCAAGTCTCCAAAAAGATCTACAGTCTCTCTGAAGCCGGACCGTCATGGTCAATATACATAACTTTATTCTTTTTTTCTTTTTCTTTTTTTAAATACATCGGCTTCTATTTGGTGGAAAGAGTTGTTGCACTGCATTGATCTTATTGTTCCCCTATGGATATAGAATCTTTCTTTCCGCACATGTTCTGGGGTCTTAGAAAAAATTGTGCCAGCAAACCGTCCCTCATCTGAAGCTTTATTTCAACCCACAGCCCCCGTCTTTAGACGTCCATGCCACTAGATTAGGTTGGGGTGCACTGGTCACTCAAAGTGGCTGCGTATGTTGCCATTCGTGTGCGTCTCTTGCCATAGGATCTTACCCCTCGCCACCTCATTAATAAAGAGCTACGTGCAAGGTGCTTGTCCAAGTTAGGTCACTGTCTAAAAGAATCATGCGTGTATATGATATATTCTACTTAGACCAATCAAGATGACATGTGAACATAGTCTTATGGACTCAAAGAATTAAGTCGCTCAAGAAAAGTCTCAACTCCAGTTCCTATTAGGTTCCTCTACAATTAAGTAGATTAAGGTCAAAAGTCCATCCTTGGTTTCTATTCACAACTCGGTTTAGAACCCACTAACTTTTCACTTTTCATATGCAAGTTATGTAAATAAAATGCAGACGTTGACATCACCTCGCCGCCTCTCCACTGCTCGGTCGTGTTTCGACCGAGCCCTCGGCCACCAGAGTTGTCGTCCGCCATCAAGCCTGCTCTATCTACAGTTGCTCTATGTTGTGGGAATCACCTCTCCTCCGTAGCCCGCTGCCTCAGTCGGCGTATCGAGGACTACCTCGTGGAAAGCTTCAGCTCCACTACCCCAGCTCCTGTTGGACACGTGAGCCTATGGCGAGCCATTATGCAATAAATGTTATTGTGAATATCATTCCCAGATCTGAAATGAAGAATAACTAATTTGCATAATAGGTCCCTTTACAATTAGGGTTATGTACCATGGCCATCTTGATGATCAAATAGCTGTTGATTCAATTATTGAATCATAGAGGCAGGTGCTTAGATAAATATCTAAAGAGTTAGATTGAGGACTCATCAAAGCATCGTCAAATGATTGTTAGTAGATGATCTCAAACCTGAGAAGGAGATAGAAATCCTTTTCTCTAAAGGATCGACCTCTTGATGTTGGTCCTTGATCAACCGCAGATTCGGCCCTTTTATAATGTTGAATTAACACTTAAGATGTCATTGCAGTTGGGTCGAACCAGGTCTATCAAAAACCATCTCATATGGATATGTCAAATAGATCAGATGGTCATATTTTATTTTACTTGGCAAGAAACCAAGGTCGAACTCAAGGACATGAGCCTCTCTCGTATTATCTAGATTTTTAATTATCCACTTAAGTGTTGAGTTGGAAAACATAGGTCAAACAACGCAACAAGACGAGACAATGCATTAAAACAAAACTAAACATGCATTTTTTTATTTTAATCATGCAAGTAAATGTGATGAAATGTAATGCAAACAAGCCCTGAATAAAAATCTTGAGCAATTTGAAACCTTAGTTAATTTCAGACTCAATTTAGAAGACAGATTTGATGGACAAATTAAATAAGGCATCAGTTCAAGCTTTAAAAGACACAAGGCTACTAAAATAATGCAAAAAAATCAATGTGTCCAAAATAATAAATAAGCATGCCATTAGAAAGATCATCAAATAAGCTTCGAAATGGAACTGAAATCAACTAAAACAGAGATACGGTGCTCAAGATATACAAGAAAGAAGTCAAGGGCATAAACGTAAGAGAACATGAAAAGATAAATACAAACAGGTCCTTGAGAGGGACTAAAATGCAAATATGAAAAAGTACATGACCTTCCCTATAAATAACCCATACACACAGGGGCATTTTTGCAATTATGAAAACCCGTGAGGGCATAACTGCAAATTACCCACTGCGCACATGGTCAGCACGTGATATAAGGACTTGTCTGCAAAATGGAGAAGTCGGCGGGGCCTCCTTGCAATTTACCCAGATGGCACGTGTTATGCACGTGCCCTCTAGCCTCGGGACAACTCGGAGGTTCGGAGGAGGCCCGAGTAGCTTCAGTTGCTGCTTCTGGCTCGGATAAGGTTCAGCATAGGCTCGGAAGTGATCGAAGCGCTGATGAGACTCGGAGCAGGCTCAGGATGGTTCGGATGAGGCTCGGGACGTCCAAGCCTCCGGTCTGACGCTGCGACTCGAAATAGCTCTGAAATCGACGCGTGACTGAACGGGAACCGTTGGGTCTTGAGGATCCAACGGTACCTAGATGAGGTGCTAGTTGGCGACGTGGGCGTTCCTGCACCGTTGGATTAGCTCCGGGGAGGAGCATCCAACGGTTCATGTGTCTTCGTCCTCGGCTAAAGCTGGCAGCGGAGTACGAGCTCTGACGAAGGAGCCCAAGCTCCGCCACTCTCCTTTGAAGTCAGTGAAGCTCCCTGACAGCTCCTGAATGATCGGCTATGGAGCGCAATGTCTGGGCAAGATGCGGCTCTATGTGGCGAAGGCTTTAGCCGCTCCGATGGACGAGATGTCACGCGCCAAGAAGTCTCCGGCGAGCTCTCCTATTACTGAAAGTTTCAAGTACCTGCATTGCTTATGCCTACATTTCTCTTCTTGCAGGTGAGTTAGCATGCGGGTGAATGATGTGGGGTTCCTGGCAGGCGAAGGGATAAAGGAATCGGAGCTCCTCCGCCGGAGAGGGCGGAGGAGGTGGGTCGGATATGTTCAGAGGCGGAGAAGGGGGAAGGATGATCAGAATATAGCGCGTGAAGGATGGGGGTGAGGCGAAGCTCGAGGAGCAGTCAATGGAAGATGGAGATGAGTGAAGAAGCCTAATTAATTACGTAAAAATCATGAAAAATGCAAAGGAGGCCTGAGGTCTTACCTGAGGTCGGGCGGAGCGGAGGGCTTTGTGCGAGCTCCGAGGAGGAACTCTAGTCTTCGTTGGACCTCCTCAGCCAGTGAAGGCAGCTCAAGTGGGCTCGAGGCTCCGCGACGACGCCATGGATGGCGGCGGGTCTCACCGGGGGTGTCATCTTCGCTCGATCCCATCACCTCCCTATGTCACTGGGAGGTGGAGGAGGGTTGGGCCCTTCCCCGCGTAAAGGTGGACAAGGGTAATCGGAGGGGGAGGCGGAATATTTATTGGGTGGAGGTGGCGGTTCCGTTGTGACATCGTGAGTTTCGAGGGAAAGATGGTGCGAGTAGGAATGGCGACGTGTAAGGAGTGACTGACCACGAGGATGAGGGTGGATCGGGGTTCATCGTAGGATGGTTAGAGCTCGGTGATGGGAGACGTGGCCTCGGGGATAAATGGAAGGGGCAAGCAGGTGTGCAAGGTGGAGAACGTGCGATAGAGGGGCGTCGCGAGGTTGGCGAAGAATATTGAGCCGTTGGATCTTGAGATCCAACGGCTGGAGCTTGGGCGCTAAAGAACGACTGTGATTTGATCTCAGGTGACGCGATCGAAGGGTCATAAGGTCGCCACATGTCGTGCGCTCAGGCAGGCAGAAATGAACGGTGATGAGGGAGTAGGGTTTGTGATCGAAGGGCTGAAAAGACAGCGGGAATGTGAGGTGGAGATCTCAGCTCCAGACGATGATCTGATGGTGGAGGACTTGACACGTGGCGCAAGCAGGAAAAAGGCGGATACGTGCAGCTTAGATGAGATCTAGAGCTTGATCAGACGGCTAATATTACATGCAGGATGGACAGAGGAAATCAAGGCTCCCAAGCCTTCATCCAACAGCTGATGGGTGCGGGCGGCGTGGCGCAAGGATATGTGGCCACGTGGCTCAACTAGAATGAGCCACGTGTCCCACTCAGATTATTGGGACATAGAAAGTGACTTTTGAGAGGTCAAATGGGCCGAATTTGAGAAAACTCAAAACATGAAAGTTGTAGATCTTGATGAGATCTACAAGTTTCATGTTGATCAAAAATGGAGATGAGGTCATTTGAAGACACAAAATTATTTTGAGGGTATTTTTAAGACTAAAAATACCACTAATTTTATTTGCCATTTTTTGTGATTTTTAATTTATTCAAGACTCTGATAATTACAGGACTTTATCTGGTTTTTATTGACACAAATTTAAGCAAGGGGGTTAAAAATGGCGAATTAAGATGATGAAATCGGGTTTCATCACCCCCTATACTTAAACCATGCTCGTCCTCGAGCATCAAAGAGAATGAATAAGCTGGATTAACCCCTTTGTGCATGTGAGTACATGATCCAATTTGTTCAAGCCTACTCAACTTTAGAGGTCCAAAATTCTAGAGTTCAACCCAGCCTTAATCAAGAGGCACCTAATTCCTCTAATTTTCCAGACTCTCTCTGATATACATATAAACTAAGGGTATGATACTTAGTGTTGACTGCGTTCACGAGAGTAGAGTCAAATCTTCACCCAAGGTCTTAGTCTGAAAAACTCTCCTAAGTACCTAATCCTCAACACTAGGGACTAAATCAAATCTTGCATCTAGTCCACCATCTCTTTAGTTGTCAGATTTAGAAAATGTAGATGGAAGGCCAGTAATGGAGGGCATGGGATTGTGTCATTTCTTCTCTCCCTCTCATTGGAACAAGGATTCTCTCTAGTGCCTTCTTACGCAATACATTTTTTTGGTATTGATCTGTGCGTCCGTCAAGAGAAGTTGGAGCCGTCTGCACTTGTTTTCCTGGGAATACACCGGGGTGTGTCTTGTTTGAGTACCTATCATACCTTCGACACCCAGACTTGTAGCATTTACGATGCAAAGCCCTTTTTGGTGCAAGCCCGACTCCTGGTCCTAATAGCGGTGGTCCAAGTGGACACTTTGAAATGTTTGGGAGCGCTCGCCTTTGGTGGAAGCTCTTTGATATGTAACTTTATGGAATGAGAGCTTTTCTTTGAAATTTCATTGATTTGTAGCATTTTTGGCTAGCTCCACTGCTTTTACCAAGAGTTGGCGCACACTGATCAACATTTTTTATTTATTTCACACCCTATTTTTTATTTATTTCACACCCTGGCACTTTAGGTCAATGTCAAGCGATTAGTATAAGAACCAAGTTCTCATACTGGCTAAGATTGCTGACACTCAGGTTTCATGAAGCCTTCAAAGATTTTATCCTATCCTCGAGCATCGTTAGATCAAGTCCAGACGTGAATCCCTCATCCCAATCCCTCAAGTGAAAAGTCAACTCATCTCATTGAAACCACAGTCGTGCATGTGATGTGCTGATCATATTCTTATTGTCTGAGACTAAGCATGAAATATAGCATGCAAATATAGAAACCTAGGGGAATGTGGATTATTAAGTCTAAGACCCCAATGGCTAAGGCTGGTTAACCTAAAATCTCAAGTCCACATAAACTGAGTTTCCTTAACATTTCAGATCATGGGTGAAAGTGTGAATATAGAGGATTATCCAACTCCTTCATTCAAAAACACAAAGATTCTTTTTTAAAGCTTCAAGAGATATTAGGACTGCCTAAACTCAATTAAGTATATGCATCTGCATTCAGCCAGTATGGATGTAAGTATAGGCTGGAGCCCATTACTTGAGGACGGGGCCTTACGCGATGTCCTCTAAACCATCCAATCTGCTAAGGGCGAACCCTCACTGAATGCTGCTACTTATTTGGGCTTAGTAGTCACTAATGACTCTTAAAGGATTTTTGGATTTTTCTCATTTTTATGGAATTTTTGTTAAAGGTTAGAACACTAGTTAGACTCAACTTTCCTTGAAAAGAGAAAGAAAATTTTCAAAACCATGTCACACAAATAAAAATTTTCAAAACATTTTCAAAAGAGTTTTCAAAACAAGGAAAACTCATTTTTCAAATCGTTTTCGAAAATATTTTTATAAAAATAGTGTAACATAATATAGAAAAGCCGTGAAAACAATTGAGTCCACTTAGTTCAAAGGATTTTACTTTAGCCAAAAAGTTCTAAATTTTTCAAAATTTTCAGATTATAGCTAAAGTAAGTATACTATATATACGGTATACCTCCTATACTTAAACTTTGCTATGTCCTCATAGCACTAGATGATACAAGTCCATAGGTCCATTTAAATATAGAGAAATATACGGGAACCAAGGAGGGCTCCCCCTATACTTAGGTTAGAAATAACCTAAGTATAAAGGTAAGGAAATATGAGTGGAGAAAATCACGGGGACTCGGATCCCCCCTATACTTAGGCTGAGAGTAGCCTAAGTATAAAGATAGAGATTTGATGTTGGGAGAGACCGAGGTGAACGAAGAATATGGATGGATATACAAGTGAATGGATGAATCTGCGGAGATGGATGGAGTGACTAAAACATGGCACAATCAAACAAGCAAGACCCTTCAATTTCACCAACTCACTCATGAAACCAATCGAAGTTGGTTTCTATCTTGTCAGTTTTATTGGTGATTAAAACATTATATCTTTGCGCAGGAAAAGTGTCAAGTAAAAATCAATGCATAAACAAGGGTGTTGCTCTCCCAGAACGTCATTTTACTCCATTTTAGGTTGACTTGCAATTAACAGTCCCAGCTATTTAAAGTTGTCACTGAATTAAGGTGAGCACAAAATCAAGCAATCACCGTCTACCGTTCATTTCCATTTTCCATTAACCTAGGTGATCAAGCTAGGAGGGAAATCGAGAAAAACTATGTATTCGATAAAAAACCGTGATCTAAGCTAAGCGACAAAACATGCAGTGACTTGGCGAAAATATGTGAAAACTTGGACTGTTTTGAAAACCAAAAATCATGTATGCAAGTCATTCAAAAACCGCACCTGATCATGCTTCTATTAGCGGGGAGAATGTCTATTAATTTTGGCTAAGTGAAGCGAGATTATGTGCGTCTAATATTATAGTGTGTCCTACCTACGAGCAAGCACGTAAAAATGCGAATGTTAAACTAAGCTCGAAGAGTCGTGTGCCTGGTCCTAGGTTGACACTCAAGTGGGGACGATCCCCACACAATCACATATATTCGTTCTTTTACATCCGCGAGTCTTCTATCGAAGACCACTGTAAAGACGGTTATTACAAAATGAGATGCAAAAAAATGACATTTTTTTCTCTTTTCGACTTGCTCCAAGCAAGCTTCTGCGGCTCCTCGCAGCGAGAAGCACCGGCTCCTCACCTCCTTGAACACAAGGGCCCTGCCACAAAAGCAACGGTTAGATATCAATCGAAAAGAAAAACTTTTATAATGCAAAATAGATTAATATAGTGACCTATATAAAAGAAGCACTCAATTAAATAAACAAAATCCCAAAAATACAAGAAATGAGCCGTGTCCCCGGCAACGACGCCATTTGATCAATCGCAGATTCGACCCTTTAATAATGTTGAATTAACACTTAAGATGTCATTGCAGTCGGGCCGAACCATGTCTATCAAAAACCATCTCATATGGATATGTCAAATAGATCAGAGGGTCATATTTTATTTTACTTGGCAAGAAACCAAGGTCGAACTCAGGGACACGAGCCTCTCTCGTATTATCTAGATTTTTAATTATCCACTTAAGTGTTGAGTTGGAAAACATAGGTCAAACAATGCAACAAGATGAGACAATGCATTAAAACAAAACTAAACATGCATTTTTTATTTTAATCATGTAAGTAAATGTGATGAAATGCAATGCAAACAATCCTAAATAAAAATCCTGAGCAATTTGAAACCTTAGTTAATTTCAGACTCAATTTAGAAAACAGATTTGATGGACAAATTAAACAAGGCATCAGTTCAAGCTTTAAAAGACACAAGGCTACTAAAATAATGCATAAAAATCATTATGTCCAAAATAATAAATAAGCATGCCATTAGAAAGATCATCAAATAAGCTTCGAAATGGAATTGAAATCAACTAAAATAGAGATACAGTGCTCAAGATACAAGAAAGAAGTCAAGGGCATAAACATAAGAGAACATGAAAAGATAAATACAAACAGGTTCCTGGGAGGGACTAAAATGCAAATATGAAAAAGTATGGGTCCCTGTAAATAACCCGCACGCACAGGGGCATATTTGCAATTATGAAAACCCGTGAGGGCATAACTGCAAATTACCCACTGTGCACATGGTTGGCACGTGATATAAGGACATGTCTGTAAAATGGAGAAGTCGGCGGGGCCTCCTTGCAATTTACCCAGATGGCACGTGTTATGCACGTGCTCTCTAGGCTCGGGACGACTTGGAGGTTCGGAGGAGGCCCGAGTAGCTTCGGCTGCTGCTTCTGGCTCGGATAAGGTCAGGCATAGGCTCGGAAGTGATCGAAGTGCTGATGAGACTCGGAGCAGGCTCGGGATGGTTCGGATGAGGCTCGGGACATCCAAGCCTCCGGTCTGACGCTGCGGCTCGAAATAGCTCTGAAATCGGTGCGTGGCTGAACGGGAACCGTTGGATCTTGAGGATCCAACGGTACCTGGATGAGGCGCCAGTTGGCGACGTGGGTGTTCCTGCACCGTTGGATTAGCTCCGGGGAGGAGCATCCAACGGTTCCTGTGTCTTCATCATCGGCTGAAGCTGGCGGCGGAGTGCGAGCTCTAGCGAAGGAGCCCAAGCTCCGCCGCTCTCCTCTGAAGTCGGTGAAGCTCCCCGACAGCTCCTTAATGGTCGACTATGGAGCGCAATGTATGGGCAAGTTGCGGCTCTATGTGGCGAAGGCTTTAGTCGCTCCAATGGGCGAGATGTCGCGTGCCAAGAAGTCGCCGGCGAGCTCTCCGATTACTGAAAGCTTCAATTACCTGCATTGCTTATTCCTACATTTCTCTTCTTGCAGGTGAGTTAGCATGCGAGTGAATGATGTGGGGTTCCTGGCAGACGAAGGGATAAAGGAACCGGAGCTCCTCCACCGAAGAGGGTGGAGGAGGTGGGTCGGATATGTTCATAGGCGGAGAAGGGAAAAGGATGATCGGAATATAGCGCGTGAAGGATGGGGGTGAGGCGAAGCTCGAGGAGCGGTCAATGGAAGACGGAGATGAGTGACGGAGCCTAATTAATTAAGTAAAAATCATGAAAAAATGCAAAGGAGGTCGGAGGTCTTACCTGAGGTCGGGCGGAGCAGAGGGCTTGTGCGCGAGCTCCGAGGAGAAGCTCTGATCTTCGCTGGACCTCCTCAGCCCGTGGAGGCAGCTCAAGTGGACTTGAGGCTCCGCAACGACGCCATGGATGGCGGCGGGTCTCACCAGGGGTGTGGGGTCGTCTTCGCTTGATCCCATCACCTCCCCCTATCACAGGGAGGTGGAGGAGGGTTGGGCCCTTCCCCACGTAAAGGTGGACAAGGGTAATCGAAGGGGGAGGCCGAATATGTTGGGTGGAGGTGGCGGTTCCGTTGTGACATCGTGAGTTTTGAGGGAAAGATGGTGCGAGTGGGAATGACGACGTGGAAGGAGTGACTGACCGCGAGGATGAGGGTGGATCGGGGTTCGTCGTAGGACGGTTAGAGATCGACGATGGGAGACGTGGCCTCGGGGATAAATGGAAGGGGCAAGCAGGTGTGCGAGGTGGAGAACGTGCAATATAGGGGCGTCGCGAGGTTGACGAAGAAGATTGATCTGTTGGATCTTGAGATCCAACGGCTGGAGCTTGGGCGCTAAAGAACGACTGCGATTTGATCTCGGGTGACACGATCAAAGGGTCATAAGGTCGTCACATGTCGTGCGCTCAAGCAGGCGGAAATGAACGGCGATGAGGGAGTAGGGTTTGTGATTGAAGGGTTGAAAAGATAGCAGGAATGTGAGGTGGAGATCTCAGCTCCAGACGATGATCTGATGGTGGAGGACCTGACACGTGGCGCAAGTAGGAAAAAGGCAGATACGTGCGGCTTAGATGAGATCTAGAGCTTGATCATACGGTTAATATTACACGCGGGATGGATGGCGGAAATCAAGGCTCCCAAGCCTTCATCCAACGGCTGCTGGGCGCAGGCAGCGTGGCGCAAGGATATGCGACCACGTGGCTCAACCAGAATGAGCCACGTGGCCCACTCCGATTATTGGGACATAGAAAGTGACTTTTGAGAGGTCAAATGGCCGAGTTTGAGAAAACTCAAAACATGAAAGTTGTAGATCTTCATGAGATCTACAAGTTTCATGTTGACCAAAAATGGAGATGAGGTCATTTGAAGATACAAAATATTTTTGAGGGTATTTTTAAGACTAAAAATACCACGAATTTTAGTTTTGCCATTTTTTGTGATTTTTAATTTATTCAAGACTCTGATAATTACAAGACTTTATCTGGTTTTTATTGACATAAATTTAAGCAAGGGGGTTAAAAATGGAGAATTAAGATGATGAAATCGGGTTTCATCAGTCCTCTGCATAGAATAGAGATTTGGAGGTGTTAGATAAGTTAGGTCAAAGAGTTGACCTAACGAGATTGAGATAACCAAAGACCTATGTCGTATGTTGTCACTTCAAAGAGTAGACAATGTAAAATTGATCTTATACTTTGGGTTTATTTTGGGTCTTCCAGTATGCAAGATGTATGTATTAGGAATACATGAGGGTGATGTGATCATAAACGATTGTATAACCATGGCACTTTCATTCCTAGGGAGTGATGAAACGGGTCTGGATTTTAGTGACTCCTTTCAGTAGAGAAGTAATCTGATCTTGGTCCAAATGTTGGACATTGATCTGAATGTGATTCAGATGCAATGAGAAGATTAGATTTGCGGTCTTGATTTAATCAAGCATCTATGGTAGGTCCGCAAGATATGGATTTGAGATGTGATCTCAATATCCATGTCATTATACGTGGAACAATACAATCGCCATGTCCTTATCTCCAAGTATCTACGGAGAAAGCGCATTGTCCTTGAAAGAGTTCATGGATAATTTCACTATTGATTTATGTATCCGAGCATTGAGAAAATGGATAACTAAGTGTGATTTAATTATCATGAATAATATGAATTTGATTCATATTACAAGGAGAGTTATCTTAGATAGTTAAATATGATTTAATTATCAAAGATGTAAATAATGTGAATGTGATTCATATTATTTGCGCACATGAGAATAGAGATCCAAGAAGATTAAATGTGATGTAATTATCATGGATATGAATAATGTAGATAGCATTATCCATATTAATCATATATATTATAAATGTGATTTATGATATATAAGAGAGAGCTATTTGTAAATTACATTTGTTAATTAAATGTTGATATGAATTGGATTCACATTGGACAAAAAAATGAAAATGTAAATTACATTTTATTTTGGGTTGTGAATGTGATTCACAAATTTCCAATGGCATGATTGTAATGTTCACAAAATAAATTGGAATTATTTTTGCGATATAAATTTGCAATAAAAAGTTGTTGCAAAATATTGGACATACGCATGAGATATGGATTCCGATGAAATTGGAAGGAGCCACCTTGCCATATGAAGAGGGTGGACGACCACCCTCTCCTCATGGAATGTGTGGTCGTCCCCCTTGTTCTTATGGAAGGAGGATTGCTTCATTCTTATTTCTCCAATGAAGATTGATTTAATATAAATCAAATATATTCGATATATATTTGATTTAATTGAATTAATTATTATTGTGTTTTTACAATAAAATCATGGCCATTAAAAGAAACACAAATCAATGGAAATACTGGTTATAATATTTATTGAGTTGTAGTGTCAAGGACACTATAACTGACAATATTGAGTATTGGTTGCATAAGATGCAACATTCACATTGGATGCAAGCACTGTTACTAGGAGATATGCAAGCGTCGTAAAAGGACTTGGCGTAGTCTCTCGGGGACGAAGTGATTTATCAGCTTACCTAGCTATTTTTCTAAATATCCTATGATTATCACATGAGTGTGGGGTTTAAAGATTAGCCCATTAATGGCTCTTTGGGCTAGTGGGAGATTATTGGACATGCGAGCCCATGGCGAGCCATTATGCAATAAATGTTATTGCGAATATAATTCCCAGATATGAAATGCAAAATAACTAATTTGCATAATAGGTCCCTCAGTACAATTAGGGTTATGTACCATGGCCATCTTGGTGATCAAACCGCAGTTGATTCAATTATTGAATCATAGAGGATGGTGCTTGGATAAATATCTAAAGAGTTAGATTGAGGACTCATCAAAGCACCGTCAAATGATTGTTAAGAGATGATCTCCAACCTGAGAAGGAGATGTCAATCCTTTTCTCTAAAGGTTGATATCTGACTGACCTCTTGATGCATGTTCTCTGCATAGGAATAGAGATTCGGAGGTGTTAGATAAGTTAGGTCAAAGAGTTTAGTTAACGAGATCGAGATAACCAAAGACCTGTGTTGTATGCTGTTACGATATAGGCATGCATCCTCTGACCGAAGACAAATGTGATACTATATGTTTGAGTATGTACATTTGGCAGACCAATAGGTTGATGACTGATGAATCTGTGATTCATCACTCTAAAAGTTGAAAATAGAGCTTTGTTCCCGAGTAATTAGATGCATTTCATCACTTATATTGCATAATTAGCATTCCTGCATATATTAATAATATTTGCATTTTTAGCATTCATATGTGCATTAAATAAGGAGCCAAATTCACTTGTAAATATTCGTCTGTATATTAGCCAAAAACACTTATTTGTATATATTTTATACTATATCCAATAAAATCAACTCCATAGTGTATACACTACTAACACTAATAAAGGAAAAATATAAAAAAATACTAACTTGTAAAATTGACCAATAAAACCTAAATCTAAGTTTGAAACTAGGGGCCTTAAAATGCGCATATCTCTCTCATATAGTGTCCAATTTAGTTCTACTCACTTTTAAAGTAATATACATTCAAAGACTTTCAAAACAAGACCAATTTCATTAAAATCGGAGATCGTATGTTAAACTTGGGTTTTGGGCCCCTATTATATATTGTACATATTGACGTTTTGCTTTATCTTTTTTATTTTATTAATTAGTAAAAATACAAAAAAAGATTAAATTGTAAATATTCCTTTCATAATTTTTCTAACTTTATTTTTATTTTTCTCGAATAAAAAATGACAAAAAATTACAAAAGATAAAAATGTGGTAGTTTATACCTATAAGGTACCACCCAAAAATACATTTTGTACATATGACTTCTTTTAATTTTTGGCCCTTCACGAACATTATAGATCTCATCGAGACGAGCAACTTTCGTGTTGACCACGTTTTGATTTAACCCCTATTGTTATTTCTTTTTTATTTTCCTTTACATTTAATTTTTTATTTTTCCAGGTGCGACACGTGGCGCTCTTCGAGCCGCCACGTATCACCCTATTTTTTATTAATTTATTAATTTTGTATTTTATTTTATTTTATTTATTTACGATTTTAATTTATTTTTTATTAATTATTTTCTTTTATTTATTTTCTTTATCTCCCTTTATTAATTGTTAGTCTACTTATTTTACTTATTTTATTTTTATTTTCCCTTTTACTTCTTCTTTACTTTCTCCCCACTCCAAGTCTCCACTTCCTCCACCATTCTCCCCACTTTCTCCACCTCATTTCCAACTTTCCCCTCATCCTTTTAATTCCCCACATCGACTTCATTTTCCGGCATCCGCCTATCTACAGGAGAGAGGTTCGAGCCCCATTTAAGTTGTGAGGTGACAACTCCTTCTTATACCTTGAGTGACGAAGACCTGCAGGTGAGATCCACGGTTAGTCTCTGTGTAGCGAACTTCCCTCAAGATCGTAGAGCTTCTCCGATTTTTCATCGAACCGAGGCCACGTCCCGATCCTAACATAGCTGCTCCGCAAAATTTGGCGAATCACAGGTAAGTAATCCCTTTCATTCACCTTGTCATTTTTTTCCCTAATTACATTTTTATTGTGCATATATTACATCATCATCTTTATCATACAACATCACCACCCCCTCTTCATTCTTGCATTTTTATTTTCTGGCATCAACCAAAAAAAACAACAAAAAAATTATTATTGCGGAAAAATAAAAAAAAAAGAAACAGGAAGTGGAGGAGAAGGCAGCAGTCACCGCCACCGCCACCCCCTTGTCATGCCTCCAGTCCTTTGTTCCACCGCCTCCTCGGCCCGCGCACCGCTCCGCCCACCAGCGAGTGCGCCGACCGCATGCACCTTGCCTCGTGTCGCCGCGGTCGTCCACGACCGCACCTACGCATGCCAGTCGATCATCCCCCCCTGCGCCACCGTTCTTCTCCATCTATTTCCGCGTCTTCCGCCGAACGTGCCACACTCCAGCCACCAGACCCTCGCAACTCCAGCCGCAGGTAGCCGCTCCCTCGCACCAAGCTTCCACGTCTGGCGTGCCGACCCTAGTCTCGCACAACGCTCGCCACTTCGTTGTGCATCCCTGCCCAACACGCCGTAGGCCACTCGCTGCCTCATTGCGGCTACCCGCCCAGCGCGCCACCCCCAACGTTGCACCCGCTCATCGTGCATGCCCTGTAACTGTTTCAGAAGGTCTCCTTATTTTTATTTTATTTTTTGGACAAATTACATGCTTAATCCATTATATTATTTATTTTCAAACTAATCCCTGTGTACCTTTTTTTGTTAACTTTTCATTTCTGTAATTGCATTGATACCCCTGACTTTGCATGATAATTTGGACATCTTTCTAGCATCATTTTATTTAATCAAAAAGGGAATTTTGTTGAGCAAATAATTCTTTATCATTTGGATATTTATTTACATTTTTGTGAGCATTGAATAATTTACTAAAAATCAGAGTTTAAATTCCAATGATATTTAGCTCGTTTATACTTTGAAATATGCACTTACTTCAATATTGCTCTCAAAATTGTGAAAAAACCGTGGATGATGCCTCTAGTTGTGCTTTAATTATTGTTCAAATTTCATCAAAAATGGATGTGTCTTTTACATAAATTAAATTGTTTAGTGATTTTAGTAAATTATTTTTAATTAAATCCACGAATAATATTTTTGTGAAATTTCAACTCTCCTAGATTTCTCAACAAAATATCTATTTGAGATAATTTTTCTTCTGGATAATTTAATTTTGTGGATTAATTAAGAATTAAATACTCACAGACACTCTATTTTTAGTAAAAAATCATAAAAAATCATAGATTGTTAGAAAATTCCAATAAAAATAGTATTGCTCCATTTCATCATATTTAACTTCCAATAAAATTTTCATAATTTTTACATTTCATTTGCACGAAAAATTGCATAAAAACTCTAAAAAAGTTTGCATTTTTCATTATTGTGTCTTAAGTCCAAAAATTCCAAAAAAAACATTTGCATTCGTCGTTGGATGAGTTTATAGGAAAAATAAAATTTGGCTGAATTTGGATTAATTTTGTATTAAAATTGATTTGGTTGAGTTGCATATTTACTTAATAACCAAGTTCATCCAAGATCGTGCATTTGCATTTTTATTGCATAAAAATTATAAAGAAAATCCACTTGGAAAACCGTGAGCTAATTTGCCTAATCTGATCCGAAGTTGTTCCTTTGCCTCCTTGAGTCGACCATGGGGCTTGCCCAGGTTAAAAAAACATAAAACCGCGCATTAATTCATTCGTTGATTATTCGATTCATGTGGTTAATTTTTGATCGGTCCTGATTGCCTGACTATAAAAAAATGACACACATTTATTAATTAAAAAGGCAATTTTTCGGATAAATCAATGGCCTAACCGAGGTATATATACTGGCGCGCTGGTGTGCATGCAAGGGCATATGAGTAATACAATCTCACAAAGGGATCGTATAGGTTCATTTACTAAACCATAGAACATGAGCTCACTCATGAGATATTGGGAAGATCAAATTCCGTGCACGGTCGTCCTTCTTTGAAAGCTTGAATGAATTTGTAGGTTTGATATATACTTTTGGAAAGTATATGATCAGCAACTGGGTATGATATATGCTTTTGGAAAGTATATGATCGATACCAACTCCCAATAGTTAAATGAGATACTTAATGATAAAACCATGAAGTAGACAGTGTAAAATTAATCTTATACTTTGGGTTTATTCTGGGTCTTCCAGTACATGTATTATGAATACCTGAGGGTGATGTGATCATAAACGATTGTATATTTATGACGCTTCCATTTCTAGGGAGTAATGAAACGAGTCTAGATTTTAGTGACTCCTCTCAAATAAGTAATATGATCTCGTTCCAAATGTTGCACATTGATCTGAATGTGATTCAGATGCAGTGAGAATATTAGATTTGAGGTATTGATTTAATCAAGCATCTATGGTAGGTCCGCAAGATCTGGATTTGAGATGTGATCTCAATATCCAAGTCACTATACATGAAACAATACAATCACCATGTCCTTATCTTCAAGTATCTACGGAGAAAGTGCATTATCCTTGAAAGAGTTCATGGATAATTTCATTGTTGATATATGTATCCGAGCATTGAGAAAATGGTTAATTAAGTATGATTTAATTATCATGAATAATATGAATTTGATTCATATTACAAGGAGAGTTATCTTAGATAATTAAATCTGATTTAATTATCAAAGATGTGAATAATGTGATTGTGATTCATATTATTTGGGCACATGAGAATGCAGATCCAAGATGATTAAATGTGATTTAATTATCATGGATATGAATAATGTGGATAGCAGTATCCATATTAATCATATATATTATAAATGTGATATAAGAGAGAGCTATTTGTAATTTACATTTGTTAATTAAATATTGATATGAATTGGATTCACATTGGACAATATATTGAAAATATAATTTACATTTTATTTTGGGTTTTGAATGTGATTCACAAATTTCCAATGGTATGATTGCAATGTTCACAAAATAAATTGGATTTATTTTTGTGAAATAAATTTGCAATAAAAAGTTGTTGCAAAATATTGGAGATACGCATGAGATATGGATTCTCATGAAATTGGAAGGAGCCACCTTGCCATATGAAGAGGGTGGACGGCCACCCTCTCCTCATGGAATGAGTGGTCGTCCCCCTTGTTCTTATGGAAGGAGGCTTGCCTCCTTCCTATTTCTCCAACGAAGATTGATTTAATATAAATCAAATTATATTCAATATATATTTGATTTAATTAAATTAATTATTGTTGTGTTTTTTACAACAAAATCTTGACCATTAAAAGAAACAGAAATCAATGTGAACCATTGGATTTGTGTTGTCCATGGATTGAGATCCATGGATCCTAGAATATTATAAATAGAAGGGCGCCCCTTGCTCTTCATAAGGATGATGAACATAAGGCTCTCCCCCTCTCTCTTTGTCTACACATCATCTCTCCCTCTCCCTCCTGTGGTCGTCCACCATGATGCCCTAGAGAGAGTCACCATCGCTGCAACATCACTGTTATGTTGCCGTATTATTTTCTCGTGGAACTCCATCTCCTTCGGTGTGCCTTTCTCGTGAAGAAGATGTCGGATCTCGTGTGACGATATCAAGAGATTCACCGCTTGGATCATCAACATGGATTGCGAGGAGCATGCATTTCATTAACGCGCTCGCAAGTGTCTCCTCTATAGGATCGGACTTGAGACAGGAGGTCTATTTGTTTAGAGACTCGATCATAACCACACTTCAAGACCTAATACTTATTTGTGGTTTATATGAAATGATCCAAGAAGTGTTCTTGAATCATGTGGTTTCATCGCATGAAATTTTTTTTAATTCCACTGCCTCGAGCACTAGTACAAGTAGTCGCTCCCGGTCGCATACAATGCGATCCTCAGGCTTCCGTGATGCGTTTAAGGATCTCACCATATCCTTCAAGTGGTATCAGAGCCAGGTTGGAGGTTTCAGATACGATCCATAAACCTAGGATGACTTGGGCTAATTAGGGTTTGTGAAAATTTTATCGCATTTAGTTCACGCAGCTATGTTTACTTAATATTTTAGGCCATGTTTAAATTGTTTAAGCACAAAATTATCACTCGTATTTTCTTCCCCATTAAACAAGAAAAGCATGAAATTTGAGTTTGCATGATTTGGAATCTGATTGCTCAGGTTATGATCATTTTAGTGAACATGTATCCACTGTTTCAAGAACTGTGAATCTTGACATAATCAAGGAGTTAATTACTATTTTGAAACACCTATAAATGCATGAAAATCACTTGAGTTCTGTTGTAAATCAAATTAGCAAACATTGGAAACTTATTTTGCATGATTTGATTTAAATTGATTGAGATATGCTAATTTTAGTAAGTGATGGTCGCTGCTGGAAATAACTTTCCTAATCAAGAACCATGTGATTATCGTTTAATCAATTAGTAAAATTAAATAGCTTAATTTCTTGGAATAATTATGGATAAATATTTGTGAAATATTTGATGGTGATTATTTCCTTAAATGACATTGCCTTGACCAATAATTGATTAGATTTAGATCGCAATTGGTTACTCAATCTACTTTCCAACAAACAAAGTTGCTTGAAGAGGATTGGGAATTTGTTTAGAAATTTTCCTTATAATCAAAATATTTTTTGATTATTACTATATGGTAAAACTTCGATTGAAAAATTGATTATGATCTCAAGTACATAATGATCAATTTGGCATTATCCTAACCTGAGGAGGATATGGTGTCTAGTTGGGGAGTGTTGTGGTAGCAAGTTGCATCGTGTGTGGTCTGTACCACACCCGTCGGTACTGGCCATGACAACGGGTAGGGAAGAGATAATGATGGAGAGATCAAGATGTATTTTCTAGTTATTAAAACTCTAAATAATAAGTATTTGAGATAATACCATAATTCAAGTAACAGTTAAGAATGTTTATTGGATATTAATTGGATCATTAATTATGATTAGATTAATTGGAATCCAATTAAAATTAAAATACTTTGTTATGAATAGATATGTATTTCCCTTGGAAGAATTAATCGTAATGAATATGATTTATAATGATTAATTAGAATTTGAACATGATATAGAGGATCACATAAGTGACATCCTTGGTCTTCCGTCAAGGCAAAGGGTTCCGTCGCCAGAGATTGTATGTAGGAGATGCATTTCCGAAGTGACAGATCCTGCATACAAGCCATTTGGATCGGGCTCTTTACTTCTCGAAAGAGTAAGGATGTATGCGTAGTGACCCCTATATGGGATCCTCATATTATTGGGGCCATATTGGATTGCGCATAGCGAGTTGTATTCTTATTGATGGTTGGTTCAATTAATGACAGGTCAACATCACCTTAGGGGTGGTGGGCCCGGGTGTTAAAGATCGAATTGTAAATGCAAGTTGGACTTGCAAGGCGGCATGTGTTCCCGCTTGTTTTTATCCGAGTTACAGTTTCTCATATTATTGGGATGTGACAAAGATAAGAAAGGAGATTCCAGATCTTGCTTGGGATATAATGGTAAGTATATCTCTTACATTGAAAGTGATTAAGGGAATGAACTTTTAATGTTGACAAGGAAAGACAACTTTTATATAAAAATTCCTAAGTCAAAGTAAAGTATTTATTTATATACATTATGCAAATTTCTTATTTCAGATAATCATTCATTAAACCCACTCAATACTATACTCAGTAATAACTAGTAAAATATCATGGATTGGATCCATGATTGAGATATTGTACTTGCAGTTGGATAAATAATGTATGTGGTTGCAATGTGTAAGTTTCCTCGTAATAATGAGGAATGACAACTAAATAGACAATAGGTCTACAACCCTAGGGTTTGTATGTCTCTATAGTCTTGATGTATCATCGAATGTACTTTGGAAGTGACATGTCGATGATGATCATAATTGCCAAATAATCCTTATAAAATCTAAGAAAATATTTTGGCATACATATGTACTCTCGACATTTAATCATGAATGACATGGTTCACTGCATTATGCAGAATGGCGGCTCGATAAGAGATGATGTACTCAAAATGTTTGAGTGCCTACCTGAACCTGAGTCTTTAAGAGTTAAGCTGTATGTAGATATGATGAGTGTCATCATTCCACTATCTATACTCAAGTCATTCATGAAGCTTTATAATATTCATATTGTATGAATTAAATGAAGCTTGTATACATGTTGAAAAACTCTTATATTGGAATCTTTTGATTTCAACATAAGAGATCCTTTGTCTTAAGCAATAGTTGTTTATAGATGAAAGGAGCACAGTGGAAGCATGGGTCGAACCCAAGTAAGAAGGAAAGTCAAAGAGTTGATTGTACTTACGTGACTTCCATATGACATCTAAAGAGTTGGATGATTGTCAATACTGCAACAAGCCAATGTATTGATAGTATAACTGTCAAGTCTATCTAGGATCCTTAGAGAAGGACCCAGATAGTGCATCGGGATAATCTATATCTACATTTAATCATTGAAATTGACTTCCTTATTTAATAAGATCAAAATCTAATAATTGTATCTCATTCTTCTAATAACACTTTCAATTGGTTGCATATGTATTAGAAGATTGGAAAATTTGATCTTAAGGTTTAATAATCATCTACATGGGAATCGATGGAATTGTTGCGATAATCTCCATTGGATAGATGAACTTCATGATTTCAGTGGGAGAGACCTTAGTCTTAGAGAATGTCTCTATGACCTATATATTAGAATACACTCATTGTTTATTTCTAAATTTTGGGAATAAACATGAATTCTGGAATAGATCTACCATAAAGTGTTATGATGGATATATTTTAGATAGTAATCTAACATCTAGTAGACTCTACTAAATTAAAAAATTAATGAATGATTCATTAACATTTCCAATACTGAAATTAAACCTTAAAAGATCAATAGGAGGATGAAGATCATTTGACAATGATCTGACATCAAGCCTTGGATATTTGTCTATTGATGAGATCAATGGACTAGTAAGAGATGAAACTTTAGATTGTCTGAAATTTCAAATCTTACATACTTATGAATATTGTATTCAAAGTAGAAAATGTCCAAAGCACCCTTCTCTAGGAATGTTGTAAGATGTCAAGGTATTCAAGATCTCATACATATTGATGTATGTGGATCATCCGTATCATAATAAACATTGATGATATGTGATATCATTTGATGATTATTTGTGATATGAGATTTCTTTCCTTCACCTTAGAAAGCTTTGAATGTTCAAATATTTCAAAATTTTGGTTTTGAACCAATGTTTAAAGGAAGATGAAAATGAATTTGATCTAATCTAGGTAGCTTGTACCTAATAAATGAATTCAACGAATACCTTATGTAGAAAGGAATATCATCCCTCCTAATGCACCTAAACTCAATAGACTTGTAGGGCGATGCAATTGGATCATGTGTGACATGATTTGATCAATGATGAATATTAGCATGATTACCTCTTAGTTTCCAGATATATATGTGGTAGAGACTACAATATATAACCTTAATTAGGTTCCATGAAAGTAAGATGGAATCTAGCACTAGAAAGTGCTACTTCATTAGGAAAAATAAAGGATGGCATTGGATACATACTTTACGACCTTGGGATTCTCAAAAGATTTCATATCTGAGAATGTGATTCTTAGAGGATGAGACTCTTGAGAATCAAGATGTTTTAATCTTGAGAAGATAATGAGGCTCCTAAAATCGGAAACTAAAAGGACAATTAAAGATGAAACACTAATACCTCTTCAAATAAGTTTGAGGATGTATTCCATATGTCTGTAGAGACTGAAAATGATCCGACTTCATGTGATGAAGCTTATAAGGATCGTGACATGGAAAGATGGATGTTATCAATAAAGTCTAAAGTAGAGTTAATATACAAGTGTTATATATGGACCCTCGAGGATCCACCTATATGGGTAAGACCCGTTAAGGTGTAAATGGATCTTCAAGAGAAAGAGGGAACCTGGTGAGAAGATAGAGACCTTCAAAGCAAGGCTCCTAGCCATGAGCTACACATCGAAGAGAAGACATCGCTTGCGATGAGACTTGCTCTCCAGTGACCTTGCTTTAACCTATAGGAATATTGCTAACTATAGCTACACTACTTGACTATGACATCTTCAAGATGGAAGTCAAGATTGCATTCCTCTATGAATACCTCTCCGAGGATATTCATATGAAAAAGCTCTAGGGATTCATGATTGAGGAAAGAAAGGTGTGTAAGTTAAAGAAACTCCATCCATGGATCAAATAAGCTTCTTGTCTTTGGAACATTGGATTTGATGAAATTATAAATGTTATGATTTCAGATAGAATCTTGATGAACCATGCGAAGCTTAGTGGGAGTGCCATTGTGTTCATCGTGCTAAATGTAGATGATATCCTAATCATTTGGAATGATATAAGGATGATAATAATAAGTGTTTTATAGACTGTATATTCCATACCTTGAAACATGATCTCAAGGATATCTCTTAGATCTTAGTTCTGAAGTTGTTCAGAAGCAAAGAAAAGAGGGTATTGGGACCGTCACATTTGTAGTACACCTTGGACATATTCCATTCTTTGGAATATCCCAAGAAAGGCTTCCATCCCTTACGATATGGTACTAGCATGTCTAAAGGGATAACACCTCAAAGAGTTGAGGAAGTGAATGCTAGAACTGCTTGCCCTTGTGCATCAGCTACATGAAGCCGAGAGTATGCTAGATGTATACAAAAGCCAGATGTCTGCCATGCAGCGGGAGTAATAAATTGTTACTAATCTGACTAAGGAGATAAAACACTCGATTGCAGTAATAACTATATATTCAAAGATGACAAGACTTTTTGATAGTGATCTCAAAGTCTTATCTTCAAGAGCTTAAGACTTTATAAATAGATATCTAAAAGGTCTTAACTGCGGATATCTTAGGAGATAGAGATCTCCAAGAAATAAGAGTATTCTTATAAGAACAATGGAAATACTGGTTATAATAATTATTGAGTTGTAGTGTCAAGGACACTATAACTGACAGTATTGAGTATTAGTTGCATAAGATGCAACATTCGCATTGGATGCAAGCACTGTTACTAGGAGATATGCATGTGTCGTAGAAGGACTTGGCGTAGTCTCTCGGGAACAAAGTGATTGATCAGCTTACCTAGTTATTTTTCTAAATATCCTATGATTATCACATGAGTGTGGGTTTAAAGATTAGCCCATTGATGGCTCTTTGGGCTAGTGGGAGATTGTTGGACATGCGAGCCCACGGCGAGCCATTATGCAATAAATGCTATTGTGAATATCATTCCCAGATCTGAAATGCAGAATAACTAATTTGCATAATAGGTCCCTCAGTACAATTAGGGTTATGTACCATGGCCATCTTGACGATCAAACAGTTATTGGTTCAATTATTGAATCATAGAGGTTGGTGCTTGGATAAATATCTAAAGAGTTAGATTGAGGACTAATCAAAGCACCATCAAATGATTGTTAAGAGGTGATCTCCAACCAGAGAAGGAGATGGCAATCCTTTTCTCTAAAGGCTGATATCTGACCGACCTCTTAATGCAGGTCCTCTGCATATGAATAGAGATTCGGAGGTGTCAGATAAGTTAGGTCAAAGAGTTGACTTAACGAAATCGAGATAACCAAAGACCTATGTCGTATGTTGTCACGATATAGGCACGTATCCACTGATCGAAGACAGATGTGTTACTATATGTCTGAGTATGTACATTTGGCAGACCAATAGGTTGATGACCTAACCAAGGTCTATATACCAGCGCACTAGTGTGCATGCAAGGGCATATGAGTAATACGATCTTTCAAAGGGATCATACAGGTTCATTTACTGAACAGAAGACATGAGCTCACTCATGACATATTAGGAAGATCAAATTCCGTGCACGGTCATCTTGCTTTGGAAGCTTGACTGAATTTGTAGGTTTTATATATACTTTTGGAAAGTATATGATCAACACCTGGGTATGATATATGCTTTTGGAAAGTATATGATCGATACCAACTCCCAATAGTCAAATGAGATACTTAATGATAAAACCCTAAAGTAGACAATGTAAAATTGATCTTATACTTTGGATTTATTCTGGGTCTTCTAGTATGCAGGATGTACAGGTATTAAGAATACATGAGCGTGATGTGATCATAAACACTTGTATAACCATGACGCTTCCATTCCTAGGGAGTGATGAAACGGGTCTAGATTTTAGTGACTCCTCTCAGTAGAGAACTAATCTGATCTTGGTCCAAATGTTGGACATTGATCTGAATGTGATTCAGATGCAATGAGAATATTAGATTTGCGGTCTTGATTTAATCAAGTATCTATGGGAGGTCTGCAAGATCTGGATTTGAGATTTGATCTCAATAGCCAAGTCACTATATGTGGAACAATACAATCACCTTGTCCTTATCTCCAAGTATCTGTAGAGAAAGCGCATTACCTTGAAAGAGTTCATGGATAATTTCATTGTTGATATATGTATTCAAGCATTGAGAAAATGGATAACTAAATGTGATTTAATTATCATGAATAATATGAATTTGATTCATATTATAAGGAGAGTTATCTTGGATAATTAAATGTGCTTCAATTATCAAAGATGTGAATAATGTTAATGTGATTCATATTATTTGGGCACATGAGAATAGAGATCCAAGATGATTAAATATGATTTAATTATCATGGATATGAATAATGTAGATAGCACTATCCATATTAATCATATATATTATAAATGTTATTTATGATATATAAGAGAGCTATGTGTAATTTACATTTGTTATTTAAATGTTGATATGAATTGGATTCACATTGAATAATAAACTGAAAATGTAATTTACATTTTATTTGGGTTGTGAATGCGATTCACAAATTTCCAGTGACATGATTGCAATGTTCACAAAATAAACTGGATTTATTTTTGTGAAATAAATTTACAATAACAAGGTGTTGCAAAATATTGGAGATACTCATGAGATATGGATTCTCATGAAATTGGAAGGAGCCACCTTACCATATCAAGAGGGTGGACGGTCACCCTCTCCTTATGGAATGAGTGGTCGTCCCCCTTGTTCGTATGGAAGGAGGCATGCCTCCTTCCTATTTCTCCAATGAAGATTGATTTAATATAAATTAAATTATATTCAATATATATTTGATTTAATTAAATTATTTATTGTTGTGTTTTTTATAATAAAATCTTGGCCATTAAAAGAAACACAAATCAATGTGAACCATTGGATTTGTGTTGTCCATGGATTGAGATCCATGGATACCAAAATATTATAAATAGAAGGGTACCCCTTGCTCTTCATAAGGATGATGAACATAAGGCTCTCTCCCTCTCTATTTCTCTACACACCATCTCTCCCTCTCTCTCCTAGGACCGTCCACCATGATGCCCTAGAGAGAGTCGCCATCGCCGCAGCGTCACCGTTATGCTGCCGTATTATTTTCTCGTGGATCTCAGTCTCCTTCGATGCGCCTCTCTCGTGAAGAAGACATCAGATCTAGTGTGATGAAATCAGGAGATTCACCGCTTGGATCATCAACTTGGATTGCAAGGAGCACACGTTTCGTCAACGCTCTCGCAAGCGTCTCCTCCGTCGGGTCGGACTTGAGACAGGAGATCTCTTTGTTTAGAGACTCGATCGCAACCGCGCTTAAAGAAGTAACCCTAATACTTATTTGTGGTTTAGATGAAACGATCCGAGAAGTTTCTTGGATCTTGTGGTTTCATCACATGATTTTTTTTTAATTTTGTTGCCTCGAGCAACTAGTACGACTAGTCGCTCCCCATCGCATATGATGCAATCCTCATGCTTCCGTGATGCGCTTAAGGATCTCACCGTATCCTTCAGCTCCCCCCCCCCCCCACATAAGGAGCATGTGGGAAGGGGGAAATATGATGCTGACTCCTCCCCCCACAAACATCTTTCACAACTATATTCCCCCTTAGAGGAATTTCACCGAAGCCCCCGCAGAACCATCAAATTACACATGAATCACGCCTTCCAGGAGGCACGCGAACATCATTTCGTTGTCAATTGTCAATTCCAAAGATTGCATTTTGTAGAACACTTATGCTCTATCATTGTGGATGATTGTTTGATTTTTGCAAGTTGTGGTTGATTTAATATAATTTTTTAAGTGGAAAATTGCATATTTTGGTTGTTGCATGATCTTTAATACATATTAAATTAACTATTGCTCCAAAAATTCTAAAAATCCACAATAGTTATATTAAAGTGTGTTTTTACATTTTGCCCAAAAAGCATCCCATTTGCACACATATTGAGGTCGTAATAAACTAAATGATTATTTGAGTATATTTTTTAATAGACTGTAGATCCATTATTTTTATAAGCTATTAATTTTCTTGGATACATCTTGATTAGACTCATCTAAGTTAATTTTATTTTTTAGAAATAAATATGTTTGCTATTTATTAAAATTAATTTATGAAAAATCACCCTCCATGCATTTTTAATTCATAATAAATCTCCTTTGCATCTAAAAATTCCAAAAAAATGTAGAGTATTAATTCGATCATATTTCATATCATGGCCAAGTTTGAGGATTTTCAGATATCATTTGATTGGAAATTGTAATTTAGCCCCTAAACTTACTCGAATTTGCATTTCATAATTATGCACATAAATTTTTTTAAAAAAATGCCTCATTGAAAATCAAATTTCTAGATCAACTTTTAACCAACCTAAGGAGACGGTGGCCTCCCTAAGTTAAACCTTAGGCTTGCCAAAGTAAAAAAAATTAATTGTTTACTTTAATTGAGAATTTTATTAAGTGGTCTTTTTTATTAATATGAATTGCCTGCCTACGACGAACATCAAATCATTAATTCACACAATTAACGAAGGGTAATTTTAGGTTCTTCGGTATCTAGAACAACTTTTATTTCCTTAAAATACTAAATGTATAATTAATTTAAAATAGATTAGTCAAATCATAAAACCATTATTTTGAACTAGATATGTGTGCAAATGAAAAGATTTTTGGGCATGTAATAGAGAAAAGTAAATCTATTTAATAAGATTTTTTAGCAATTTTTAAAGCATGGAATAATTTTGTATGAATCTAAGAGCACATAGTGGGTAAAATATTCAATTCAACACCAATACAATTTTAATTAATTGATCCGAGCTCACAAAAATATAAATAAATAATCATAAGGTAGAAAATTAAACGTTCTACACAATGTAATTTGTAGAGAAAAAATAGATACAAAATGATTGTTCAAATAAGCATGGACATGTAGGGTCCTCTATGAAATACATAAAAATGAAATAAATAAAAAAATTTGTTGACGAGGATGATAATGCAATTACCAAATTAAGGGGTCTTCGTGCAAATTCGCTAGGGTGGCACGTGTGCGGTACGTGTAGTCTGACTGGCAGGGACCTCCTAGTTATTTCTTGAGGTCGCATAGTCCTCTATGAAAACTCTCCTCTGCCCCATGTGTTGGCGAGGCATCACTGCCTCATGTGAGGGGGAGAGCTAGGCGGCATGAGGAAAGAGGGTGACTTGAGCGTGGTGGACTAGAGATGTTGGGCAGCTGCGAAGCATGCAAAGTTTGAGGCAGTGACGAAAGTTGCGACTGAGGTGGAGATGTGTTGGCGAGGCGACGAGAGTGTTCGGGTGACGGGCAAAGGTGGTGGCGCTCAAGACAAAGCGCGAGAGCTGGTTCAAGTATGATGGCGGATCTAGGACGAGTAGAGGGCTCCGGTGGTGTTGAGCGTGGAGGATGACCAATGGTGAAGCTTTGAGATGGTGGAGGCGCATAGATAGTGGAGCACAACCAGTGCAGTATTCTGACAGTCAAAGTGGGGGGGAGGTGTGGTGGCCAGAGAGGGCAAAGGTGCTCAATTTGGAAGGAAAAGGAAGAGTAGATAACATGAGAAGGAAAAGAAAAAGGCGTCAAAAGAAGAGGAAATAGGGGAAGAAGGAAGGAGGACCGACGAAGAAGGGGAAGAAAAGAAGGAGGAGGAGAGAGGAAGAAGAAATTACCTGGGGATTCATGGAGGAAGGATAGAGATAGGGGAGGAGCTCGAGATCAAGCTCTGATCGTTGCTTGAGTCGTCGGTTAGGCGATGAGCTTGACAACAACAGTTGGGAGCTGCTGTAGCAAAGGGGGTACTTCTCCTTTAGATCTCTCTAGAGGAAGGAGGTCTTCGCTCATCGTAGCTTAGATCCATTGTCACTAGAGTGGTTTTGGGAGCTCTTCCTTTCTCGTCGAAGGTGGCGGATGAGGCATAACGACATCGAAGCAGGTATTTTTAAGGGTTGTTGGAGATTTACTTAGGAAGATGGAGGTTATGGAGGATAGGGGTACGATGTGGGCGAGGTTACGAAGGAGATTGTGGAGAGAAGCGTGTCGTGCAGTTGCGAGAGTGGGTGCGTAAGGTGAGGTAGGTGAAGAAGGCAGGTGGCAGTTGTGCACTGCCATAGGAGGCGGGGTTGGTTGGTGGTTGCGTGTCGCCCGAGAATAGTGGAGGAGAAGGGGAAAGGGGAAGAGGCCACGTGGCAGACGTCGGGGCTATCACATGATAAGGAAATAATAACACTAAATAATAAATAATAAGGAAATAAAAAATAAAAATGGGGGTGACACGTCGTGGCTCTAGGAGATGCGATGTGTCACTCCCAGAAAAATCAAAAATTAAATAAAAATAAAAAATAAAAAAGAAATAAAGAACTAAGTCAAATGAAAAAGTAGTCTACATTAAATTTGTTCGTCTCGACGAGTTTTACAACTTTTGTGAAGGACCAAAATCAAAAGAGATTATCTGTACAAAAAGTATTTTTGGTTGTACTCTATAGATATAAAATATCATATTTTTGTATTTTACATTTTTCATCATTTTTAAATAAGATAAAAATAAAAATAAAAACATATAAAATATAAAATAAATATTTACAAATTAATCTAATTTTTTGGATTTTTAATAATTATAAAAATAAAGAGATAAAATAAAGGGGACATATACTAAGGTTGATTTATTTTATTTGATTTTTGCTTCAATTTTTATTAAGATTTTTACACATTTTATTAAAAATAAATCAAAGGAAAAAATAAAAAGGAAATAAATCAAAAGGATTTATTTTGTATATAAAATAATAATATCAAATTAGTCAATATATATAATATACAATGAAGCTCCAAAACCCAAGTTTCACTTATAAACACTGATTTTTTTTGAAGTTGGTCTTGTTTTTGTAGGTAACTGAATGTACATTAATTCAAAAGTAAGTAGGGGTCCATAGGAGACCGTATGAGAGAGATATTCACTTTAACAACTTTTTATCTCAAAAATAGGGTTTGGGTTTTATTTGGCAATTACAAGTTAATATTTTTTGGTATTTTTATTTTATTAGTGTTAGTGATATATACATTTTAGAGTTGATTTTATTTGGTTTTGAGTTAGTGAATAATAATTTAAAATACGAGAAAATATGGTAATATACATGTGATATTTTACAAAGGGTTTTTGGGCTTCTTATTTGATGCAATTATGCATGTTAAAATGTGAATCTTATTTACAAGCGCATGAATGATAATAATGCAAAATAGATCATTAAATGCACCTAATTACTTGGGAACAAAGCTCTATTTTCAACTTTTAGAGTGGTAAATCATAGATTCATCATCTACATCTAAGTTTCTAGAACGAAAAGCGCTAAATAAAACCTAACCTAACAGCCTGACAGGACGTACCTGGAGAAAGAGGAAGCTCTGCTGAAGTAGCTCCGGTGAACCTTGGACCATCGCGATCCATCGCCTTATCCTCGCCTTGAAGGTTGGAGATTCAAAGTTGTCACCATCGACTCAACTCAGGAGGGTTCTTCAAGGGTTACGTTAGTGGAAAGGGGTCAAAATGAGAAAAGGGGCGGAGGTCGGAATTTATAGACAGTGGTTCCGATCAAAAAAGGTGGGGAGATGGCGTGCAAATGGAAGAGGGTAGGTGGATATTCTGGAGTGGGCGAAGGTAAGGGACATGCAGTCTACAGGATGGTGGGATGCTCGATGAAGATGGATGCGTAGAGGTGGAGTGGGAAATTGGAGAAATAAGAGGTCTCGTGACCTCTGACACGAAGGTGGTTGGGGAGAGGACAGTTGACTCACTGGGTCAACTTTCCTAATGCTTTGACTGACCAGAAAAATACGATTCAAAAATCCCTTGTAAAATCGATATTAAATGATAAACGATTTATTTAATTTTTGGTCAAAACATGAAAAATATTTAGTTATTTTATGCAGTATTTTTAGGGCATTTTTTATTTATTCTTACCAAGCCATTTATTATGTGCTAATATTTACATGCGTATATATAGGTATATATAACTATATTTTGTATACTTTATTTTTAATTTGTATTACATATTTTATTAATTTATACACATAATTTATATATTTGTGATTTTATAAATACATTTTTATATATTTTGTTATATTTTCTAAGTTTATTTATATACTGAAATAATTATGTATATATATATTATAGGTGTATAATAGATATACTTCATCTATATGCTGAAGTACCTTATTTATTTTAATGGATTTTTGATGGTTTTCTTTTATTTTTATTATTTACAATATTTTGAATAATATTTACAAATACATAACAATATAAGAAAATTAAAAATATAAAGAATCAAGATAATGAATATTTAATACAGGTATGTTGCACAATGAGGACCCAAAAGCCAACTTTTGCATCTTAACTCCAAACTGAATGAAACCACTTCATTAAATAGACAATTTAATTTTATGAATAATAAAGATGAGTTTGGTGAATTCTTGGGTATGTATGGAGAAGATACAGATCTGTAAAGTTTTCTTTGCACCTTTTTATTTTGTCTGTCCTAGGCACACTGTGCATTGTTTTTGAATGAGATAAGTTTTGTATTTTCTTTGTATTTTATGTACAATATTCAAGTTGAGGGTTTTATTATTTGAAGCATAAAATAAGAAGATAGAATAGGTCCCAAAAGGCCTATTATTATCAAATCAAATAAGGGTTTTCAAGTGTTTTCTGTACAGTTTCTCTGCTCTATCTCCCTCTACTTTATTCCTTGTTGACTAAGTCATCATGATGATTGGGCCTCGGGGTCTAGGATCACTCAGTATCTTTGACACTTCATTCTTTTTCTTTTCTTTTATTGATTCTTTTATTTTGGAATAAAATGCATTATTTTGTATAGTATTTTATATAACAATTTATGTGAATTATTGAATGTTATTTTTCACAAATTAATGTTATATACATGCATTTAGTTAGATATTTAAGGCCAAAATGAAATAATAAAGTGATGAAATGGAGAATCGTCAAGTACATAAAAATGTGTGTTTGGTCAATTCTGAGTGTGGGGAAGATGTGAGTGTGTGAAGTTTTGTCTGCGGCTTTTTCATCTGTGTGTCCCATCCGCATGGTGCATTATTTTCATGTGCTATTATTTTTGTATTTTTCTATGTATTACTATGCACATGTTTTGGGTTGACAACACCTTTATTTGAAGTGTGTAAGTGTGTGTAACAATTAGTGCAAGTTTGAGTTATATACGATGTATGGGTCACCTAGGTTTCTAGGTGACAGTGTTATTTTGTATGTATTTGTTTGCCCTTATCTCCCTCTATTTTTTTCCTTGTCGACGAAATCAATATTGAATAGGTCTCAGGGTTTATGGTTAGTTATTATTTATAATACTTATTTTATTTTTATTTTATTTTCTTTATTCATTTATTTTGTAGTTAAATACATGTATTTGAGCACTATTTACAGACAAAGGCAAAGTGTTAGTTTGTGAAAGTTAACCATATTTATATGCATTTATCTAGGGATTTAAAGATAAGATAAAGGAATAAAGGTGCATGAATGGGTATTCATCAGTATGAAAATGGAAGATGAAATGAGCGGATTCAAAGTTGAATACCTATAGGACACTGGAAACAACACACTCTTTGTACAATTGGAATCCCTTCTACTGCCCTCTTCTACTAACCACTTGTCCTCCAATATAGAGTTTGTACATTCTCCCACTCCTCCTTTACCTATCAAAAAGTTTACAAATTTTAAAATATCAAAAGCACTAAAAAATGAAAAAACAAGAAAATGCTCTAAAAATTGAAAATGGAAAAGACCTAAAAAATTGAACATTGCCCTTAGGTAAGCGATCACTAAGGAACTGATTTTAGAACTCAAAATACCATAGAACGCTTTCCTAGATTCAAAAGATTCCTAAGAATTAATTTGATGCCAAAGAGTTCGAGCGGTAAGAGGACAAGGATTGAGAGACATCTAATGTCTATGGCCACCTCCTCATTGATGGGGAGAAAGACCATGAGTCATAGAGTGAAGCGGTTGCCTGGGGTTGAATGTGAAATCTAAGACACTACCCTCACCCATGCCAAAATCATTGATGACTCATCAATAAATATCCTCACAACCTCTATGTTTGACAAGCTTAAACTCAGGCAAGTAAGGAAGTCGAGAGAGATTGTTCAATTGGTTGATTGATATATAAAATGATTTAGAGGAATCATTTCAGTCATCATTACTTTTCAAGATAATCTACTCCAAGTAGAATTCATAATCATTGACATTGAGCATCGAGGAGAGTTCACCCAATCTCCAATCATTCTCAAGAGGTCGTTCTTAGCCTTGGCTAAGGTGACTATAGTTAGGGAGACTCAAGAAATCGATTTTACATAATTAGGAACACTCCGACCTCACCTATTCTTTGAGGACACATGATACTCTAAGGTAACCCACAAAGTTGTAGACAACCATAATCATCGAGCGATAGATAAGTGATACCCCTCTGTTACACATGAGATGATGATTGTTGAGCAGACCCATGGTACTGAGACCTCCCACACCAAGGAGATCCCACTTGATGCTTGCTCCACCACCTCTATGAGAGCTCCTGTGAGGGACTCACAAACAGAAGCTTCTCCTGATTTGAAACCGAACTTTATGGAATGTCTTGATCATTGTGATTATATGAATCCCGAGCCTACATTATCATAACCACCACCAAAGAAGACAAGTAACACCTCACAAAATCACTCCAAAAAGGAAGTCGTTTCTTTTAGTCGATTTTCTAGTGAGAAGATCGAGAGCATTGATTCCTCAAGGTGTTCCCTTGAACCCCTCAAGGTGTGTCACTCTCATCGTCCTCTCCATACTTCATGTTCTAGAAAATCAGCTATGATGGTCTCCTCTAACGATTCCTCTTGGATTCCAATGATGTGATCATCATAAATGGGTATGGCAAGGATGTAGTTCAACCATACTTGAGAAAGCAACCATGTGTCGATCATCGTTGGACATTCCATCCTCCTCAGTACTACTATTATAGAGATGAATCCCGCATCGATACAAGTCCATACTTCATCTTCCCTCTCCGTTCCTGCAAGAAGGTTTGTCTCAAACCTTCTTGATCCTTGTATATTCTCACTATGGCTTGTATATATTTTCTTTTTCTTCCCCCTCTACCGTGATTCGCAACATTCGCCCCAATTCTTTAGTGTTTTAATTTTGTGGCTATACTTAGGATGACCATATCATAAGTATAGGGGGTGAGTGCCTGAGTTTCTCTTTCTTTTCTTTTTCATATTTTCTTTGTACATTCTCAAGATCTCATCGGACCCCCACTCATGTACTTCCACACTTAGGCTAGCCAGAGCCTAAGTATAGGGGGGTCAATGCCTGTTTTGTATTCTCCACCTTCGCTTCTATTCTTCTTCTCTTGCCCTCGGCCGCCTCATTTTTGTCTTCTTCTGTACTTAGTCCCTTGAAAGCTTAAGTATAGGGGTCCGGTCGAATTCTATTATTTCCATCCACTTGTGCTTAGTACAAGCTATGTCGCATCATGAGGACATAACACATGCTAAGTATAGGGGGTTATATATATTACATATGTACTTTACCTATAGCTCATTCTTTGACTTGTTTGTAATTAAAATAAGGGGTTACAGGTAAATTCTTGTAACTTTTATAAATTTTATAAATTTTTGTTTTGCTTATAAGTAATACATCTTTGTAAATTAGGGTATACCAAAAAAATAGAAAAAAATGTGAATTTTTTTTCAAAAAAAACTTTTTGAAAAAAACAAACAAAACATCAAAAATCTTTTCAAAAAAGGAAAGAACCTCTTTTTCTAAAAAACTTTCCAAGAAAGTGTTTAATATAAAAACCAACAAATCTCTTTTTCTTAAAAAATATAGAAAATAAAGAAAAATAAAAAAAACCAACTAATAACTTGTTTTGATCCTTGACACTTACACATTCACACAAAACTTGTGAAATTTATAACACTTGGTTTATGAGGTCTTTAGATTGAAAGTTAACTAGCCTTAGTCATTAGGGTCTATGACTTAATTATTCACATTTCCCTAGTTTGAAAGATATGTATGCTATATTGCACACTTAGTCTCTTTCTTAAAGAATATGATCCGCACCTCACTTGCACGACTGCAGTTATGATGAGATGAGTTGATGATTCACTTGAGGAACTGAGACGAGGGATTTGAGTCTGGACCTGATTTTATGATACTCGAGGATGTGATAATATTGATGAAGGCTTCATGAAACCTAAGAGTCGGCAACTTTAGTCGGTATGAGAATATGGTTCTTATGTTATCTCTTGATATTGACCTAAGTGTTATGGTGTGATGAAACATAAAAATTTATTGATCAGTATACTTCGACTTGGTAAAAGCAGCGGAGCTAGTCAAAAATTGAAAGTAAAGAAAGAGAAAGAAAGCTCTTACACTTCAAAGACAGTTATAATGAGCTTCCACCAAAGATGAGCGCTCCCAACCTTTCAAAGTATCTACTTGGACCAACCTTTTACGATTTTATGAGTCGGGCTAGCACTAAAAAAGGGCTCTGCGTCATATAGCGATACAAGTCTGGGTGTTGAAGGTTTATTAGATACTAAAAAGAGTCACACCATGGTGGATTCCCATGAAAACAAGTGCATGCGACTCAACACTCTCTTGATGAATGCACTGCTCAACACCAAAACTATACATGTATTGCTTAATAAGGCACTCGAGAGGATCCTTGTTCCAGTGAGAGGCAGTGAAGAAAAGACACCATCGTATAC
Source organism: Ottelia alismoides (assembly GCA_037367405.1). Lineage (NCBI taxonomy): Eukaryota > Viridiplantae > Streptophyta > Magnoliopsida > Alismatales > Hydrocharitaceae > Ottelia > Ottelia alismoides. The sequence continues at coordinate 432,022 of JAZKJV010005140.1, forward strand.
CCTCCATCAACTTGCCTTCCATATTCACTTTTAAGACTGACAACTAAAGAGACTATGAATTGGATGTAAGAATTGATTTATTCCCTAATGTTGAGGATTGAGTTCTTAGGAGAGTCTATTGGATTGGAACTTTGGGTGACACTTTGACTCTACTCTTATAGCTGCAGCCCATAATTAATGACATATCCTTATTATATATGTATATATAGAGAGTCTCATGATCATGGAAGTTGGACACCTTTTGACTAGATCTTGGTTCAACTTAGAATTTTAAGATCACTAAAACAGAGAGTTCTTCAACAAATCAAGTCTTGTACATTCACATGCACAGACAATGATTAATCCAACTTATTCATTCTTTATTTGCTCGAGGACTAGGAAAGTTTAAGTATAAGGGGTAATGAATTTGTTATTCATCATCTCAATATATTAATCTTAGCTTGAATCCCTGAACAAACATCAAATAGATATCCATAAATTCAATAAATTAACAAAATACAACTTGCAATAAAAATAGACTAATAATATATATTTATCTTATAAATAAGTCAATAAATAATTCAAAACAAAAATCACAAAAAATAAAGTGTTGAATATTGTTTGTAAATAATCTGTTGTACCAAACTTCATTGATTTTTAATAAATCTACACCGACTTCTTTTGATTTAATTATTCTTCTAGCTTGTACATAAAAATGTATATAAAAATACAAAATACAAAAGAATGTCCAAATTGAATAAATACTTATAGGTCTTGAACCACAAAAGCAGTAAAGTCCACCTTCTCGGCTAAATTCACACTCCATATGAACTCCAAATTCACCAAATTCTCTTTAAAGTTCAAGTTATAAATTATATATACAATGAAGGTAATTCATTAAAATCGGAGATTGTTTGCAAAATGCCGGTTTTGAGACCTAGTTGTATGATGTATATATGTACTAACTTGGCACTAACATTTTATGTACAAATTTAACATGTTTTGATTTCTTTCTTAATATATAAATTTATTTATTAAATATTAAAATAAATTATATAAGTAAAAATCAAAATAAATTATTTTACCATTGAAAATAATGCAAAGTGACTTTGTATATAGTGTAAATATTGGTCTTTCCTCCTTTTCTTTTGTTTTTTCTTATTTGTAAAAAATCTAAAATTTATATTTGCGTTTTTCTTTATTTCTAGTATTTTACTTTTATTTTTTATTTTTTAATTATTTTTTAATTAAAATGTAAAAAAGAAAGAGAAAAGCCACAAATATGTGTTTTAATTATTTAAAATGCAATCAAAAAATTATATTTCTTTTACTATACATATTGTTTTGTTGTGATTTCAAGGTCTACATGAAAAATGTAGATCTCATCTAGATCTACCTTTTTATATTGATACTTTTATAATTTGTCCATTTATTTTTATTTTTTTCATTATTTTATTTTAGTAGCCTACATTTTATTTTTTTTCCATTTTATTTTCATTTTTTCTCCAACTTCCATTCCAAGCCACCTTTTCCACCTCCTTTGTAACCTCCCGCTTCTTCTTCCTTCTTAATCCTCTCCTCCTCCCCATTTTCCACCATCCGCCAGTTGCTAAGTTTAGGTCCAGCCTTTGAGTCCACTCGGTGACAACAAGAGGAGTACGAGTGTTGGTGACGACGACCTCCAAATACCCTCTTCGAGGCAAGATCCGACGTAGAGGAGTACCTCCGTCATGCAAGCTCCCAGCTCACAGATACGTCATGACCCGTCATCGGTCGCTCGAGGCGATCACTCATGCTCCGTGTCGAGCACAGAATCACCGATGACCTATCTATCCTCATCTCCAGGTAACACTCTTTTTCTCTCTGTTCTTCTCTTCTTCTTGTTGTTGTCCTTCTTCTTCCTCTATTTCTTTCTCTTCTTCCCATTTTCCTCTGCTTCTTCTTCTTCTTCCTTTCTCTTCTCTGCCACACTTCGATCGCTCCACCCTAGCTCATCTGATCCCTTGCCATCCCTGAACTCACCACCGGTTACTACCTTTCCATCTTTACTCCACAGCTTGAGCTCATGTAGCTCTGCCCTCCGCACGTCATCGTTCATCACCTTTGCACGGGCTCGTCGATCGTCGACGCTGCCTGCCCTTGCCATTCAGCTTCGCCAACCATTTCATCCCCGCTCCGCTTCCACTCGCCCACAGCTACGATCTCCCGCAACTGGAGCCCTAACCCCTTCGATCCCCTACCTTCGCCGACTGCCACACCCACATTGCCTTCATGCCTAAGCTCCACCCAACCGAACCATCGCACTTGAAGCAACCGACCGCTCCCACATGGGACCTTAGGACCCGAGATCCGCATCCACTGCCCGAGCCTCCATCTCATGTGTCTTGCATGTGGGTGCGTGATGAATCTCGTATTCATCATGCTAAAAGCCACTTATTAAAATCCCTGCTTAAACAAACCAATAAAAATCACCTCTAATTCTTTGATTTTATCATGTACTATATTGTGTATAATTACCATTAATTTATTGTATTTAGTTTGCCTTATTTTTCTGTAATTAATTTATCACTCAAAAACCCCTAACAATTAGGTAGATAAGTTGTCTATAATTCACTGACCCTTAAAAAGATAAAAAAATACAAAAACAAATCAAAACCACAAACTGGGTATTTTAACCCCCTTGAAAATACCCCCAAAAAATAGCTTTTGTACAGATGACCTCTTTTGGCTTTTTGACCAACATGAAAGTTGTAGATCTCATCGCGACGAACAACTTTCATGTTTGACTTTTTCCAAATTCGGCCTCTAACTATTTCTTTTGTATTTTTCTTTGTAATTTTCCTCTGAATTTTCTTATTGGGCCACGTGGCGCTCTCTGGAGCAACCACGTGACCCGCCTCTTTTTCTGCCACCCGGCGCTTGTTCTGGCCGTCCGATCTCTTTCAAAACACCCTCATCTCACCCGTCCATATTCCGCCCATTTCTAGCCATCCGATCTGGCCCCATATCTAATCTCCGCCGCTACCTTCCGCCTAATCCATAGCCGCCCGATCCCACGCCCATCCTACGGTGGCCAATGCTCCACGTCACTCCTCCAATCTCCACCGGACGATCTTCTCCAACTCTTCATCCAGACCGTTCTTTAGCGCCACGCATCCAGCCGTATGATCAGATCTAATGATCTGATCGCATCCCTTCATTCGCGCCTCAATCCTAGCCGTTGGATCCCTTGATCCAACGGTCCTCCACCTTCGTCTACCTCACGTAACCCCCCCTTCCCAGACGTTACGCCTCTCCGCCTTGCCGCCCCCTTCCATTTCTAGCTACCGTCTCCGGCCATCCCTCCTTCTCGTAACGACGCCCCCACGTTGCCCTGTCCCCCGCCTTACTCGCGCGACCTCCATCAAGCCTCGCCATTATTCCCATCGCCATAAAACCCCCCTCGAAAACGTTCCTCCATCACCGTAACCTCCGACCTCCTCCACCTATAAAACCCCCTCCCCCGCCACCGGAGCCACTGGTCCACCATTTCTGGGCTCCAACCTAGTCTCCCCTGCCCCTCCGGTGACAGCGGAGAGGGCGGGGCGTCGAGGCAGCGATGGCTGGAGTTCGGTGTCGACCCTCGGTGCTCCGCCGTCGAGTAGCGGACGCTCCCAAGCTCCGCCGAGCTCGTTGTCTTGCTGATCAGCTGGGCAACGACCCCGGGGCTCCTCCGAGCCTCTTCCCAAGCAACTCCTCCATTGGGTTCCCCTCCCCGACGAGGATCTCTCCCTCCGTGCTTTTTCTTGAACTTTCCCGAGTTATTCCGTCACCTACAGCCACCATCACCTTCGTTTGACCATCGCCAAAGCTTCACCCAACGACCAGCATCCTCGCGCACCCTTCTCCTTCCTCCAGAACCCCCTCGCGCATTGACTCCACTCCTCCGTCACCACGGCGGAGGAATCGCCTGAGCCACCACGTTCTCCGCCTCCGCCGACTCTCATTTCACTTCCCGCATGTCGCAAAACATCTCCGCACGCTTCGACTATCTTTAACCCCTGCAGGTATCTTCAATGGCCGGAACGCATGTCGGAGCATCTTCACGCTTTCCTCCTCCGACGACAGTCCTTCGCTGTGCAGCTCCGGTCATCTTCGGAGCTCCGAGATGCCTCTGAGATCTTCGCCGGAGGCTCAGCTAGCTCCTCCGAGCTCCAGACGACCCATTGAGCGACGGCGGAGCCAAGGGAGGGTCGCCGGAGCCCCGCCTCCTCCGGCGGCCCGCGATGAAGACGAAGCTACAGGTGTCGTTCGATTCAACTGAATCGAACGGCTGTGGTGAATCCACGTGGAGGCCCGAGCCTCAAACCAGACCTACAGGCTCGGGCGGACCAGACCTTGCCCCGAACCTCCCGATAAAGCCACGTGGCCCGAACCACAGGCCTGCCCCGAGCCTGGGTCCTCACGTGCACCGCACGTGGGACCTGGGTAAATTGCAGAGATGACCTTGGAATAAATGAAAATTGTAGTTTGGTCCTCCAGGCGCGTGCCTCACGTGCGCACCTAGGGTTATTTACAGGGAGGCCCTTCAGACTTTCAGAAATTGCAATTACGCCCCTGCGCGTAAATGGAAAAATTACAACCGGGCCCAGGCGGTTTTTCATATTTGCATTTAGGTCCCTCCAGGGACCTAAATGCAATATTTATCCCTTTTTTTATTGCATTTTTATTACAATTATGCCCTTGCACTGTTTTTAGCATAACTTGAGCATCGTAGGTCCAAATTGCATGATTTTAGTGTCATTTTGATCCTTATTTTGTCCTCTACATTCTAGCATACTCATTTGTTCCATTTGACACTGTTAAAATTTAAGTGATTTTTTATGTGTTAAATGGGACCATGCTATACTTGTTTTGCTTGATTTGATGACCGATTTTTAATGATGTGTTCAAAATGACTCTAATTTCGTTCTATATCACGTTGCTCTCATTTTAGGGTATAATTGTAGCATTTGATTCATCATGCATATTTCTTTGCATTATTTGCCCATGCATCACTTTAACTTGCATAAAAACAAAATAAACAATGCATATATCATAGCATCGCTTTGCATTGCCTTGTAAATTGCATATGGACCTGAAATTGAGATTAAATCACATTGAGCTTCATGAATCAAACTTCAATACTCAGATTAGGCTGCCGTATCCCTGTGTTCGACCTTGGTACACTTACCAAGCATAAATATTCCACAGCATTCAAAGACTGTGGTTTTTGCTGAACAAAATGTGCCTCCTGTACTACGACTCATTTAATTATATTATAGAGGCGAATTTTACGTTCATCAAATGGCGTCGTTGCCGGGGATACGGCTTTGCTTAATTTTTGGATTTTGATTTTTTTTATTTCAAAAATTTTCAGGTCTTCATTTCATGCATATTAATTGCTGATTTATTGTCTCCAAGTTTTCTAACGTTTATCTTTTGTGGCAGGACCCGTGGTGATCGAGGACGCTTGATCCTCATGGAGGCGTGAAGTCAAGAACTTTCGCTGAAGAGGCCGCAAGAGACCCTGTGAAGGATTTTGGAGATTTCAGCAGTTAAATTGCATTGCATTTTGTAAAAAAAATCTTGCATCTGCATATTTATTTTCAGTCTTGCATATTGTACCCAAAAAAATCCCCCCCCTCACACACACACACCTTCCCCCGCGTTATGTTCTTTCTCCAGGTACGCGAGGGCGGCGCGCGAGCGTCAGTGCCGCCTCCTCCGGCGAGCCTCAAGGAGCCCCGATGATGGCGACGCGTCGCGCTGGGTTCCTGCAAAAAGAAGTGAAGAAGTTGGGGGCAAAGTGCCCCAACCTCGTGGAGCCTCTCACAAGGGGACGGATGTATGGATCGGCGAAGACGGCCGGCGAGATTCGATGCCGGCCGCGATGGATCGAGATGAAGATGTAACTACTGTACTAAGGTTTTGAAAGAGAGACTACCACCGTGGCTGTTTAACTCGAGAGCATCAGAGGAAAGAAGAGGAAAAGAGGAAGAAAAATACCTCACCCGTGCGAGCACAATGCGTTCTCCGGCGAGAACTCCGGCGAGGGAACCGGCCTCGATTCGACACCAAATCGACCCGCTGAAGCGCCCTCCGTGCTCCTGCTGTCACCAAGAGTCACGCTAGAGGTCCAGCTGAGGGGTTTGAAGGTGGAAGAGTGGTCAAAAAGCCAATGAAAGTCGGGGGGTCCATTTTGAACCATGGTCGAGGCACGATGTTCAAGGGCGTGTCACGGGCGAATCCTTGATCGAATCGTCAAAACAAAAAGTGGGCGTGGATGTTCATTCATAGGACTACAAATCTCGTGAAGAGACCGACCCCGTTCGGTGAAAGGAACGGTCTACAAAAAGCCGCGAAGTCGAGGAAAAATGCATTCTGACAACTGCCAGACCTCGGTCAGAGAGTTGACCGAGGTCAACCAAGGAAGAGATCTGGTTGGTCCACGTGGACCAACCAGAAAAAACCTTGGCAAAAATGCTTATAAATTCAATAAAAAATAGAAAATGATTTATTTAAATTATGGTTAAAAAATAAAAAACGTTTATTTTTTTATAAACTATTTTATTATGATTTTTATTATTTTTATGAAGTATATTTTTACAAGTTTGCATTTATGCCCTTATAGGTATCTATATCTATGTATTTAAGTATTCTATTTTTATTTAGGTATTTTTAATATTATTATTTTTATTTATGATTTTATAAAATTATAAAATATTTTTATTTACATAAATATATTTTTATTTTATTTTTCTGATATGTTTTGTATATTAAATAAAATAGAAGTGTATTTTATATAGGTATAAGTGTATGTATAATACCTATGTATCAGATATATACAAGTATTTTTATTTGAATTTTAATGATGTTTTTATTCTGATTTTAATATACATAATTATTATAAGTATTATTTACAATATTATAAAAATATAAAATTATAAAAATAATAAATAATTAATAAATTGAATATTTTAATATGTACAAGTATACAATGAGGGTCCAAAACTCAACTTTCAAACCGTAGCTCCGCCAAATGCGAAATCACCACCATTAAATAGATTATTTTATTTTATATACAATTAAAGGTGAGTTTGCTACATTTGGAGTTGTCAGTTGTGAGATACGGGTCTGGCAAGTTGGGATTCTGGATTCTTATTCAGATCATAACTTTTTATCTGTACATTATTTTTACGTGAAATCAATTTTGTATTTTTCTTTATGAAATTATCTACAACTTTCATGTACAAAGTTTCTTTATTTGATGTATAAAAAGTGGAACCAAAAATAGGTCCCAAAATGAATAAAGAATGAATAAAATAAATAGGTATTTTTTATTGTATTTTGGCCCTTATCTCCCCCTACTTTATTCCTTGTCGACCTATTCATCAAGATGCCTAGGTCTCGGGGTTTCGGGTCATAAAATATTTGCAATATTTTATTCTTTTTCTTTTCTTTTCTTTATTCTATAATTTTGGCACTAAAAACCGCATTTTATACAATATTTACATACATATACATGAATGCTAAAATGCATGGATTGTGCCTATTTATACGCATTTACTAGGGTTTTTAAGGCCAAAATGATAGAATAAAGATGATGAAACGTGGATTCATCACCTACACTGCACATGCACATACTCACCCTCCCCCTGTATAATTCACTCTCTCTCTCTCTATCTCTCTCTCTCTGTGTATATCTATTTTTCACGAACCCCCTCCCCCTCTCCCTTGTATCGTAGACCCCCCCCCTAACACAGACCTTACTTAGGCTATTTGTAGCCTAAGTATAGGGGGGACCTGCCTGCTCTTCCATCCTCGTCCCGTCTTCTTGTACTTAGGCCAATTTTGGCCTAAGTATAGGGGGACCCTCCTCCTCAGTTCCGCTATATCACCTGGTACTTGAACCGAGCCTTGGCTTCATGGCACTTGTGCTATGAGGACATAGCAAATTTTAAGTATAGGGGGGTATACCGTATATTATTGTATATTACTTTAGCCTTAGCTCGTGTTTTTAAAACTTTTTAAAATTTTATTTTTCGGGCTGGGTTTTGGTAAACTAGTGAACTGAGTAAAAATTAAAAATTGAGGGATTAATTTTTGTAAATATTCCTGTCTTATTAAAAATAATTTCTTGGAGGTTGACTATGACTACTAGGTTTAGTAGACATTTTCAGTGAGGGAACCTCGGTCTCCCTTAGCAGAGTGGGTGGTTTAGAGGACATCGCATACGGCCCCGTCCTCAAGTAACACGGGCCTCGGCCCGTACTTACACCCATACTGGCTGAAAGTGTATACTTTTATTTGATCCTGGGCCAGTCATTGTCTCTCCGAGGAATTAAAAAAAATGAAAATTAAAACCCATAAAAATTTGCAAAAGCTAAAAATCACACAAAAATTCACTAACCCATGGAGTTGGTGTATTCCTGACACATTCACACTCACGCAAGGCTTGAGGATTTTTGAGGACACTGGACCTCTGGGATCTTGAGAGTCTGAGTTAACATGCCTTAGTCATTAGGGTTTTTCCTGACTTAAATATCCACACTCCTCTGGTTTGAAAGATTTGAGTGCTATATTGCACTCTTTATCTCTACTTTCAAGAAAATATGATCAGCACAGTCACTTCCACAACTGCATGATTGATGAGCTGAGATGAGATATCACTTGAGGAACTAGGATCAGAGATTTAAATTTAGACCCGATCTTATGATACTCGAGGATGGGATAAAGTTAATGAAGGCTTCAGAAAACCTGAGTGTCAGCAAAAACCCTAGCCAGTATGTGAACAAGATTCATATGCTATCTCTTGATATTTACCTGAAAGTGCCAGGGTGTGATGAAACTTAAAGAAACTTGTCGATCAGTGTGCGCCAATCTCTTGGTAAAAGCAGTGGAGCTAGCCAACAAAAGAAATGAAATGTCAAAGAAAAGCTCTAAAATCAAAGTCAATTCCAAATGAGCTTCCACCAATGGCGAGCACTCCCAACCATTTTCAAAGTGTCCACTTGGACCAAGCACTAAATAGGACCAAGGAGTCGGGCTGACACCACAAAAAGGGCCCTGCATCGTAAGCGATACAAGTCTGGGTGTCGAAGGTATCTTAGATACTCAGAAAAGACACACCCCGGTGTACTCCCAGAAAAACAAGTGCAGACGACTCCAACTCTCTTGACGGACACATTGATCAACAAAGTATTAATACAAATGTGTTGAGTAAAAGGCACTCGAGAGGCCCCTTGTTCCAATGTGAGGTTGAGAAAATTAGACACAATCCCAGTACCTCCATCATCTGGCCGTCCATCAACATTTCAAAGTCTGACAAACTAATGAGACGGTGGACTGAAGCAAGAACATACTTATTCCCTAGTATTGAGGATTAGGTCTAGAGGAGAATCTTTGGGACTGGAACTTTGGGTGATGCATCGACTCGGCTCTCATGAAGTGCAGTACACTAAATGTCATATCCTTATATTATATGTACAAAAAGAGAGTCTGATAATCTGAGAAGTTGGATTCCTTCTGACTAAGGCTTGGATAAGCCCAGAATTTTAGGATCACTTAGGTCAAGGGTCTTCGAAAGATCAAGCCTTGAATTTTTCACACGCACTGTCAGGAATTAATCCAACTCCTTCATTCTTTAGATGCTCGAGGACGAGCATGGTTTAAGTATAGGGGTATGATGAATCTCGTATTCATCATGCTAAAAGCCACTTATTAAAATCCTTGCTTAAACAAACCAATAAAAATCACCTCTAATTCTTTGATTTTATCATGTACTATATTGTGTATAATTACCATTAATTTATTGTATTTAGTTTGCCTTATTTTTCTGTAATTATTTTATCACTCAAAAACCCCTAACAATTAGGTAGATAAGTTGTCTATAATTCACTGACCCTTAAAAAGATAAAAAAATACAAAAAAATCAAAACCACAAACTGGGTATTTTTACCCCCTTGAAAATACCCCAAAAAATAGCTTTTGTACAGATAACCTCTTTTGGCTTTTTGACCAACATGAAAGTTGTAGATCTCATTGCGACGAACAACTTTCATGTTTTGACTTTTTCCAAATTCGGCCTCTAACTATTTCTTTTGTATTTTTCTTTGTAAGTTTCCTCTGAATTTTCTTATTGGGCCACGTGGCGCTCTCTGGAGCAACCACGTGACCCGCCTCTTCTTCTACCACCCGGCGCTTGTTCTGGCCGTCCGATCCCTTTCAAAACACCCTCATCTCACCCGTCCATCTTCCGCCCATTTCCAGCCATCCGATCTGACTCCAGATCTAATCTCCGCCGCTACCTTTCGCCTAATCCATAGCCGCCCGATCCCACGCCCATCCAACGGTGGCCAATGCTCCACGTCACTCCTCCAATCTCCACCGGACGATCTTCTCCAACTCTTCATCCAGACCGTTCTTTAGCGCCTCGCATCCAGCCGTACGATCAGATCTAATGATCTGATCGCATCCCTTCATTCGCGCCTCAATCCCAGCCGTTGGATCCCTTGATCCAACGGTCCTCCACCTTCGTCTACCTCACGTAACCCCCCCTTCCCAGACGTTACGCCTCTCCGCCTTACTGCCCCCTTCCATTTCTAGCTACCGTCTCCGGCCATCCCTCCTTCTCGTAACGACGCCCCCACGTTGCCCTGTCCCCCGCCTTACTCGCGCGACCTCCATCAAGCCTCGCCATTATTCCCATCGCCATAAAACCCCCCTCGAAAACGTTCCTCCATCACCGTAACCTCCGACCTCCTCCACCTATAAAACCCCCTCCCCCGCCACCGGAGCCACTGGTCCACCATTTCTGGGCTCCAACCTAGTCTCCCCTGCCCCTCCGGTGACAGCGGAGAGGGCGGGGCGTCGAGGCAGCGACGGCTGGAGTTCGGTGTCGACCCTCGGTGCTTCGCCGCCGAGTAGCGGACGCTCCCAAGCTCCGTCGAGCTCGCTGTCTTGCTGATCAGCTGGGCAATGACCCCGGGGCTCCTCCGAGCCTCTTCCCAAGCAACTCCTCCATTGGGTTCCCCTCCCCGACGAGGATCTCTCCCTCCGTGCTTTTTCTTGAACTTTCCCGAGTTATTCCGTCACCTACAGCCACCATCACCTTCGTTTGACCATCGCCAAAGCTTCACCCAACGACCAGCATCCTCGCGCACCCTTCTCCTTCCTCCAGAACCCCCTCGCGCATTGACTCCACTCCTCCGTCACCACGGCGGAGGAATCGCCTGAGCCACCACGTTCTCCGCCTCCGCCGACTCTCATTTCACTTCCCGCACGTCGCAAAACATCTCCGCACGCTTCGACTATCTTTAACCCCTGCAGGTATCTTCAATGGCCGGAACGCATGTCGGAGCATCTTCACGCTTTCCTCCTCCGATGACAGTCCTTCGCCGTGCAGCTCCGGTCATCTTCGGAGCTCCGAGATGCCTCTGAGATCTTCGCCGGAGGCTCAGCTAGCTCCTCCGAGCTCCAGACGACCCATTGAGCGACGGCGGAGCCAAGGGAGGGTCGCCGGAGCCCCGCCTCCTCCGGTGGCCCGCGATGAAGACGAAGCTACAGGTGTCGTTTGATTCAACTGAATCGAACGGCTGTGGTGAAGCCACGTGGAGGCCCGAGCCTCAAACCAGACCTACAGGCTCGGGCGGACCAGACCTTGCCCCGAACCTCCCGATAAAGCCACGTGGCCCGAACCACAGGCCTGTCCCGAGCCTGGGTCCTCACGTGCACCGCACGTGGGACCTGGGTAAATTGCAGAGATGACCTTGGAATAAATGAAAATTGTAGTTTGGTCCTCCAGGCGCGTACCTCACGTGCGCACCTGAGGTTATTTACAGGGAGGCCCTTCAGACTTTCAGAAATTGCAATTACGCCCCTGCGCGTAAATGGAAAAATTACAACCGGGCCCAGGCGGTTTTTCATATTTGCATTTAGGTCCCTCCAGGGACCTAAATGCAATATTTATCCCTTTATTTTATTGCATTTTTATTACAATTATGCCCTTGCACTGTTTTTAGCATAACTTGAGCATCGCAGGTCCAAATTGCATGATTTTAGTGTCGTTTTGATCCTTATTTTGTCCTCTACATTCTAGCATACTCATTTGTTCCATTTGACACTGTTAAAATTTAAGTGATTTTTTATGTGTTAAATGGGACCATGCTATACTTGTTTTGCTTGATTTGATGACCGATTTTTAATGATGTGTTCAAAATGACTCTAATTTCGTTCTATATCACGTTGCTCTCATTTTAGGGTATAATTGTAGCATTTGATTCATCATGCATATTCCTTTGCATTATTTGCCCATGCATCACTTTAACTTGCATAAAAACAAAATAAACAATGCATATATCATAGCATCGCTTTGCATTGCCTTGTAAATTGCATATGGACCTGAAATTGAGATTAAATCACATTGAGCTTCATGAATCAAACTTCAATACTCAGATTAGGCTGCCGTATCCCTGTGTTCGACCTTGGTACACTTACCAAGCATAAATATTCCACAGCATTCAAAGACTGTGGTTTTTGCTGAACAAAATGTGCCTCCTGTACTACGACTCATTTAATTATATTATAGAGGCGAATTTTACGTTCATCAAATGGCGTCGTTGCCGGGGATACGGCTTTGCTTAATTTTTGGATTTTGATTTTTTTTATTTCAAAAATTTTCAGGTCTTCATTTCATGCATATTAATTGCTGATTTATTGTCTCCAAGTTTTCTAACGTTTATCTTTTGTGGCAGGACCCGTGGTGATCGAGGACGCTTGATCCTCATGGAGGCGTGAAGTCAAGAACTTTCGCTGAAGAGGCCGCAAGAGACCCTGTGAAGGATTTTGGAGATTTCAGTAGTTAAATTGCATTGCATTTTGTAAAAAAAAATCTTGCATCTGCATATTTATTTTCAGTCGTGCATATTGTACCAAAAAAAAATCCCCCCCCCCCTCACACACACACACACCTACACTGCACATGCACATACTCACCCTCCCCCTGTATAATTTACACTCTCTCTCTCTATCTCTCTCTCTCTCTCTGTGTGTGTATATCTATTTTTCATGAACCCCCTCCCCCTCTCCCTTGTATCGTAGACCCCCCCCTAACGCAGACCTTACTTAGGCTATTTGTAGCCTAAGTATAGGGGGGACCTGCCTGCTCTTCCATCCTCGTCCCGTCTTCTTGTACTTAGGCCAATTTTGGCCTAAGTATAGGGGGACCCTCCTCCTCAGTTCCGCTATATCACCTGGTACTTGAACCGAGCCTTGGCTTCATGGCACTTGTGCTATGAGGACATAGCAAATTTTAAGTATAGGGGGGTATACCGTATATTATTGTATATTACTTTAGCCTTAGCTCGTGTTTTTAAAACTTTTTAAAATTTTATTTTTCGGGCTGGGTTTTGGTAAACTAGTGAACTGAGTAAAAATTAAAAATTGAGGGATTAATTTTTGTAAATATTCCTGTCTTATTAAAAATAATTTCTTGGAGGTTGACTATGACTACTAGGTTTAGTAGACATTTTCAGTGAGGGAACCTCGGTCTCCCTTAGCAGAGTGGGTGGTTTAGAGGACATCGCATACGGCCCCGTCCTCAAGTAACACGGGCCTCGGCCCGTACTTACACCCATACTGGCTGAAAGTGTATACTTTTATTTGATCCTGGGCCAGTCATTGTCTCTCCGAGGAATTAAAAAAAATGAAAATTAAAACCCATAAAAATTTGCAAAAGCTAAAAATCACACAAAAATTCACTAACCCATGGAGTTGGTGTATTCCTGACACATTCACACTCACGCAAGGCTTGAGGATTTTTGAGGACACTGGACCTCTGGGATCTTGAGAGTCTGAGTTAACATGCCTTAGTCATTAGGGTTTTTCCTGACTTAAATATCCACACTCCTCTGGTTTGAAAGATTTGAGTGCTATATTGCACTCTTTATCTCTACTTTCAAGAAAATATGATCAGCACAGTCACTTCCACAACTGCATGATTGATGAGCTGAGATGAGATATCACTTGAGGAACTAGGATCAGAGATTTAAATTTAGACCCGATCTTATGATATTCGAGGATGTGATAAAGTTAATGAAGGCTTCAGAAAACCTGAGTGTCAGCAAAAACCCTAGCCAGTATGTGAACAAGATTCATATGCTATCTCTTGATATTTACCTGAAAGTGCCAGGGTGTGATGAAACTTAAAGAAACTTGTCGATCAGTGTGCGCCAATCTCTTGGTAAAAGCAGTGGAGCTAGCCAACAAAAGAAATGAAATGTCAAAGAAAAGCTCTAAAATCAAAGTCAATTCCAAATGAGCTTCCACCAATGGCGAGCACTCCCAACCATTTTCAAAGTGTCCACTTGGACCAAGCACTAAATAGGACCAAGGAGTCGGGCTGACACCACAAAAAGGGCCCTGCATCGTAAGCGATACAAGTCTGGGTGTCGAAGGTATCTTAGACGGTGTACTCCCAGAAAAACAAGTGCAGACGACTCCAACTCTCTTGACGGACACATTGATCAACAAAGTATTAATACACATGTGTTGAGTAAAAGGCACTCGAGAGGCCCCTTGTTCCAATGTGAGGTTGAGAAAATTAGACACAATCCCAGTACCTCCATCATCTGGCCGTCCATCAACATTTCAAAGTCTGACAAACTAATGAGACGGTGGACTGAAGCAAGAACATACTTATTCCCTAGTATTGAGGATTAGGTCTAGAGGAGAATCTTTGGGACTGGAACTTTGGGTGATGCATCGACTCGGCTCTCATGAAGTGCAGTACACTAAATGTCATATCCTTATATTATATGTACAAAAAGAGAGTCTGATAATCTGATAAGTTGGATTCCTTCTGACTAAGGCTTGGATAAGCCCAGAATTTTAGGATCACTTAGGTCAAGGGTCTTCGAAAGATCAAGCCTTGAATTTTTCACACGCACTGTCAGGAATTAATCCAACTCCTTCATTCTTTAGATGCTCGAGGACGAGCATGGTTTAAGTATAGGGGTATGATGAATCTCGTATTCATCATGCTAAAAGCCACTTATTAAAATCCTTGCTTAAACAAACCAATAAAAATCACCTCTAATTCTTTGATTTTATCATGTACTATATTGTGTATAATTACCATTAATTTATTGTATTTAGTTTGCCTTATTTTTCTGTAATTATTTTATCACTCAAAAACCCCTAACAATTAGGTAGATAAGTTGTCTATAATTCACTGACCCTTAAAAAGATAAAAAAAATACAAAAAAATCAAAACCACAAACTGGGTATTTTTACCCCCTTGAAAATACCCCAAAAAATAGCTTTTGTACAGATGACCTCTTTTGGCTTTTTGACCAACATGAAAGTTGTAGATCTCATCGCGACGAACAACTTTCATGTTTTGACTTTTTCCAAATTCGGCCTCTAACTATTTCTTTTGTATTTTTCTTTGTAAGTTTCCTCTGAATTTTCTTATTGGGCCACGTGGCGCTCTCTGGAGCAACCACGTGACCCGCCTCTTCTTCTACCACCCGGCGCTTGTTCTGGCCGTCCGATCCCTTTCAAAACACCCTCATCTCACCCGTCCATCTTCCGCCCATTTCCAGCTATCCGATCTGACTCCAGATCTAATCTCCGCCGCTACCTTTCGCCTAATCCATAGCCGCCCGATCCCACGCCCATCCAACGGTGGCCAATGCTCCACGTCACTCCTCCAATCTCCACCGGACGATCTTCTCCAACTCTTCATCCAGACCGTTCTTTAGCGCCTCGCATCCAGCCGTACGATCAGATCTAATGATCTGATCGCATCCCTTCATTCGCGCCTCAATCCCAGCCGTTGGATCCCTTGATCCAACGGTCCTCCACCTTCGTCTACCTCACGTAACCCCCCCTTCCCAGACGTTACGCCTCTCCGCCTTACTGCCCCCTTCCATTTCTAGCTACCGTCTCCGGCCATCCCTCCTTCTCGTAACGACGCCCCCACGTTGCCCTGTCCCCCGCCTTACTCGCGCGACCTCCATCAAGCCTCGCCATTATTCCCATCGCCATAAAACCCCCCTCGAAAACGTTCCTCCATCACCGTAACCTCCGACCTCCTCCACCTATAAAACCCCCTCCCCCGCCACCGGAGCCACTGGTCCACCATTTCTGGGCTCCAACCTAGTCTCCCCTGCCCCTCCGGTGACAGCGGAGAGGGCGGGGCGTCGAGGCAGCGACGGCTGGAGTTCGGTGTCGACCCTCGGTGCTCCGCCGCCGAGTAGCAGACGCTCCCAAGCTCCGTCGAGCTCGCTGTCTTGCTGATCAGCTGGGCAATGACCCCGGGGCTCCTCCGAGCCTCTTCCCAAGCAACTCCTCCATTGGGTTCCCCTCCCCGACGAGGATCTCTCCCTCCGTGCTTTTTCTTGAACTTTCCCGAGTTATTCCGTCACCTACAGCCACCATCACCTTCGTTTGACCATCGCCAAAGCTTCACCCAACGACCAGCATCCTCGCGCACCCTTCTCCTTCCTCCAGAACCCCCTCGCGCATTGACTCCACTCCTCCGTCACCACGGCGGAGGAATCGCCTGAGCCACCACGTTCTCCGCCTCCGCCGACTCTCATTTCACTTCCCGCACGTCGCAAAACATCTCCGCACGCTTCGACTATCTTTAACCCCTGCAGGTATCTTCAATGGCCGGAACGCATGTCGGAGCATCTTCACGCTTTCCTCCTCCGACGACAGTCCTTCGCCGTGCAGCTCCGGTCATCTTCGGAGCTCCGAGATGCCTCTGAGATCTTCGCCGGAGGCTCAGCTAGCTCCTCCGAGCTCCAGACGACCCATTGAGCGACGGCGGAGCCAAGGGAGGGTCGCCGGAGCCCCGCCTCCTCCGGTGGCACGCGATGAAGACGAAGCTACAGGTGTCGTTTGATTCAACTGAATCGAACGGCTGTGGTGAAGCCACGTGGAGGCCCGAGCCTCAAACCAGACCTACAGGCTCGGGCGGACCAGACCTTGCCCCGAACCTCCCGATAAAGCCACGTGGCCCGAACCACAGGCCTGTCCCGAGCCTGGGTCCTCACGTGCACCGCACGTGGGACCTGGGTAAATTGCAGAGATGACCTTGGAATAAATGAAAATTGTAGTTTGGTCCTCCAGGCGCGTGCCTCACGTGCGCACCTGAGGTTATTTACAGGGAGGCCCTTCAGACTTTCAGAAATTGCAATTACGCCCCTGCGCGTAAATGGAAAAATTACAACCGGGCCCAGGCGGTTTTTCATATTTGCATTTAGGTCCCTCCAGGGACCTAAATGCAATATTTATCCCTTTATTTTATTGCATTTTTATTACAATTATGCCCTTGCACTGTTTTTAGCATAACTTGAGCATCGTAGGTCCAAATTGCATGATTTTAGTGTCGTTTTGATCCTTATTTTGTCCTCTACATTCTAGCATACTCATTTGTTCCATTTGACACTGTTAAAATTTAAGTGATTTTTTATGTGTTAAATGGGACCATGCTATACTTGTTTTGCTTGATTTGATGACCGATTTTTAATGATGTGTTCAAAATGACTCTAATTTCGTTCTATATCACGTTGCTCTCATTTTAGGGTATAATTGTAGCATTTGATTCATCATGCATATTCCTTTGCATTATTTGCCCATGCATCACTTTAACTTGCATAAAAACAAAATAAACAATGCATATATCATAGCATCGCTTTGCATTGCCTTGTAAATTGCATATGGACCTGAAATTGAGATTAAATCACATTGAGCTTCATGAATCAAACTTCAATACTCAGATTAGGCTGCCGTATCCCTGTGTTCGACCTTGGTACACTTACCAAGCATAAATATTCCACAGCATTCAAAGACTGTGGTTTTTGCTGAACAAAATGTGCCTCCTGTACTACGACTCATTTAATTATATTATAGAGGCGAATTTTACGTTCATCAAATGGCGTCGTTGCCGGGGATACGGCTTTGCTTAATTTTTGGATTTTGATTTTTTTTATTTCAAAAATTTTCAGGTCTTCATTTCATGCATATTAATTGCTGATTTATTGTCTCCAAGTTTTCTAACGTTTATCTTTTGTGGCAGGACCCGTGGTGATCGAGGACGCTTGATCCTCATGGAGGCGTGAAGTCAAGAACTTTCGCTGAAGAGGCCGCAAGAGACCCTGTGAAGGATTTTGGAGATTTCAGCAGTTAAATTGCATTGCATTTTGTAAAAAAAAATCTTGCATCTGCATATTTATTTTCAGTCTTGCATATTGTACCAAAAAAAAATCCCCCCCCCCCTCACACACACACACACCTACACTGCACATGCACATACTCACCCTCCCCCTGTATAATTTACACTCTCTCTCTCTATCTCTCTCTCTCTCTCTGTGTGTATATCTATTTTTCATGAACCCCCTCCCCCTCTCCCTTGTATCGTAGACCCCCCCCTAACGCAGACCTTACTTAGGCTATTTGTAGCCTAAGTATAGGGGGGACCTGCCTGCTCTTCCATCCTCGTCCCTTCTTCTTGTACTTAGGCCAATTTTGGCCTAAGTATAGGGGGACCCTCCTCCTCAGTTCCGCTATATCACCTGGTACTTGAACCGAGCCTTGGCTTCATGGCACTTGTGCTATGAGGACATAGCAAATTTTAAGTATAGGGGGGTATACCGTATATTATTGTATATTACTTTAGCCTTAGCTCGTGTTTTTAAAACTTTTTAAAATTTTATTTTTCGGGCTGGGTTTTGGTAAACTAGTGAACTGAGTAAAAATTAAAAATTGAGGGATTAATTTTTGTAAATATTCCTGTCTTATTAAAAATAATTTCTTGGAGGTTGACTATGACTACTAGGTTTAGTAGACATTTTCAGTGAGGGAACCTCGGTCTCCCTTAGCAGAGTGGGTGGTTTAGAGGACATCGCATACGGCCCCGTCCTCAAGTAACACGGGCCTCGGCCCGTACTTACACCCATACTGGCTGAAAGTGTATACTTTTATTTGATCCTGGGCCAGTCATTGTCTCTCCGAGGAATTAAAAAAAATGAAAATTAAAACCCATAAAAATTTGCAAAAGCTAAAAATCACACAAAAATTCACTAACCCATGGAGTTGGTGTATTCCTGACACATTCACACTCACGCAAGGCTTGAGGATTTTTGAGGACACTGGACCTCTGGGATCTTGAGAGTCTGAGTTAACATGCCTTAGTCATTAGGGTTTTTCCTGACTTAAATATCCACACTCCTCTGGTTTGAAAGATTTGAGTGCTATATTGCACTCTTTATCTCTACTTTCAAGAAAATATGATCAGCACAGTCACTTCCACAACTGCATGATTGATGAGCTGAGATGAGATATCACTTGAGGAACTAGGATCAGAGATTTAAATTTAGACCCGATCTTATGATATTCGAGGATGTGATAAAGTTAATGAAGGCTTCAGAAAACCTGAGTGTCAGCAAAAACCCTAGCCAGTATGTGAACAAGATTCATATGCTATCTCTTGATATTTACCTGAAAGTGCCAGGGTGTGATGAAACTTAAAGAAACTTGTCGATCAGTGTGCGCCAATCTCTTGGTAAAAGCAGTGGAGCTAGCCAACAAAAGAAATGAAATGTCAAAGAAAAGCTCTAAAATCAAAGTCAATTCCAAATGAGCTTCCACCAATGGCGAGCACTCCCAACCATTTTCAAAGTGTCCACTTGGACCAAGCACTAAATAGGACCAAGGAGTCGGGCTGACACCACAAAAAGGGCCCTGCATCGTAAGCGATACAAGTCTGGGTGTCGAAGGTATCTTAGACGGTGTACTCCCAGAAAAACAAGTGCAGACGACTCCAACTCTCTTGACGGACACATTGATCAACAAAGTATTAATACACATGTGTTGAGTAAAAGGCACTCGAGAGGCCCCTTGTTCCAATGTGAGGTTGAGGAAAATTAGACACAATCCCAGTACCTCCATCATCTGGCCGTCCATCAACATTTCAAAGTCTGACAAACTAATGAGACGGTGGACTGAAGCAAGAACATACTTATTCCCTAGTATTGAGGATTAGGTCTAGAGGAGAATCTTTGGGACTGGAACTTTGGGTGATGCATCGACTCGGCTCTCATGAAGTGCAGTACACTAAATGTCATATCCTTATATTATATGTACAAAAAGAGAGTCTGATAATCTGATAAGTTGGATTCCTTCTGACTAAGGCTTGGATAAGCCCAGAATTTTAGGATCACTTAGGTCAAGGGTCTTCGAAAGATCAAGCCTTGAATTTTTCACACGCACTGTCAGGAATTAATCCAACTCCTTCATTCTTTAGATGCTCGAGGACGAGCATGGTTTAAGTATAGGGGTATGATGAATCTTGTATTCATCATGCTAAAAGCCACTTATTAAAATCCTTGCTTAAACAAACCAATAAAAATCACCTCTAATTCTTTGATTTCATCATGTACTATATTGTGTATAATTACCACTAATTTATTGTATTTAGTTTGCCTTATTTTTCTGTAATTATTTTATCACTCAAAAACCCCTAACAATTAGTTAGATAAGTTGTCTATAATTCACTGACCCTTAAAAAGATAAAAAAATACAAAAAAAATTCAAAACCACAAACTGGGTATTTTTACCCCCTTGAAAATACCCCAAAAAATAGCTTTTGTACAGATGACCTCTTTTGGCTTTTGACCAACATGAAAGTTGTAGATCTCATCGTGACAAACAACTTTCATGTTTTGACTTTTTCCAAATTCGGCCTCTAATTATTTCTTTTGTATTTTTCTTTGTAATTTTCCTCTGAATTTTCTTATTGGGCCACGTGGCGCTCTCTGGAGCAACCACGTGACCCGCCTCTTCTTCTGCCACCCGACGCTTGTTCTGACCGTCCGATCTCTTTCAAAACACCCTCATCTCACCCGTCCATCTTCCGCCCATTTCCAGGCATCCGATCTGACTCCAGATCTAATCTCCGCCGCTACCTTTGCCTAATCCATAGCCGCCCGATCCCACACCCATCCTACGGTGGCCAATGCTCCACGTCACTCCTCCAATCTCCACCGGACGATCTTCTCCAACTCTTCATCCAGACCGTTCTTTAGCGCCTCGCATCCAGCCATACGATCAGATCTAATGATCTGATCGCATCCCTTCATTCGCGCCTCAATCCCAGCCGTTGGATCCCTTGATCCAACGGTCCTCCACCTTCGTCTACCTCACGTAACCCCCCCTTCCCAGACGTTACGCCTCTCCGCCTTACCGCCCCCTTCCATTTCTAGCTACCGTCTCCGGCCATCCCTCCTTCTCGTAACGACGCCCCCACGTTGCCCTGTCCCCCTCCTTCCTCGCGCGACCTCCATCAAGCCTCGCCATTATTCCCATCGCCATAAAACCCCCCTCGACCTCCTCCACCTATAAAACCCCCTCCCCCGCCACCGGAGCCACTGGTCCACCATTACTGGGCTCCAGCCTAGTCTCCCCCGCCCCTCCGGTGACAGCGGAGAGGGCGGGGCGTCGAGGCAGCGACGGCTGGAGTTCGGTGTCGACCCTCGGTGCTCCGCCGCCGAGTAGCGGACGCTCCCACGCTCCGCCGAGCTCGCTGGCTTGCTGACCAGCTGGGCAACGACCCCTGGGCTCCTCCGAGCCTCTTCCCAAGCAACTCCTCCACTGGGTTCCCCTCCCCGATGAGGATCTCTCCCTCTGTGCTTTTTCTTGAACTTTCCCGAGTTATTCTGTCACCTACAGCCACCATCACCTTCGTTTGACCATCGCCAAAGCTTCACCCAACGACCAGCATCCTCGCGCACCCTTCTCCTTCCTCCAGAACCCCCTCGCGCATTGCCTCCACTCCTCCGTCACCACGGCGGAGGAATTGCCTGAGCCACCACGTTCTCCACCTCCGTCGGCTCCCATTTCACTTCCCGCACGTTGCAAAACATCTCCGCACGCTTCGGCTATCTTTAACCCCTGCATGTATCTTTAATGGCTGGAACGCATGTCGGAGCATCTGCACGCTTCCCTCCTCCGACGACAGTCCTTTGCCGTGCAGCTCCGATCATCTTCGGAGCTCCGAGATGCCTCTCAGATCTTCGTCGGAGGCTCAGCTAACTCCTCCGAGCTTCAGACGACCCATTGAGCGACGGCAGAGCCAAGGGAGGGTCACCGGAGCCCCGCCTCCTCCGGCGGCCCGCGATGAAGACGAAGCTACAGGTGCCGTTCGATTCAACTGAATCGAACGGCTGTGGTGAAGCCACGTGGAGGCCCGAGCCTCAAACCAGACCTACAGGCTCGGGCGGACCAGACCTCGCCCCGAACCTCCCGATAAAGCCACGTGGCCCGAACCACAGGCCTGCCCCGAGCCTGGGTCCTCACGTGCACCGCACGTGGGACCTGGGTAAATTGCAGAGATGACCTTGGAATAAATGAAAATTGCAGTTTGGTCCTCCAGGCGTGTGCCTCACGTGCGCACATGGGGTTATTTACAGGGAGGCCCTTCAGACTTTCAGAAATTGCAATTACGCCCCAGCGCGCAAATGGAAAAATTATAACCGGGCCTAGGCGGTTTTTCATATTTGCATTTAGGTCCCTCCAGGGACCTAAATGCAATATTTATCCCTTTATTTTATTGTATTTTTATTAAAATTTTGCCCTTGCACTATTTTTAGCATAACTTGAGCATCGTAGGTCCAAATTGCATGATTTTAGTGTCGTTTTGATCCTTATTTTGTCCTCTACATTCTAGCATACTCATTTGTTCCATTTGACACTGTTAAAATTTAAGTGATTTTTTATGTGTTAAATGGGACCATGCTATACTTGTTTTGCTTGATTTGATGACCGATTTTTAATGATGTGTTCAAAATGACTCTAATTTCGTTCTATATCACGTTGCTCTCATTTTAGGGTATAATTGTAGCATTTGATTCATCATGCATATTCCTTTGCATTATTTGTCCATGCATCACTTTAACTTGCATAAAAACAAAATAAACAATGCATATATCATAGCATCGCTTTGCATTGCCTTGTAAATTGCATATGGACCTGAAATTGAGATTAAATCACATTGAGCTTCATGAATCAAACTTCAATACTCAGATTAGGCTGCCGTATCCCTGTGTTCGACCTTGGTACACTTACCAAGCATAAATATTCCACAGCATTCAAAGACTGTGGTTTTTGATGAACAAAATGCGCCTCCTGTACTACAACTCATTTAATTATATTATAGAGGCGAATTTTACGTTCATCAAATGGCGTCGTTGCCAGGGATACGGCTTTGCTTAATTTTTGGATTTTGATTTTTTTATTTCAAAAATTTTCAGGTCTTCATTTCATGCATATTAATTGCTGATTTATTGTCTCCAAGTTTTCTAACGTTTATCTTTTGTGGCAGGGCCCATGGTGATCGAGGACGCTTGATCCTCATGGAGGCGTGAAGTCAAGAACTTTCGCTGAAGAGGCCGCAAGAGACCCTGTGAAGGATTTTGGAGATTTCAACAGTTAAATTGCATTGCATTTTGTAAAAAAAATCTTGCATCTGCATATTTATTTTCAGTCTTGCTTATTGTACCAAAAAAAATCCCCCCCCCTCTCACACACACACCTACACTGCACATGCACATACTCACCCTCCCCCTGTATAATTCACTCTCTCTCTCTCTCTGTGTATATCTATTTTTCACGAACCCCCTCCCCCTCTCCCTTGTATCGTAGAACCCCCCCCCAACACAGACCTTACTTAGGCTATTTGTAGCCTAAGTATAGGGGGGACTTGCCTGCTCTTCCATCCTCGTCCCGTCTTCTTGTACTTAGGCCAATTTTGGCCTACGTATACGGGGACCCTCCTCCTCAGTTCCGCTATATCACCTGGTACTTGAACCGAGCCTTGGCTTCATGGCACTTGTGCTATGAGGACATAGCAAATTTTAAGTATAGGGGGTATACCGTATATTATTGTATATTACTTTAGCCTTAGCTCGTGTTTTTAAAACTTTTTAAATTTTATTTTTCGGGCTGGGTTTTGGTAAACTAGTGAACTGAGTAAAAATTAAAAATTGAGGGATTAATTTTTGTAAATATTCCTGTCTTATTAAAAATAATTTCTTGAGGTTGACTATGACTACTAGGTTTAGTAGACATTTTCAGTGAGGGAACCTCGGTCTCCCTTAGCAGAGTGGGTGGTTTAGAGGACATCGCATACGGCCCCGTCCTCAAGTAACACGGGCCTCGGCCCGTACTTACACCCATACTGGCTGAAAGTGTATACTTTTATTTGATCCTGGGCCAGTCATTGTCTCTCCGAGGAATTAAAAAAAATGAAAATTAAAACCCATAAAAATTTGCAAAAGCTAAAAATCACACAAAAATTCACTAACCCATGGAGTTGGTGTATTCCTGACACATTCACACTCACGCAAGGCTTGAGGATTTTTGAGGACACTGGACCTCTGGGATCTTGAGAGTCTGAGTTAACATGCCTTAGTCATTAGGGTTTTTCCTGACTTAAATATCCACACTCCTCTGGTTTGAAAGATTTGAGTGCTATATTGCACTCTTTATCTCTACTTTCAAGAAAATATGATCAGCACAGTCACTTCCACAACTGCATGATTGATGAGCTGAGATGAGATATCACTTGAGGAACTAGGATCAGAGATTTAAATTTAGACCCGATCTTATGATACTCGAGGATGGGATAAAGTTAATGAAGGCTTCAGAAAACCTGAGTGTCAGCAAAAACCCTAGCCAGTATGTGAACAAGATTCATATGCTATCTCTTGATATTTACCTGAAAGTGCCAGGGTGTGATGAAACTTAAAGAAACTTGTCGATCAGTGTGCGCCAATCTCTTGGTAAAAGCAGTGGAGCTAGCCAACAAAAGAAATGAAATGTCAAAGAAAAGCTCTAAAATCAAAGTCAATTCCAAATGAGCTTCCACCAATGGCGAGCACTCCCAACCATTTTCAAAGTGTCCACTTGGACCAAGCACTAAATAGGACCAAGGAGTCGGGCTGACACCACAAAAAGGGCCCTGCATCGTAAGCGATACAAGTCTGGGTGTCGAAGGTATCTTAGATACTCAGAAAAGACACACCCCGGTGTACTCCCAGAAAAACAAGTGCAGACGACTCCAACTCTCTTGACGGACACATTGATCAACAAAGTATTAATACAAATGTGTTGAGTAAAAGGCACTCGAGAGGCCCCTTGTTCCAATGTGAGGTTGAGAAAATTAGACACAATCCCAGTACCTCCATCATCTGGCCGTCCATCAACATTTCAAAGTCTGACAAACTAATGAGACGGTGGACTGAAGCAAGAACATACTTATTCCCTAGTATTGAGGATTAGGTCTAGAGGAGAATCTTTGGGACTGGAACTTTGGGTGATGCATCGACTCGGCTCTCATGAAGTGCAGTACACTAAATGTCATATCCTTATATTATATGTACAAAAAGAGAGTCTGATAATCTGAGAAGTTGGATTCCTTCTGACTAAGGCTTGGATAAGCCCAGAATTTTAGGATCACTTAGGTCAAGGGTCTTCGAAAGATCAAGCCTTGAATTTTTCACACGCACTGTCAGGAATTAATCCAACTCCTTCATTCTTTAGATGCTCGAGGACGAGCATGGTTTAAGTATAGGGGTATGATGAATCTCGTATTCATCATGCTAAAAGCCACTTATTAAAATCCTTGCTTAAACAAACCAATAAAAATCACCTCTAATTCTTTGATTTTATCATGTACTATATTGTGTATAATTACCGTTAATTTATTGTATTTAGTTTGCCTTATTTTTCTGTAATTATTTTATCACTCAAAAACCCCTAACAATTAGGTAGATAAGTTGTCTATAATTAGTTTGCCTTATTTTTGTAAATATTCCTGTCTTATTAAAAATAATTTCTTGGAGGTTGACTATGACTACTAGGTTTAGTAGACATTTTCAGTGAGGGAACCTCGGTCTCCCTTAGCAGAGTGGGTGGTTTAGAGGACATCGCATACGGCCCCGTCCTCAAGTAACACGGGCCTCGGCCCGTACTTACACCCATACTGGCTGAAAGTGTATACTTTTATTTGAGCCTGGGCCAGTCATTGTCTCTCCGAGGAATTAAAAAAATGAAAATTAAAACCCATAAAAATTTGCAAAAGCTAAAAATCACACAAAAATTCACTAATTCCTGACACATTCACACTCACAGAAGGCTTGAGGATTTTTTAGGACACTGGACCTCTGGGATCTTGAGAGTCTGAGTTAACATGCCTTAGTCATTAGGGTTTTTCCTGACTTAAATATCCACACTCCTCTGGTTTGAAAGATTTGACTGCTATATTGCACTCTTTATCTCTACTTTCAAGAAAATATGATCAGCACAGTCACTTCCACAACTGCATGATTGATGAGCTTAGATGAGATATCACTTGAGGAACTAGGATCGGATATTTAAATTTAGACCCGATCTTATGATATTCGAGGATGGGATAAAGTTAATGAAGGCTTCAGAAAACCTGAGTGTCAGCAAAAACCCTAGCCAGTATGTGAACAAGATTCATATGCTATCTCTTGATATTTACCTAAAAGTGCTCGGGGCAGGCCTGTGGTTCGGGCTACGTGGCTTTATCGGGAGGTTCGGGGCGAGGTCTGGTCCGCCCGAGCTTGTAGGTCTGGTTCGAGGCTCGGGCCTCCACGTGGCTTCACCATAGCCGTTCGATTCAGTTGAATCGAATGGCACCTGTAGCTTCGTCTTCATCGCGGGCCGCCGGAGGAGGCGGGGCTCCGACGACCCTCCCTTGGCTCTGCCGTCGCTCAATGGGTCGTCTGAAGCGTGGAAGAGCTAGCTGAGCCTTTGGGGAAGATCTCAGAGGCATCTCGGAGCTCTGAAGATGACCAGAGATGCACGGCGAAGGACTGCCGCCGAAGGAGGAAGCGTGAAGATGCTCCGACATGCGTTCCGGCCATTGAAGATACCTGCAGGGGTTAAAGATAGCCGAAGCGTGCGGAGATGTTTTGCGATGTGCGGGAAGTGAAATGGGAGCCGGCGGAGGTGGAGAACGTGGTGGCTCAGGTGATTCCTCCGCCGTGGTGACGGAGGAGTGGAGTCAATGCGCGAGGGGGTTCTGGAGGAAGGAGAAGGGTGCGCGAGGATGCTGGTCGTTGGGTGAAGCTTTGGCGATGGTCAAACGAAGGTGATGGTGGCTGTAGGTGACGGAATAACTCGGGAAAGTTCAAGAAAAAGCACGGAGGGAGAGATCCTCATCGGGGAGGGGAACCCAGTGGAGGAGTTGCTTGGGAAGAGGCTCGGAGGAGCCCTGGGGTCGTTGCCCAGCTGGTCAGCAAGCCAGCAAGCTCGGCGGAGCTTGGGAGCATCCGCTACTCGGTGGCGGAGCATCGAGGGTCGACACCGAACTACAGCCGTCGCTGCCTCGACGCCTCACCCTCTCCGCTGTCACCGGAGGGGCGGGGGAGACTAGGCTGGAGCCCAGAAATGGTGGACCAGTGGCTCTGGTGGCGGGGGAGGGGGTTTTATAGGTGGAGGAGGTCGGAGGTTATGGTGATGGAGGAACGTTTTCGAGGGGGTTTTATGGCGATGGGAATAATGGCGAGGCTTGATGGAGGTCGCGCGAGGAAGGCTGGGAACAGGGCAATGTGGGGGCGTCATTACGAGAAGGAGGGATGGCCGGAGACGGTAGCTAGAAATGGAAGGGGGCGGCAAGGCGGAGAGGCGTAACGTCTGGGAAGGGGGGGTTACGTGAGGTAGACGAAGGTGGAGGACCGTTGGATCAAGGGATCCAACGGCTGGGATTGAGGTGCGAATGAAGGGATGCGATCAGATCATTAGATCTGATCGTACGGCTGGATGCGAGGTGCTAAAGAACGGTCTGGATGAAGAGTTGGAGAATATCGTCCGGTGGAGATTGGAGGAGTGACGTGGAGCATTGGCCACCGTAGGATGGGCGTGGGATCGGGCGGCTATGGATTAGGCGGAAGGTAGCGGCGGAGATTAGATCTGGAGTCAGATCGGATGGCTGGAAATGGGCGGAAGATGGACGGGTGAGATGAGGGTGTTTTGAAAGAGATCGGATGGCCAGAACAAGCGTCGGGTGGCAGAAGAAGAGGCGGGTCACGTGGTTGCTACAGAGAGCGCCACGTGGCCCAATAAGAAAATTCAGAGGAAAATTACAAAGAAAAATACAAAAGAAATAGTTAGAGGCCGAATTTGGAAAAAGTCAAACATGAAAGTTGCTCGTTGCGATGAGATCTACAACTTTCATGTTGGTCAAAAAGCCAAAAGAGGTCATCTCTACAAAAGCTATTTTTTGGGGGTATTTTCAAGGGGGTAAAAATACCCAGTTTGTGGTTTTGATTTGTTTTTGTATTTTTTTATCTTTTTAAGGGTCAGTGAATTATAGACAACTTATCTACCTAATTGTTAGGGGTTTTTGAGTGATAAAATAATTACAGAAAAATAAGGCAAACTAAATACAATAAATTAATGGTAATTATACACAATATAGTACATGATAAAATCAAAGAATTAGAGGTGATTTTTATTGGTTTGTTTAAAGCAGGGATTTTAATAAGTGGCTTTTAGCATGATGAATACGAGATTCATCAGTGCGGGGCTAATTGCACCCGAGCCCCTACAACTCTCCAAAATAACACTTAAGTACCCGCCAACTAGACACGTGTGTCGCACACGTCGTAGGGATAATTGCAGAAACCCCATCAGGTTTTGGGTAATTTCATTTTAGTTCAAGTCAACATATTTATTTTATTTAGTTTATTTCTATATTGCATTTATACCCATGTCTTTGCACTTTAATTAAAGCATTATTTGTCACCATATTTCAATTTCAAAAATTGCACAATGTAGAACATTTAATTCTCTATCTTGTAAATGATTGATTTAATTTTTTATGAATTGTGATCGATTTATAATATTTATTATGATAAAAATTATCATATTTCGCCTTGTCTGTTTGGGAAATTCACAATAAAACCACCTTTTGCTCCAAAAAATCCCAAAAATTCACATTTTGTAGGATTAGATGTGTTCTAAAATGTGCCCAAACATCGAGTCATTTGCACACATATTAAGGTTAAATAAATTGCTTGGTGATTGAAGTAATTAGTTGTTACTGTGTTGTAAGCTTAGTGTTTTTAGGATATAAAAAATTAGGAAAATAATTAAGCTACTATTTATTAAAATCAATTTATTGAAAATCATATACTTTGCATTATTTTATTTATAGAAAAAATATTTTGCATCTAATAATTCTAAAAAAATCACAATAAGTTAATTTTACCATCTTTAATCTCCTGACAAATTTTCATATTTTTTTCATTTCGTTTGCACAAAAAATTACTAAAAAACCTATAAAAAGTGTACTTTTTTCATGCATGCATTTTACATCAGAAAAATCTAAAAATATGTTCTGAATGCTTCATTGCATAAGTAACTGAGGAAAAATAGTCTCCTAGATTTTTGAGCCTGATTGCTAATTATTTTGGAATTTCCAAATCAAACTAATTTGATCTTAAACCTACCATTATGCATTCGCACTTCATTATTAATTACATAAAAATACAAAAAAAATCTCCTAAAAAACCTAGCATCTAGATTATCTCAAAATTGACTTAAGGAGACAATGATCTCCCTGAGTTTGAACTTCGACTTGCCCAAGTAAAATAAATTTGACTGCTTGAATTTAACTAAAAATCAATTAAGTTGTCATTTTGATTAATCTGAGTTTGCTCGCCTACAACGGACGTCACCTTAATTCCACATATTTAGCAAAGGGAAATTTCGGGTTCGTCGGCATACCATATGTACGTGGCCACAACGACAAATACGAATAATGGTTTATTTACACTCACATCTACTATTGTTGAAAATAAGAGAACATAAGGGCTTAGAGATGGTTTCTTAATTTTCTAAGGCAAATCATCGATCATAGGGGTATCTGCTTTATTAGTGATCAGTTTTCTGGTTTGAAAGATGCTGTCATTGGTTTATTTCCATCAAAAGAGGGATTCGATCATCATCATCATTGTCTTCGTCATATATGTATGAACATGCATCGAGTTGGACACAAGACTCGCTCTATTTAAAATCGATTTTACGCTGTTGGGGAAGAGCCGTGTGAAAACAAAATTAATACCATGATGCAAGATATTATTGTTCTCAATAAGGATGCTTTTGAGTGGATCGTGTCACAAGATAATGGTGACTAGATTTATTGGGCTTTAAGTCAAGATACATACATTGTTATGGATACATGACCACAAATTTGTTGGAAAGTTTTAATGGAGTCATGAAAGGATCTCGTGGTTGCCAGCCATATCATTGATTTTAATAGTATTTTTGATAATTAATGATTATTTCAATGATCTCGTGATGAATCAGAGGCGGTAAGATCATGTCATCGAAGATTTACACTAACACAATTTCAAGTGTTAGATCGAGCTGGATATACACATGAAGTAAACTTAAATGGCAATGAAAGCAATTGCACATGTGGATTTATGTAAATGAAGCACTTTGTATGCTCTCATGTCATAGTTGTAGCTACATACACGCGTAAACATCTAGATAACTGCAACCTATGTTCACAACATTATTCAAGCGAATATTATCATCAGGCATACATATACTTCTTTCGTCTGATCCCAGATCGGTGTTATTATGGAGAAGAAGATGAAACCATTACGTTACCTCCAATTATCGGGAAGAGGAACCTCGGATGTCCTGTACAAGGAAGAATCCGAAATGAAATGGATGAAGTGTTTGTGCGATTGAAGGTGTGTAAAATCTGTAAGAAATCGGGGTCACAACTGATTAAATTGTCCACGGAGAAACTAAAATATGATAAGTAATCGGTAAGTAATTGTTTTTTCATGGTTTAACAAGAAATCAGTAAAAAGAGCCGATTACGATTTTTATATTTTTAATCTTATTAACATATTTGCTCATGAAATGTAGAACACATGGATAAAATACCTGATCTAGTTGATGCATACACGTTGTACATGCAAAGTGAGCATCAATCTTCACAACCTACGAGATCAATGAGTATATAAAGATGTCTATTGGGAAGTAATGAACTCATTTTTCTTGCAGATTCGATTTGTATAACACAATGAGTTGTTCAATGGAATTATTCAAAAAAGTGCAATGATGAAGAGGTTGTCTGAATTATCAGGATTTTCATACGTATTGAACATGAGAAAGGTACATATGGACCCTTCATTACTGACAAGTTTCCTGGAGTGGTGGCAACCCGAGACACATATTTCACCTTCGATTTGACGAGGTAACTATTAAGTTGCATGATATGGGATTGATCAGTGGACTGAAGGTCGATGGTTTTCCTATTACGGGTCTAGATGTTCCGACGGGGGAATGGGAAGCTCTATTTTTCGGCTTGTTAGATGTTATAACCACTCGTATAAAGAGTGGTAAGGTGAAGCTGTCATGGATAAGGGAGACCTTCTTTGGAGATGATGATCCATTGCTGGGGATTAAAGATGATCATGAAGCAATGCATATGGTAAGGGCACTAATTTTCTATCATATGAGATGAAGTGCTCTTGCAGATAGCAGCGGAGATATGATGCCTCTTAGGTAAGCAACTACAATCCTTAAAATTAATTTCTCAATTGATTTATTAGTACTCATGAATAATACTTCATTTGCTCAATTGGGATACCTACTCCATTTACATGAATTGGAAGAATGTGCACAATTTGGCTTGGGGTGTTGCTGCTTTAGCATACATGTACTCTGAGTTAGACATGGGTGCGGAGATAGTCATGCCATTATGTCTTTTTCACAGTGTTACATGTATGTACGGTATTAAATATCTCATTATCTAGATTTATGTCGATTAACATCAATAATGTGTTTGTTTGGGCATGTGAGTACGTGCATATAGGAAGGCCAGTTGTGAGAGATCATGCGAGGTTCCAAGGAGGGTCATTGGCCCTAAAACAGATATGTGTGAGAAATTTTAAAGGGAACGTGTATACAACGACACTCATCTATTATTGTAACGAGATGAAGATGTAGAAGTTTTATCATGTAAATATTGATAAGAATTACATATTTTTAAAAATGAGTGAAGAATTTCATGTCTTTTCTACTTTTTATGAATATATATAAATTGAATGTCCTACGTTGCCGAAGAAATCACACAATTGCATCCGCTATGTCGAAGTGGTCAACCTGTTTGGATGAGTAGAGACTTAGAGACTGATTTGTTTTGATGTTATAGTTATGCATCTACCTGATCGAGTTATGCATCAATTCAGGATGGAACAACATATCCCAACCACCGTTGAGAGGATAAATTTTGTCTCTTGACGTAATAAAACATGAAGTGGTGACATCTTAGATTGGTCTATATTACATCGAGAATACATGGACTGATGTGAAGATAGAGAAGAAATGGCAATCTTTGATCATGGGGATGCAAACAATGATGTGTACATGCAATGGTATCAGGGTATAACAAGAAGGTGGATCCAGACACAAATTCCACCTCCTACAATAACTTACCAACAACGTGGTCCAACAGAAAGACAGTTGGTATAATGCATGTAATTATTTTTATTTTTAGTATATTCTATTAATTTGTTGAGTCATATATTAAATAGGTGGATACGATTCTCCAAGGAAGGAACAATCTAGATGAAATTAGACGATCAACATATTTACCATCGACTATTATGGTGAAAGTTGAAGATACAATTACGTATTTCGATGTCACAATTAACACGTTCTCAAATATGTGTCCATTCCATCAATATGACCAAGCATACATGCCACTGCAAGGGCAGCATACCTTTGGAGCTTCAAGTTTAGTTAATTCTTGTTTGATCATTTGTTTATTGTTTAGCTTTAGATTTAATTAGTTCTCATTTAGTCACCTCATTAGTATAATTATATGATGCGAATATTTTAGGTATGAGCTATGCAGGATATAGCGGGATGGGTCCCAGCAACAACAACCAACTTTTGAGACTTCAAGTTGCAATAAATTCTTTATCTAGCTATCTCAGTTACAAATTTAATATTTACTTTTTTGAATATTGAATATAATGAAAGTATTTTAGGTATGACTTGTGTGGGATATAATAGGGAGGGGTCCCAACAACAACCAACTTTCACGACTTCAAGTTGTAATAATTTCTTTATCCAGTTATCTCAATTTACAAATTTAGTGTTTACCTTTTTAGATTTTGAATATAAAGAAAATCTTTTAGGTACAAGCTATGAGGGATTTAGCGGACAAGGGTGCCAACAAGAGCAACCAAGCTTTGAGACTTCAGGTTGTAATAAGGTCTTTATATAATTACACCATTCACAAATTTAGTGTTTCATTTATGTGATATTGACTACAAGGAAAATCTGTTAGGTATGGGTTATGTAGGATATAACAGACTAGGGTCGCAACATGATCAACCAAGCTTTGGAGCTTCATGTTGAAATACCTTGTTTAATTAAATGACTCTTTTAAAAAAGATAATGTTTATCTTATGTGATATTTAATACAACATATTTATTTCATATATGAACCTTATATGATATATATAAGATTCGAGTCATACACACTTTGCAGGATCGTCATTTACTGGTCCTTCAAGTCACTTTGACTTTGGACCCTCTCAGCTAACACCTCCCACTCAATATAATTCATAAGCTCTTCAAGCCGAGTTGTTTGCCAGTGTTCGTCAAGTTGACACAACTACTTTGAGAGACAAGTTTTTGGTATTCCCATGATGATACCATAACAACCTCCAGAGCCATCTCAAAGACCATCAATACGAGTAAGGATCAATGAGCCTACATCGATTCCATCAGAGCCACCACGACAATCAACAGTTGAATGAAGCACATGAGGTGAAATTACTCAACCACCTGAATATCCACGAAAGTCATCGGCTAAGTCGCAACCTCTTGGGCATGTACCAACACATTCAGAACAGAATATCAAGCAGAAGAAGTTAAAAAAATGAACCACGTGAAGATAGCCATAAGACGACGGGAGACGGTCACAAAGGAGACGATGACAGAGGAGGTGAAAGAGGGGGATGTCTAAGCAAGTTTTTAAAGCGACGGAGATACTAGAATGTTGTAAAATATTCTAGATTATTTATTAGAAAATTGTATAATCATTCTTATGTGATTTTAATAGAATATATGCACTTTCTTGATAATGATTAATATAATTATATGGAATGTTGGACTTATATATGTCATGGTCAGATACCTTGATATTTACTTTTTATGAGAGATTTACATTATAAAATAAAGAGAACTTTACAAGATACTAAATAAGAAATATTCTACACTTAAGCAATAAATAAATAATAATATATTGTATAAAAGAAGCATAAAACAATAATGATATATCGGACGCACAAAAGGATATAAATAAAGATTATTTGGTTTGTTTTGTACAATATCTTGTACAAAATAAATTAGTATTGTCCAAAATTTATACCATTATTAATAATTGTATAAAAGGTGCAGGGTCATTATTCTACAACACGAACTATTTATTATACCAACATACAACAATTTTAAAAATTTATATAATATATTATTATTGTATAACAAATTTATATTTAATACTTGTATAAATAATGTAGGTTTATGTGTAAAAATAAGAGGGTGTACAATTAAATTTGGAGAACGGGGAGATTATGCAAAAAGGACTAAGCCCAAATCGGCACTCGAGGTGCTCATTTGGAGTGTTCTCCCTAAATGAGCACCTGAGGTACCGATTTGGGCTTGACTCCCCAAATCAACACCTTAAGTACCGATTGGTGCCTAAAATTTTAAGTATTAAACCATGATGCCTATCTAATTAATTATGAATATGTTAATATTTATTTAAAAAGTTTGGTTTCATTGGTATGTATGGACTAGGAGACGGAAGGTCAAATGGACATCAAATTCCCTTTGTGCCCTTGCATTGGGAAGGGAGAAGTTGGCTTGGAAAGTGGGATTAATCAAAGCTATGGAATAGTCTTTGATCCGAGGCTTGAAGATCCCGATGCATATAAGCTAGTTACACCATGGTGCAAGCTCCTCAAGCACACATATAAACACTTTCTTATTGAAATATTTGAAAACAATAAGCACCAAGTAATTACTTCAAACTCTAGTATAAGTCACATCACAATGAACTCTCCCAAGGACTTTTTTAAATAATTATTAAAATAATCACAATTAATTGATACATCATACATGTATGAAGTGAAGGTATTAGAAATACTAATCGATACCTTAACACCTCATGTGTCGATTTGGAGGGAGGACCCATCATTTATCGTCCAAAATCGACACCTAAGTTATCGATTTGTGAGTAACCATTAGGGATAAATAGCCGTTGCCCCATTCTCATTCTTTGCAAACACCACCCATCTTTCCCCTTCCATTCTCTACCTTCACCCTACCCTCTTATATTCCTCCTCTCCAACTCTCTCATTTCCTCCTCCCCACCTCTCTTATCTCCTCCCTAATTCTCTCGTCTCCTCCCCCGTTCTCATCATCTTCTTCAAATGTGGACCATCTCAACACTCACCTCCCACTCACTATGATTCACAAGCTCTTCAAAGCTTCGATTTGAAACATGTATGCTAATGGGCACAGTGTTGAGATAACTGAATTTGAGAGACAATAATTTGATGTTGGTATACTAATGCCACAACATCCTCCTGAACCATCTCGAAGACCATCAATCGGAGAAAGGATCAACAAGCACACTGAACCTCCATCAGAATCGCCTCAAAGATCAATGGTTGAAAGAAAAATCAAGGAGCATATGAGTCAATAATTAGAACACCCCAAAAGTCATTAACTACAACACAACCACTCATGCACATCCCAACATATTCAAAACAATATGTTAGGCAGGGAAAAACAAAAACAAGCTGCACATGAAGAGAACTGGAAGACGACATGAGCAGGTTGAGGAGGAGTCTAAGGATGAGGTCAAGGAGGAGGCCTAAGAGGCTTTACAAGGAAATAGAAATTGTAGAAATTACTTTTCTCATTGGCGTGACAATCAATCTAACATCATTTTTATATAAAATTTAATGGAACATATAGTGATTTTTAATAATAAACGTTCGATTGAAATGGAATCTTTGATTTATGTACTTTAATTCACTAGTGATATTTTATATAAAAAAATACCCGCACATAAATTCTGTTAATAATATAATATAAAATATAAAATGTTATATTATATATAGTTATATAGTATTAAATTATACATAGTACTAGTCATAGATATATTATTTTGTTGGATTTAAATATAAATAAAATCATAAAAATATAACATACTTTTAGACTCACAAAAAATATCGTTTTTATTTTTTTAAAATGAATAATTAATTTAATATGCTATCTTCGAAATTATAAATCAATCAATTAGAAATATTTAATATTATATACATGGATAATATATAAAATAAAAACGACAAAGGAAAGAGTTTTATAAACTCAAAAAATAAATTAGATAGTAAACATCAGAATAAATATAAGAAAACTAAAAAAGAAATTTGCCATTAAGACTAAACAAAATGCAGGACAAAGATGCAAATGACACAGATGGTCCAATCTGAAATCGGTGTGGGGGCCTTAGTTCAAATCAACACATGGGATACCGATCGATGTCTATTTTTTTAAATACATTAACTTCGTGCATATTTAATCAATTGCAATTATTTTAACAATTATTTAAGAAAACTCTCTCTCAACAATAAAACCATCTTCCAAATACCAAATACCAAAACAGACTAACTTACCTATTAATTTACCCACTTTTCTCTCCCAAACCTTCACATGCACATCACCACACCCCTACTCACCGTACGACCCATGACCAACCTCCCACAGGCCTCCTTTCCCTCCAAACCCTCAAACGGAGGATCGAAATGTTCGAATCCAAATTTAAACTTTCAACACATGGAAAGACTTGGCGGGATCCCCGCGGTTGGTTAACCTTACCTCCATCTCAATCACCGCTCCCAAATGGCCCGAATCCTCCTCCTACGGGTGCCGTCACCTCGTCTCCACCTTCCCGCCCACTCAAAATTTCAAATCCACTCTCCGTCCCCTCTCTAGAGGAGAAGGGATAGATAGATCGTCTGTTCTCACCAGTTGGAAGGCGAGATAGATAGGCGAAATGCCGGAGATCGGGTGCCGGATGCTCCTCCGAGGCGGTTACACCGTCCACAGAGGAGCCTATTTAGCGGCGGCAGCGGCGGTGGTGAGGAGAAGGCGCGCCAGAGGCGCGGAGTACGGGATCCTGAGGGGTTTGCCTGTGGTTACAGGGACGGGAGCGGCAGGCGGTCCGGTGGCTGCTGAGGATAACAAGGAGAATGTGCCGCCATGTGCGGCGGGAGCACACAAGTTGTGTCGGAGGCGGATATTGGGGAAGAGGAGGAGCCCGCTGCCGGCGTGGTTTCCGCGCACGCCTCTTCGGGACATCACTGCCATTGTTAATGTGAGGTCTTTTGTCACTCTATATAGTTATACTTCGCACATAATACATGTTTCTATAGCGTAAATCTATGAACTAGGAGCCTTCAAGTACACCTACATCCACGTCAATTGGATATCAATCAATCCTCACATCTTAAAATACAAAGTGCCGAAGATTTTAAGACGACGCGCGAATCACTTGGTTGTTTTGTTTCTTTTTTCCTGCAACACACTAATAAAAGATTGAAGGAAAATGCACTGTATCTGGCCTCTGGGTTTTGTGAGAATTTGATAATTTGTTGTGCCTCCGTTATAACTAGGGGTCTATAATTTGCATCCAACGATCCCGTGGGAGACTCCGAAGTCAGGAATATCCTAATTTTATATTTTAATGCACATTTATTCTCATCCTCGAATTCATATTTCTCTATGATATAATACTAATATCAAGTGGGGCTATTGTTTTCTTCATAGTTGCCACTCGAAGATAATGATTTTTTCACTCGGCTAGAACGTTTGGGTGTAAATGAAGTCCCATTGGAGCTGGATTAGGTATTGCATTTGTGAGAAGTCAACCTAAGATAGAATGGAAAGAAGAGAAATACTATCTTTAGGGGATGCTATTTTTAGCATCTACAACAAGATTTACTGAATATGGTTACCAACGCATAACCAGTGGAAGATCAACAAATGAACAAATTTGATATTAAAATGTGTGAATATTATCAAATATGTAATACATGCTGATTTATGGGAACGCCTACAGGAACCTGTGTGATTGTAGATTGGAATATCCACCACTTTGGACACGAGGTCTTGAACCTGGAAGAAGTGTATGCCCTTGCCAATATATCATGAAGTTGACCCATGCTAGATATTAAACGGACTAGGAATTTGCTCATTGTGACTTGACCTGGACCGAAGTTTAAGTTTTTGGTAGTAGGTGGCATCCCTAAGGAGCACCTACTAATACTATAGAATCTAACCCATGTGTATTGATGCACAACATGTAGCGTTGGTGCTATAGCAGGTGGCCTTGGTCATAACAAGTAGGGTTGAACAAAAGTTGGTGCTATAGTAGGTGGAGCCGAACAAAAATTGATGCAGTAGCAAGTCGGGTTGGCAGTAGCAGGACCGCAATATGTGGACCTTAGCAACCCTAGCAGGTGACTGTTCGCTTAGAGATCGGTCGTGGTATCTTAAAGAGATAGGACACTCGGTCGTTGTGA
The DNA here is from genome assembly GCA_037367405.1 of Ottelia alismoides. NCBI lineage: Eukaryota > Viridiplantae > Streptophyta > Magnoliopsida > Alismatales > Hydrocharitaceae > Ottelia > Ottelia alismoides. Next base: position 470,745 of record JAZKJV010005140.1, read on the forward strand.
CGATAGATATCAAGTCGAACAAAAATCAACCCTCAAATAGATATGTAAAACAAAATATGTGTGAGTCAAAATTTATTATACTCTTTAAAACATGTGTATAGGTGCAAGTATTGAAGAATGTCGAACATTAGGAGCAAAACATGGTAGGTATGTTATTTCTATTAATTATTACTAATTAATAAGAATTTTTGGTTTTAGTTTTACTTATTTTATGTCTTTTTATTTATTTTTTATGTTTTTGTGGGTTTTTAATTATGTTCTAATTTTTATGAATTTTAAACATATTATATTATATTTTTTTATGTTTTCTGATTTTAATTTTTAATTATTTTTAATTTTGAAAAATTTTATGTTCTTTTTAATTTTTAAAACACGGTAAGTACTAATATACCCTACTTAAGTGTGTGAAAAGGCTTTGTTTTTGTTGTTGTAGTAGTAGAAAGTACTAATATAGATAATAGAGAGATGAAATGCCTTTTTTGTTTTTTTTCAAATAAGTCAAACAGAGTCAAAATAAAGGAAATAAGGTGCTTATGTTTTTAATATTTTTTCTATTTTTAGTGAGTTTTATGGTATTTTTAAATTTTTAATGGATTTTTAAGGTGATAAAAAATCAAAATAGGGAAAATGATAAAATCAAAAACTTGTTTAGGGATTTAAAAATATAAATTCAGAATAAATCCCAAGTTAATTTTCAAGTAAACTATATATAATAAAGAAAAATAAGGCACTGGAATCAATATTTTTGGATTTTTATAGAATATTATATGATTTTTATAATGTATTTAGGGTTTTTAGATTTTTAGATTTTCTGTTTTGTATTTTCAATGGTTTTTAGATATGTGGTAAAATATGATATAAACTAACTAATAAAATTTTCTGAGAATTTCTGGATTGATATTTTAAATTTTATGGATTTTTCTAAGTTAAAATAATGAAAATATTAATGTTTTTGTATTTTAAGAAAATAGAAAAATCAATTGAAATCCAACTGAAAAATATATGTGATAGATCAAGGTTCCAAGAACCAAATATAATTTCCTATCATTTTTTAATAAAGGGAAGCAATTACTAAAAATAAAATGAACAAAATAAATAAAATCAGCAGCGGCCTATTTGTAAGTTTTAGAAAGTTTTCATGCAATTGTTACCATTTAAAGCAAGTTCATGGTTGAATGTGCAATATTTGCAATTAAAAACTTAACTTAATTCATGCCTAATGGGGACCAAATTGCAAATACATCAAACTTCTATTCATGTCGTAACATGTCCACAGAATATGGGATATCCGATATCATGCGGAAAATAACCACAAAGGTGGCACACGCGGGATGACACATGAGGTGCCTGGTAAGGACTTAAGTACAAATAAGGATATTACGAGGTCCCACATGCAAATGATCTCAAACTTATTACATGTACCTAAACATTTACACTACTAAACTAAAAACACATAGGAAGAGGGAATCTTGAGCAATATTACCCTCGGTGTGCGGGTGTGGATGGCCAAATGCGATCCACTTAAGAAACGGATGGCTGGATACGTGTATCGCTTTGCCTCGATCTGATGGCTGGGATTAGATCTAAGATGGATTAAGCGATTAAGATGCTTCATGATCAGACAATGGAGATTAGAATTGGGGGCTCCTATTGATCGGATGACTGCTGCTTCCCATGAGGAACATGGAAGAATACTTGCTGTTGAGAGCTTCGATCGATTGTTCCTTGTTGCTCCGACCACCTCATGAACTCGGAGATGGCTCAAAAGACTCTTAGAAGTGCTCTATGTCGACTGGTTACTCCAAGAAAGTTTGGACCTCGTTGAGGAGAGGTCTGGTGCTCGAAGAAGCTCGTGCCACATGGAAGCTTCAAGTAGTAATGGCCTTATCGATATCAGTATTGATATAGGTACCATGTTGATACGATATGTCGATGATATTTCGATGCCATATCGTCATTATTGAACTGAGTTTGTAAATAAAATACCCTTGGAAGGCCAAATATCAGCCATATCGGCAATATATCGATCACTTGTCGATATCGATATATCGCCAATATATCGTGATATGGCCTTCTATGGCTTCAAGTCTCAGCACGAATAGCCCCAAATGGGCTCTTTGTACCTCAACACCCGTACATGTAAAGGGAGGGCTTGAGGGCGATGCTCCTCGACCCTTATTTAGGCGAAAACAAGGGAAAATGGAGGAAGGCGATGGATCTCCGATCTATGATGATGGATGAAATCCGTGGACTCAATCTGAGCAAGATCGAGGTGATCTGGCGCTTCTGGGAATGATGAAGATGATGGGATGGTCCGATGGTCGAAAAATGGGCTAAGTCTTAGTAGATAGGGATCGAAGCCTAGAGCTTCGGCTTACATGGGATTTTTGGGATTTTGATGGAACAAGGTGAAATTAAACGAAACAAAGTACTAAACTAAAATATTGATTGACATTGTTGTAAAAGTCCCTTGACTGGCTCGACTAGTAGGTCTGACTAGTCTAGTCGGTGGGGTGACTGATCGAGTATCGGCTAATTCCGATTAGGTCGACTAATCAATTGATTTTTGCTTGGAGATACCGTATTTTTTATTTTTTTTGCTTTTTTTCAAAGAAAGCTTATTCTAATATGCTTAATGTTTTATTTAAATTCAATTACTTCTTTTCTTTCATTATGATAGTATAAAAAATGACAATCTATGTACATATATAAGAATATACATATAAAATTGATTTGTATATTTAACATATTAAAAATTTAAAACTGATTTAATCTTGACTAAATCCGATTATTCGCCGACTGCTGATTAATCCTTAGTCAGTGATCCAATCGATCGAGTATCGAATATTGATTTTTGCAACGTTACTGATTGAAATGCGAACATAATAGACACCAAAGATAAGGCTCACATGATCTGGATGACTTGGGAGCAAGATATACGGACCAACTCCATGGATGGGTTGAATTTGATCCTCTTCTGCTTTCTCCTCGCCTTGAATCAACGGGGGTGCCCTCCTATCATGAAGGCATGCTCTCCAACTAAGGATCTTAAGGGGTTACAACGCTCTGGGCCAGATTAGGGTTCCATTGAAAGTTGGAGGATTTTTATAGCATAGACATGAGATGATTTCAAAGTAGGGTTTGTGATCGAATCGAGGGGTACTAGTTGGAGCCAATTGATTTGTGTAATTTTAGGAACTCATGCGAAGATATTTCGTGAAGAAGTCAGGTGAATTCAAGGTCAGAATTGTGCAAGAAAAAATGGTAAAGATGGGCGGCCAATCGGCTCTGATAGCCTAAGACGTGTGGAGCTGTTGATCGGGGGTCGACAATCCCAGGCTCATGATCGGTCAATGTCAGCCGCTATAAGACAAAAAACAATAAAGAAAATACAAAATAAAAGAAAATGATATTATTTTTAAAAACCCAAAACATAAAAAATATTTCTTATTTTTGAATATATTTTAGTGGTCTTTATTTGTTTTTTATCAACTTATTTAATAGGGTATATTATTTATACACTATTATTTGTAGGTATTTGTACCTATATTATTACGTATTTACATTTTTATTTTGTTATTTTTGTATATAACACCATATTTAAATAATTTAATTATTTACAACATGTTTAATACATATTTACGCATTTATTCAAGATTTTTATTATTTTATTTCTATGTCCAAATAAATTCCTTTATGTACAATATATGTGTATTATACCTATATATTAGGTTTTATTGTTTCTTTTTGTGTATTTTTGTATGGGTTTGATTTTGATTTTTCTAGATGTTAAATAATATGTACCATACTTTAAAATATAAGGAGACTACGAGTATAAAGAAACTATATTGGCTTTTTGTACAGATGTACAAATACCATAGTATCCTAATTAGTTGGCTTTTGCATCTTAACTTCATTTTAAATGAAACCCTTCATTTTAAAGATAATTGACTTTGAAATACAATAGAGGTGAATTTGGTTCATTTTGAGTTCACATAGAGAAGATATTGATAAATTAAGTTTTTTTGTAGCTTTTTCAATCGAGTGTACTGAGCGGCTTGCACATGATTTATTTTTGTCAATAATTTTATTATTTTCTATACATTATAATAGTTAAGTTTGGTGTTGAACACAGTTCTATTGGGAGTATTTAGGATGATAAATAAAATGCTACAAGTTTGAGCTCTGTACACAGTATATTGTACTTTGATTTTTATGGTTTTCTTGATATTTTTGTACATTATTTCACACTATCTCACATACTTTTTTTCTAATCAACCTAGTCAATACTTGACTAGGTCTTGGGTGTTTATGGTCAATCAATATCATAAATACTTCCTTAAATTTTCTTTTCTTTATTCTTTTTTTTTGGATTTAAAAATAAGTACTCTTACACTATTTACAGAATAATGTTATGATGTTAATTCATGCAAGCTAGTGATATTTACATGTATTTTACTAGGAATTTTAAGCCAATATGGAAGAATAAAGGTGAATGAATGAGATTCATTAGTGACATGCTATGGCATTTATGCCATAACATGTGGGTCTCTAGATGCACAGTAGATGACCTGCTATGGCATTCACGCCATAGCAGGTTTCAGACTACAAGTGTGAAAATTATTGTTTAGCACTTATAGATGGCATCACTTGGCTTGGGGTTCACTCCACCATATTTCTCTCCTATCCATAGAGTAGATACCATCATATCAAGAGAGAACACGATAGAGAGAAAAGTTGGGGCTCCAACTCTTGTGCCTTAACTCCACTCCCACGTCCGTGCGAGGTCGCGGAGTAGCTCTTTGGGCCCTTTTATCTTGCTCTGGTGGTCCTCATCTCGGTAAGGTGTAATGACGAGATCTCTTTTGGAGAAGAGCTACGGATTTGGTTTTCCTTCTTGGTGAAAATCCTCCATTTCCATCTTTTATCTTGTTGGTTGTGTTCATTTTGGTTGATAAACCAACTAGAAGGTCTTGGCTTTTGTAGCCTTTGTGGAAAACAACTATATCATCAATATTCTTGAGTGGTTTTGAGTCGCATTGGCCCTTTTGTTTTCTCCCCCACCATTTTGGGGGTTTCCACGTTAAAATCTTTGTGTGCACTGTGGTTACTTGTTGCTAGTGATTTGTTTCTCATTTTCTTGTGGAGGTTTCTTCATCTTTGTTGTTTCGTCGGAGGTTTGTTTGTTCCCACACATCTGCAATATTTAGGGGATTTGTTCCCTACAAGTGGTATCATATCTTTTATGTCGGACAACAAGATGGATTTTGGTTCAAGCCACATGATTAGCTTGAATGAGACTAATTATAGCTTGTGGAAGATTAAGATGGAAGATCTTTTGTATGTGAAGTTCATGCACCTCCTGTTTTTCTTTACTTAATAGCCTCTTTACTTAATAGCCTGACACCAAGTTGAATAAAGAATGGAGTTTGGACATGAGAAGATATTTGATTTCATAGGAATTTGTTGATGAAAATGTCTACAATCACATGCAATATAAAAGCCATGATTGAGGCCTATGGTTAAAGCTTGTAAGTCTATATGCATCCAAGACTAGAAGCAACAAGTTGTTTCTTCTCAAGAAGCTAGTGAACTTGAGATTCGAGGAGGAAAACTTTGTGTTGGACTTTCTAAATGATTTCCAAGGCATCACAAGTTAGTTGACAAGTATGTGCATCAACTTCAAAGATGAGGTTTTGGGCTTGTTATTGCTTGTTACCTTACCTGATTCTTGGGAGACTTTCAGAGTCTAACTTACTAACTCAGCTGCAAATGGGTTTGTTTCTTTGGAGACAATGAAGTTCGGTATTCTCAATGGGGAGATGTGGAGAAAATCCCATGGTAGCTCCTCACATTTAGAGGTTTTCATTACAGAGAATATGGAGAGGTAGGTTCAAGAGTGATAAGGATAGGGATAGTAGCGGAAACAAATCAAGGTCCAAGTACTAGAACATTTAATGCCACTATTGTAAGAAGAAATGGCACATAAAGTACTATTTTAAGCTCAAGAAAGATAATAGAAATGGAGGCGATAAGAATGAGAAGAATGATGGAAATGTTGCTGCAGCTGTCTAGCACGGCTGCACGAGCTCCTCATTGTATGTGATGAGGAGATGATGAAAGTCAACAATGATGGTACTTCTTGACTTGTTGACATTAGCTTAAGTCTCTATGTCATATCATACATGGATTTTTATCTTTACATACATATGGAGATTTTGGCTCATTGAAGATGGACAATTGTTCTTTGTCTCAAGTTGTTGTCTTTAGCAACGTTGTGATACAAAGTGCCAATGGAGCATTGTCGATGCTTAAAGATGTGAGGTATGCATCGGATACACACCTAAACCTTATTTTTGCAGGAAAACTTGATGATGAAGGATACCAGAATACCTTTAGTAGCAGTCAATAAAAGCTTACTTGGGGATCCTTGGTTGTTGCTCACGACAAAAAAAGTGCAACAATAACCTTTACGAAATGAATGCATCAATTTTTAGTGATGTGGCACATGTAACTTGAGAGTCGATTCTACTGAGCTGTGGCATTGAAGATTAGGACACAACAGTGAGAAGGGGTTGCAGTTCTTGGTGAAGAAGAACTTGCTAGTGTAAGTGAAGAAGGATAAATTGGAGAGATGTACACATTACTTGGTTGGGTAGCAGACAGGAGTCTCCTTCAAGAGCCATCCACCGTTAAGGAAAATGCAGGCGCTGGAGCTTGTTTACACATATGTTTATGGTCCGTTGAAAGTAAGTTCTCTTGGCGGTGCACTTTATTTTGTTACATTTATTGATGAATTTTCCAGGAAGGTTTGGGTCTATACCTTGAAGAGGAAAGACCAAGTCTTTGGAGTTTTCAAGGACTTTCATGCGCTAGTGGAGCGGCAAACTGGAAAGAAATTGAAGTGCATTCACAATGACATATGTGGTGAGTATATCAAACCATTTGATGAGTACTATAGGTCTCATGGTATTAGGCACCAGAAGACTCCATCGAGGACGCCACAACTGAATGGCATAGTAGAGGAATGAACATGATCATCAAGGGGAGAGTTATGTCTCATTTTTGAGGTCAAGTTGTCTAACACCTTTTGGTGTGGAGCTTTTTTCACCGCAGTTCATGTTATTAATCTCTCTCCACGTTCCTTTAGATGGCGATGTTCCTGACAGGGTTTAGCATATCAAGGATGTCTCATACAACCGTTTACGCATCTTTGGATTCAGAACATTTGTGCTTACACCCAAGGATTAAAGGTCCAAGTTGGATGCAAAGACGAAGCTATGCATTTTCTTGGGATATGGCCAGGATGACCCTGGCTATAGGTTGTATGATCTTGTTAAGAAGAAGCCCATGAGAAGCAGGGATGTGGTCTCTTATAAAGACCAAACCATTGAAGACATCAAGAAAGCTGCAAATAATTCTCCCTCACGCAGCTACCAACTAGATGATGTGGAGCCGGTTCCCTTGTCGAGTACTCCACATGTAGTACCGGATGATGCAACTGAGCAGTTGCACGATGCATGAGAAGAGGAGGATGTGCTTGAGAACTCTACTCGTGATGTAGATGCGGATGCAAATGATGATAGCCATGTTGATGACGCCTCTTCTTCAGAGGCAATACCACAACAAAGACCCATGAAGGAGAGGCATCCCTCCACCAGATATCCTACACATGAATATGTATCGTTGACAGATTATGGGCAACCAGAATGCTATGATGTGGCTCTGTAGGATGTGAACAAATAAATGTGGTTAAAATCCATGAAAGAAGAGATTGGGTCTTTTCATGACAACCACTCATTTGAGCTTGTGAAGGTGGCCAAGGGCAAGAGTGCTTTGATAAACAAGTTGGTTTTTAGAGTGAAGCACGACGAATCATCTATAAATCCAAGATACAACGCCAGATTGGTTGTTAAGGACTTTAACCAAAAGAAGGGAGTGAACTTGAGGAGATATTTTAAAGCCTTTTGGATAGCAATTGTGGTAGGCTCGTTTACTTTATGTTCTTTAAATTCAACTCCATCTTGTATGAGATGTAATGGGGAGACATTCATGGACCTTATTTTATTCTATCGTTTCTTCATTTTTTTTGTCGATAACATTGTGTATGGGTCTTGTAGCATGCTTTAGTTCTATGGTGATGAATATGTCTTCTTCGAGCCATGATTTCAACCATAATCGGACCTTCAAACATGAGTTGAACCGAATGTTTACCTTTCATTTATATGAGTGCATATATAATTTCCGTCGCAATTAGCTTTCACTGAACTTTGCGCTCCAATATTGAACATGATCATTTAATCGTAGGGATGATTCATATACCATGCTCTGATACCAATTCGTATAGAAAAGAAATTTCAGTGTATAAGAAGTTCAGAGAAGGGAGGATGAAGGAGGCAAGCCTATGGTGTGCGATTTTGGGAAAGAAAGAACTAGGATGCACCAGAGAGAGGCATACAGAAGGGGGGAAGATGAGATAACCCACGTTATCTATTACTTAAATTGTTCCTTCATAATGACTACCTTTAACTTTATATAGGAGGAGTGGGCGTACAAAATAAAATAAAAAAACCCATCTCTAAATTGATTCCCTAAATTACTTTGATAACTAATTCGAGATCACATGTAGACTCCTTATTCAATTATATCGGAACTTGCAACATACACTAACTAAACAAAAAATAACAACTAATCCTAATCATCATTTAATTAAACTCTAATTGGAGAAAATTAAAACTATGATAAGCCCTAAATTTATCAAAACCCTAAATTTTGTCCAAATTCCCAATTTAGTTTTGCATCTGTTTATACTTTTTATAGCCAATGAATCCCTCTTAGATTAGATGGCCATTTTGTAAAAAGGCACTTGGAGTTGTCTTTTTCTTGTTCTTATCACTATTATTTGATCACATATTATATTGTCAAATATCACATTTTAGTCAAATGAAATATAATTCCATTGACATATATTTAATTGCAGTTTTTTCATGTTTTTCTCCATAAATTGTGGCTTACGCTTTAAGCGCCTCGAGGCTTCGCCTCCCCTTGATTATGGGGAAAACACCTTGTTCCTCATATTGTTGTTCCAAACATTGCTCCTACTCGTCATACCTCCCAAGTTAATGACCATCTCTTTGGCAACTTAACATTATTGAACCATCTATAATTGATGTTTGGGATTGTTGCAATATTTGTATTAGTTATTTCCTCTGTCCTGTTTATGTTATTTACCCATAGAGCTTTTCTCCTATATAAGAGAGCTCTAGGGTTAAGAATAAATCATCTTTTCATTCTCTAATTCCACATGGTATCAAAGCAACAGTCCTAGATTGAAGCCTGTGCCCTAAATCCGTTCCCCCGCCAAAAGCCCTGCCGCTGCCGCCAACAGTCTTGAGCCCTAGCATCGTACTTCTTCCTCCTTCAGCGCTCGCCTGCGCTCCCTCGCCTGCGCTCCCTCTCCTGCAGTCCCGTCCGTAGCTGTGTGCCCTATCGCACGGCTGCATCCCTTCTGTCGACGCGAGAAGGGACCCTGCTGTCTTATTGCACGCATCTCTTGCGTGCTCGGCTGTGCCCTAGCGCGCACATCTTGTGTCCCACGGCTGTGCCCTAAGCGCGTACATCCCTTGGCATCGAGGAAGGTTACAACCTAGGTCTTCGGAGACACTTTCGTGATATGGAAGGGATTGTGGTATGAGTCTACGCTCCCAATTGCCTTCACATATGTCCGCGTAGACATTCTTGTCAACAACGTGTAACCCCAGTCTCTAGAAAAGTGGTGTTGTCATGTCAGACAACAAGACAAGTGTTCCATCCCTGGGTGCCTTTAAAGGTCCAGCACCCATGGTGAAAATGGATGGAACGAACTATGAACCGTGGGCCATGCAGTTCATGAGTTTGATGCAGTGCAATGGCAAGAAACATATCCTCACACAAGAGGAACCTGTTGATAAGACTGGGGTTAATGCCTAATGGGAGGCAGACGATGCCTATGCACGTGTGTGGTTATCTGGCACGGTATCCATGGAGATAGCCAATGACATCCTGAATCAGCCCACAACAAAGGATATGTGGGATATAGTCGCTGCGACGTATTCTCCTGCAAAGAATGAGTTGAGGATTCTACAGCTTCAGCACGACATCTTTACTTCGAAGCAGAATGTCATCCCCTTCATACCCTGTATACCTCTTTAAGGGGTATGTTTGAGAAGTTACATAGTTATATTCCATTGATAGCTACCCCTGAACAACTCAAAGCATACAGGGACTCAGTGATGACAGGAGTATTTCTAGCAGCACTTGATCATGAGTATGATGCAACCAGAGCACAGATTCTTACAGAGGACTCCATTCCTCCTATGGAGGAGGCATATCGTAGGTTGAGCAGGCTCTCCATATCTCTTGGTGGATCTTAGACATCCTCAGCCATGGTAGCATCTCGTGGTAGGGGAGGATGCCGTATCCCGATATATCGGCGATATATCGCCGATATATCGATATCGACATGGGACCGATATCGAAATCGATATATCGATATATCCGATTTCAGGCATTTTCTTCAGAAAGATTCCTAGATATAGCGATATATCGGCGATATATCGGCGATATATCGATATCGACACGATATCGAAACGATATCGATATCGATATGTCATTCTATGGGAGGATCTTCACAGTTTTGAGGCCGTGCTGGCCGTGGCAGGGGAGGGGGTAGTCGACCCCCTAGGTAGCCATGTACTTACTGTTGCTGAACATGTCATACTGAGGAAACATGCTATTCCAAGCATGGGTTTCCTACCACTACAGCTCGTGCTGCCGAACAGACTCAGCAAGAAGGGAGCTCTTCCCATGGACCTGATCAGAGGTTTGATGATCTGGTGGCACGACTGAGAGAGATTATGCCGAGTCATGAGTCAGCGGGTTCTTCAAGATCTCCGGAGGTAGCTGCATCAGCCTCAGTATCCGCTTCAGGTATATCATATGCTTTTACTAGTTGCTACAGGGCAGATTTATCAGAGTGGATCATGGATTCAGGAGCAAGGAAGGAAATATCGGTATCGATATCGTTCGATACAATGTCGATACCGATATATCGCCGATATATTGGCGATATATCGACGCATATCGCCGAAACCCAGTATCCACCAAGGCATTTTCTCCTGTCGATATCCGATATCGTCCATATCGGCGATATATCGGTGACCTGTCGATACCGATATATCGCCGACATATCGATGATATATCGCGATATGGCGATCCCTGTTCAGGAGCATCTCACCATCTATTTGGTGACAGAAGTCAGTTGAAGTTCTTTCGTCCATCTCAGAAAGGACGATCAGTTGTGATAGCTGATGGGACACAATCTCCCATTACTGGTCAGGGGGAGGTGCATTTGACCCCTGCATTACGGCTTCAAAGTGTCCTTTATGCTCCTGAATTTTCAATGAATTTACTTTCAATTAGTCAAATCACTAAAGATCTACATTGTCGTGCCATATTTGATCCATATGCTCTTGTGTTTCAGGACATTCTCACGAGCAAGGTGATTGGAACTGGCCGTGAGCAATGGGGTCTCTATAGACTGGTTCATTCTCCGTATGTTGGTGCTACTTCTTTTCATACTGGATCTGTTTCTCCTTACACATGGCATCTCCGGTTTGGTCATCTTCCCCTGCAGAAGATGATTCATGTTCTTCCTCAGATTTCTCCTCGCTCCACCTTTCAATGTGAGGCCTGCCGGCTTAGGAAACATCACCGGTCTTCTTTCCAGAGTCGTCAGGGTCCAAGTAGTCATGGTCTGTTTGAGTTGCTTTATTTTGATATTTGGGGTCCGAGTCGTGTCCCAGACCTTCAGGGAAACATATTTTATCTAGTTGCAATAGATGAGTTTTCCAGATTGTCTTGGGGTTTTCTTCTTAAAAATAAGTCTGATGCTGGTCCTGTTATTCAGTCCTTTATTAAGGAAATAAAGAATATTTTCTTTGCTAAAGTTAAGTACATTCGATCTGATAATGCTCTAGAATTTTGTAGTACTAAACTTTCTCAGTTCCTTAAGTCTCATGGGATTGTTCATCAGACGTCATGTGTATATACCTCTCAACAGAATGGAGTGGCTGAAAGAAAGCATCGCCACCTGTTGGATATGACTAGAACTCTCTTGATTCAGAATCGTGCTCCTCATTCCTATTGGGGAGATGCGGTTCTAACTGCATGTTATCTAGTCAATCGAATGCCTTCATCAGTGTTGGGGGAAAAGATCCCGTTCTTGATTGCGTTTCCCGAGATGGATCTTTTCTCCCTTACACCATGAGTTTTTGGGTCGGTCGTGTTTGTCCATCAGTTCTCTCCTGGTCTTGACAAGCTCTCTCCCAGAGCTGTTAAATGTGTCTTTGTGGGGTATTCAAAAACCCAAAAGGGATATCGTTTTTTTGATCCGGTTCGACGACGGTATTATGTCAGTGCTGATGTCACCTTCTTTGAGTCCATTATGTATTTTTCTCCCACTGGTGACAAACTTACTCCTTCAGAACATGGAGAAGAAATCTACATGTCTCCTCCTCCATCATTACAGCGCTCTCCTTCATTACCACCACCATCTTCTCCGGCATCACCTACATCAGCACCGCCACCACCACCACCATCACATGTGTTCTTTCCTCAGGTCTACCAGAGACGACCCCCTGCTCTTGCGCCTCTTCCATCATCTGGCACGCATGAGGTATGTACCGAGCATTTGAGTTCTATTAATGGCATGGGTGATTTGCTTGTTCAGAATGAGGGCCAGGGAAAGTTGATTATTTAGATGTCCCTATTGCTCTTCGGCGGCAGAAACGTAGCAAGACAATGAATCCTAAATATGGGCTGGACTTTGGTTCACATGTATCCTTGGAGCGTCTGTCCAAGGATTTTCAACACTTTGTTGTTGGCCTGTCATCTATAGAGATACCAAGCTCTTATTAGGAGGCCCTACCGAGCAGCCAATGGCGTTTAGCGATGGAAGAAGAGATGACAACATTACGGTCGCGTGGTACGTGGAGTGTGGTCCATCCTCCACCAGGTGCGTCCGTGGTTGGCAGTAAGTGGGTCTTTACTATGAAGCACCGGGCTGATGGTACAGTTGACAGATACAAGGCAATGTTGGTTGCTTGTGGGTTCACTCAGACATATGGGGTGGACTATCAGGACACGTTTTCGCCAGTTGCACGTCACTCTACCCTACAGATTCTTGTTACTGTTGCCGTAGTACGCGATTGGCCCCTTTTTCAGTTGGATGTCAAAAATGCCTTCTTGTATGGTGATTTGCATGAGGAAGTCTACATGCAGCAACCACCTGGGTTTGTTGCTGAGGGGGAGTCTAGTATGGTATGCCATCTTCATAAGGCTATATATGGCCTTACGCAGAGTCCGAGGGCTTGGTTTCAGAAGCTCTCAGATTTGATTGAACAGAAGGGATTTGTTAGATCTACTGCAGATCATACTCTCTTTATAAAGAGAAGCCGCCAAGGTTGTGTGATCATCTTGGTGTACGTGGATGACATTGTTATCACGGGCAGTGATGAACATGGCATTCAAGGAGCGAAGGATTTTCTTGGACATCAGTTTGTCACCAAGGATCTGGGGACGCTCCGCTACTTTTTCGGATTGGAATTAGCACAAAATTGGCAAGGTATGGTTATGGCACAGAGAAAGTATGTTACTGATCTGTTATCTGCAATGTTGTAAAAGTCGCCCGACAGGCCCGACTAGTAGGTCCGACTAGTCTAGTCAGTGGCGTGGCCGACCGAGTACCGACTAATTCTGACTAGGCACACTAGTCGACTAATTTTTGCTTGGAGATGCCATATTTTTTTATATTTTGCGTTTTTATAAGAAAACTTAATATAATATGCTTAATGTTTTATTAAAATTCAATTACTTCTTTTATTTTATTATGATAGAATAAAAATGCACAAAATCTATGTAAATATATGTATAAAAATGAGTTATATATTCAAAATAATCTTAAAATTCAAAGCCGATTAAAGTCCGACTAAATCCGATTAGTCACCCGACTGCCGATTAATCTTTAGTCAGTGACCCGGCCGACCGAGTACCGACTACCGACTTTTGCAACCTTGGTTATCTGAGACAGGGATGACATGATGTATATCGGCTACTGCTCCCATGGATCCCAATGTCAAGCTGTATGACGGCGGGTCTGATGTGGTGGACAAGAGACAATACAGAGAACTGGTGGGGAAGCTATTGTATGTTACTATTACCAGGCCTGATATATTGTTTGCTCTGAGTAGGGTGAGTCAGTTCATGAAGCAACCCGGGCAGACACACATGGATGCAGTTTTTATGATCCTGAGATATCTGAAGTCATCTCCAGGTGCAGGTCTTTTGTTTAGAAGAGATACTTCTCTCTCAGTTACAGGTTGGGATGAAAATGGTTGGATACGAATATGATTATAGGTGTTATCATATCATCATCCTTTTTAAAGTCTGGATCAAGGCCTTAAATGTCGGTTTCGGTCACCATTTCGGTGACGACCAAAACATAATTTCGATGGAATTTCGATCGAAATTTCGATCATTTTTTGTACTAGGACCCCCATATTTCGGTCATTTCGGTCATTTCGGTCGAATTTCGATTTCGACTGGATATCGATTTTCGACAGAAATTCGACTGAATTTCGCTGAACTTTGAGGCCATGGTCTGGATACGAATGCGAATGCGAATATCATACGAATGTATACGATGCATAATCATATCCTCAAAATACGAATACGAATGCAAAACGAATGTTGGCAATCCGGATACGAGTATTTGACAAATGAATGCGGATTAATATACGAATTTTATAGATAACCTAATTTACTAAAAGTCTATAAGAATATTAGGTTCAAAGTAAACTTTTATATATAACAAGTGCTATTTTCATAATGAAAAATTAACACATCAAAATTATGTATCATATAAATGTGGTAAAATTATGTATCGTATAAATGTGGTAACGAAGAAAATCTAATAGAATAAATGTTATCGTCAAATAACATCAGTTGGATAAAGTATTCCTACAACACATATATGCCATAAATTAAGTTATCTTTTTGTTTTTGACTATGGTTAAATCTTGCAATTTATCAGTTTCTATTTTAAGATCCTAAGAATGCGATTAGATAATTGCAAATATATGGTTGTAGTAAAAGAGACATATTGTCTAAACTCTTTGTAAATAAAATACGTGTTGAGTGCAATATACGATCTAAAGTGCAGGGACAAAATCAACAACAACTGCTGCTTCGGAATGAATGCAGCAAGTTGTTGCTGCTCGTGTAGGAGAGAATGCAGGACGGTTTTTTAATCTGAGATGAAGGAAGGTATTTGCACCACAACAAAAGTACAATTTCAAGAAACTAACTAGCCAAACAGAATATAAAATTCTCATACCATTTTATATAAGCTTAAAAAATGGTATTGATTACTTCCTTCCAACTCAAAATTGCTCAGCAAATGCGGCAATGGTAAGGTCAACAACTGCCAGACTGGAGGAGAAGGTAGCATCTGAGCGGCAACGAGATGATCAACTATTACATCAACATAAGGTGAGAAACCGTGTCGCAATAGGAGGATGGCAACTGAGCAGTGAAAGGATGCCGGAAGGGAGGAGCGGTCCGAATGAAGCAATAGAATGGCGTGCTTGTGCCGCGCGTGGATAGGGTTTCAGACGAGGGAAGGCGGCACGAAGGGGTATTAGGGGTAGGGTTTTAGATTAGGGATGTGGGCCGAAGAGTTGGCTTTCGTATTTTGTGAAGAGGGGCTTATTACATACTGGAGAGTGAAATTAAGAGTAGGAGTTCACGAGTGGTGGAGAATTTTTCTTTCCATCCAAAAAGTTTAGATTGTGGTGGATTAATTGTGAACATGCCCAAAATATATAGCATGTATTATTCCTTAGAAACTCTTTTAAAAAACGAATATTCACATTTGTATTCGTAAAAAATCAAATATCCGTATTCGTATCCGCATTCGTTAAAATTAAAGACGCGAGATTCATATTCGTATTCGTATTCGTCGGATGTTGGATTTTAACATCCGCATTCGCATTCGTATTCGTCAGATGTAAAACACTAGCATCCATATCCTCAATTTAACGAACGCGAATATGAACGGATGCGAATATATTTGTTTTCGTTTTCATCCCTAGTTACAAGATGTGCGGATGCAGACTATGCTGGGTGTCCTAGTGACAGAAAGTCAACATCATGCTTTATTGTGTTCGTTGGCAGTTCACCCGTATCATGGAAAAGCAAGAAACAAACTGTGGTTGCTCTATCTAGTGCGTAATCAGAATATAGGGCAATGTCCCAAGGCAGTACTGAGATGATGTGGGTTAAATCAATTCTGACTGATTTAACTATTGATGTTCCTCTACCTATGCATCTTAAATGTGATAATCAGGCAGCTTTGTTCATAGCTAATAATCCAACCTTTCATGAACGAACAAAGCACATTGAAGTGGATTGTCACTATACTCGAGATTTGATCCAGAAGGGGCTCATTTCAACGTCGCACGTATCATCAGGAGATCAAGTCGATGATATGTTTACAAAGGCTCTTGCTAGAGGTCCTTTTAACAATTGTTGTTCCAAGCTGAGCATGATAGATATATATGCTCCAGCTTGAGGGGGAGTGCTGCAATATTTGTATTAGTTATTTCCTCTGTCCTGTTTATGTTATTTACCCATAGAGCTTTTCTCCTATATAAGAGAGCTCTAGGGTTAAGAATAAATCATCTTTTCATTCTCTAATTCCACAGGGATGATTCAATATATTCTAGAAAGATTTGATGATGAAACTATTGATTGTCGAAGTTTTGAAGGCGGTACTTAAGTCGTCTTTCACCAAATCCCAAAAAGGCTTTCGTTAGATAATCAAGTTTTACCCCTTCTTTCTCTTTTTAAAATATTTGTATATTGTACATCATGAATCACTGCCTTTTCCACTTTGACCCCTATAAAATATTAAGCATTAGCAATTAAAAAAAATGATCTAACTTCTTTTTATTGTTATTTTCGTTGGACTTCACATGGACGAACCTTGGTGACACATACATTCCCTCTTTTTGCTTATTTGTTCCAAATTTAATGCATGTCCAAGTTTTAAAGTCAATCCCTTAGGGTGCATTTGGTACGCGTATTAGGGCGGGTTAAACTGGTAGAGGGTGACCCATTTTTGTGTTTTGGTGTTTGGATAGAGGGTTAAACTGGGGGTGGGTTTGAAGTGCGTTTGTTGTGATTTGATTGTATTGAAGGTTTGAAAACGTGTAGTTATTGTGATGTGCTGTATTGAAGTTTGGAAAAGTGAGTAAAAGTGGAGTAGTTTATATTTTTTTATATGATATGATGGTATAATATATTTGATGGAATTGATAAAGAGAATTGAATTATTTAATGTATTAAAAAGATAAAAAGTGGGACCCACACGAAAGGGGGAAAAATAGGTTAAGGGGGGTAAACTCCCCTTCCGGTGTCTTAAGGTTTTCTTGCACGTCCTTGGAAAACAAATAGGATATGCGATCCACAGATAGGACAAGATCCAAAATTATGGATCCAATCCGAGTAATTTATTCTGATCACTTGGTTGACCTCCAGAAGCCTACTAAGTGGGTTCATGGATTTGATTGTCTGAAATTAAGAATGCACTATATTAGACCATATATATATTCAAATATTAGATTCTTTGATTAAGGACTTTAGCCAAATTAGTCTTGCCTTTCTACTTTGAAAGATCACCCCCTTAATCACTTTCAAAGTAAGAGATATACTTATCACTATATTTCTAACAAGAAACTGGGATCTCATTTTCTACCTTAGTTACATCCTAAATATATGAGAAACTGTAATTCGGGTAAAAAGAAGTAAGAACACATTTCACCTTGCAAGTCCAACTTGCATTTCTCAATTCAGTCTTTAACACTCGGACCTACCACCTCTATGGTGATGTTGATCTGTCATTAAATGAACCAGCATTTAACATGATTAGAACTCGTCATACGCAATCCAATATCACCCTAATATATGAGGAGCTGATATTGGGGTCACTACACATACGACCTTACTCTTTTGAGAAGCAAAGAACCCGATCCATGTGTACTTGTATGCAGGAGCTGTCACTTCAGACATGCGTCTCCTACATACAATCCATGATGACAGAATCCTTCGCCTTGACGGGAGACCATGGATGTCACTTATGCGATCTTCCATATCATGTTCAAATTTTAATTAATTATTGTGAATCATATTCACATAATTAATTATTCCTAGGGCAATATTACTCTATTCATAATGGAGTGTTTTTTAATTGGATATAATTCATTTAATCATATTAAATCAATTATCAATCCAATTTCGTCAACCAACACGCTATCTTGATTACTATTTGAAAAGGATGGTATAATCTCAAAAATACGTATTATTCAAATTTTAATAATTAAAAAAATACATCTAGATTTCTTCAAACATTATCCTTTCCTTACCTGTTGTCATGGCTCGTACACACAGGATGTGTGACAGACCGCTCACGGAGCAACCTGCTGCCTCATCGATCTCCGACTAGACACTATATCTGTCTCAGGTCATGATAATGCGATTTGATCATTTTTGTATTTGAGATGATAATCGTCTTTCTACTGAAGTTATACCATATAATATTTATCAAAATAATATTAATTAATATTATAAGGTGATTTGCTAAACAAATCCTCAATCCTATTCAAACAACAATGCATTGCATGTGGAGATTGTCCTACTACTATTGTAGGATAAACTAGGTAATGCAGCGTGGAACAGAAATATAGGGACACATATTTATTTAATTTTATTTGTTAATTTTATTTAAGTTTATTTGAGTCGTCGTATTTTTAATTAAATAACGAGATCGCGTGTGATCTCTAAATTAGTAGTCAATTTCAAATTTGAATTTCAAATTAGTCGGTTAGTCGGTTCGAGTCAAATTAGGATAATTAGTTAGAATTTGAATTAGTTGCTATTTTTGTAACCTCATCCCTCCTATATAAAGGGATGAAGGCCAATTGTTTTAGACAGTTAAGTGATTATGAAAATTTGAGATTTTTATCTTTATCTCTCTCTCGTCTCTCTCTTCCCCGCGCGATCTCCGCGTTTCCTACTCCAACCTCGCGCAACAGGCGTGTTTCTCTTCTCAATCCCTCCAACTACTTCTCCACCAAAAATCCACCGTTCAAATTTTATTTATCGCCGCGCCAATCTATTAATCCACATTAATTGGTATCAGAGCATGGCATCTAAGTCGTCCTCACGATCTGGCGATCCCTCTCGTCACTCACGCAGAAAGTCCAACGGAACTCGCCCAACGACCGTGTATGGCGTGCTGAGGTTAGACAAACACTATCGAATATGCTCCAAATTCTTTCACAGAATAGAGAGTCAATGATACGGACAAATAGAAGAACTCATCGCCGAAAGGGACGGTGAAACTTTCGTCCAAGTTCCTGAGGAA
This sequence comes from Ottelia alismoides, assembly GCA_037367405.1. Taxonomy (NCBI): domain Eukaryota; kingdom Viridiplantae; phylum Streptophyta; class Magnoliopsida; order Alismatales; family Hydrocharitaceae; genus Ottelia; species Ottelia alismoides. The sequence continues at coordinate 490,267 of JAZKJV010005140.1, forward strand.
GAAGGCCAAGAAAAGATCGACGTCTTCAACAATATGCTTGCTGTCCAGGTCATGTCAGACCTGCAATCAGAAGAAGGGGACTCCAGCGCCCTCCGTAACCCTCCCAAGAGGTCCCGACACCACTCCCATGCCTCCGGCCTCTCCCGACTCCACCCCCCACCACCTCCACCACCCGCTGCACTCGTACCCCCTCCTGCCGCAACTCCCGCGCTACTGCCAGCACCCCCTCCGCGCGCTAGCCCTCGCAACCTCGCCTCCCCAGCCCCACCGATGCCTACCCAAGCCTCCCCGATCCTCGCTGCACCGCCGCAGCCAACCCCACCCCTGTCCCTGACCCCAGCGGCCCCTCCCGCGACCCCACACCCCTAGTCCCCCACCCCGAAGCCCTCTCTCCCGCTGCCCTCAACACCCTGCCAAAATCCCCTCTCGTTCCCAGCCCCCTACCTCCCGTTACACCGACCCCAACTCCCGCACCTGCCCCCACCCCGCTGTCATCCTTCCTCGTCCCGCGCCACCTCTTCCCCTCACCCATCACAAACCCTCCACAAACCCTTTCCTGCAAACCCTTTCCCGCAACCTATCACAGACACGATCCCTCCCGTGCCAAACAACGTCTCCCCCGCATACACCCCTACTCGCCGCCTCGCCTTCCTCTACCCGAGCCGTGCATACCTCCCTTGCGGCCCTGCATCTGCCCCCTGCCACGGCCACGGACGAACTCGGCGCCGCCTCTGGGATCCCAGTCTCTGCTGCCGGCGCCGCTTGATGAAGAGGGAAACCCTAACAACGACCCCCCTCCAAAAGGAATCGGATCCCTTAAAGTTAGGGATAGGAGGTTATCTTGGGAGATTTGCAGGGAGACCTCTCCCCCATAAGTTTTTATCAAAAGGGTCACTTGGAGGATATATTACGCTATGAATTCCTTTTAAGTGAAGGGGTAGAACATTTGCAGCCATACCCCTCAATGGAGAAAAATTATAAATGTAACATTGAAAGGGATCTAATTTGAGTATTTGAAGCTACCATTTCAAGATTGAACTCTCCAGCGGCGCATCGAAGATCCAACAATTCGTCGAGAGACGAATTTTTAAAAGCGGAGGAGAGTTTGATGCAGCGTGGAACATAAATATGGGGATGCATATTTATTTAATTTTATCAGTTAATTTTATTTATGTTTATTTGAGTCGTCGTATTTTTAATTAAATAACGAGACCGCGTGTGAGCTCCAAATTAGTAGTCAATTTCAAATTTGAATTTCAAATTAGTCGGTTAGTCGGTTAGAGTCAAATTAGGATAATTAGTTAGAATTTGAATTAGTTGCTATTTTTGTAACCTCATCCCTCCTATATAAAGGGATGAAGGCCAATTGTTTTAGACAGTTCAGTGATTATAAAAATTTGAGATTTTTATCTCTATCTCTCTCGCGTCTCTCTCTTCCCCGCGCGATCTCCGCGTTTCCTCCTCCTCCAACCTCGCGCAACAGGCGTGTTTCTCTTCTCAATCCCTCCAACTACTTCTCCACCAAAAATCCACCGTTCAAATTTTATTTATCGCCGCGCCAATCTATTAATCCGCATCACTAGGGGTTTCATGAAACATCCATTCAATGGCCTATAATGTTTAATCAATTATTTTCGTAATTATTAGGCATCATATTTAATCAAGGCAAATTCATAATTTTCATGATTTCCATTGAATTATAAACACATTAAGTAAAAAGGTTTGATTATCTAATCATCTTCCGACCCATTGATGAATCTCTATTTCATCAATTCTATCATTTTTGGCCTTAAAACCATAGCAAAGTGGATGTAAATAGCATTATTTTGTACAAATTAACATTCATTATTTATTCCATTTATTGTATATAAAATATAGTTTTTTAATGCCAAATTATAGAATTAAGAGAAGATAAGAAAAAAAATAGAATGCCAAAGGTATTTATGACCTAAACCCCGAGCCCAAGTTAAGAATTGATTTGGTCGAGAAGGAATAATTTGGGGGAGATAAGGGCCAAATATTCAATAAAAAATCCCATTTACTTATTCATCAATATTGCATTTTAGGACCTATTTTATTCTTTATTATTTATACCTCAAATAAAGAACCTTTGTAGGTGAAAGTTGTAGATAAAAATACATGAAAAAAATTCAAAATTGATTTCATAGAAAATTAATATGCAATGTACTTTTTATACTCTAAATAAAAAACCAAAACCCAAACATCCCTGGCCCATATCTTTTCCATACAACCTCAAAATGTATACAATAACCATAATTGTATATAATTTTTAATAAGCTATTTAATGAAGTGACTTCATCCAATTTGAGTTAAGATGCAAAAATTAGGTTTTGGACCCCTATTGTTCAATATATCTGAATAAAATATTCATTTTATTTATTCTTTATATTTTTTAATTTTATGTTTTTATAATTTGAAAATATTGCTTATAATATATGTAATATTTAGAATAAAATAAAACCATAAATAAATAAAATAAAATAAAATAATCCACACAAATACATAGATGAATATACCGTACTTATACCTATATAATAAGTGTACATATTTATTTAAGTATATAAATAACATCAGAAAATATAACAAAAGTATATTTATGCATATAAAAATAAATAAAAAATGTATAAAATAGATATATAAAATAATAAAATCATAAACACAAAATACAAATAAACAACCTAATATATATGTAATTATACTTATAAATAAAACCTTAAAAAGGTATCTATAATAAATAAACCTGTAAAAATAAATAAATTCATCATAAAATAGCATATAAAATATTCAACATATTTCATGTTTTGAGTTTCTCGAGAATAAGTCATTTTCTATATTTTACCCATTTATTATTTATTCTTTCATTTTTGTCAGCTTGCAGCTAAACCATCTTTTACAAGGTCCAATCAACGCACATCCCTGGCTGACCCTGGTCTAACTCTCTGGGATGTCGCACCGCCATCATCTTCGCATTTCCCTATTCGATCCATTGAGGTTCTCTCTTCGATTTCTTCATGAAAGTCCTTCTGCAATCAATCGTCTTTCACTCCAGACCTTTTGCAAGGTCAAACTCCCATCGATTCGTGTGTAAAACCCAAAGGCCCTGTTCGTTTGGGGTATAAGGAGGAATGGAATAAGGGGAATAAGCCCCCAACACGCTTCCCCGTGGTACGACTATTCCCCATTATTTCATCTTATTCCACTCTTATTCCTATCTTTTATCCCACCTTACCTACCTTTATTTCACCTTATTCTCCTTATTCTTATCCTCCAGCCGAACGGAGAATAGACCCTTATTCCCCCTTATTCCCCATCCTTATTCCTGCTTATTCTCTTACCGATCGGGCCCTAATTGAAATCCCCCTCTTTGCCATATTTATAAATAAAACCACCTCCCTTCGATCTCCTTTTTGGTCCCTTTTCTGCCCTTAAAACCCACTACCCTTGGCCTAGTGTGGCATCCCTGTGATAGGGGGAGGTCCCCTGAAGTGCTGGCGTGGCTGAAGGAGGATGTGCATGCATGCCGGAGCTTCCAACCCGTCCCGCTCCCTGGTGCGAAAACCAAGTGCGAGCTACGTCATTTCATGATTTCTAGGTATCTTTTTGCTCGTGGATTTAGTTTGCATTTTATTTCGTGTTTTAATTAATGTATTAGCTTAGGTCAGGGATTAGATCTCGTCGGAGCATTAGAGCCAACTTCCTCACAGTCACCCTTCCCGTTCTGACTACCACATTCGCCCCAGTATCTTTCCTTCTCCCTTCCATGGCCTCAAATTTCAGCGAAATTTGGTCGAATTTTTGTCGAATATCGATATCCAGTCGAAATCGAAATTCGACCGAAAATGACCGAAATGACTGAAATATGGGAGTCCTAGTACAAAAAATGACCGAAATTCCATCGAAAGTTTGTTTTGGTCGTCACCGAAATGGTGACCGAAAACCGACATTTAAGACCTTGCTCCCCTCTCCACTAGAATCACCCATAAGCTCCCCCATATCCATCCCAGATCTGGATTCCGATGCTCCTCCTCCACCCTTTGCCTGAGCATCATCGCCCTCGATCATCCCGTCTCGACAACCATCAATAAAAGCCCATAACTTGTTGCCCATGCCTTGTCGTGCGTTCTAGCCCATTTGCAGGTCTAGAAGAGGGCATCTGAGCCCTAGTTGCTGTCTTCGAAGACCTCCAGGAACATTTGAACTCCAAGACTTGATCAACGAGTCCCAAACACTTTTGTCGCCATCAATCAACGTAGAGCAACTTCCACCTTGCTCTCGAGCACTTCAACAACATGATTGGTGGCAGGAGGAGGCAACAAGTTTTAAAAACACGCCTCGAGGCGCTGAGGCGTACACCTGGAGGCTTTTTTTCACCAAAAAACGCCTCGAGGCGCAAGAGGCATATGTGAAATCGACAACTTACGCCTCGAGGCTATGAGGCGTTCATCGAGCCGTTGAGGCGCTGAGGCGCTTGTGAGGCGTATGCCTCATCTCGAATGTATTTAAACCTTAAAAAGCCCCAAAATAATTTGGACCTAAAACACTAAATGTCAACGGCGGAGGTCCTGGGCTCATGAAACTCGAGATTCTTTCCTCTTCTTCCCCCAAGTAGCATATTCTAGCCTCTCTTATATACTTCAACAAATGCTCTTCTCCCTGAGCAGTGGTGCTGCAGCCATTGAAGGTCTTGGGTTTTCTTCCGGACTTAGTAGCTTTCTTTTCCCGTTTACAATCTTAAGACCTATTTAGATTATGAAATAGATCACCAAATGATCAAAATTTGCTCAAAATATGCTACTGTGTATTCTTAATTTCATGGATAGAGAAAAACAAACTAAGTTCATTCCTTGTTACTCTTGGTTTAAGGAGCAAAATTTGCTCAAAATTCTATTGTTGTGTATTCTTCTTCCACCTTAAAGTCTCTACCTTTTGTACTTGTTTAAAGTTTCAAAATATGCTACTGTTTGTACTTGATTAAAGTCTCAAAATCTGCTATTGTTTGTACTGTAGGAGCCTTATTAGAGGACTTTAATGCCACTGTTTGTATTGGATACTAGAAACTTTCTTATTTTGTTAATCAATATTATAACTTTCATTTCAGGGACTATAGTGCATTTATTATTTCTAGCATTTTTCTACAAAATTGTAGATTTATGTAGTTTTTAACCTAAAAACTGAGGCTTACGCCTCGATCGCCTCAAGGCTCACGCCTCGCCTCGTTTACGGGAATCGCCTCGATCCACCTCACGTTTTTTTAAAAACCATGGAGGCAACTATAGTCGATCGAGCAATTCCAGAAAGCACCTACTTCCCAATTCTTTCAGGTCCATCCAAGATCGTTCGATTGAGTCAAGTTCTTCGCGAGGCACAACTACCATCGGATCACTAGAGCCCAGCATCGTAGGATCTTGATCTGAGATCTAATCCTGATCGCCAGCGGCGAACTGTCATCGTGTACGGAGAGGGAGACACGTGGCGAGCGAAGACATCTGAGCCGTCAATCTCCGCCTATATGAGGGTAACTTATACATCCTCCCCCACATTTTTTTTGTTATTTTGTATTAATTCTGTAAATGAATTTTGTAGCATAGATAAATGTATTTGACGTTCATTGATATTGCACATGGGTCCAGTCCAGCTTAGCTCACGTATTGTCCCTCGTAAGTTAGGCTTTTTACATGCATACCCTCGTGACTTTTTTGTATTTTAGTTTAATTAGTAAAATGTAAATATTAGTTGTGAGCTTTTTGGTATTTTGTATACTGATCTCTCTCTGACTTTATTTTTTAATTGCAAATATTCCCTTACTACTTTATATAATTTTTGTGCTTTTATTTCATTTATTAAAAAAATCATTCTTGCTTCAAAAATTATGAAATATTAGGATTACATTGCTGCTAGCATGTGCTTTCATGTCATATTTTTATTTTTTACATTTTAGGTTTTTTAACTATTTATTAAAAAATAAAAAACATAATTTTTGTTCTTGTTTGAATAAAAAAATTTCCAAAAAATATAACAATGTCTTGATAAATTCTAAAAAAAATATTTCTTTGTGTATATTACTATTTTGTATCTCTAAATCCAATACCCCTATAAATAGAAAAATAAAAAATGTAAAAAAATTAAAAATGCTCCAAAATATAGTAAAAAATAGGAAAATTGCCAAAAAAATCCAAAAAATAGTTTTTATTTCTTAATTTTCTTTATTTTTTTACATAGTAAAATTGATTTGGAGAATTTTGGACTTGATTTGCTATTTTTAATCCTCAAATCAATTCGACCTTTTTTTATTTATTCTCTATTTTGGGATCTTTTTGATTTTAAAAAATACACAAAAAATTATCAAAAATTCCCAAAAAATCACAAAACACCAGAATGTTATATAAAGCCCAAAAACATGTTATTTCCTGTATTTTGATTGTTTTAATAGTATTTGTAATTATATTACCTTGTATTATATATATAGTTCTATATACACCTATAATATATCTATTAAAAGAAAAAGAAATTAAAAATAAATAACAAAAATGAAAATAAAAAAATAAAATAAAAAACATTAATATAAAAAAAATGAAAATCCAAAAAATACATAATTAAAACCCCCTCAAAAAGAGAATAAAAAGCCAGGAAGAGGAACTAATTTTTTGCATTATTGCCCAATCTATCATGTTTACTCCATGTGTTCGATACTCTATACATGCTTACACACTATACACATTTTGTAGAGTAATAATAGATTTTAACTCCACATTTTTGCTTTAATTGCTATATTTTATTGCTGGTTAATTGATGTCTGATTCGCTCTTGGTTAGCAGTCGCCTCAATGACACTCCATCTTCGCTATTCCTTCTAGTGAGGATATTTTTAGACACTCATCGAGAGCGTGTGAACACCAATCTCAAGTGGAATATCTAGGCACGCGGAGTCGGAATCACGTCAAATAAATTCGAGCGGTTTGGTGGTTTGATTCTCTACTTAATCTAATTGTTTATTTCATATTTTTGTGACGAGAAAACAATACGTAAAAAATAATTTTCTTACAAATCCGCGAATTCATGCAAAATATTTTTCATAGCGGAATTCTTCGGATCATTTTTAGGTACTTTTGGTACCGATTTTAGGTTCTTATTTTTAAGACATATTCAGTCATTCTACATACAATTTATTAAACTAAAAAAAACACGTCCAAACGATGCATAAACAATAGGTTTTTAAATTAAGTGAAAAAACCGATTCAAACTCTTGCATCCAATGCAAAAACAATTATTCTCGCGCCTATGAAACTTGAAACCTTGATCGCCTAGGGTTTTGAATCATATCCAAGGACCTCGACCTGGCTCTGATACCATAAAGGATATGGAAGAAATCCTTAAGCGCATCCAAAAGCGTGATGATTGCATCGTATGCGATTGGAGCGATTAGTCGCACTAGCTGCTCGATGCAACGAAAATTAAAATTTTTAAATGATGAAACCACATAATCCAAGAACACTTCTCAGATTGTTTCATCTAACCCCGAGTAATATGTAGGATTACCTCTTCAGCGTGGTTGCGATCAAGTCTCTAAACCAAGAGACCTCCTGTCTCAAGTCTGATCCAACGGAGGAGATGCTTGCGAGTGTGTTGATGAGACGCACACTCCTCGCAATTTGAGTTGATAATCTAAGAGATAAATCTCTGATCTCGTCACGTAAGGTCCGATATATTCTTTCATAAGCAAGGCACAACGAAGGAGACAAAGATCCACGAGCGGTCGAAGCGACGACACAATGGTGTGGCGACGACGACGAATCTCTCTAGGGCACAAGGTGGACAACCACTAAGAGAGAGAGATGGGGCGTGTAGAATGAGATTGGGAGAGAGATGACTCGATTGTTGTATGTAGAAGAAGAGCTAGGGTTACCTCTTCTTTTATAGTATTTTAGGAGTCCATGGACTCCAATCCATGTGAAATACAAAATCAATGGTTGCGATTGATTTGTGTTTCCATTTAGTGATCAATGTTTTGTTGTAAAAATACATAACAATTTATTAAGATTAAATTAAATATATATTGAATAATCAACATAATTTAATTTGAACTAAATTAATTTGCATAGAAGGATTAGGAGGGAAGCCATCCGCCCTCCTAGGGGGGAACCACACTTGAGACCGAGTCAAATGGTGGCTGTCTGCCATCAATTAAATGGATGGAGTTGGCTCCTCCAATCCTTCATATTTATTTACAACAACCTTTGCTATAAATTAATTCACAAAAATAATTCCAAATTAATTTTGTAAATATTGCAGTCATGCTATTATATAATTGCGAATCATATTCACAGCCCAAAATAAAATGTAAATTTTATTTCCAATTAATTTCCAATGTGAATCTAATTCACATCAACAATTAATTTGAAGATACCATTTATAATAAGCTCTCTGGTGATCGTACATTCCACGTATAGCGACTTGGATTTTGAGATTACATCTCAAATCCAGATCTTGGGGACCTCTCATAGATGCTTGGTTAAATCAAAGTTGTAGATCTAAACTTCTCATTGCATCTGAATCACTTTCAAATCAATGTCCAACTCTTTGACTAAGATTAGATCACTTCTCTAATAAAAGGAGTCCCTAAAATCCAGACTTGATTCATCACTTCCTCGAAATGGAAGCGTTATGGTTATAAATCGTTAATGATCACTTCACCATCAGGTATTCCTGATACCTGTACATCCTGCATATTGGAAGACCTAGAATAAACTTGAAGATATAGATCAATTTACACTGTCATCTTGAGGGTTTTATCATTAAATTTCTCATTCGATCATTGAGAGTTGGTTTCGATCATATGCTTGCCAAAAACATATATCATACCTATAAAAACTTGTCATACTTCCAAAGCAAGACGACCATACAAGGAATTTGATCAATCCCAATACCTCATGAGTGAGCTCATGTCTTTCGGTTCACAAGTGAACATGTTTGATCTCTTTGAGAGATCGTATTACTCATATGTACTTATATGCATATCGACTCGTCAGTGTATAGACCTTGATTAGGCCATCAACCTACTGATCTGCCAAATTTACATACTTAGACATATAACAATACGTCTTTCTCTGGTAAGAGGATGCATGTCTATATCATGACAATATATGATATATGACTTGGTTATCTTGATCTCGCTAAGTCCACTCTTTGACCTAACTTATATAACACCTCCGAATCTCTATTCCTATGTACAGGACTCGTAGAAAGTTGTCAGTCAGATATCAACCAAATGAGAAAGGATTGCCATCTCCTACTCAGGCTGGAGATCATCTCTTAACAATCATTTGATGGTGCTTGATAAGTCCTCAATCTAACTCTTTAGATACTCATCCAAGCACCAACCTCTATTATTCAACAATTGAATCAACTATATATGATCATTAAAATGGCCATGGCATACTTCCCTAATTATACTAAGGGACCTTATAGTACATTCATTCATTTAGTCTCAGACATGGAGCGAAAAATAAACCAATAACTTTTATTACAATAACATTTATTGTAGGAATGGTTCGCCTCAGGCTTATAATGCTTACAAATCCATCCCTCCTTGTTTCCCTCACGCGTTCGTTACCCCTATGATCCATGAGGACCACCTTGCGCCACCAACAACAGCCTCTTGTGGACCCTCGACTGTCCTAGCGGTGTCGTTGAAGGGCCCTAGCCCTCCATGGTTGTCGTTTCTAGCTTCTTGAGTGGCCAAATCAGCATCATGTGCCCTCTCTAGGACTCCACAACATCCAACCATGCCACTGGATGCCTCCTTTACCGTTGCTAAAGCACCCTATGTGTCGTACAAACCTATCTTGTACACCCTACCAGATAGGGGTTTCGCTGCCGGTCAGCGAGCCCAGAACAAATCATATAAAACATGACGTGTTTTAATACTAGGAGTAGCAAAATAAGTAGTGAAATCAAGCTTACAAGGGTATTATTAATCATCATATAGATACCGACGAAATTTCAACGATATTGGTTGATATCTGGGAATTTTTGTACTGAATCTAGCCATTTTGACTGATATGGGCTGATATGGTGATATGTCGTCGATATATCGATCATATATCACTGATATCGATATCTCATACCTCTCGATACCGTCGGTGATATATCGCGATATGGCCTTCTATGTATGTATGAAGATGTTATCTGGCACTGGTCTTTTCTTTAGCAGACACACATCTCTTGTTGTTACAGCTTGAGCAGAAGCAGATTATGCATGATATCCCAAGGACAAGAAGTCTATCTCTGGTTTTGCAGTGTTCATAGGGAGTTCCTTGGTGTCGTGGATGATCAAGAAGGTGGTTGCGGTTGCCAGATCATATAGGGCCATGACACATGGGAGTACATAGATGATGTGGGTCAGATCCATTCTTATTGACCTAACTGTTGCGGTGCCTCTTCCTATGCACCTCCAATGCGGTAATCAGGTTGCTCTTTTCATTGCCAACAACCCAGCCTTCTATGAGAGCACCAAGCATATTAAGATAGACTGTCACTACACTCAAGACATGATTCAGAAGAATTTTATCTCCACCTCCCATGCCTATTCAGGAGAACATATATTGTTGGAAGAAGAGAATGACTTATTTATTCCAGAGAGCCCTAGGCTCTCTTATATAAAGAAGGCCTATGGATAAATTACAAAATATGGATACAAGAAAATAAAAATAGAAGAAAGGGTACATAGAACATAGAAATATCTCTACACTCCCCCACAAGATGGAGCATAGATGTCAATCATGCTCATCTTGGAAGAACACTTATGGAATGGCCCCCTGAGCAATGGCTTGGTAAAAATGTCGGCAGTCTGCTCTCCTGAATTGCAAGCCCTTTTGAATAATATCTCTAGTATAGTAGCAGTCTACCTCACTATGCTTTGTTCTTTCATGGAATGCATGATTATTAGCAATGAACAACACTGCTTGATTATCACATTGTAATTGCTTGGGTAGATGCACATCTATATGCAAATCGTCTAACATAGCTCGAACCCACATCATCTCTGTACTTGCTTGTGCCATGGCCCTATACTCAGATTCTGCTCTAGATCTAGCCACTACTGTTTGTTTCTTGCTTTTCCAAGAAACTAAAGAACTACCAATAATCACTGCAAAACCTGAAGTAGACTTCCGATCCTTAGAGCATCCTGCATAGTTTGCGTCGGCACATGCAGAAACAGAAATGTTTGTTTCTTTCCTGAATAGTAGACCTGCACCTGGAGAAGACTTTAGATATCTCAATATCATGTATATGGCATCCATATGTACTTGTTTGGGCTGTTTCATGAACTGACTCACCCGACTTTTGGCAAAAGAGATCTCAGGTCTAGTGATAGTAATATGGAGAAGCTTTCCCACCATCTCTCTATATCTTCTCATGTCAACCTCATATGTAACATCGTCATATAACTTCATGCTAGGATCCATAGGAGTAGTCGAGGGTCGACACTTGATCATGTCCGTCTCAATAAGCATGTCTGTAATATACTTCATTTGGGTCATCACAAGACCCTGCGCATTCCTAGCGAACTCCAACCTAGAAAATATCGTAGGGTGCCAAGGTCCTTAGTAGTAAAGCAATTTGATGGCCTAGAAATGCTTTTGCTATTTTTATCCCCTACATATCATCTCCCATACTAGTATATCATCAACATAAACCATGATAACAACAATACCTCTGGGAGTCTTCTGCACAAACAAAGAATGATCTGCATTTGATCTTTTGAACCCTTGCCTTTCAATTAGGTCAGAAAACTTCTGAAACCATGCCTGCGGGCTTTGCTTAAGGCCATAAATTGTCTTATGAAGTCTACACACCATCTGACTCTCCCCCTCAGCAGCAAACCCATAGGCTGTTGCATGTAGACTTTCTCCCGCAGATCCCCATACAAAAAGACATTCTTAACATCAAGCTGAAACAAGGACCAGTCACATACCACAACAACTGAAAGGAGGATACATAGAGTCGAGTAACACTCGACTGGAGAGAATGTTTCCATATAATCCTCACCGTATGTTTAAGTGAACCCTCGCGCCGCTAGCCTTGCCTTGTAACGGTCATGGTTGCCATCTACATGATATTTGACTATTAATACCCTTTTACAGCTGATAACAGATGCTTCTGGGGAGCAGAGACAAGCTTCAAGTAACCTGCGACTGCAGAGCAACCATTTCCTCCTCCATGGCTGAATGCCAACAACTATCCTTCAAGGCATCCTGATAATTCCGTGGCATGTCCATGGTAGATAGGGCAACACCAAACCTCTTAAAGTCCCTTGTGAGACGATGGAAGGAGATATGTGAAGCAAGCGGATATGAAGCACAAAGGAATGGGTAGTACGACTCTGGATAGGTAGAGTTCGAGTGATATCAAGAAGATGACGATGCTTTCTCTCTGCAACGCCATTTTGTTGAGACGTGTAAGCATAAGTTGTTTGATGGATAATGCCTTGAGACGAGAAGAAATGTGAAAGAGCACGAGTAGAAAATTCCAAAGCATTATCCCATTCACACAAATTTCACAGTCGAAGAAAAATAAATTCTGCACTTCATTTATTAGATTTTTGATCACATCCCCCTGCTTTAGATTTATTCTTCAACAAAACATCCATGACAACCGAGAAAAGTCATCAACAACAACTAAGTAAAACATGTGTCCTTGATGATTAGGGACACGACTCGGACCCCAAATGTCAACATGAAATAATTCATAAGGGAGCTACTGCTCCGAGACTGACGACCAGGGAAAACAGATATGTGATGCTTCCCAACTGACATGCTTTGCACTGAGAAGAACACGGTGAAATCTGCGACAAGATATGACACATCTTATGAAGAGGAAGGTGACCTAAGTGAAGGTGCCATGTAAAGGGAGGGACTGGTCTCTGTTGACGCATATTTAGTTATTGTGTCTCTTTGCTATTTTATTTTCTTGTTTTCCTCTTTATGTAATTTTACCCATAGGCTACTCTCCTATATAAGAGAGCCTAGGGCTATGGAATAAACAACTCATTCACTTTTCCCAAACATGGTATCAGAGCGACGGGTCCTAGACCGGAGTTCTCGAAACCTAACCCTAACCCTAACCCCACCCGCCGGCCTCTCTCTCTCTCTACTCGGCGCCGCCGCCTCTCTCTCTCTCTCTCCACTCGGCGCCGTCGACCTTAGCCTCCGGCCAGAGGAGCTCCAGCGCGTCTCGCGCAGTGGGCGCGCATCACGCATCGAGCGCGCCTTGCGCAGAGCGCATCTCACGCGCATCTGCGCGATCTGTGCGCGACCCTCTCTGCGCGATCTGTGCGCATCTGCGCATCTGAGCATCTCACGTGCATGCTCCTCTCACGCGCGATCTAAGCATCTGCGCGATCTGTGAGCATTGAAGCCTAGCGACTGCTGCACATCTGCTGCGCATCTCCTTTGCGCGATCCTCTCAGCGCACCTCTCGTGCTGCGCCTCTCGTGCTGTGCGTCAAGTGCACCAGTTGTGCGTGTGCTCCTTGCACGGGCCTACGTGCCCTAAGCCCAAAACCCTAGGGCACACACACATCGTGATATACATGGGGCTAGTTGCTTGACGTCTACACAAGCAACTAATCCCGTCTATGTCAGTGTAGACAAAGATTATCTTCTCTCGGTCACTCCAGTCTTCCGTCTTCCAGTATGTCAGAAAGCAAGGCAGATATCCCATCTATGGCGCATTCCGTGGTCCAGCGCCAAATAACAAGATGGATGGTACGAACTATGAACTGTGGGCAATGCAGTTCATGAGTATGATGAAGTCTACGGGTAAGAAGCATATTCTTACCGAACCCGAGCCTGCAGAGAAAGACTGGAGTTCATGCCTCATGGGAGGCTGATGATGCTTATGCCCAAGGTGTGGCTATCTGGCACATTGGCCATTGAAATCGCCAATGACATTTTACATCAACCTACAGCCAAAGACATGTGGGATATCCTGGCAGCAACGTATTCTCAGTCGAAGAATGAAACGAAGATCCTGCAGTTACAACACGACATATTCACAATAAAGCAGAATGGCCGCCCTTTACATTCTCTCTATACATCATTGAGAGGGATGTTTGAGAAGCTCTACAGCTTCATGCCTCTTACCGCCACGCCAGAACAGTAGAAGACCATATAGGAATGCGACGATGGTGGGTGTGTTTCTCGCTGCACTTGATCCAGAGTATGAGGCAGCACGTTCACAGATTTTGGCAGACTCGACTATTCCTCCCATGGAGGAGGCTTTTCACAGATTGAGTAGGATCACGGTACCTTCAGCAGCTGCGAGTCAGAATCCCTCAGCCATGGCGGCCAACAGAGGCCGTGGCTCACATTACCAGGGCCGTGGACGTACACCCCGAGGAAGGGGTGGTCGCACTAGGCCAACGTGCTCATATTGTCACCGACTCGGACATACTGAAGATACATGCTACTCAAAGCATGGATTTCCTGCATCCGCACGAGCTGCTGAGCAGATAGAGCCCCCGTCTGCAGCTACATTGGATCAGCGATTTGATGATCTGGTTGCCCGTCTTAGGGGCATTATACCACCGTCTGGCCCATCACCATCGACGGAGAGCCATACTGATACTGCTGCCTTGCCACTGCTTCTGCATCTACCAGTACTTCAGGTAGTACACTTGCACTCCACAGTAGTAGATCTCATATACTGCCATGGATCATGGACTCGGGCGCCCACACATCATTTATGTGGTGACCAGAGTCTACTTACATGATACACCCAGATCCCTCCAGGACGGACAGTAGTAATTGCTGATGGCACGCATTCCCCTATCACTGGTCAGGGGGAGATTAGATTGACACCCTCTATGCAGCTGAAGAATGTCCTACATGCACCACATTTTTCTATGAATTTGTTTGTCGATTAGTCAGATCACGAAGGATCTTCACTGTCGAGCTATTTTTGATCCATCTTCTTTGATTTTCAGGACATCCGTACGGGCAACGTGATTGGTCATGGCTATGAGCAAGGAGGCCTTTACCGTCTGAACCAGACCCCATTTGCTGGAACCACATCCTCTCCTGCTGAACAAGTATCTCCTCTCCTGTGGCATTTGCGATTTGGTCATTTACCGCTTCAGAAGTTGCGTCTAGTCCTACCCTATAGTCTCTCTCACACACCTATCCAGTGTGAGGCGTGTCAGTTGGGAAAACATCACAGGTCGTCTTTTCCCAGTAGTCAAGGTCGGAGTAGTAACTCCAAGTTTGAGTTGTTTCATGTCGATGTCTGGGGTCCTAGTCGTGTTCCCGATCATCAGGGACACAGGTTTTATATTGTATTTGTGGATGATTTCTCTAGAGCATCATGGGTCTTTCTGATGAAAATAAATCTGAAGCTGGAAATATTATTATCCATTTTCTAAATGAAATTCGAAATATTTTTTCTACATCTGTCAAGATTGTGAGAAGTGATAATGCCTTGGAATTATGTACCAAACATTCTAGCCAATTACTACTCCCTCAAAAGGGATTATTCACCAAACATCGTGTGCTCATACGTCTCAACAGAATGGGGTTTGCCGAAAGAAAACACCGTCACCTACTTGATGTTACAAGGTCACTTCTTATTCAGAGTCATGTTCCGTACTCCTACTGGGGTGATGCAGTCCTTACTGCATGTTACCTTATCAACCGTATGCCTTCGTCTGTCCTGAATGAACAAGTTCCTTTCTCACTTATTTTACCCTGACAAGGATTTGTTTATTCTTACTCCTCGTGTGTTTGGTTCAGTCGCATTTGTCCATCAGTTGTCGCCCGGTACTGACAAGCTCTCTCCTAGGGCTGTCAAGTGCGTCTTTGTGGGGTACCCCAGAACCCAAAAGGGGTACAAGTGTTTTTGACCCTGTGCGTCGGCGGTATATGATCAGTGCAGATGTTACATTCTTTGAATCTATTATGTATTTTTCAGAATCCGGGAACATGCAGCCACCACCATTATCTCCTGATACCGTATTCATGGCACCACCAACATCACAGCCGTCACCACAAACATCACAGCCGTCACCACCATTACCACCACCACCACCACCACCACCGCCACCAATAATATCCCCGTTACCATTCCATTACACCCGGCGGCCGAATCAAGCTCATGGTCCTGACCAGTCAACTAGCTCGCCTATGGTATGTAATGAAAATATTAATGTTGATGGATCTGACGACATTTCTCAGCAGGGTGCATTACAGGAGCATGGTGATACCACAGAGGATCTGGATGTTCCAATCGCTCTACGCAAGCCGAAGAGAAGCTGTGCCAAGTATCCAGTATCAGCAGCAGTTTCGTTTGAGAGGCTATCTGGACCATTCAGGACGTTTGCATTGGCACTTTCAGCTACAGATATTCCACGGAACCACCATGAGGCTTTGCAGGATTCTCGATGGCGGCTAGCCATGGAGGAAGAGATGGCGGCACTTCAGTCTAGAGGAACATGGAGCTTGGTTACTATACCACCGGATGTCAACCCGGTGAGTTGTAAGTGGGTATTTACAGTGAAACATAATGCAGATGGCTCAATTGACAGGTACAAGGCACGCCTAGTTGCAAGGGGATTCACACAGACATATGGAGTAGATTACCTTGACACGTTCTCCCCGGTGGCTCGTCATTCCACCCTGCGGATCCTCTTATCAGTTGCAGTTACTAGGGACTGGCCACTCTATCAACTGGATGTGAAGAATGCCTTCTGTATGGCGACCTGCAGGAGGAAGTCTACATGCAACAGCCACCAGGTTTTGCTGTTGAGGGGGAGTGTTCCAAGGTTTGCAGATTACATAAGGCTATCTATGGCCTTAAGCAGAGGCCCCAGAGCATGGTTTCCAGAAGCTGTCAGACCTCTTTGAGAAACAAGGATATAAACGTTCCAATGCTGATCATTCCTTGTTTGTACAGAAGACGGCAAGAGGTATTGTTGTAATCATGGTTTATGTTGACGATATCTTGATTACAGGTGATGATGACCAGGGCATTAAGCAGGCAAAGGAAAGGCTGGGGACCGAGTTTGTCACCAAGGACTTGGGAGTCCTTAGATATTTTCTGGGGCTGGAGTTTGCCAGAAAATCCGTATGGATTAGTCATGTCACAGAGGAAGTATGTCACAGATCTACTGAGTGAGACAGGTATGCTAGGGTGTCGACCTGCTACGACACCAATGGACCCCAGTTATGAAGCTGTATGATGATGACACAGAGAGGTTGACAGGAGAAGATACAGAGAGCTGGTAGGCAAATTGTTATATGTCACGATCACTAGGCCAGATATATTTATTTTGCAGTGAGCCGTGTGAGCCAGTTCATGGAGCAGGCCACGTCAGGTACATATGGATGCAATACACATGATACTTAGATATCTCAAATCTTCTCCAGGTAAAGGTCTGCTATTCAAGAAAGGAAAGGGGATTTCTGTCTTAGCATGCGCAGATGCAGACTATGCAGGATGTCCTAAGGATAGGAAGTCCACCTCAGGGTATGCTGTCTATGTTGGAGATGCCCTAGTCTCATGGAGAAGCAAGAAGCAAACTGTGGTAGCTAGATCCAGTGCTGAATCCGAATATAGGGCTATGGCCCAGGCTACTACAGAGATGATGTGGGTGAAAGCGGTGCTGACAGATTTATGCTTAGATATACCACTTCCTATGAACTTGGAGTGTGATAATCAGGCTGCTTTGTTCATTGCAAACAATCCTGCATTCATGAACGGACCAAGCATATTGAGGTGGATTGCCACTTCATACGTGATATGATACAGAAAGGATTCATTACCACATCCCATTTACTTCAGAGAACCAGACTGCAGATATATTCACCAAGGCATTGTTACGTGGCCCGTTTCAGAAGTGTGCTTCCAAGCTGAGCATGATTGACATCTATGCTCCATCTTGAGGGGAGTGTTGACGCATATTTAGTTATTTGTGTCTCTTTGCTATTTTATTTTCTTGTTTTCCTCTTTATGTAATTTACCCATAGGCTACTCTCCTATATAAGAGAGCCTAGGGCTATGGAATAAACAACTCATTCACTTTTCCCAACAGTCTCTTTGACTCAGAGGAAACACCATCATAAGGAGTTCGGACCAGACGATAAAGACCATCTTGCTCACAACCACAACCAATTCACCCTGTCCGTAAGAATGTCCTGAGAAACAAGAGACGTTGGGTCAAAAATAACGCGACAATACAAATCCTTTGTAATCTGACTGATTGATAATAAATTCATCAAAAAATCTAGAGCATGTAACACATTATGTAGATGCATAGAAGGCGTCAAACTGATCTCCCCGTGTCCAATGATAGGGGGAATGGGTCTGATATGCTATCATACATTTCTCCTTAGTGGAACCTCCCTGTAGGATGTAAGTTTATCTTTTGTCTTGACAAGATGATGTGTCACGTCGGAGTCCAAAATCCATTTTGAAATATCAGATCCATGAGAGGAAGTAAAGGCATAAGCCACTACCTGAGGTGCTAGCAGTGGGCAGAGGCTGAAACAACTATATCAGAGTTGCCTCCCGGAGATGCTGTAGAGGTAGGTGCATGATATCTCGCAATCTGGCAACAAGTTCCTCAAATCTCTGGTCCGAAGCAGATGCCGGTGGAGATGCAACCAGTGTTCACTAAATCGGCCGCACGGGCCGCATATGCGGTCGCATATGCCCGTGCGGCATGCAGACCGCACTGATTACTTGGAATCAGTGCATTATGCACCCTCCCCGCATATGCGGCCCGCATATGCCCCGCATATCCCGCATATGCCCCACATACTGCTCCAGCAGCTCCAGCTTTTCAATCGTCTCATTTAGGTCCTAATTCTGTAACTCTGACTCTTCATTCAATTGTTAAAATATGACATGCATTTCTGTACAATTGCAATGCATTATACCATTATGTATATGCAACGTTTTATGTTTTTTCTCATGTATTATTTTCACGAGTATATGCAATGTATCGTCGGATATTTTTATATATGCCGATTGAGGTTTTGCTCATGGAGTGCATGTATGTGTATTGAAGTTTTGTTATTACGAATCATATAATGTGACATTTTTATAGTAAATGTTTTTTTGTGATTAAATATAAGACAATTAAAAGTATATATGCACACCCATCTAACATGAACCGTTTTTCTTAGATCTTCTTTAACTCCACTTAAATACATAACTTTAGTGGTAATGTTATTCATAGATATTTTTTATTTTTAAATTAAAAATTAGAAAACCGCTTAGAACCACATATACTCCGCATATGCCCCCCGCATACCGCTTAATCAGTATTTCGGTGACCAGTCCGAACGCATACGCATACCACTTTCCTGAACCTTGGATGCAACATGCTCGGCTATACGCATCGATGTCAGAAAACCATGCTTAGAATAACATGTATCCTCTGTGTGACCTCGACGATGACAGAATGTGCAGGGCTGACGGATGTGGCTGCCTCTACCACGAGGTCCACGGTCACAGAACGAAGAGGAGGCTCATCTGCCTCGGGAGGCCACCATCGTCGAAGGAGGCTGAGTAGTAGTAGTAGACGTGACTGTATTCCGGCTAAGCCTGCGGTACACTTCCTCCATTAAAGGAATAATAGCATCCGCAAGAATCTGCGAGCGAGTAGTATCGTATTCAAGGTCAGGCTGCTAGTAAGACCCCCGCCATGGTAGCATTCTGAAAAGACTTCTGCTGCTCGTGAGTCCACTGTAAGGGGATTGATTTTGTAGAGCTTCCTCAAACATCCCTCGCAAAGATGCATACAACGAATGAAAGCGGCCGTCTGTTCTGCTTGACAATAAATATGTTATGCTCGAGTTGAAGGATCTTGGTCCCGTTTCCGCACCTGCGAGTATGTTACTGCAAGGATGTCCCACATCGCCTCAGCAATGGGCTGTTGGAGTACACCATTAGCAATCTCCATTGTCAGTGTACCTGAAAGCCAGACTTTGGCGTATGAATCACCGGCCTCCCATGAGGCATAAATCCCAGTCTTCTCTGGCCGGCTCTTCTTCTGTATGAATATGCTTCTTACCATTTGATTTCATCAGACTTATGAACTGCATAGCCCAAAGCTCATAGTTCGTCCCATCCATCTTGACAATAGGCGCTGGACCTTTGAAAGCTCCTGTTAAGGGCATGTCGACCTTGTTTTCTGACATCTTGTCGGAGATATAGAACTTGGGTTTTGTAGACCTAGAATGAATGTCTACACAAACATATGAGTATATGAGTGCATATTTAGACTTATGCACTCAAACCCATAGGCCAAGAGACAACGAGAGAGTAAGGAGGAAGGGGTGGGGGTGGCCGCTAGAGAGGCTAGGGGTTGGGTGGGGCGGCGACTGCGAGAGAGGGGAGGGGCGGGGGTGGAGAGAGAGGGGAGGGGTGTGGGCGGCGACGACGAGAGATGGGAGAGAGTTGGTGGGCTGCTAGGGTTTTAGGTTGGCTCTGATACCATATTGGAAGAAGAGAATGACTTGTTTATTCCAGAGAACCCTCGACTCTCTATATAGAGAAGGCCTATGGGTAAATTACATAATATACAAGAAAAGAAAAATTGAAGAAATGGTACATAGAACATAGAAATATTTCTACAGATATCATGCATGTTTACTAAGGGCCCTAGCCAGTGTTGTAGAAGTCAGTATTCGATATTCATTCGGAGGGGTCATTGAATAAAAATTGTTCGATATTCGAGAGAATATTCAGAATTATCCAGTTTTGCATTTTTTAATTATTTTAAATATAAAGATTATGTATAATATATTCTTGTATATTTATACATATATGATCATCAATCAATAACATTCCAATTACCAATTTAGAAGTTATATACGGAGCAAAACTAGATGAATAAGAACCTTTAAATATGAAAACTAAAAATAAATAAAAAGCAAAAAATACCCGTCTTTTGTAATAGTTGGTCGTATATTTGACAGAATACCCGAATATTCTGGATGAATATTCGGGTTGGACTGAGTAATGAGCAAATAGCAATATATTATTCGTCCACCCCATCGAATAAGAGTATTCGCTCCATTCGGTCGAATATTGCAACAATGACCTTAGCTATACAGAGATGTTGTTCCAAGCTAAACATGATTGGTATCTACGTTCCAGCTTGAGGTTTTGGAGTGTTGAGATATGTATTATCTTTTATCCTTTTTATGTATTTTATTTTCTCTGTCTACATTATTACGTAAAATGCTTAACATGTCTCTTCTTTATATAAGAGAACCCTAGAGTCTCATGAATAAACAACTCATTATTTTTTCTCCCCAATAACCGGTAAACCTTTCGAGATAAATGACCTATTTAACTTAACATGTCAACTCTCAACAAGTGTAACTTCTCAATTCCTAATTTGTTCACATAAGAATATCTTCTAAGCAGACCTTGTGATGTAGGACAACTCAGTCCAACATAGTGGATAAAACCATAGAAGGAAATATCGCGATATATCGACGATATATCATCAATATATCGATATCGATATGAGACTGATATCGGTATCGATATGCCGATATATCCTCCTTTTCAGACCATTCCTTCACAAAAGATCACCGATATGGGCGATATTTCGGCGATATATCATCGAAATATCGTATCGATATGATATTGAAACGATATCGATACCGCCTTCCATGTAAAACAATGGCAATTTTTGACACAGACGACTGATAGATTGATAATACATGCAAGTGTATAACAAAGGCCTTAAATGTCGGTTTCGATCACCATTTCGGTATCGACCAAAACAGAAATTCGACCAAAATTTCGGTCATTTCGGTATTTTTTTGTACTAGGACCCCCATATTTCGGTCATTTCGATCATTTCGGTCGAATTTCGATTTCAACTGGATATCGATATTCGACAGAAATTCGAGGCCATGTGTATAACTCAATCTACTTGATTTGAGAGAAAATACAAACTAGTTTGAAGATGATTACCGATTCTTTCAGCGGTATGTTGTCGACGAGATCGTCCATAGAATAATTAACCCTCTTAAAAACCAAAAATATAAAAAATTGTAGTGAAATTGGGTGGAACTTGACGTGTTGCTTTTTGTTGCTTTTGTTTTTGGTACGACCTTGTAAACATTTAGGATATTTTATTGTTGTCAATATCAAGAGTCAAGACTACATTGGCAATAATTTTTGAATATTCACTTGCCTTCCATTTATTATGTGACTACCTGCTTGAGCATACATGTGTACTTTATTCTGGACATGTTATCTCCATCTTATCATAGATTATTAATGTATGAATTCCTGGATTGTTTGTTGTACTTGATTTTTCTGCATTTTGTGATATATATTTTTTGTGTGGCAGGCAATGCAAAGGCAAAGGAGCCGTTTACGATTAGCTGCTCAAGCAAGGCACACCAATATTTCTCGTCGTGCTGATGTCTCGCCCAGTGACCAACTTAATCAGAAAACAATTATACTTGAAGGTACACCATTCAGTGAGATGCTTCCACCAAATACACCAGAAGGCCGACCTACTTCCCCATTTCGCTTTGCCCCTGATGCCACTCCCCAGTCCTCGAACCAGGTCATGGCTGTTAGCGATTCCGAACCAAAAGTAGATGGAAAATTGAAGTTCATGCAAGATCTTGACAGTGCCGCAGAGGACCATCAAATGCAGGCGTTATATCTAAATCCGCAAAAGCGACGTACATTGATGTCCATGCGATAAATGGAAGAGTATTTTGTGAAACTCGCCGAAGTTAGGTAGCTTGATTCAGGATCGTCCTAAATGAACATAGTAGGTACTCTTCGTGATTTTTGTTTGTTTGAAACCAGCATTATACATGTTGGTCCTGTGCTTTCTCCAGCTGCTGTCAACTGGAAGCTTCGTTGTATACAGCCAGTCCAAAGTAGGTAGCTTCACGTTGGAATCCTGACAGTAGAGATAACCGTGCTCGTTGTCATGTAATGACTTTAAATTGTCATGTCTTAGCATATGTATATAGCTTACTATCATCATGTTGTGTTAGCAGACAAGTACCTTTCACGGACTATCAATAGTGTATATATATGTTTAACCTTCCCGTCTGAGAAAAGCTTTAGTGGCCATCTGCTCCTGTTACATGCAATTTGCAAGAGAATGCTGCTGCAGATGCTATTGAGTAAAGTGGTTAAAACCTCACTCTTTTTTCTTAAAAACTTCCTGTTGCAGTTTTAATGGAATGGCTTGTGCTTCTGGCTGTGGTGTTGCTTGTTTTGTGATTCTCTTTTTATTTCGTTATCTATTTGTAGACCTCTCTCTTTACTAATTCATCGAACCAGGCTTAGACCTAAGATGGCGTGAGCGAAAATGACCATCAAAACTAATTGGATTATCTTAAAAAAAGTGTTTTTTTTACAGAAATTACTCAGTAATAATAGTCAGTTTGATAGTCATTTTGGATTTTTGACCAAAATTTCCATTTGGAAGTATCCAGGTATTGCGGCTTATTGATCTATTCCCGAATGTTGGGTAGATGCTGTTAAACCCAGTTGAATACTTAGCGGGATAAAGCTCAGGATAAGGGCTCTAACCTGGAAACATTGTTGTCCCCATATTTGGTTGGCGGTTCACTTGTTAGATGAGTTGAAGGGAGGGTTAAGGTTTGGTTGCTTCCCCCCCACCAATCACAATCCAATTGTGCCACGATGATTGTCATCGTGTTCCTCTCTTGCCACAATGCTAAGGCCCTTCTACTGCTCCATCAACTCAAGTATCTCCTGCTAATAGCCCTAATTGCATTCATCTATTTCCCCTACCACTGCATCCTTTCTCCAATGCCAAGCAAGAGACTCTTTCTTTGCATTCGTTGTCTTTCTGCGCCCGTCGCCCCATTGCTCTCTTGTCGATGACGATGCATCTTGCTTTGGCTGCATTGCTACTTTCTCATCTTTCCTTCCATTGCCTCCTTTCCAATAGCTAGTGGGATTTTGTTTTGTAACCTTTTTCTTGGTTTAGTTATGCTTTTGGCTACAATGAAGGCAAGTGAAAAAGTTGTCTATAGTGGTATGCTTGCATTTATTTTAATCCTCGGTAGCCCTTTTCTTTGCTATGTTTCTGGTCTTTGTGAAAAGGTGGAAACAAGTTGTATTGTCACATACAATAGGAGTCGGGTCGTGTATTGTCATTTGCTTCGCCTCTCTTCTTGAATAGTAGATGTTACATCTTCTAGGCTTCTAGTGTATCCACCGTTGAAAAATCCTATAAAAAAGGGAAGATGTTGTTTGATAGTTACAAAGAAGGAGCCTGAGTTATTTCTTCATATATGTTTCTCTTTGTAAGTTTCATTGACTAGGATGCATGATTCTTTCTTCGTATTGCCATAACATATGCACAATCTTTTTATAACGGTTCCATGTTAGTATGACCTTTTGTTGCGCAAATGTTAATATGCACTTTTTGTTGTGCGTAATCTAATAGGAGTTTCTTATGTGCATATCTTCATTGTGAATCTTGCTAATGCGAGTTTCTTGATAATAACTACTTTCATGATATTACGTGTTATTTATGTGCATTAGTTGAAAATAGTTCTCGTTGCGCAGTTTTAAATATGAGTACCTTGTTGACGCAAATTTCTTACGCGCACTTGTTGATATGAGATGTTGATAAGAATTTATCTTATTCATTTGTTTTATTTCTTGTATATATATTTGAGTGTCTCCCATGCATATGCCCATTACTCTAGTTAAGATGAGCTTCACATGTTCATGTGTACATGTCTCTTTCAAGCATGAGTTCTTGCTTTGCATGTATTCCCATTACTACCTGCCATGCCTATGTCAGATTGAGTTTCTATTGTGTATGCTTGTGTGTATCTTTGGCTCTAATTAACTTCTTACAAATATGACTTTCTTGTTGATATGTGTTTTTGTGTGTATGTGTTTCTATTTCTTCCTAGTATGAGTTAGTTGCTAATTTTTTATCTCTTTCACGTAAGTGGCTTGCGAATAGGATTTTCTCCTTTGCACATTTTTTATTTCTTGCACATGTAGGAAAATTTTTCTAATGAGCACATGGCTCATTAGGATTGTAATGAGTATGCTCATATTACAAGTGTTTGAAATCATTTTGAGCTAAAATTTTATTATTTCAGAACTATTATATTGTGATCTTATTATAAATATTCATTTTCATAAAAAAAACAATTCTTAACTTAATATGGAATCGACAATATGTTTACTTTTATTACAAATGTATTTTTGAATTTTAAAAATGATAATTTCATATTAATTTAAAATTTTTATTTATTACTAAATAATTAATAACATGATGTAACAATACCATTTTGAAATTATTTTCTCAAACTTAATATAAACACTTGTAAAAATGAGGGTGCTCTTTACAATCCTAATGAACTATGTACTCATTGAAAAAGCTCCATGTGTGTATGTGCGCGTGTCTCGTGATTCTAGCTAAGTGGCACCCAGGGTGGCGATCCATCCATGAAGGCAAGGGAGAACGCAAACATCCCGAAAGGAGAAGGCATCACAAATATTCGACAAGCCAATCATCTGATTCAAAAATTCAAGGAGCAATGGACATGTAATTGTGCACTTATCTCAACAAGTTAGTTAAGACATTGTGGCGCTCACCAAGTGGATGTTGGATATATAAGAGAGGGGTCTTAATGAAGGTACCACCAAACTTCTAGATGAGTTGGACATAATTCTTCTCAATCT
Source organism: Ottelia alismoides (assembly GCA_037367405.1). Classification (NCBI taxonomy): domain Eukaryota; kingdom Viridiplantae; phylum Streptophyta; class Magnoliopsida; order Alismatales; family Hydrocharitaceae; genus Ottelia; species Ottelia alismoides. Next base: position 516,014 of record JAZKJV010005140.1, read on the forward strand.
TGATCTTGAGAACTACGTCTAACTCACTCTCAGTCTGAAGGTCCCACATGGGTGTATAGTGTTCAACATGGCTAAGAATGATTCCACAAAGTTGAATTCATGGCTTATCATTCTACTAATATGGCAATATTTTGGTGGTCGTTGAATTTCACTATATTTTAATATTTATCAACTCTAATTTTGTATCCAACCCACCATGTAATAATTATGAATATTATTTTCTTCAGCTTACTCTTCATTTGCCATGCTTTTCAAGGACTATATAGCCTAGAATTTATTTTCTTTTGTTGACCCTCTAGTAGCTCCCCTTTTTCGGCTTGTAACCAATGAGTACTTTCACTTTAACAATTTAGATATTTTACACTGCTATCTCCAATATTCTTTGCTCTTTTTTGCCAACATTATTCTTTCAACTACTTGGAATGTTATATTTTTTAAGGTTATTGTGGAGAGAAAATAATGAATTGCATTACTTAGAGGCCTTATGGTTCTCTTATATAGAGAAGAAGAAACCCTGATGGGCAAATTTCATAATATAGATAAAAATAATTAAAAATACGTAAAACATGATAAGATAAAAGGTCTCTCAACATTTCCCCTCAAGATGAAGCATAAATATCAATCATGCTCAGGTTGGAACATCTCTGAAATGGTCCTTTGTCTAGAAACTTGGTGAATACATGTGCTGTATGCTATCCTGAGCTGATGTGGGAAGTAGAGATAAATTCCTTCTAAATCATGTTACGTGTGTAGTGACAATGAACCTCAATGTGCTTGGTTCTCTCATGGAAGGCAAGGTTGTTGGCAATAAAAAGTGCTGTATGTTTATCGCATTGTAGATGCTAGGGAAGAGGTATGCCGATAGCTAGGACAATCAAAATAGATCTGAGCCACATCATCTTAATAGTTCCATGTGCCACGGTTCTATACTCTGACTCTACACTAGGTCTAGCAACTATAGTATGCTTCTTGTTCTTCCATGACACCAAAGAGCTCCCCATGAACACTACAAAGTCGGAAGTAGTGATGAATCTGCGATTCGTCATCTTTATTCATTTATTTTAGCTTAAAATCCCTTATAAAACATCTGCATATAACACTAACTCCATATTCTTACTAACTTGCATCTGTGTGTAAATATTTTACACTTCTTACTAATTTTAACCTAAAGTAAATAAATAAAGAAAGATAGGAAAAATAAAGAAAAAAGGAAGACTGTATACAGGCTGACCCAAACCCCAAGAGAAGGTCAAGACTTGACCTGATCAATCAGGAATAAAGTAGGGGGAGATAGGGTCCTTAAAAAGAAAATAAAAAACAGCGTGTGTTGTTGTAAATACTTCTCACTTATTTTGTGCATATCTGTATAAAATTGACACTAATTTATTTGTACCTTAATTGACCTCAAATCAAATAACTTTCAAAACTAAAGTTGTAAATAAAAATGTATTAAAATAATAAAAATAATTGCAAAATTAAATCATGTATAGAATAAAAGTAACCACACTTGGAAAAAGCCACTAAGCACTAATTGAAAGACCAATTCTGGCTCCATATGAACTCAAATTGAAACAATCTCACGTCCATTGGTTTCTAAATTAAAGTATCTTTGAAATGGCTGTAATTTCATAATTACCTGAAGCTTCTAAAATCCTATTTCTCAGTGAAGTTCCTTTGAGAATTAGGTGGATTAATGTCCAACTAAGCTCCATTCTTCAATTTTATTCCAGACATAGTTTAAATATCAATACTATCCTGAAAAATGCACATGCAAATGCAAAGAGTTTTTTTGAAAGAAATGATGCACATATGAAAAGAACTTTTTTTAAACAATTTTCTAATTTTGAACTTTTTATGGATTTTTGGAGGAAAATGCATATGTAAAAGAAAGGTTTTTTAATGCAAGTTTTTATAAGATTTTTGGTTTTGTAGTTTTTAAAAAAAAAGAAAAAAAAAGGTTAGTAAAAATGTACAAGTATATACAAGATTTTTTTGTTTTTTTTTTCTGTTTTTTGTTGATTTTTTATTGTGTTTTTTTGTTTGTTTGTTTTGTTTTGTTTTGTTTTGTTTTTGTTTTTGTTTTTTTACGCACATGGATTTTACAAAATTATACACATAACCCCCCAAATAAACATATTTAAAAGTACGAGTTATGACTAAAGTATATATATAATATATACAACACCCCCATATACTTAGCTCGAATTATGTCCTCATAGTGATCAGAGAGCGAAAAATGAAGACATAACTCGTGCTAAGTATAGAAAAATGAAAAGACTCCTATGCTACAATGACTCAAAAAAAAAATAAAAAGAAAAGAAGTTGGTGATCCCTCCTACTTAGGATCAAGTAATCCTAAGTATAGTAGATTGTACAAAAAGGGAAAACCGATGAAGAGAATGTACAGACTCAAAAATAAAAAGACACGATATGAACAACATCACCCTCTATACTTAGGGTAGAGTATCCCTAAGTATAGGCAACAACAAGAGTGATGAACATGACGAATATGAACAACACAAGTCATTCACCCCCTTTACTTAGGATAAAGCACATCCTAAGTATAACCTATATACATAAACGGAAAAAAGGTGAATGATTTGTGTTGTTCATATTTTTTTAAATGTAATCAGTAATAAAAGACTTTTTTTAATTTTTTTATTTGTAAATATGAAATATAGGAATTAAAAGCAGAATTTTTTTGTTTTTTATTTTTTTATTGTTTTCTTTTTAATGATCTTGCAAAACAAAAGTTAGAGAAAACAAATGTATTTTTTGTATTTTTTTGTATTTTTTATTTATAAACAATTTAGGAAAATGAATGAGGATTCGGTGAAAATGAGAGAATCAAATCCGATTCTCTGGCTACTATGCGTGGTCGGAGTTGATAGATCATGGAAGATAGAGATTGAATGCGGAGAGATCAAGAACATGAGATGGAAAATCGAGTCGAAGCAGATCAAACTGTGATGAGAATTTTTTTTAAAGATTTTGAGAAATAAAATATGATGGAAAAAAATGCGAAATTTAGACTGCAATTAACCTAGATAAAAATGAGAAAAATGATGGATCTCACCTTGGGAGCAGAAATGGACCGTGATCACCTCGACGAAGGCCGACTCGCTGTCACCGGACGGCTCGGAGGCTAGACACTTTTCTCGATGAAATTTTCTCTCAGAGATCGGGCTCCTCTCTCTAAAGATTGATCAAGTTGGAATGATAGAGAAGGAGACATATAAATAGAAGAGATAATTGAGATGAAACTAGAATTTTTGACTTTTTGGGATAAAGAGATAAGAGAGATGAAAATTGAAATGGGATAGAGATAAAAAGAGATAAAACTATTTAAAAATTATCTAATTATTTTGAATTTTTGTCACTTTATTTATTGGAAAAATAAAAAAATTTAATTTTTTTTGTGGAGTTAGTTAAGAAAAATAAATATATACATATGCTATATACAAATATGTCATTATCTACAAGGCTAAATGAGGAAATTAGCCTTTTTTAATTTTAAAAATTTTATTATTTTTATTTTTATTTTAAATAATTAGTAAAAATAATTTAAAAATATATACAAATATAATATTTACAAAATACATGGGAAAATGGAACAAACCACCCCCCGAAAACCAATTTTTTACTCGTAACTCCAAAAATTATGAAATTACAACCATTTAAAAAGTAATTTAATTTAGAAATCAATGGAAGTGAGATTGTTTCAATTTGAGTTCATATGAAGCCGGAATTGGTCTTTCAATTAGTGCTTAGTAGCTTTTTCCAAGTGTGGTTACTTTTCTTCTATACATGATTTAATTATGCAATTATTTTTATTAATTAAAACACATTTTTATTTACAATTTGGTTTTAAAAGTTATTTGATTTGAGGTTAATTATTAAGGTACAAATAAATAGTGTCAATTTTATACAGATATACACACAATACGTGAGAAGTATTTACAACAACACACACACATTTTTTGGATTTTCTGCTTAAGGACCCTATCTCCCCCTACTTTATTCCTGGTCGATCAGGTCAAGTCTTGACCTTCTCTCGGGTTTGAGTCAGCCTGCATACAGTCTTCCTTTTTTTCTTTTCTTTATTTTTCCTTTCTTTATTTCTTTATTTATTTTAGGTTAAAATTAGTAAGAAGTGTACAATATTTACACACAGATGCAAGTTAGTAAGAATATGGAGTTAGTGTTATATACATGTGTTTTATAAGGGATTTTAAGCTAAAATAAATGAATAAAGATGACGAATCGCAGATTCATCATCCCCCTATGCTTTACCTTTGCTAGTCCCTTAGCAAACACTTATTTGAAAGAATAAGTGAAGAAAAAGAAAAAGAAAGGGAAAATAAAGAAAGTAGGACAATATTGAGTATTAAACTTATCTTCATAAAATTGTAGTTTGGAGTTTTGTCGAACCTTTGGATTATTAGTGTGTCAGAACTTCTGTGAGACTTAGAATTTTAAAATCGACAGCCTTCAAGTTCTACACATCATTGTCAAAGTTTCGGCTCAGATGTCATCTTAGATCAATCCTCTTCCCAAAGCATACCCTATGAACATTGAACAATCGACTCATGTGTGTGAAAGGTTTAAGTTCTTTCCATCCAGAATGCCAGACTACCATGCAAATCTCCTCTCCAGTAAATCGTCCTCGGGGAGTCAGGTATTTCCTTATAAGGTCTGTCACGCTGTGTTTACAATCGAATTGAGGGAGAAGTTAGAAGAAGGAGAAAAGAACTGGAGGGTGGCCAGTGTAGTCACCTCTCCTTGTGAAGCTGGCCAGTGTAGCCGAGTCTCCACCAAGATCTACAGGTTTTCTTGAAGCTTGGACCTTTTTGGTCAGATATTTATTTGGTAGTGGCTTCTTTGTATTTGGATTTTTGGTGGTTCTGCTTGGATCTTGTTGTGCCCCTATGGATATAGAATCTTTTTGTTTCCGTACATGTTTTGGGGTCTTAGAAGAAATTGTGCCCAACCGTCCATCCCTTTTCCGAAGCTTTATTTCAACCTGTACTCTGGTCTTTAGATTTCCACGCTACCAGAAAAGAAACTCACACAGTCTTCCAATATCCCGTCTGAGTTGAGCTAAGTGCATAGTGCGAGAGTACAAATTATTTCCGTATTCCAGAGGTGTACCCAGAATGAAGAGACCAGGTTAGACACTAAGAGTCAAACGCTGCACATTGTCATGTGGAACTCAAAGAATTAAGTCAAGGACCTGAAGCTTCTAAAATCCTATTTCTCGGTGAAGTTCCTATGAGAATTAGGTGGATTAAGGTCCAACTAAGCTCCAATCTTCAATTTTATTCCAGACATAGTTTAAATGTCAATACTATCCTGAAAAATGCACATGCAAATGCAAAGATTTTTTTTTTGAAAGAAATGATGCACATGTAAAAAGAACTTTTTTTAAACAATTTTCTAATTTTGAACTTTTTATAGATTTTTGAAGGAAAATGCAGATGTAAAAGAAAGGTTTTTTATGCAAGTTTTTATAGATTTTTGGTTTTGTAGTTTAAAAAAAAAGAAAAAAAGGTTAGTAAAAATGTACAAGTATATACAAGATCTTTTTTGTTTTTTTATTTTTCTATTTTTTTATTGATTTTGTATTGTGTTTTTTTGTTTGTTTTTTTTGAATTTTTTGTTTTGTTTTTGTTTTTGTTTTTTTACACATGTGGATTTTACAAAATTATACACATAAACCCCCAAATAAACATATTTAAAAGTACGAGTTATGTCTAAAGTATATATACAATATATACGACACCTCCTATACTTAGCCCGAACTATGTCCTCACAGTGATCAGAGAGCAAAAAAAGAAGTCATAACTCGTGCTAAGTATAGAAAAGTGAAAAGGCTCCTATGCTACAACGACTCAAAGAAAAATAAAAAGAAGAGAAGTTGGTGATCCCTCCTATACTTAGTATCAAGTAATCCTAAGTATAGTAGAGTGTACAAAAGGGAAAAACCGATGAAGAGAATGTACAGACTCAAAAATAAAAAGACATGATATGAACAACATCACCCCCTATACTTAGGGTAGAGTATCCCTAAGTATAGGCAACAACAAGAGTGATGAACATGACGAATATGAACAACACAAGTCATTCACCCCCCTATACTTAGGATAAAGCACATCCTAAGTATAACATATACACACACACACACAGAAAAGGGGTGAATGATTTGTGTTGTTCATATTTTTGAAAAATTACAAAAGTGTTGGTGTGCGTATTTTTGATCTTGTAAATATTGTTTCATGTTATTTTTGAAAATATTTTTTTTGCAAAACTAAAAACCACTAAAAATTTGAAAATCAGAAAATACCAAAAAAATTAGAAATAAAAAAAAAATTAAAAAATTAAAAAGATAAAATTCACAAAAACCAAGGATAGTTATTCTTTGAGATTCCTATTTTTCTCTTAGTTGATTTTCGATTAATTGAATAACCCTTAGGAATTGTAGCCTCCCAGTTCAACCTTGTCCGATATACAGGTTAATAAGTAGCAAAAATAATTTTTTTGTTTGTTACGGGATTTTTGGGGATAGCAACGACCATTATTTATCATTAATTTCCGATCCTCGAAGAAAATCCGTGTCAACAAAATGGCGCCGTTGTCGGGGATCGAACCCGGGTCACCTGCGTGACATGCGGATATACTCACCACTAGATCTAGCAACTAGAAGAGGTATCCCAATAGCTAGGACAATCAAAATAGATCTGACCCACATCATCTTAATACTCCCATGTGCCACGGTTCTATACTCTGACTCTACACTAGATCTAGCAACTATAGTATGCTTCTTGTTATTCCATGACACCAAAGAGCTCCCTATGAATACTACAAAGTCAGAGGTAGATATCATGTTGTTGGGGCATCCAGCATAGTCTGTATCTGCACATGTCGTGACGATAAGTGATTTCCCTCCGTTTAAAAGTAAACCACTACTAGGAGAGGACTTCAGATACCTTGGAAACATGTGAACGCAACCACATGTGCCTGTCTTGACTTCTCCATAAACTGGGTAACTCTACTTACCGCAAAAGAGTTGACTAGCCTGGTTATGGTCACATAGAGGAGCTTCCCAACAAGCTCCTTGTATTGCCTCTTTTCTATCTCCTCTATATCATCATCTTCATATAGCTTCATGTTGGGGTACATCAGAGTAGTGGCATGTTTGCAATCTGCCATACCTATCTCTAAGAGGTGATCAATAACATACTTCCTCTGAGTCATCACAAGGGCCTGTTGGTTCATGGAAAACTCAAGCCCGAGGAAGTATTGTAAAACACCAAGATCCTCGGTGGCAAACTATTGTCTAAGAAACTCCTTAGCTACACTAATACCCTGAACATTATCCCCATATAACAATGATATCATCAACATAGCTCAGGATAACAATAATACATCTTTGAGTCCTATAAACAAATAATAAATGTTATGCATTCGATCTCGTAAAGCCCTGTTTCTCTATCAAGTCCGAGAGTTTTTGGGACTGTGCTCTAGGACTCTACTTAAGGCCATAGATAGCCTTATGAAGCATGTAAACCTTCTGACACTCCCCTCAGTAGCAATACCATGTGGTGCTGCATGTGAACCTCCTCTTGCATGTCACTATATAGAAATGCATTCTTTACATTAAGCGGAGATATGGACAATCATGTGCCGTATCAATCGAAATAAGGATTCAAATTGTGGGATGGCGAGCCACAAGAAAGAATGTATTTTGATAGTCCGCCCATAAGTCTGGGTGAACCCACAAACCACAAGACTCGCCTTGTAGCGATCAACACTACCATCTACACAATGCTTCACTTTAAATACCCACTTGCATCCAACAACAAAAGCCCATGCAAGGGTAGTGGCTAGGCTCCACATGCCACATGATTGTAGCTCAACCATCTCCTCCTCTATAGCAAGACATAGCTGACTGTCTCGCAAAGTCTCTAGTATGTTTGTAGGATCTCTACAGTTGATAAACACACAACAAACGTCTTGAAATCATCTGAAAGGTTTCCCAAAGAAACATGAGTAGCAAGAGGATGCATGACACACATACGCCTCTGCTTCTGAAGAGCGATGGGCACATCAAGATCATATGTATCATCTATGACGTGTAAAGTAGCCTTTTGCAAAGGCACTTGCTTGTCTTCTAAAGTAGCTTGCTGCATAAATAAATCATCGATGCCATTAATAGAAACAAAATGCTCAGAACATAACTGGGGTGTGCTGGATGATGGGAAAGGACCAAGAGTAGGGGGAAAAGTGGGGGACCACGAGTGTAAAAATGTGGCAAGAACGGAGCCAACGTACTATGTGTTCTGGGCGGTGGAGCAACCACAATAGGATGTGAAGGTGGTGGTGGTGGTGGAGCTGATGAAGTTGGTGGAGGAGGTGGCATAGGAGGGACCATGGAAGAAGGTGGTGATAGAGTAGGAGGAGGGGGGATGTACACCTCCTCACCAGACTCAAAGGAGGTCATCCGGTCACATGTAGTAGTAAAGTACATGAATACCTCAAGAAGGTGACATTAACATTAACTAAGTAATTCCATCCAACCAAATCAAAGCAACAATACCTTTTTTGGGTGTGAGAGTATCACATAAAGACATACTTGATAGCTCTTGGAGAGAGCTTGTGAGGATCTAGGGTTAGATGGTGTATAAAAGCCATTGAATCAAAGTCACATGGTATTAGGGATAAACCTTATCGGGAAATGCAATTGAAAAGGGAATGTTTTCACCTAACACAAAGGACGAGATCCGATTTACCAAGCTATAAGCAGTGACAACAAACTCTCCTCAGAAGAACGTGAGAGAATGACTCTAAAAGAGAATGGTCATGGTCACATCAAGAAGATGACAGTATTTGCATGATGTAATGCAGTTCTGTTGAGAAGTACAAGGGCAAGACGTACGATGTATAATGCCATGAGATCTGAAGAAATAGAATAATTGATTAGTACAAAACTCCAAGGCATTATTGGAGAGAAGATATTTAATCATAGCAGAAAAAATATTCTTTATTTCATAAATATATGATTGAATAATGATCCCAGCTTCAGACTTGTTTTTCAACAGAAAAATCTATTACTTGTGCCCCTGATGGTCAAGTACACGATTGGGACTCAATATATAAAAATGTACTAACTTAATAAAGAACTTATGCTACAAATTTAATGATTAGGATATCTAGAACAACGATTCTTCCCAAGCTAGCAAGACTCGCAATGAAAGGTATATCTGGATGGAATTTGAGGGAGGACTCTTCACAACTTCTGTAGAGGAAGATGAATGAACCGAAGATGCCACATGTAAAGGGATACTGACCCAATAGGAAGGGAGGAGGCACCGATATATGAAGCTTGGACCAGCCTGTAGAGTCACCCTTGCTCATGACCACATCCGACCGCCCTGCCCATGAGTGTATCATGAAACTCAAGAGAAGAGGAATCAAAGATGTCACGGTAATGTAAATCAATGGTAATTTATTATATAATAAATTCATTGAAAAATCAAGAGCATGGAGAACATTCTGCAGGTGCATGGACTATGCCAATCGAATCTCCCCATGTCTTGTAAGGGGATGATGAATCTCATATTCATCATGCTAAAATCCACATATTAAAACCCCTGCCTTAGCGAATCCAAAAAAAATCACCATTAATTCTCCATTTTTATCTTGTAATATATTGTATATAATTAATCTTATTTAATTGTTTTTAATTCCCTTTATTTTCTTTGTATTTATTTTCTCATCAAAAACCCCGACCATTAAAAAGACTAAAAAAATACAAAAACAACTCAAAAACTAAAAGTTGGTCTTTTTAGCCCTTTAAAAATATCTCCAAAATTACTTTTTGTACAATTGACCTCTTTTGACTTTTTATCCAACATGAAAGTTATAGATCTCGTCGAGATGAGCAACTTTCATGTTTTGACTTTTTCTAATTTTGCCTCTAACTATTTCTTTCTCATTTTTCTTTATTTTTATATTTTTGATGTTTTTGATTGGGCCATGTGGCGCCCTCTGGGCCGCCCACGTGGCCCGCCTCCCCTTCTGCCACCCGACGCTCGCCCTGACCGTCTGATCTCCTTCAATCCACAATCATCCCATCCGTCCATCCTCCGCCCATTCCCTCATCCTACGCTCCTCCTCATGCCACGTCGCCTCTTCACATCATCCGTCAGATCGCCATACCATCCAATGCCTCTCCACGTCCCACGCCACTCCTTTTTCTCTCACCATTGGATCTCCCCCTGATCGCATCATATCCATTCATCCACGCATTGATCTCCGCCGCTGGATCATTTTCTAAGATCTAATCAGAACCCTACATTAGCACTCTCATCCGAGTCGTTGGATCGCTAGATCCAACGGCTACTGCTCATCGTCTACCTCCGAGCCCAACCGTTATCCTCTCCGACGTGTCGCCCCCTTCCAATTTTGGAAGGCACCTCAGGCCACCCCCTACTCATCAAAACGCTCCGCCACGTAGCCCATTCCTCCGCCTCCCTCGCGTAACCCCCAATTCTCCCCGCCATCACTCCCAGCCTTCAAAATCTCCATGCAAAAACACCATCCTCACGTAACTCCAGGCTGCCCCCTTCCTATAAAACTACCTCGTCGCCACCGTCAACCCCCATCCACCATTCAGGGGGCTTTGACCTAGCCTCTGGTCTTTCGATGACAATAGAGGGACCATGAATCGAGGCGAAGACGGCTGAAGCCCCGGTGAGATTCATGGCATCTCCGCCATGTAAGCTCCGCCTTCCCGGCGGTAGCTAAGCTCCCTGGACCGGTCAGCCAGGTCGAGCCATGACCCGAGGGTTGATTCAACCCTCAGCCTAAACCTCCTCCTCCATCGGGTTCCCCTCTCCGACGAGGTCCTTCCTCCCCTTCTTTTTCTTGGATTTTCTCCCAATTTTTCCAACTTCATCATTACAGACTCACCCTCATCTTATCATCTCACTAGCTCCGCCCGACCACCATCATCCTCGCCGATCCTGTAAAGCCTTGAACTTGGCATATCTCGGGTCCTATATAATAAGATCCGGCTCGTCAAGAGGAAACCATCAGAATTTGTTTCGTGTGAATCGGACTCCGTTTCGATTTGTTATGAATTTCGGACGAAAGAGAAGGAAGGAAGGCTAAGATGTCATTAACCCATAATGACTGTCATTAAGACTAATTAAACATAATTAAAGAAATTAGTGATCGATTAAAAACCTCTAATGATCATTAGCAAACACTAATAAATAGTTAACAAAAGATAAGTAAGCTGCGAAAGTTAAATCGTGATTAGTGAAAGTTAATCACAATTAGTGTTAATTAAGCGTCATTAGCGAATCTAGAATCCTCTAGAATGTTCTAACTTAAGCCCCAAGTTTGGGATAAGTTTTGGCTAAAACCATGGGCCAAAACCATGGGCCGCTAAACCATGGTTAAGGTCTAAACCATGGTTTTCTAACCATGGTTAGTGGTTTTCGGGAGCCTATAAATAGACCCCCTACCAATTCATTCTCTAGGACTTCCACCACCACCACCACCCCAAGGGCTAGGGTCGAGAGGTCGGGAGGAGGAGTGGGAGGCGAGGGAGGAGCGCTAGCGAAGCACTGCCGGGAGAACGAGGAGGAGAAATGTATGATCCTCTCTTAGTTTGTTTCGTAAGCTAGGATTTCAATTCATACTCTAGTTCTTCCAAGTTTTGTTTTTGATTCATATTTCTTTCCGATTCGTTTTCCTGTTGTGGTTCGAGGAGAAATCTGTGTAAAACCCTACTTAGGTGCGGGCGGCTATGCACGTCAGTGACCCTGTGATTCGTCACACGTTCACTCATCTAAGACGCGTGGTGTCTACCGATTCTCCATCGTTTATGTTTCTATTCTTTGTATTATGCTTTTATAGTTATTTTGATGGAGAAATCTGTGTAATACCCTACTTAGGTGCGGGCGGCTATGCACGTCAGTGACCTTGTGATTCGTCACACGTTCACTCACCTAAGATGTGTGGTGTCTACCGGTTCTTCATCTCTTGTTGTTGAGTATATTCTTTCAGTTTCGTTGTTATTTCCCTCTCGATTGATTTTATAGAAGAAACTCTTTTTGTTTTTATTTTGAATTATGTCCCGATATAAGGGGAAACTCTGCCGAAATTTTCCGAGAAAAAATGTCCCGATATAAGAGGAAACTCTGCCGAAATTTTTCGAGAAAAATGTCCCGACATAAGGGGAAACTCGGCCAAAATTTTCCGAGAAAAATGTCCCGATATAAGGGGAAACGTTGCCAAAATTTTCCGAGAAATATATCCCGATATAAGAGGAAACTCTGCCGAAATTTTAAGAGAAAATATGTTCTTGACGTTCTTCGTGTTCTTCGCGTTCTTTCGTTCTTCGCGTTCTTCGTTCGTTCTTCGCGTTCTTGACATGTTCTTAGCGTTTCAATACGAAAATGAAATTCGATCTTTTCAAGAGCCTTAAAATAGCCTTTCTAAAAACGAAACATGATAAATCCTTGCATACACGAGAGAGAGCTCGATTAGGTAACGAAATCCTTCCTTTTGCTGTTGGGTTTTCAAACGAGATTATTGAAATTCTTGATTTTATGTTCTGTGCTATAAAGAACCCTAATTTTGACTATTTTTGATAAAGTCTGAACAGTTGCTTAGTGATTCCCACTAAAATAAGATTTAAGCATCAAATCGATGCAGTGGCTTTGAAAGTTAGGGTTTGGGAGTTAAAATAGGCATAAATACGAGTATATATGCATATGAATAATATATACGTGAGTCTATACTAAGTATTGTTGATTATGCAAATCGAAGACTTAATGAAAGAATTACATCATGTGAATTGATGTGGTTTGAGTTGGATCCTGAAAAGGATCGTGTATCACGTTAAGGATGACTGGGAGTAGAACTATAGGTCGGGCATGCAACCTGTAGGTTTGTCGAAAGGAACCCGTATTGGCGTTTCCCTACCTAGGTGGTACACGGTTGCCCTGTTATGATAAGTGCGCACAAATTGAATGTTTTGCAATGCGTGGTACCGGGAGCCAATATATTCGGTTTGGAACGACGGAAGATGTGGTCGTGCCATGTGGAGGCACGGGTGGTTCAATAGCGGCTGGGTCACGATAATATGTATATAAAACGGCTAGGTTATATGATTAAATGTTAGCCTGAGGTTTTAAGAAACTGAGTCCTCGAGGACGGTGTGCTCATTTGATTTTCCAGGCTGAGGGTTGAGACCCTGTTTAATAAAAGAAACGGAAATTGTCAGGGTAGTATTGGAGGATTGGTTGAGGCGACGTGCGACGGCATAAGCTTACCAAGATCAACACAATCTCCAATCCCGAAGTGTCCGCAGCTTCGGAGTCCAAGAATGGTGGGGTTCCTCTGGACTGATCCCTGATGTGGAATAGAAAGGAATAGGACTTATATTAATGAGAAGGAATAAAATTTTTTTATGATATCAAGTTTTGAAAAATTACACAATTTGTTTGCTTTTGTCTTCTTCGTTACTTAGCATTCGCTAATTTTTATCCTATGATTTATGGAAAACCCAACAGGTATCAGTGAGCCAACGCAAGGACCTTAGTAGACATCCAGCCAGCCACAGTAGCTTTACTCTTTAAGGTAGTTAGTAATCTTTTGTATATTTTCCTTTCAAGCTGATGTACATGTAAATGGTTATAGTGGGACAGTGTATCATCTGAACTTTATTTTGTGAATGGAAAAGTGTTGAAATACTTTATTCTGAGTATTTTTATTTGCAGTCTATTTCTGAATGTTAGTTGTGATTGCTGAATAAATTATTGCTGAGTAACCAGATCCGGATATGGGAGGATCCGACGGCCCGGGAAACGGGATCGCGACAGATTGGTATCAGAGCATGGTTACTCCATTAATTTATTTAGTAATTAATAACTATGAGTGGTATTCAGAAACTAAGGTTGTGTTAAGATCCTTTGATCTTAATAAATGACTGCAGTACCATTCACAAGTCATTGTCCTTTATGTACATCATGCTAAGACATATAGGATCTGACCTTTGACCTTGACTCATCCCAGGATCATGGCAGACCAAGATGTGTCTAGACAATTAGCGGCTATGATGGCAATGCTCCAAGACATGGGGCAAAGGCAACTAGCATTAGAGGAGAGGCTCAATGCACAGGTTGAGAGACCCGAGGCATCTAAGCCTGCGGATGCCAGGATTGAAGGTTCTGTCCATCTTTCTGAGGAAAAATCTAGTTACCATCCTTCAACTGAGTCTGCTCCTACCCCAACTGAAGGAGAAATGGAGAAGGCCCTTCTTAGATACCAAACATTACTAGATAATTACCGAAAGGAAAAAATTCCTCGATTCAAAGGTGTACAGACACCTGTCGAGGCTAAGTTATGGCTCGATGACGTTACTAGGATGTTGAGGATAATCCATGCACCAGTTGACACCTGAGTGCACTTTGCTGATTACTCCTTAGGAGATTATGCACGACGATGGTGGAGAGAAATTTCCAAGAAGTTAGCAGATCCTGTTCCATGGGATATCTTCGAAGAGAGGTTCCGAGCTCACTTCTGTCCCTCTCATTGGGAAGAATTAAAGAGGAGAGAGTTGGCTTCTATGAATCAGGGTTCTAAGACCATACGAGATTATCATATCCACTTTATTGAGCTACTACGGTACTCACCAGCTCTAGAAGCTTCACCACAAGAGTGTCTTACCAAATTTGTTAGCAGTCTTCAGGGAGATCTACGAGAAAAGCATGCTGGTTTTAGAGCTACAACCGTAGATGAAGCAATGGACATCGACTCTCGTATTGAGATGGAGAGGGGTGAAAACCGCCAAAGAAGAAGTTTCCACTTTAATGGTGGACCATCCAAAAGCAAGGCACATTATAATCGTAGAGATCGTCGCTATCATCCACCCGGCTCCAATATAAGCTCACCACAGACCTTGGGTCAGGAATTATCAGGAAGTAGGGGTTTCTCTAGACCTCCACTATATCCTCGCGACTCAGCAGCAGGAGCTAGCTCCTCTGTGGCTGGATCTTCAGCTCAAACAGGAGCACGTGTGTGTTTTTACTGTCATCAGGAAGGCCACATCAAGAAAGATTATCCTAAGTTGAGAGGTTCAGGGTTTAAATCAACCCTAATTAACAGTATAACATCCACCTCAAGCAATGGAGCAACAAACAGAGGAAGACATGGTAGAGGTCGGGGCTCACAAGGAGCGTTTCCTGCACAACAACCACCACAAAGTGTTGCGGGTTCTAGCTTACCTATTCCTAATGGACAACTCAATGCAATTACTGAAGAACAAGCCTACAATTCAGGCACAGTCGTATGAGGTACCGTTACTATTCATGGATTTTCAGTACATGCCTTATTTGATTCTGGTGCTTCACATTCATTTATTGCTCGACGGTTAGTACCCACTTTGTGTAAGAAACCAGTAGAAGTACAACAGTCCTATCTGATCAAGGGACCAGGAGGACAAGTGTTTATAATCCGAGAAATCCTGGATAATTGCATAGTAGTGATAGCGGGACATCAGTTACCTGTTTCACTACTACTAATCGAAATGGAGGACTTTGATCTTATACTAGGAATGGATTGGTTATATAGAAGATTCGTGAAGGACTTTTCACGAATAGCATTGCCACTGACTAGACTAACTCAGAAGGAGGTCCCACTCTTATGGTCTGATACATGTGAAGCTAGTTTTCAGACACTGAAAGAATGCCTAACATCTGCACCAATCCTTACTCTACCTTCCGGGAGTGAAGGGTTTACAGTGTACACTGACGCATCTAAAGAAGGACTTGGAGCGGTTCTTATGCAACATGGTAAGGTAGTTGCGTATGCATCACGACAACTCAGGACACATGAAAAGAACTACCCAACACATGACCTTGAATTAGCTGCTGTAGTTTTTGCTTTAAAGATATGGAGACATTACCTCTGTGGTATTACTTTTGAAATCTTCACTGATCATAAAAGCTTGAAATATCTATTTGATCAGAAGGAACTCAATATGAGACAAAGACGGTGGCTAGAGTTGCTGAAAGACTATGATTGCACTCTCTCCTACCACCTTGGTAAGGGGAACGTCGTAGCAGATGCCGTTAGCAGAAGAACTTATTCACCTAGGTTAGTGAGTGCTATCCACTTCTGGGGTTTACTATCAATGTTGAGTGAATGGAAACCATTTGATAGTAGTGTTGATACTATAACTATTCCTCATCGATACAAACCAGAGATCTGGGATAAAATAAAGAAAGGACAAGAGGATGATCCAATCCTTAAAGACTTGAGACAACAACTTGAGAAGAATGAGATAGAGGGATTCCATATACAAGATGGATTATTATATAACCATCACAGAGCTTGTGTACCAGACATACCTGAACTGAGGAAAGACATGTTACGTGAAGCTCATTGCTCTAGATTATCTATTCATCCAAGAATTACGAAGATGTATAAGGATCTTCATTCATACTTTTGGTGGCCGGGAATGAAGAAAGATGTTGCTGAGTTTGTGAATTCATGTTTCACTTTCCAGCAGGTAAAGGCTTCACACCAAAAGCCACCAGGATTATTGCAACCCCTCCCTGTACCTGAATGGAAATGGGAAAGCATTTCCATGGACATCGTTACTGGCTTACCTCAGACGACTGGTAGTAAAGATAGTATTTGGGTTATAATAGATCGTCTGACAAAGGTAGCACACTTTATTCCGATAAGCTTATCTTTCACTCCAGACCAGCTGGCTAAGTTATATATTATACATGTGATTCGCCTCCATGGTATCCCGAAGGAAGTAGTTTCTGATCAAGATTCACGGTTCACCTCACACTATTGGGAGAACTTCATGAAAGTCTTAGGTACACAACTATGCTTGAGTACATCATATCATCCATAAACAGATGGTCAGTCAGAATGTACGATTCAGACACTAGAAGATATGCTACGAGCATGTGCCTTAGAATGGAAGGAATCGTGGATTAAACATTTGCCTCTTACAGAATTCACCTACAATAATAGTTACCATACAAGTATTGGCATGGTACCATTTGAAGCACTATATGGATGGAGGTGTACTACTCCTTTGTGTTGGGAAGAGGTCGGAATAAAGAACCTTTATGATTCAGATAGACTTCAAGAGACACGTGAAGCTGTAGAGCTTGCTAGAAAAAGACTATTAACTGCCCAGAGTTGCCAGAAAAGTTATAGTGATACCAGGTGAAGAGACCTTTAATTTGAGGTAGGTGACTTTGTATTTCTCAAAGTATCACCTATGAAGGGTGTTCAGAGGTTTGGCTTACGTGGGAAGTTAGCACCCAGGTTCATAGGTCCCTTTGAAATTATTCAGCGCATTGGAAAAGTGGCATATAGACTTGCACTTCCTCCACATCTTTCGACAATACATGATGTATTTCATGTATCAAATCTAAGAAAGTACATTAGGGATCCAGAGCATAAGATAAGTTATGATGATTTACATGATGAGCCAGACTTGACATACCAAGAGATACCTGTGCAAATACTTGAAAGGGATATCAAGAAGTTGAGAAACAAAGAGGTGCCTCTAGTTAAAATATTATGGTGGAACCAAGAGTTTGAAGAAGCCACATGGGAACCTGAGGCAGAAATGAGAGAGAAATACCCCTACTTATTTGAGTAATAACACTGTGTATTGTATATCTTCTTTATAAATGAAATGGCGTTCATTCTCTTTAAGGTTGTTATGGTTTCAATCCTCTTTAAGGTTGTTATGCATGCATTTCTAGTCTCGAGGACGAGACTTCCTTTAAGGTTGTTATAATTATAAAGCCTTGAACTTGGCATATCTCGGATCCTATATAATAAGATCCGGCTCATCAAGAGGAAACCAACAGAATTTGTTTCGTGTGAATCGGACTCCGTTTCGATTTGTTATGAATTTCAGAAGAAAGAGAAGTAAGGAAGGCTAAGATGTCATTAACCCATAATGACTGTCATTAAGACTAATTAAACATGATTAAAGAAACTAGTGATCGATTAAAAACTGCTAATGATCATTAGCAAACACTAATCAATAATTAGCAAAAGATAAGCGTAAGCCGCGAAAGTTAAATCATGATTAGTGAAAGTTAATCATGATTAGTGTTAATTAAGCGTTATTAGCGAATCTAGAATCCTCTAGAATGTTCTAACTTAAGCCCCAAGTTTGGGATAAGTTTTGGCTAAAACCATGGACCAAAACCATGGGCCGCTAAACCATGGTTAAGGTCTAAACCATGGTTTTCTAACCATGGTTAGTGGTTTTTGGGAGCCTATAAATAGACCCCTACCCATTCATTCTCTACGACTTCCACTACCACCACCACCCCAAGGGCTAGGGTCGAGAGGTCGGGAGGAGGAGTGGGAGGCGAGGGAGGAGCGCTAGCGAAGCGCTGCCGGGAGAACGAGGAGGAGAAATGTATGATCCTCTCTTAGTTTGTTTCGTAAGCTAGGATTCCAATTCATACTCTTGTTCTTCCAAGTTTTGTTTTTGATTCATATTTCTTTCCGATTCATTTTCCTGTTGCGGTTCGAGGAGAAATCTGTGTAACACCCTACTTAGGTGCGGGCGACTATGCACGTCAGTGACCCTGTGATTCGTCACACGTTCACTCATCTAAGACGCGTGGTGTCTACCGATTCTCCATCGTTTATGTTTCTATTCTTTGTATTATGCTTTTATAGTTATTTTGATGGAGAAATCTGTGTAATACCCTACTTAGGTGCGGGCGGCTATGCACGTCAGTGACCCTGTGATTTGTCACACGTTCACTCACCTAGATGTGTGGTATCTACTGGTTCTTCATCTCTTGTTGTTGAGTATATTCTTTCAGTTTTATTGTTATTTTCCTCTCGATTGATTTTATAGAAGAAACTCTTTTCGTTTTATTTTGAATTATGTTCCGATATAAGGGGAAACTCTATCGAAATTTTCCGAGAAAAATGTCACGATATAAGGGGAAACTCTACCGAAATTTTCCGAGAAAAATGTCCCGATATAAGGGGAAACTCTGCCAAAATTTTCCGAGAAATATGTCCCGATATAAGGGGAAAGTCTGCCGAAATTTTAAGAGAAAATATGTTCTTGACGTTCTTCGTGTTCTTCGCGTTCTTCGCGTTCTTCGTTCATTCTTCGCGTTCTTGACATGTTCTTAGCGTTTCAATACGAAAATGAAATTCGATCTTTTCAGGAGCCTTAAAATAGCCTTTCTAAAAACGAAACACGATAAAGCCTTGCAGACACGAGAGAGAGCTCGATTAGGTAACGAAATCCTTCCTTTTGCTGTTGGGTTTTCAAACGAGATTATTGAAATTCTTGATTTTATGTTCTGTGCTATAAAGAACCCTAATTTTGGCTATTTTTGATAAAATCTGAACAGTTGCTTTGTGATTCCCACTAAAATAAGATTTAAGCATCAAATCGATGCGGTGGCTTTGAAAGTTAGGGTTTGGGAGTTAAAATAGGCATAACTATGAGTATATATGCATATGAATAATATATACGTAAGTCTATACTAAGTATTGTTGATTATGCAAATCGAAGACTTAATGAAAGAATTACATCATGTGAATTGATGTGATTTGAGTTGGATCCTGAAAAAGATCATGTGTCACGTTAAGGATGACTGGGAGTAGAACTACAGGTCGGGCATGCGACCTGTAGGTTTGTCGGAAGGAACCCGTATTGGCATTTCCCTACCTAGGTGGTACACGGTTTCCCTGTTATGATAATTACACACAAATTAAATGTTTTGCAACGTGTGGTACCGGGAGCCAATATATTCGGCTTGGAACGACGGAAGATGTGGTCGTG
The DNA here is from genome assembly GCA_037367405.1 of Ottelia alismoides. Taxonomy (NCBI): domain Eukaryota; kingdom Viridiplantae; phylum Streptophyta; class Magnoliopsida; order Alismatales; family Hydrocharitaceae; genus Ottelia; species Ottelia alismoides. Next base: position 535,890 of record JAZKJV010005140.1, read on the forward strand.
CCATGTGGAGGCACGGGTGGCTCAATAGCGGCTGGGTCACGATAATATGTATTTAAAGCGGCTAGGTTATATGATTAAATGTTAGCCTGAGGTTTTAAGAAACCGAGTCCTCGAGGACGGTGTGCTCATTTGATTTTCCAGGCTGAGGGTTGAGACCCTGTTTAATAAAAGAAAAGGAAATTGTCAGGGTAGTATTGGAGGATTGGTTGAGGTGACGTGCGACAGCATAAGCTTACCAAGATCAACACAATCTCCAATCCCGAAGTGTCCACAGCTTCGGAGTCGAAGAATGGTGGGGTTCCCCTGAACTAATCCCTGATGTGGAATAGAAAGGAATATGACTTAAATTAATGAGAAGGAATAAAATTTTTTGTGATATCAAGTTTTGAAAAATTACATAATTTGTTTGCTTTTGTCTTCTTCGTTACTTAGCATTCGCTAATTTTTATCCTATGATTTATAAAAAACCGAACAGGTATCGGTGAGCCAATGTAAGGACCTTAGTAGACATCCAGCCAGCCACAGTAGCTTACTCTTTAAGGTAGTTAGTAATCTTTTGTATATTTTCCTTTCAAGCTGATGTGCATGTAAATGGTTATAGTGGGACAGTGTATCATCTGAACTTTATTTTGTGAATGGAAAAGTATTGAAATACTTTATTCTGAGTATTTTTATTTGCAGTCTATTTCTGAATGTTAGTTGTGATTGCTGAATAAATTATTGCTGAGTAACCAGATCCGGATAGGGGAGGATCCGACGGCCCGGGAAACGGTATCGCGACAGATCCCCTGTCCCTTCTCCTGATCCTCCCCCGCGCTCCGACCCATCTCCTCCTCCATCCACCAGAGAAGGAGCACAGGTCCACCGCTCCCTTCGCCCCACTGGACCACCACTCACCTCACATCACTCACGCACATCACCTGCACGCTTCGGCTATCATTTTACTCCTTGCAGGCTTTTAATGGTCGGAACTCTGGCCCCGTCTCCGATCTCAAGCTTCTACTCCAACGACTGAGCTCCACCTCGCCATTTCAGACTTCGACGGAGCTCCGCCTCGTCCCCACGAGCTTCGCCAGGGGGTCATACTTCATCCTCAATCATCAGGCGCCCCCTCGGAGCTCGATGGAGCTCTATATGGCACGCCGGAGTCCCGCCTCCTACGGTAGGCCCGCGATGGAGGGTGACGATACAGGCACCGTCGATCGATTCGATCGGATGGCCGTGATGGAGACGCGTGGCAGCCCAAACCTCCAGACGATCCTACAGGCTCGACCCCCCTTAACCTCATCCCGAGCCACCAGTTGCTGCCACGTAGCCCCGAGCCAGAGGCGTCCTTCCGAGCCTATCCCTCACGTGCTTTGCACGTGGGGTTTTGGGCAATTTGCATGACAGACTCAGACTTTTTGCTATTTACATCTAGGTCCCCAGGTGCGTGCCTCACGTGCGTGGCTGGGTATTTTACAGGAAGGCCCCTCTGTTTTATGAGAATTACTAAAAGGCCCCTGCACATATGGAAATATTACATATGGGCCCAGGAGGCTTTTGATATTTGCATTTAGGTCCCTCAAGGGACCTAAATGTAATAGTTATCCTTTTTATTTCTTGCATTTTTATTACAATTATTCCCCTGCATTGTTTTTAGCATAACTTGAGCATCGTAGATCCAAATTGCATGATTTTAGTGTCTTTTTGATCCTTATCTCTTCCTCTACATCATAGCATGTTTAATTTTCTCATCTGCCACTGTTTTAAATGAAGCGAATTTTTGTGATAGATGATGACCATGCTCTCTTTGTCCGTGCTTTGATTTGATGACTATTTTTAATGTTGGCAGTAAAATGACTCTGATTTCATTTTCTATTATGTTGCTTATATTTTTAGGGTATAGTTGTAAACTTTTGTCTGCATATAAGTTCTCTTGCATCTCGTTCATGCATCACTTTATAATTGCACAAAAATCGACTGAAAACTGCATGCATCATATTATTGCATTGTAAAATGCATAGTTCATCATACATACCTGAAATTGAGAAATAATTCACATGAGAGCTTAACTAATCAAAATTCGACAGAAAGATCAAGTAGTTGTGTCCTTGTGTTTGACCTTGGTAGACTTGCCAAGTATAAATACTCCACATCATTCAAAGATTGTGGTTTTTGCTGAACCGAATTTGCCTCCTATACTATGACAATTTTAGATTATTTAAGAGGCAAATTTGACGTTGATCAGGGGAGAATGCATCCCATCAGCAATAACAATAATCCTTCCAAGTAGAGCAGTCCTGTAGGAAGTGGACTTAGCTCAATCTCTACATAGGCTATGAGTGACACCTGAGTCCATGATCCACTTCGAGAAATCTACCATGTGACAACTAGTAAGGGAATATGCTATACCTGAAGTACTTGCAAATGCTAAGGTGATGGTGTCTAACACACCCAATGGATTACTAGAGGATCTTCTAGTAGGAGGTATGATCTCCCTCAAATAGGAGAAGAACTACTCGAACCTATGGTTTAAGCAGTGATAGGAGCAGTATGAGTCTCTGGTTGCCCAATAACATAGGCAGATGTCAGAAATCCATAATTAGAATAGCATGTATCCTCAGAGTGACCAGAGCAGTGGCAATAAGTGCATGGCTGATGTGGACAGACCCCTCCTCTTCCACGGGCACCATGTCCTATAAACTGAGAAGATCCTCCTTTATCACGATATGCGACCATCGTTAAGGAGGTCTGAGATGAGACTGACGAATGGACTATGATCATGCTGAATCTGAGATATGCTTCCTCCATGGGAGGTATGGTAGCATCTGCAAGTAAGAATCAAGAGCCGCTAAAAAATCAACTATGGTAGAGTTCTTATACACCTTATACTACTCTGGTGTTACTGCACGAGGAATGAAGCTATATAGCTTTTCAAACATGCCCTTGAGAGTCATGTACATCATGTGAAGAGGACGACCATTCTGCTTGACCGTGAAGATGTCATGCTGGAGCTATAGTATATTCGTCTCATTCCTCGTCTAAGAGTATGTGGTGGCGAGGATGTCCCACATCGCCTCAGCTGTGGGTTGATTCAAAATATCATTGGCTATTTCCACAACCAGGGTCGTGGATATCCTCGCCACATACATATGCATCATCTGCCTCCAAAGTGGCATTAGCCCTAGTCTTGTCAGTTTACTCCTTATTTGTCAAAATCTTCTTCTTTCTATTTCTCTGCATAGGGCTCATTAACTACATGACCTACAAGTCATAGTTGGTCCCATACATCTTGATAGTTGGCATCAGACCTTTGAAGGTGCTTGAAAATGGGACATCAACATTATTTTCTAACATGATGCCAGACGGGGATGAAGACTAGGGATATAGACTAAAACAAACATGCCTACACGAACATATAGGGAAGCAGTTGTGTGTACAAACTCATGCTACAACCGTTCCCGTCAATTCCGGTTGGCATTATGTCCAGAGGGGGGATTTATTGGTCTGGAATCACCATGGATTGGCCAAAATTAGACCACAAGCTGTCCTTGGATCCCCCAAAACCGCCTAGGGATGACATAAGGTAGTAACTGGAACTTTAGGCGGTGATTTGGATAACTGCTTGGTCACTCCAGAGACCTAGCGATGAAAATGATGGCTTGTAACATCCTCTAGTTGCGGTTGGCGGCCACCATAGTGGCAACAGAAGGGCACGCATAGCAAGGGGAGGCCTCTCTAGACAAGGCGGCACGACCTCAACGAGGCAACACACGAGGTGGAATGTGAGGAGACAACGCTGGGGGTTGTGTGCAGCCGATGGCGGTGCCGCATGCGAGGTGGTGGGTGGTGGGTGGGGCTAGGGCATGAGGTATAAGAACTTCGATCTAGGATCATTGCTCGGATACCCTGTGGAGAGAAAATAATGAATTGCATTATTTAGAGGCCATAGGGTTCTCTTTTATATAGAGAAGAAACCATGTTGAGAAAATTATTTAAGAGAGTCGGAAAGAATATGAAATACTCAAAACAAAACAAGATAAAATATCTCTAAATAGTTATTTTTTATCTACATTTTTAAGTACGTTATGCTATCAACTGCTTTAAAGAAGTACTTTTCTGGATTGTGTGATACTCGGAATCCGAAAGAGGAGTTGTTTATTCTCCTTTATTATCTTGGACACAACATCAAAAACTGTAACCTATATGATCATTCCTAGCATTTCGGTGACACCATATCTTGTCAGTTGGTGGACGTCCTTCCGAAATCTTGTCGTTGAGGAAAGAGTTGATTTGTATTCCATCGCAGGACTATGTCCCATCCCTGAGTTGTATCTTCAATCTTGACTTGAAGGTATCGTTGTGAACATTCCATTTAACCAAGATCTGAACTTATCCGTCACTCATGTAACATTACAACACATTAGCGTTTGGAGAGGTCGAAGGAAACATAAAGGTTTTGTGTTGGGTGTTGAAAGATGAAAAACTTCGGAGTGTCGTGCGGTGAGAACTTTCTTGTGGTTGGTGGTTACACCAACGTTATCATGTTCTTTGTTCCTTATGGTTGCTTATGTTACCATATTCCCCATTTTCAGGCATGTGGGGAGGATATATGCTCGTATTAGGCGTGATTCAACCATCGTCATTCACAATTTCAATTATACATAGAGTGTACATTTGTTTATGATGTGTACAAGGTTTAAGTACATTACAAAGCAACCTTTTTCTAGCTATCCGAAGCAAATGCTAACATATCTTGCATGTCGTGCCATCGATAACTTCATCAAGCGGGTGTAGGAAGATGATTTGATCTTGATTGCATACATAAACTTGTGTAACATAAGCGATGATGATATGTCATAAAACAACATCCATGATTTCTTCGCTAATTTTAAAAACGAGGACGATGTTCATATTCACAAGAAGGTGAGCAACTACATGATCGTCTAGCATATGAAATGTGGATGCCAACATACTACTAAACTTTCATGGACATACACGGTTGTATTGCTTTTATGAATGTTGTTGATGTATGTAACTCATGCTATGATCATGGAAGGCCGTATCCCGATATATCGGCGATATATCGCCGATATATCGATATCGACACGATATCGATATCGAAATCGATATATCGATATATCCGATTTCAGGCATTTTCTTCAGAAAGATTCATAGATATAGCGATATATCGACGATATATCGCCGATATATCGATATCGACACGATATCGATATCGATATGTCCTTCCATGGCTATGATGTACTACATTACCTACACACTTTATTAACCGTGTGTAACCATTATATTCATTTTGCAATGATGATTAAAAATGTTATATTGGACTTGCTTTACAATAGAGGAATGCGTAGCCTCGTTGGAGGCGATGTACAATCCATAAAACTATGATCGTATGAATGAAAAACACATTATGGCTGACCAAGAGCATGACAACCATTGTGTATGCCTATAGTGTGAGGTTAACCCCCACAATGTGTCACATGCCCAACCGAGCAATCATATTACTGAAGGACGGTGATGGAGTGAAGGTGTTGGCGTCAATGGTAGGAGTAAAAGGTGATGGTGGGATAGACAACCCACCCCTATCGACCGTATATTCCGTTCTGCCCATCGAGACCACTTACACTTGGAATTGATGTGTTTACACATTCTTATGTCCATTTCATGGATTATATATTTTTTTAAATTTTCACTATATAGCAATTTTTTTTATAGATTTTACAAACAAGTTTTGATGAATTGTATATATACATTTTACATGATTTATATATACATTTTACAATGATTTTATAAAGAGTTTTAATACATAAGTTTATACAATTATTTACGGATTTATAGAAAATTTTAAAGCTTTTCAAAAATTGTATCCATACACCTTTTAATATATTATTTACAAGGTTTTTATGCACAAATTTTACAAAAGAATTTTAAAAAATATTTTACAGCTTTTATACACGGATTTTACATGACTAAAAATTGAATTTTATATATAGATACCAAAGAATTTTAAAGAATTTTATAATCACCAAAAGTTTTATTTTTTATTTTATACATATAAAAACTACAACAAACAATGAATTATAGCTAAAGTATATATAATACATATATGCGACATACTCATATGCTTAACTTGTGCTAAGTTCTCACAGTAGAAAAGAAAAAGGAAAACATAACTATGCTAAGTATTCATGAGTGAAAAGAATAAATGGATGAAAGAAATAGAAGTGAATCACTCCCCTGTACCGAGGATGAAGTCATCCTAATTATATAAGAAGGAAAAAATAGGATGGTCAAGGAAAGAGTGCGAATGTACAAAATAATATAAATCAAGAAAACAACTGGCCCCTAGATTTATGATGAGATTATGAGTTCTTTTGGATTGCTATATAATTAGTTATGGCCAATAAACAAATTCCACATATAATAATGACCATATAAATAACAAGCAATCCACATAATAAGATCAACCGCAAGAGAAAAGTATTTCAGTGTAAAAATCTCACTAGGTGAAACCATGATCCAAGTTCCCTAACTTAGAATTTTCGGTTTCACGTGAGTTATTTTCCCATGGATAACTCAATCATTTATAGGTACTCTGGATCATACATCAAAGACATTCCCACAACTTGGAACAAACACCAAGTTCTTTGTACACCTTATATTAAACATCAAGTGTTACAATACAATAGTAAAGTCAAGATTAGAAAAACGATAAAGCCTCAAACACAAATATGTAATGAGTATGATGCTAAGAAATGTACGTTGTAATAAATAAAGTAATTGTGAACCGAATGTGTAGAGGATTGGCACTCAACATGTGATCTTGAAGTAGAGAGCGAGATAGACGGCCTTGACAAAGCTTTGAGAGATGCTAGAGAGATTGAATTGAGTTGTGTCTACAATAGAGGTCTGGGGCTATATTTATAATGGAGGGGGATGCCCATCCAAAAATATAGACATTGGAAACAAATCCGAATGAAATCAACGAGATTTGACAACTACGATCGATAATACAAATAAGGTGACCGATCATATCAAGTTGACCGATCATGTAGATCAAGTTTATTATCATAATAGATCTATTGGATGTTTGAATTCAAATTGTGTCTGATCATGGAAAGTGACTAGTCGACTGATGAATCTGTGATTCATCATACTAAAAGATGAAAATAGAACTTCCTTCCCGAGTAATTAGCTGCATTTCATCATTTAATCTGTATTTTTAACATTCATGCACTTAGAATTAATTTCTGCATTTTAAAACTCATAATTGCATTCGTAATCATCTTCATATTTGCACCTACATGCATTTTAACTAATTCATGATAATGCTAATTTACCTCAAATCACCTCCATTGTGTACATATTAATAACAAGATTAAAGGAAAAATACAAAAATTACAAACTCAAATAATTGGCCCGTGAGACAAAACTCCAATTTCAGAATAGACAGACAAAAATGCTCATATCTTCCTCATACAATGTTTGATTTAGGTCTACTCACTTTTAAAGTAATACATATTCAAAGACCTTCAAAATAAGACTTTCATAAAAATCGGAGCTCGTATGCGAAAGTTGGATTTTGGGCCTCTTTTGCGCGTTTTGTGTTTTACCCGTTTTGACCTGATATTTTATGTAAATAATTAACCCTTTTTACTTTATTTCTATTTTATTTATATTATTTGTTGAAAGTTTTAATAAAATCCACAAAAATATAAATTTAAATTAAGACTGAAATCAAAGAAACTGACCAAGTATGAGTGTCCTTTGTGAGTTTGTACAAACATCCTCCATTTTCTTCTTTATTTTATTTCCCTACTTTCTTATTTACTAAAAATCCAAAAAAATTAGATTATTGTGTAAATATTTATCTTTGATTTTATCATTATTTTTCTTGATTTTTCTCTTAATTAAAAATCATAAAAAATACAAAACCCCCAAAATCAAGGTATTCTATGTACATAGAGTACCCCCAAAATTGCATTTTGCACAGATGACCTCTTTTGCTTTTGGTCCCTTCATGAAAGTTGTAGATTCATTGAGACAAGCAATTTTTGTGTTGAGCACTTTTCGATCCGAGGTTGTTTGTTATTTCTTCTGGATTCTTCTTTTATTTTTATTTCTTGATTTTTTAGAGTTGACACATGGCAGCTCCTGGAGCCGCCACATGCCACTCATTTTAATCCCCCTTTTATTTCATTTATATTAAAAAATAAATAAAAATTTAAAAAATAAAAAAATATAAAATATATCCTCACGTGCCTGCACGTGAGGACTCCTTACTCTTTTCCTAGTCAACCCCTGCCCTCCGTCTTCTCCGCTTATCTCTCAACCTCCAACTGCCGTGCGATGGACGCCGCCTACGCTTCCTCGCATCGCACAACTGCCTTATCCCCTTCGCCTCCTCATCATCCCTCTCTATATAAGCCACCATCATCGAAGAGCAACGCATCCGCCAACATCATCAGGAAGAGAGGGAGCTTGGAGTTGGGTCGGTGACAGCGAACCCAACTCCAACGACTACCCCATCTAGGAGAGATATTCGAGCTTCGGGCCCAGTCACCGGTCCCTTGAAGCGACAACCATGAGGAGCGACATATCGCCTCCGATCTTAGGCGTCAACCTCCACCCATATATCCCCTAATCACCTTCCCCTGTTTTCCATCGTTTCCCCAGTTCCTCTGATCGCATCCTCGTCCACGCACCTGCTTCACTCCTCCGCAATACCACTCCAGCGACTTCACCTCTATCTCCATCGCTGCGACTCTGCCGTGCCTTCTTGAAGCTCCATTGCAACCTGCATTCCCCTATCGTGGATCCATCACCATCTTCTCCACGAGTCCGCCGACCACTTGCAGTTCCGCAACCGGCAACCTCCCATTGCAACCCCGCCACGCCTACTCCACACCAACACCAGAGGTGGGGACGCCTGCCGTCGCTGCTTGCTACACTGCTGCCTGCACCGCACCTGCGTGCTTCCACACCAGCAGGTCGTCGTCAGCCGTCCGTACGCACAAGCCCGCACGCAACCGCCTCCTGCCCGATCGCGCGAGGAGCTCCGCCACCACAGCTTCTTGCCCTCTCTCCTCGCACCTTGCGCAGCTGTGAGCCTACGGCTCCATAACCGTGCGCTCCGCTGGTCACAGCGGATCTCCACCAACAGTGCATGGGGGCCTCCGCCTGAGTAAGAATCGCAAGAAGACAAGCCCCTTCCCCCCAACACGTGACGCACACGTGGGGAGGGAGCAAATTGAAAGACTGGTCCATGGAGTTTCGCCTCATCTCAGAAGTCAGAACTGCCCTTGTTGCTGAAGAACCATGTGCACAACACGTGATATAGTGGGAAACTTGTGTGCGCACCCCTCATCTACTGGAGATTTACACGGAAACCCCTGCCAGGGGTCACGTGCTACATACGTGACTACTTGGGAAATTTGCAGAAGCCCACTCTGAAGCCCGACTATTTCCAGAATAGACCCCGCCTCTCCAAGGGTTGTGATCACTTGGGAATTTTGCACGATCACCCCCTGGGGTCTCGGTATTTACTTTCAATCCATTCACTGCATTTTTATATATTTTATTTATTTATTGTAATTGCACATATAACACTAACTTTCCTTTAAGATTTGAACACTAATTCTGCATCTTTTATTTATATAAAAATTGCATTTTGTTCTACATTTAATTCTTCACATTGTGTCATGCTTGTATTATTTTTATTCTATGTGGTTAATTAATTAATATTATTCGTGTGTAAAATTGCGATTTTTCACAATTCTGAGCTTAGAAATTCATATTTAATTAACCATAGCGCCAAAAATTGACAAAAATTCACGGATCGTAGAGTTAGTAACATTATGCCAAAAAATAGCATCTGCGTGCATAGTTTGCTCTAGAAAAATCATTTTGTGCATTTCACTAATTGATTTTTAATAGGTATTAACTCCAACATTTTTAAGGTCTAAGATTTTTCGGAGATAGGTCACCTAGTGTCATATCTTAAATAATTTTATTTCCTGAAATAAATAGACCTAATATTTATTACAATTAATTATTGAAAATCTCATTATCTACATTCATTTATTCACATAAATTCATATTGCACCGAAAATTCCAAAAATATTACAATAGTCTAATTTCATCATATTTCACATTTTGGTTAAGTTTGGGGATTTTTGGAATTCATTTGATTGAAATTTTCAATTTACCTGAACTTTGCCATAATTGCATACCACTCATTTATTGCATTTAAAAATACCAAAAAAATACCTCTCTGAAAACTTAAATTCTAGATCGACTTTAAACCAATCTAAGGAGACAGTTACCTCACTGAGTTCAACCTTGGACTTACCCAAGTAAAAAATATAACAGCTCGCTTTTAATTGACACATTAATTACAATCACAGTTTTTGATTAACCTTGAATTTCCCGCCTGCAACAAAATTCAAACATCTTTCAAACATTAAACTAATTGAATTAAGAGGGCGATATTTTTAGATTCTTCATCGACGAAGGGTGATCGATAAGGTAAAGTAGGTTTGTCGATTGAGCAATTAGGATGATCCATCAAAAACAATTAATCGACCCGATTAGGAAGGTTGATCGATCAAGATGGTTTAAACCTAATGTGCCTACAAGATACACATGCATATATATTTGAGACTTTTTACATATGCATATTATAAAGGTCTTATTTCTTCTTTTCTTTGTCCAAAGGTTTCAGTTGTCCTTTGAGTAAGGTTTTACCGTCCTTAATAATATTTCCATTAAGTTTCTCTTTTGTGCTTCATTCTTGGAGTGAATTTATCACGGAATCTACAGTTTGTTATCATCAAAACAATAATATATAGTTAGTATGCAAATAAGTTACTAACATTCTCCTCTTTTTTGATGATGGAAAATAAATAAAACTTTGAAATTAATATCTCCACTTCTTATTTCCTTTTTGATATATCAATAATATTTCATTTACAAAAGTTTTTTGTTGGAAACTATTTTTCTTCCCCCTTCAAAAATACAAAAGGATGCATCCATTTTATTTTAAAAATATATTTCTCTCCCGTAATAAATTTTCTTTTAAAACTAGTTCTCCCCTATTTAAAGTACTATATAATGCATGACAAATAATAAAAATCATAGGGCAGAAAGATTCTATCATATAACCAAAGAGCGTAGACATGGTTTAATGACTGCTGTAGTTGTGACAATATCCATGGGGATCTCTTCTTTCTTCCTACATGTAGTTTTTCCATGATAGGGCTCTAATTCCCCTTGCTCTTGGTTTTCTTATAATCTACCGCACATGATTTGGAGATCTCATGTAGCTTTTTCTTGGCTGCTCTTATCACATCGATCTCCATCCACCTGCATAATTTTTTTTGTAGTATATGTTTTTCTTTGTATCCAACATGGTTAATTCTATAATTACCATTTGGGAATCCAAACCTTTCTTTCTCTTATAAATGTACTAGATGGATGATGTTGATTGTTTGGATTATATCATATTCCACAATTAAAGGAGATTTTTTATAGGAGTGCCTAGTAAATTATCTAGGTAAATTTAATGAGATCATTCGTTAAATTTTTATTCTCATTTCCTAACATATTAATGTGATCTTTTAAAGAACTAGTTTCTTTGTAGTGAGGATGTTTTTCTTCTTTATTATATTTTGTTAAAACTTTATTTTTACTAATTACCTTTTCTACAATGAAATTATAAAAATGATTCAAATAATTCATTCGAAGATAAATTACCTAATTGTTGTCCCGTATGTTTTCCTCTTCGCTGGAATCATGGTTGGAGAAGAATCTATGAAGTCTGGCATAAGCGATGTGGTGGCTTGTATTGTCAAACATTGAAAACTCGTATTTTGCGAGGGTTTAATGTGGTCTACACAAGGCGAGACATACACTATCGCGGAGGCGACCGCCCATGAAAGTCAAAGTAATTCAACCATCAACCCACAATATAAAAATAAAGCGATAAAAGCAAATGCGTTGATCAAAATTTATTATAACCCTATAAAACAAGTGTACAATGGACCAACAGGTAGGGGTCGAACACAGAGAGACAAGGCGGTGTAGCAGGTATATTATTTATAAATAATGAATAAATAATATAGATATTTGTACAATATTAACTCAATTATTAATTAATGTTTTGTGGGTTTTTGAATATCATTAATTTTTATTTATTTATTTATTTTTAAATTTTATTTTTTTATTTCCTTTTTGTATTATCCAATTTTTAGGTTCTTTTCCTTTTTAGTAGATAACAAAGGAGATATATACATATAAATATAAATGTATAAAAGGTAATATTTATAAAATAAGTATTTATTTAAAATATAAATAGGGATTTTTACCCGACAGACCCTATAAACTTTGCCAATTACCTCTACGACCTTTTTTACAACGTAATTACCCCAACGACCCTATAAATTACCCTAAGAACCCTCACGAGCTTCAAACAGATTAACCACAGGGTTCATGGGGGTAAGAGTTGGCAAGTTTACAGGGTTGAGGGGGAAATTTTGTTGTTTCAAAGGTCATGGAGGTAATTGGCAAAGTTTATAGGGTCTACCTGGTAAAATCCCATATAAATAATATATAATATAATATGGATAATTAATATATAAAACTCAGAAAATATCTAGAAGAACATCCCTTTTTTTTTTAAGGATTTAAAAATATATTAGGATATTTATAGTAATTAATAATATTATTAATTATATATGGGTATATATAAATATATAATACATTATAGGGTATTACAATAATAATTATAGGTATATATAATCATAATTTACATAATAGAGCATTCTTATATTTTTATTTTTGTAATATTTTTACGACTTTTGGTAATTTTTGTTAATTTTTAGGTATTTTTAAAGTCCAAAATATACAAAATCAGGGACTTGTAAAATAGGCTTAATTGATTTGAGACCTAAAAAATCAACACGGTAAAAACTTCAAATCAATTTTAATATGTAGATAATAATGAAAATACAAATATAGAATAGAAACTAATACTTTTGGGTTTTTCAAAAATATTTTGCAATTTTTTAGGGTTAGCAAGGGTTTGCTAATTTTTAGGGTTATTTTTTATATTTTTTGTGTATTTTTGTATGTCGCTATAAAATACTATAAAATATTAGATTTTTTTGAAAATTTTAGTTAAGATTTTATATTTTTTTGTATTTTTCAAGGTAAAGAGGGATTGAAACATGCTCTTTTGTTTTGTAATAAATAATAAATGCATGTAAAATGACAAGTAAAAATGATAGCATGGATAATAAGCCAATCATGCACTTATATCCATTTTTTAGATTTTTAAAGCACATTAGCATTTTTAAATAAAGAGAAATGCATAAATAAAATTAATTCAGGCTGGTAAGGGCATATTTGACATTAAAATAGAAGGCAAGGGCTCACAAGAATATTCCCCACAAATTAAGAACTGAAATTTGAATTTTTGATATTTAAACACAATTATAAAATACTGCAAGGGTATATCTGCAAAATACCTAGCTCACGTGGGGGTCGCGTGAGCTAAAATAACACAGACCTAAAATTAATATCACAAAAGTTTGAGGGTCTTCTTGTAATTTTTACACAAAATATTAAGCTAATTTAAATAATTATGGGACTAAACGAACATATATAAAGGGTGAGGGTATACATGTAATTACCTCCCAAAAGGTGTGCGATCAGACGATTCTGATTCTTTACTTGGACACGTGGCGACTTCTCGCTGCATGATGATGCTTAACCGTAGATATATAGGATTAAATCCTTGGAAGATGATCTGACAATTGCTGGCGCTTCTATCCAACAACACCTACTCAACCTGGAGCATTGTTCTTGATCAAATGACTGAGAATGACTCAAAAAGAATTGATGAAGAACTGGTCTCTGAAGCTCCTTCATTCCATCAAATCTTTGTCTCCAGGAACTGGATCGAGCTGGGGGAAATGCTTCAGAGGTTATCTGCAACTGTGGAGAACTTCAAAATGGTCTGGGCCCCAACGATTGGGGCCTGGAGCTCTCGTGAAACTTGGAGTACTTGGAGCCTAAGTGTCAGGTCAAATCGACCCTAGGTTGAGGGCAAATTGCCACAACCCAATCAGGCGTGGAATCGAAGTGGTATGGAGCGGGCAACGAGGACTGGTGATTGGTGGTGGTGGTGGACCTCGAAGTCTCAAAGATCAATCTGGGTGGATGGTGTGGGTCAACAAATGGAGAAACGTAAGAGTGAGGAAGTAAGGTGACTAGATGGTCCAGAACAGGGGTGTAATGATGGTACACGATGGCTGGAGCTCTAGGCTCTGACGAACTACGAGGGAGTTGAATCAACACGAAAACGACTAGGGAACACGAAATAAAAATGCTCAAAGGAAATGCGGAAAATAAAACTACATAGAAATCATGTAAAAGAACCTAGTTTTGGTCAGAAGCCAAGGAGATGGAACTGCCAGGAAGGAAGCTCTGACTATGGCTGGGAAACACCTCCTACAGTGATCCTCCTCGCTGCGAAGCAAGGCTCGCCGCTCCTATAATCAACGACGTCACCTGGGTGTGCTCCGAGGGAAAAAGATCAAGCCAAAAGGGGAACCAACCCAAAAATGGTGAAGAGGGGGAGGTTTTATGCATAGATGACGGGGGTGTTTCGACGGGAGATTGTGTGCAATAGAGGAGGAGATAATGATGGGAGATGGGTCAATGAAGAAGAGGGAAGTGCATGTTGTTCATGAGTGAAGAGTTCGAGGAGGATGGCGATGTGGTAGAAGCGAAAAAAATGGGATAAGTCAATGTTGTAAACATCTGACATGGGAAATGTGGGGAAGAAGGACAATTGACCGGAGATCAACTGTCGAAGGGTTCTGGTTGGCCCACGTGGACCAACCAGAGAAAAAGGGAATAAAAATATATTGTAAAATCAATAATAATCAATAAATGAATTGATCAGATTTTGGTTATAAATCAAAAAATATTTATAAACTTATGTAGTATTTTATATGTATTTTTATTTATTTTTATGAGGCCTTTTATTATGAGTTAATATTTATATGTAAAAATAGGTATACATACCTATATTTTGGTATTTTTTTAATTTATGATATATATTTATTATTTTTATAAGTATTTTATATATTTTAAATCTATTTAATTACATATTTAGATATTTTTATTGAAATTTTCCGAGTTAATATCTACACTTAATTAATTAGGTATATATGTTATAGGTATATACATGTATAGTTTACTTACGTATTTAAATGAATTATTTATTTTAATTTTATTTTTGTAGTTTTAATGTATTTAAATTATGTATATTTATTTTAAATAATATTTACAATTTTATAAAAATAAAAGTATGTGAAAAATATAAAGAATACATATAATGATTAAAATATACATGTATATTGCACAATATGGGCCCAAAACCTAACTTTTGCATCTTAGCTCCAAATTAAATGAAACTAATAGCTTATTAAAAGTTATACACAATTAAAAGTGATTTTGGTAAAATTTGAGTTCATATGGAGATGGATACATGTCTGTGAAGTTTAGTTTGTGGCTTTTATTTTGAGTGTATAAAGCACATTGTGCATTGTTTTTAAGTGAAATCAATTTTATATTTTTGGGTTTTTGTCAGTTGTGCCCCTCTGAGATATTGCAATATCAGTTATGCCCCTATCTTTTTTGGAATATCAGTTGTGCCCCTACCTTCTTGTAAAATTCACAGTTCTGCCCTTCTGTTAAGGTAAAGTAAGGGCATAACTGATATTACAAAAGGGCAGAACTGTTAATTTCACAAGAAGGTAGGGGCACAACTGATATTCCAAAAAAGGCAGGGGCATAACTGATATTGCAATATCTTAGAGGGGCACAACTGACAAAAACCCTATATTTTTCTATGTATTTTATCTACAACTTTCATGTACAAAGTTTATTGATTTGAGGTATAAATAATGAAGGATAAAATAGGTCCCAAACTTAATTATTTGGCAAAATTGCTTGACGCTTTTATTGTTGTTTTTGGCCCTTATCTCCCTCTACTTTCTTCCTTATCGACCAAGTCAATTCTTTACTTAGTCTTGGGGTTTACGGTTATTCAATACCTTTGGTATTTCATTTCTTTTCTTCTTTTATTCTTTTATTTTTTATTAAATGCAATAAATATACAATATTTTATACAATATTTTGTATAAATCAGTAGGTGTTTATTTTGGCAAATTAATGACATATACATGCATTTACCTAGAGATTTAAGGCTAAATGAAAGAATAAAAGTGATGAAATGGAGATTCGTAACCCCAATACTTGCCTTTGATAGTCCCCAGCAAACACTTATGCTTATAAGTGCAGAAAAGAATATAAAGAAAAGAAAAAGAAATAACTTGGATTGATTACGACTTTTAAACTTGTCTTCATAATATCAAAGTTTGGAGCTCGATTGGCCCTTTGGATTTTAGTCTGGTCAGAACCATGTTGGGAAGCAGATTTAAAACAAACAACCTATGAGAGTTATAAACTTTGCTCAAGTCCCATCAAAATCCAGGTCAGAACAAGCCGACATCTCACACAATCCCTTACGACTATGAGTCTATCTTATACAATATGTGTGATATATAGATCCTCTCGACCGAAGCAATAGAAGTCAGACTTCTCCAACATGGTGACCCTAATTCCCCAATCCAATAACTCATTCCTCAAGAAGCGGGGTATTTCCTTTTAAGTTGAAGTACAACCGGCTCAAGTAGAGGAGGTGGAGAGAAGAATGGATGATATCAAGTGTAGCTACCAATCCTAAGATGTTTGACTAGTGTAGCCAAGTCATCCGGCTGTGTGCTCACCTATGTCTTTGACTTTGAAGCTCAAGCTTGCTTATTAAATACATGCTCCGACGGGAATTGTTTTTTCTTGATTTTTGCATGTCTATTTTTTTGGAGTTTTTGCTTTTTGCATTTTTTAACTACTAAATGCAACATCATTTACATAAGGACTTTTCCCTCCTGAGCAAGTAGACTATCCCTCTTTTGAAGCATTATTGAAACTTCCAACTTCTGTCATTAGACCTCATTGCTACTAGATCGGATTGGGGTGCAATGGCCACATATGTGACTTCCGATGTTTCCATTGGCTTGTGTCTCATGCCGGTAAATCCATCCCTCCACCACTTCAACTGAGTTGAGCAAGGTGTAAGGTGCATGTATGCATGTATGCACCCTCCCCGCATATGCGGCCCGCATATGCCCCGCATATCCCGCATATGCCCCACATACTGCTCCAGCAGCTCCAGCTTTTCAATCGTCTCATTTAGGTCCTAATTCTGTAACTCTGACTCTTCATTCAATTGTTAAAATATGACATGCATTTCTGTACAATTGCAATGCATTATACCATTATGTATATGCAACGTTTTATGTTTTTCTCATGTATTATTTTCACGAGTATATGCAATGTATCGTCGGATATTTTTTATATATGCCGATTGAGGTTTTGCTCATGGAGTGCATGTATGTGTATTGAAGTTTTGTTATTACGAATCATATAATGTGACATTTTTATAGTAAATGTTTTTTTGTGATTAAATATAAGACAATTAAAAGTATATATGCACACCCATCTAACATGAACCGTTTTTCTTAGATCTTCTTTAACTCCACTTAAATACATAACTTTAGTGGTAATGTTATTCATAGATATTTTTTATTTTTAAATTAAAAATTAGAAAACCGCTTAGAACCACATATACTCCGCATATGCCCCCGCATACCGCTTAATCAGTATTCGGTGACCAGTCCGAACGCATACGCATACCACTTTCCTGAACCTTGGATGCAACATGCTCGGCTATACGCATCGATGTCAGAAAACCATGCTTAGAATAACATGTATCCTCTGTGTGACCTCGACGATGACAGAATGTGCAGGGCTGACGGATGTGGCTGCCTCTACCACGAGGTCCACGGTCACAGAACGAAGAGGAGGCTCATCTGCCTCGGGAGGCCACCATCGTCGAAGGAGGCTGAGTAGTAGTAGTAGACGTGACTGTATTCCGGCTAAGCCTGCGGTACACTTCCTCCATTAAAGGAATAATAGCATCCGCAAGAATCTGCGAGCGAGTAGTATCGTATTCAAGGTCAAGGGCTGCTAGTAAGACCCCCGCCATGGTAGCATTCTGAAAAGACTTCTGCTGCTCGTGAGTCACTGTAAGGGGATTGATTTTGTAGAGCTTCTCAAACATCCCTCGCAAAGATGCATACAACGAATGAAGCGGCTGTCTGTTCTGCTTGACAATAAATATGTTATGCTCGAGTTGAAGGATCTTGGTCCCGTTTCGCACCTGCGAGTATGTTACTGCAAGGATGTCCCACATCGCCTCAGCAATGGGCTGTTGGAGTACACCATTAGCAATCTCCATTGTCAGTGTACCTGAAAGCCAGACTTTGGCGTATGAATCACCGGCCTCCCATGAGGCATAAATCCCAGTCTTCTCTGCCGGCTCTTCTTCTGTATGAATATGCTTCTTACCATTTGATTTCATCAGACTTATGAACTGCATAGCCCAAAGCTCATAGTTCGTCCCATCCATCTTGACAATAGGCGCTGGACCTTTGAAAGCTCCTGTTAAGGGCATGTCGACCTTGTTTTCTGACATCTTGTCGGAGATATAGAACTTGGGTTTTGTAGACCTAGAATGAATGTCTACACAAACATATGAGTATATGAGTGCATATTTAGACTTATGCACTCAAACCCATAGGCCAAGAGACAACGAGAGAGTAAGGAGGAAGGGGGTGGGGTGGCCGCTAGAGAGGCTAGGGGTGGGTGGGGCGGCGACTGCGAGAGAGGGGAGGGGCGGGGGTGGAGAGAGAGGGGAGGGGTGTGGGCGGCGACGACGAGAGATGGGAGAGAGTTGGTGGGCTGCTAGGGTTTAGGTTGGCTCTGATACCATATTGGAAGAAGAGAATGACTTGTTTATTCCAGAGAACCCTCGACTCTCTTATATAGAGAAGGCCTATGGGTAAATTACATAATATACAAGAAAAGAAAAATTGAAGAAATGGTACATAGAACATAGAAATATTTCTACAGATATCATGCATGTTTACTAAGGCCCTAGCCAGTGTTGTAGAAGTCAGTATTCGATATTCATTCGGAGGGGTCATTGAATAAAAATTGTTCGATATTCGAGAGAATATTCAGAATTATCCAGTTTTGCATTTTTTTAATTATTTTAAATATAAAGATTATGTATAATATATTCTTGTATATTTATACATATATGATCATCAATCAATAACATTCCAATTACCAATTTAGAAGTTATATACGGAGCAAAACTAGATGAATAAGAACCTTTAAAATATGAAAACTAAAAAATAAATAAAAAGCAAAAAATACCAGTCTTTTGTAATAGTTGGTCGTATATTTGACAGAATACCCGAATATTCTGGATGAATATTCGGGTTGGACTGAGTAATGAGCAAATAGCAATATATTATTCGTCCACCCCATCGAATAAGAGTATTCGCTCCATTCGGTCGAATATTGCAACAATGACCTTAGCTATACAGAGATGTTGTTCCAAGCTAAACATGATTGGTATCTACGTTCCAGCTTGAGGTTTTGGAGTGTTGAGATATGTATTATCTTTTATCCTTTTTATGTATTTTATTTTCTCTGTCTACATTATTACGTAAAATGCTTAACATGTCTCTTCTTTATATAAGAGAACCCTAGAGTCTCATGAATAAACAACTCATTATTTTTTCTCCCCAATAACCGGTAAACCTTTCGAGATAAATGACCTATTTAACTTAACATGTCAACTCTCAACAAGTGTAACTTCTCAATTCCTAATTTGTTCACATAAGAATATCTTCTAAGCAGACCTTGTGATGTAGGACAACTCAGTCCAACATAGTGGATAAAACCATAGAAGGAAATATCGCGATATATCGACGATATATCATCAATATATCGATATCGATATGAGACTGATATCGGTATCGATATGCCGATATATCCTCCTTTTCAGACCATTCCTTCACAAAAGATCACCGATATGGGCGATATTTCGGCGATATATCATCGAAATATCGTATCGATATGATATTGAAACGATATCGATACCGCCTTCCATGTAAAACAATGGCAATTTTTGACACAGACGACTGATAGATTGATAATACATGCAAGTGTATAACAAAGGCCTTAAATGTCGGTTTCGATCACCATTTCGGTATCGACCAAAACAGAAATTCGACCAAAATTTCGGTCATTTCGGTATTTTTTTGTACTAGGACCCCCATATTTCGGTCATTTCGATCATTTCGGTCGAATTTCGATTTTAACTGGATATCGATATTCGACAGAAATTCGAGGCCATGTGTATAACTCAATCTACTTGATTTGAGAGAAAATACAAACTAGTTTGAAGATGATTACCGATTCTTTCAGCGGTATGTTGTCGACGAGATCGTCCATAGAATAATTAACCCTCTTAAAAACCAAAAATATAAAAAATTGTAGTGAAATTGGGTGGAACTTGACGTGTTGCTTTTTGTTGCTTTTGTTTTTGGTACGACCTTGTAAACATTTAGGATATTTTATTGTTGTCAATATCAAGAGTCAAGACTACATTGGCAATAATTTTTGAATATTCACTTGCCTTCCATTTATTATGTGACTACCTGCTTGAGCATACATGTGTACTTTATTCTGGACATGTTATCTCCATCTTATCATAGATTATTAATGTATGAATTCCTGGATTGTTTGTTGTACTTGATTTTTCTGCATTTTGTGATATATATTTTTTGTGTGGCAGGCAATGCAAAGGCAAAGGAGCCGTTTACGATTAGCTGCTCAAGCAAGGCACACCAATATTTCTCGTCGTGCTGATGTCTCGCCCAGTGACCAACTTAATCAGAAAACAATTATACTTGAAGGTACACCATTCAGTGAGATGCTTCCACCAAATACACCAGAAGGCCGACCTACTTCCCCATTTCGCTTTGCCCCTGATGCCACTCCCCAGTCCTCGAACCAGGTCATGGCTGTTAGCGATTCCGAACCAAAAGTAGATGGAAAATTGAAGTTCATGCAAGATCTTGACAGTGCCGCAGAGGACCATCAAATGCAGGCGTTATATCTAAATCCGCAAAAGCGACGTACATTGATGTCCATGCGATAAATGGAAGAGTATTTTGTGAAACTCGCCGAAGTTAGGTAGCTTGATTCAGGATCGTCCTAAATGAACATAGTAGGTACTCTTCGTGATTTTTGTTTGTTTGAAACCAGCATTATACATGTTGGTCCTGTGCTTTCTCCAGCTGCTGTCAACTGGAAGCTTCGTTGTATACAGCCAGTCCAAAGTAGGTAGCTTCACGTTGGAATCCTGACAGTAGAGATAACCGTGCTCGTTGTCATGTAATGACTTTAAATTGTCATGTCTTAGCATATGTATATAGCTTACTATCATCATGTTGTGTTAGCAGACAAGTACCTTTCACGGACTATCAATAGTGTATATATATGTTTAACCTTCCCGTCTGAGAAAAGCTTTAGTGGCCATCTGCTCCTGTTACATGCAATTTGCAAGAGAATGCTGCTGCAGATGCTATTGAGTAAAGTGGTTAAAACCTCACTCTTTTTTCTTAAAAACTTCCTGTTGCAGTTTTAATGGAATGGCTTGTGCTTCTGGCTGTGGTGTTGCTTGTTTTGTGATTCTCTTTTTATTTCGTTATCTATTTGTAGACCTCTCTCTTTACTAATTCATCGAACCAGGCTTAGACCTAAGATGGCGTGAGCGAAAATGACCATCAAAACTAATTGGATTATCTTAAAAAAAGTGTTTTTTTTACAGAAATTACTCAGTAATAATAGTCAGTTTGATAGTCATTTTGGATTTTTGACCAAAATTTCCATTTGGAAGTATCCAGGTATTGCGGCTTATTGATCTATTCCCGAATGTTGGGTAGATGCTGTTAAACCCAGTTGAATACTTAGCGGGATAAAGCTCAGGATAAGGGCTCTAACCTGGAAACATTGTTGTCCCCATATTTGGTTGGCGGTTCACTTGTTAGATGAGTTGAAGGGAGGGTTAAGGTTTGGTTGCTTCCCCCCCACCAATCACAATCCAATTGTGCCACGATGATTGTCATCGTGTTCCTCTCTTGCCACAATGCTAAGGCCCTTCTACTGCTCCATCAACTCAAGTATCTCCTGCTAATAGCCCTAATTGCATTCATCTATTTCCCCTACCACTGCATCCTTTCTCCAATGCCAAGCAAGAGACTCTTTCTTTGCATTCGTTGTCTTTCTGCGCCCGTCGCCCCATTGCTCTCTTGTCGATGACGATGCATCTTGCTTTGGCTGCATTGCTACTTTCTCATCTTTCCTTCCATTGCCTCCTTTCCAATAGCTAGTGGGATTTTGTTTTGTAACCTTTTTCTTGGTTTAGTTATGCTTTTGGCTACAATGAAGGCAAGTGAAAAAGTTGTCTATAGTGGTATGCTTGCATTTATTTTAATCCTCGGTAGCCCTTTTCTTTGCTATGTTTCTGGTCTTTGTGAAAAGGTGGAAACAAGTTGTATTGTCACATACAATAGGAGTCGGGTCGTGTATTGTCATTTGCTTCGCCTCTCTTCTTGAATAGTAGATGTTACATCTTCTAGGCTTCTAGTGTATCCACCGTTGAAAAATCCTATAAAAAAGGGAAGATGTTGTTTGATAGTTACAAAGAAGGAGCCTGAGTTATTTCTTCATATATGTTTCTCTTTGTAAGTTTCATTGACTAGGATGCATGATTCTTTCTTCGTATTGCCATAACATATGCACAATCTTTTTATAACGGTTCCATGTTAGTATGACCTTTTGTTGCGCAAATGTTAATATGCACTTTTTGTTGTGCGTAATCTAATAGGAGTTTCTTATGTGCATATCTTCATTGTGAATCTTGCTAATGCGAGTTTCTTGATAATAACTACTTTCATGATATTACGTGTTATTTATGTGCATTAGTTGAAAATAGTTCTCGTTGCGCAGTTTTAAATATGAGTACCTTGTTGACGCAAATTTCTTACGCGCACTTGTTGATATGAGATGTTGATAAGAATTTATCTTATTCATTTGTTTTATTTCTTGTATATATATTTGAGTGTCTCCCATGCATATGCCCATTACTCTAGTTAAGATGAGCTTCACATGTTCATGTGTACATGTCTCTTTCAAGCATGAGTTCTTGCTTTGCATGTATTCCCATTACTACCTGCCATGCCTATGTCAGATTGAGTTTCTATTGTGTATGCTTGTGTGTATCTTTGGCTCTAATTAACTTCTTACAAATATGACTTTCTTGTTGATATGTGTTTTTGTGTGTATGTGTTTCTATTTCTTCCTAGTATGAGTTAGTTGCTAATTTTTTATCTCTTTCACGTAAGTGGCTTGCGAATAGGATTTTCTCCTTTGCACATTTTTTATTTCTTGCACATGTAGGAAAATTTTTCTAATGAGCACATGGCTCATTAGGATTGTAATGAGTATGCTCATATTACAAGTGTTTGAAATCATTTTGAGCTAAAATTTTATTATTTCAGAACTATTATATTGTGATCTTATTATAAATATTCATTTTCATAAAAAAAACAATTCTTAACTTAATATGGAATCGACAATATGTTTACTTTTATTACAAATGTATTTTTGAATTTTAAAAATGATAATTTCATATTAATTTAAAATTTTTATTTATTACTAAATAATTAATAACATGATGTAACAATACCATTTTGAAATTATTTTCTCAAACTTAATATAAACACTTGTAAAAATGAGGGTGCTCTTTACAATCCTAATGAACTATGTACTCATTGAAAAAGCTCCATGTGTGTATGTGCGCGTGTCTCGTGATTCTAGCTAAGTGGCACCCAGGGTGGCGATCCATCCATGAAGGCAAGGGAGAACGCAAACATCCCGAAAGGAGAAGGCATCACAAATATTCGACAAGCCAATCATCTGATTCAAAAATTCAAGGAGCAATGGACATGTAATTGTGCACTTATCTCAACAAGTTAGTTAAGACATTGTGGCGCTCACCAAGTGGATGTTGGATATATAAGAGAGGGGTCTTAATGAAGGTACCACCAAACTTCTAGATGAGTTGGACATAATTCTTCTCAATCTTGATCTTGAGAACTACGTCTAACTCACTCTCAGTCTGAAGGTCCCACATGGGTGTATAGTGTTCAACATGGCTAAGAATGATTCCACAAAGTTGAATTCATGGCTTATCATTCTACTAATATGGCAATATTTTGGTGGTCGTTGAATTTCACTATATTTTAATATTTATCAACTCTAATTTTGTATCCAACCCACCATGTAATAATTATGAATATTATTTTCTTCAGCTTACTCTTCATTTGCCATGCTTTTCAAGGACTATATAGCCTAGAATTTATTTTCTTTTGTTGACCCTCTAGTAGCTCCCCTTTTTCGGCTTGTAACCAATGAGTACTTTCACTTTAACAATTTAGATATTTTACACTGCTATCTCCAATATTCTTTGCTCTTTTTTGCCAACATTATTCTTTCAACTACTTGGAATGTTATATTTTTTAAGGTTATTGTGGAGAGAAAATAATGAATTGCATTACTTAGAGGCCTTATGGTTCTCTTATATAGAGAAGAAGAAACCCTGATGGGCAAATTTCATAATATAGATAAAAATAATTAAAAATACGTAAAACATGATAAGATAAAAGGTCTCTCAACATTTCCCCTCAAGATGAAGCATAAATATCAATCATGCTCAGGTTGGAACATCTCTGAAATGGTCCTTTGTCTAGAAACTTGGTGAATACATGTGCTGTATGCTATCCTGAGCTGATGTGGGAAGTAGAGATAAATTCCTTCTAAATCATGTTACGTGTGTAGTGACAATGAACCTCAATGTGCTTGGTTCTCTCATGGAAGGCAAGGTTGTTGGCAATAAAAAGTGCTGTATGTTTATCGCATTGTAGATGCTAGGGAAGAGGTATGCCGATAGCTAGGACAATCAAAATAGATCTGAGCCACACCTAGCCTATCGGCATACATCTTCCCTAGCCATCTACAATCGCGACTAATCTACAGCACTTTTATTGCCAACAACCTTGCTTCCATGACACCAAAGAGCTCCCCATGAACACTACAAAGTCGGAAGTAGTGATGAATCTGCGATTCGTCATCTTTATTCATTTATTTTAGCTTAAAATCCCTTATAAAACATCTGCATATAACACTAACTCCATATTCTTACTAACTTGCATCTGTGTGTAAATATTTTACACTTCTTACTAATTTTAACCTAAAGTAAATAAATAAAGAAAGATAGGAAAAATAAAGAAAAAAGGAATACTGTATACAGGCTGACCCAAACCCCAAGAGAAGGTCAAGACTTGACCTGATCAATCAGGAATAAAGTAGGGGGAGATAGGGTCCTTAAAAAGAAAATAAAAAACAGCGTGTGTTGTTGTAAATACTTCTCACTTATTTTGTGCATATCTGTATAAAATTGACACTAATTTATTTGTACCTTAATTGACCTCAAATCAAATAACTTTCAAAACTAAAGTTGTAAATAAAAATGTATTAAAATAATAAAAATAATTGCAAAATTAAATCATGTATAGAATAAAAGTAACCACACTTGGAAAAAGCCACTAAGCACTAATTGAAAGACCAATTCTGGCTCCATATGAACTCAAATTGAAACAATCTCACGTCCATTGGTTTCTAAATTAAAGTATCTTTGAAATGGCTGTAATTTCATAATTACCTGAAGCTTCTAAAATCCTATTTCTCAGTGAAGTTCCTTTGAGAATTAGGTGGATTAAGGTCCAACTAAGCTCCATTCTTCAATTTTATTCCAGACATAGTTTAAATATCAATACTATCCTGAAAAATGCACATGCAAATGCAAAGAGTTTTTTTTGAAAGAAATGATGCACATATGAAAAGAACTTTTTTTAAACAATTTTCTAATTTTGAACTTTTTATGGATTTTTGGAGGAAAATGCATATGTAAAAGAAAGGTTTTTTAATGAAAGTTTTTATAGATTTTTGGTTTTGTAGTTTTTAAAAAAAAAGAAAAAAAAAGGTTAGTAAAAATGTACAAGTATATACAAGATTTTTTTGTTTTTTTTTTCTGTTTTTTGTTGATTTTTTATTGTGTTTTTTTGTTTGTTTGTTTTGTTTTGTTTTGTTTTGTTTTTGTTTTTGTTTTTTTACGCACATGGATTTTACAAAATTATACACATAACCCCCCAAATAAACATATTTAAAAGTACGAGTTATGACTAAAGTATATATATAATATATACAACACCCCCATATACTTAGCTCGAATTATGTCCTCATAGTGATCAGAGAGCGAAAAATGAAGACATAACTCGTGCTAAGTATAGAAAAATGAAAAGACTCCTATGCTACAATGACTCAAAAAAAAAATAAAAAGAAGAGAAGTTGGTGATCCCTCCTACTTAGGATCAAGTAATCCTAAGTATAGTAGATTGTACAAAAAGGGAAAACCGATGAAGAGAATGTACAGACTCAAAAATAAAAAGACACGATATGAACAACATCACCCTCTATACTTAGGGTAGAGTATCCCTAAGTATAGGCAACAACAAGAGTGATGAACATGACGAATATGAACAACACAAGTCATTCACCCCCCTTTACTTAGGATAAAGCACATCCTAAGTATAACCTATATACATACACGGAAAAAAGGTGAATGATTTGTGTTGTTCATATTTTTTTAAATGTAATCAGTAATAAAAGACTTTTTTTAATTTTTTTATTTGTAAATATGAAATATAGGAATTAAAAGCAGAATTTTTTTGTTTTTTATTTTTTTATTGTTTTCTTTTTAATGATCTTGCAAAACAAAAGTTAGAGAAAACAAATGTATTTTTTGTATTTTTTTGTATTTTTTATTTATAAACAATTTAGGAAAATGAATGAGGATTCGGTGAAAATGAGAGAATCAAATCCGATTCTCTGGCTACTATGCGTGGTCGGAGTTGATAGATCATGGAAGATAGAGATTGAATGCGGAGAGATCAAGAACATGAGATGGAAAATCGAGTCGAAGCAGATCAAACTGTGATGAGAATTTTTTTTAAAGATTTTGAGAAATAAAATATGATGGAAAAAAATGCGAAATTTAGACTGCAATTAACCTAGATAAAAATGAGAAAAATGATGGATCTCACCTTGGGAGCAGAAATGGACCGTGATCACCTCGACGAAGGCCGACTCGCTGTCACCGGACGGCTCGGAGGCTAGACACTTTTCTCGATGAAATTTTCTCTCAGAGATCGGGCTCCTCTCTCTAAAGATTGATCAAGTTGGAATGATAGAGAAGGAGACATATAAATAGAAGAGATAATTGAGATGAAACTAGAATTTTTGACTTTTTGGGATAAAGAGATAAGAGAGATGAAAATTGAAATGGGATAGAGATAAAAAGAGATAAAACTATTTAAAAATTATCTAATTGTTTTGAATTTTTGTCACTTTATTTATTGGAAAAATAAAAAAATTTAATTTTTTTGTGGAGTTAGTTAAGAAAAATAAATATATACATATGCTATATACAAATATGTCATTATCTACAAGGCTAAATGAGGAAATTAGCCTTTTTTAATTTTAAAAATTTTATTATTTTTATTTTTATTTTAAATAATTAGTAAAAATAATTTAAAAATATATACAAATATAATATTTACAAAATACATGGGAAAATGGAACAAACCACCCCGAAAACCAATTTTTTACTCGTAACTCCAAAAATTATGAAATTACAACCATTTAAAAAGTAATTTAATTTAGAAATCAATGGAAGTGAGATTGTTTCAATTTGAGTTCATATGAAGCCGGAATTGGTCTTTCAATTAGTGCTTAGTAGCTTTTTCCAAGTGTGGTTACTTTTCTTCTATACATGATTTAATTATGCAATTATTTTTATTAATTAAAACACATTTTTATTTACAATTTGGTTTTAAAAGTTATTTGATTTGAGGTTAATTATTAAGGTACAAATAAATAGTGTCAATTTTATACAGATATACACACAATACGTGAGAAGTATTTACAACAACACACACACATTTTTTGGATTTTCTGCTTAAGGACCCTATCTCCCCCTACTTTATTCCTGGTCGATCAGGTCAAGTCTTGACCTTCTCTCGGGGTTTGAGTCAGCCTGCATACAGTCTTCCTTTTTTTTCTTTTCTTTATTTTTCCTTTCTTTATTTCTTTATTTATTTTAGGTTAAAATTAGTAAGAAGTGTACAATATTTACACACAGATGCAAGTTAGTAAGAATATGGAGTTAGTGTTATATACATGTGTTTTATAAGGGATTTTAAGCTAAAATAAATGAATAAAGATGACGAATCGCAGATTCATCATCCCCCTATGCTTTACCTTTGCTAGTCCCTTAGCAAACACTTATTTGAAAGAATAAGTGAAGAAAAAGAAAAAGAAAGGGAAAATAAAGAAAGTAGGACAATATTGAGTATTAAACTTATCTTCATAAAATTGTAGTTTGGAGTTTTGTCGAACCTTTGGATTATTAGTGTGTCAGAACTTCTGTGAGACTTAGAATTTTAAAATCGACAGCCTTCAAGTTCTACACATCATTGTCAAAGTTTCGGCTCAGAAGTCATCTTAGATCAATCCTCTTCCCAAAGCATACCCTATGAACATTGAACAATCGACTCATGTGTGTGAAAGGTTTAAGTTCTTTCCATCCAGAATGCCAGACTACCATGCAAATCTCCTCTCCAGTAAATCGTCCTCGGGGAGTCAGGTATTTCCTTATAAGGTCTGTCACGCTGTGTTTACAATCGAATTGAGGGAGAAGTTAGAAGAAGGAGAAAAGAACTGGAGGGTGGCCAGTGTAGTCACCTCTCCTTGTGAAGCTGGCCAGTGTAGCCGAGTCTCCACCAAGATCTACAGGTTTTCTTGAAGCTTGGACCTTTTTGGTCAGATATTTATTTGGTAGTGGCTTCTTTGTATTTGGATTTTTGGTGGTTCTGCTTGGATCTTGTTGTGCCCCTATGGATATAGAATCTTTTTGTTTCCGTACATGTTTTGGGGTCTTAGAAGAAATTGTGCCCAACCGTCCATCCCTTTTCCGAAGCTTTATTTCAACCTGTACTCTGGTCTTTAGATTTCCACGCTACCAGAAAAGAAACTCACACAGTCTTCCAATATCCCGTCTGAGTTGAGCTAAGTGCATAGTGCGAGAGTACAAATTATTTCCGTACTCCAGAGGTGTACCCAGAATGAAGAGACCAGGTTAGACACTAAGAGTCAAACGCTGCACATTGTCATGTGGAACTCAAAGAATTAAGTCAAGGACCTGAAGCTTCTAAAATCCTATTTCTCGGTGAAGTTCCTATGAGAATTAGGTGGATTAAGGTCCAACTAAGCTCCAATCTTCAATTTTATTCCAGACATAGTTTAAATGTCAATACTATCCTGAAAAATGCACATGCAAATGCAAAGATTTTTTTTTTGAAAGAAATGATGCACATGTAAAAAGAACTTTTTTTAAACAATTTTCTAATTTTGAACTTTTTATAGATTTTTGAAGGAAAATGCAGATGTAAAAGAAAGGTTTTTTATGCAAGTTTTTATAGATTTTTGGTTTTGTAGTTTAAAAAAAAGAAAAAAAGGTTAGTAAAAATGTACAAGTATATACAAGATCTTTTTTGTTTTTTTATTTTTCTATTTTTTTTATTGATTTTGTATTGTGTTTTTTTGTTTGTTTTTTTGAATTTTTTGTTTTGTTTTTGTTTTTGTTTTTTTACACATGTGGATTTTACAAAATTATACACATAAACCCCCAAATAAACATATTTAAAAGTACGAGTTATGTCTAAAGTATATATACAATATATACGACACCTCCTATACTTAGCCCGAACTATGTCCTCACAGTGATCAGAGAGCAAAAAAAGAAGTCATAACTCGTGCTAAGTATAGAAAAGTGAAAAGGCTCCTATGCTACAACGACTCAAAGAAAAATAAAAAGAAGAGAAGTTGGTGATCCCTCCTATACTTAGTATCAAGTAATCCTAAGTATAGTAGAGTGTACAAAAGGGAAAAACCGATGAAGAGAATGTACAGACTCAAAAATAAAAAGACATGATATGAACAACATCACCCCCTATACTTAGGGTAGAGTATCCCTAAGTATAGGCAACAACAAGAGTGATGAACATGACGAATATGAACAACACAAGTCATTCACCCCCCTATACTTAGGATAAAGCACATCCTAAGTATAACATATACACACACACAGAAAAGGGGTGAATGATTTGTGTTGTTCATATTTTTGAAAAATTACAAAAGTGTTGGTGTGCGTATTTTTGATCTTGTAAATATTGTTTCATGTTATTTTTGAAAATATTTTTTTTGCAAAACTAAAAACCACTAAAAATTTGAAAATCAGAAAATACCAAAAAAATTAGAAATAAAAAAAAATTAAAAAATTAAAAAGATAAAATTCACAAAAACCAAGGATAGTTATTCTTTGAGATTCCTATTTTTCTCTTAGTTGATTTTCGATTAATTGAATAACCCTTAGGAATTGTAGCCTCCCAGTTCAACCTTGTCCGATATACAGGTTAATAAGTAGCAAAAATAATTTTTTTGTTTGTTACGGGATTTTTGGGGATAGCAACGACCATTATTTATCATTAATTTCCGATCCTCGAAGAAAATCCGTGTCAACAAAATGGCGCCGTTGTCGGGGATCGAACCCGGGTCACCTGCGTGACATGCGGATATACTCACCACTAGATCTAGCAACTAGAAGAGGTATCCCAATAGCTAGGACAATCAAAATAGATCTGACCCACATCATCTTAATACTCCCATGTGCCACGGTTCTATACTCTAACTCTACACTAGATCTAGCAACTATAGTATGCTTCTTGTTATTCCATGACACCAAAGAGCTCCCTATGAATACTACAAAGTCAGAGGTAGATATCATGTTGTTGGGGCATCCAGCATAGTCTGTATCTGCACATGTCGTGACGATAAGTGATTTCCCTCCGTTTAAAAGTAAACCACTACTAGGAGAGGACTTCAGATACCTTGGAAACATGTGAACGCAACCACATGTGCCTGTCTTGACTTCTCCATAAACTGGGTAACTCTACTTACCGCAAAAGAGTTGACTAGCCTGGTTATGGTCACATAGAGGAGCTTCCCAACAAGCTCCTTGTATTGCCTCTTTTCTATCTCCTCTATATCATCATCTTCATATAGCTTCATGTTGGGGTACATCAGAGTAGTGGCATGTTTGCAATCTGCCATACCTATCTCTAAGAGGTGATCAATAACATACTTCCTCCGAGTCATCACAAGGGCCTGTTGGTTCATGGAAAACTCAAGCCCGAGGAAGTATTGTAAAACACCAAGATCCTCGGTGGCAAACTATTGTCTAAGAAACTCCTTAGCTACACTAATACCCTGAACATTATCCCCATATAACAATGATATCATCAACATAGCTCAGGATAACAATAATACATCTTTGAGTCCTATAAACAAATAATAAATGTTATGCATTCGATCTCGTAAAGCCCTGTTTCTCTATCAAGTCCGAGAGTTTTTGGGACTGTGCTCTAGGACTCTACTTAAGGCCATAGATAGCCTTATGAAGCATGTAAACCTTCTGACACTCCCCTCAGTAGCAATACCATGTGGTGCTGCATGTGAACCTCCTCTTGCATGTCACTATATAGAAATGCATTCTTTACATTAAGCGGAGATATGGACAATCATGTGCCGTATCAATCGAAATAAGGATTCAAATTGTGGGATGGCGAGCCACAAGAAAGAATGTATTTTGATAGTCCGCCCATAAGTCTGGGTGAACCCACAAACCACAAGACTCGCCTTGTAGCGATCAACACTACCATCTACACAATGCTTCACTTTAAATACCCACTTGCATCCAACAACAAAAGCCCATGCAAGGGTAGTGGCTAGGCTCCACATGCCACATGATTGTAGCTCAACCATCTCCTCCTCTATAGCAAGACATAGCTGACTGTCTCGCAAAGTCTCTAGTATGTTTGTAGGATCTCTACAGTTGATAAACACACAACAAACGTCTTGAAATCATCTGAAAGGTTTCCCAAAGAAACATGAGTAGCAAGAGGATGCATGACACACATACGCCTCTGCTTCTGAAGAGCGATGGGCACATCAAGATCATATGTATCATCTATGACGTGTAAAGTAGCCTTTTGCAAAGGCACTTGCTTGTCTTCTAAAGTAGCTTGCTGCATAAATAAATCATCGATGCCATTAATAGAAACAAAATGCTCAGAACATAACTGGGGTGTGCTGGATGATGGGAAAGGACCAAGAGTAGGGGGAAAAGTGGGGGACCACGAGTGTAAAAATGTGGCAAGAATGGAGCCAACGTACTATGTGTTCTGGGCGGTGGAGCAACCACAATAGGATGTGAAGGTGGTGGTGGTGGTGGAGCTGATGAAGTTGGTGGAGGAGGTGGCATAGGAGGGACCATGGAAGAAGGTGGTGATAGAGTAGGAGGAGGGGGGATGTACACCTCCTCACCAGACTCAAAGGAGGTCATCCGGTCACATGTAGTAGTAAAGTACATGAATACCTCAAGAAGGTGACATTAACATTAACTAAGTAATTCCATCCAACCAAATCAAAGCAACAATACCTTTTTTGGGTGTGAGAGTATCACATAAAGACATACTTGATAGCTCTTGGAGAGAGCTTGTGAGGATCTAGGGTTAGATGGTGTATAAAAGCCATTGAATCAAAGTCACATGGTATTAGGGATAAACCTTATCGGGAAATGCAATTGAAAAGGGAATGTTTTCACCTAACACAAAGGACGAGATCCGATTTACCAAGCTATAAGCAGTGACAACAAACTCTCCTCAGAAGAACGTGAGAGAATGACTCTAAAAGAGAATGGTCATGGTCACATCAAGAAGATGACAGTATTTGCATGATGTAATGCAGTTCTGTTGAGAAGTACAAGGGCAAGACGTACGATGTATAATGCCATGAGATCTGAAGAAATAGAATAATTGATTAGTACAAAACTCCAAGGCATTATTGGAGAGAAGATATTTAATCATAGCAGAAAAAATATTCTTTATTTCATAAATATATGATTGAATAATGATCCCAGCTTCAGACTTGTTTTTCAATAGAAAAATCTATTACTTGTGCCCCTGATGGTCAAGTACACGATTGGGACTCAATATATAAAAATGTACTAACTTAATAAAGAACTTATGCTACAAATTTAATGATTAGGATATCTAGAACAACGATTCTTCCCAAGCTAGCAAGACTCGCAATGAAAGGTATATCTGGATGGAATTTGAGGGAGGACTCTTCACAACTTCTGTAGAGGAAGATGAATGAACCGAAGATGCCACATGTAAAGGGATACTGACCCAATAGGAAGGGAGGAGGCACCGATATATGAAGCTTGGACCAGCCTGTAGAGTCACCCTTGCTCATGACCACATCCGACCGCCCTGCCCATGAGTGTATCATGAAACTCAAGAGAAGAGGAATCAAAGATGTCACGGTAATGTAAATCAATGGTAATTTATTATATAATAAATTCATTGAAAAATCAAGAGCATGGAGAACATTCTGCAGGTGCATGGACTATGCCAATCGAATCTCCCCATGTCTTGTAAGGGGATGATGAATCTCATATTCATCATGCTAAAATCCACATATTAAAACCCCTGCCTTAGCGAATCCAAAAAAAATCACCATTAATTCTCCATTTTTATCTTGTAATATATTGTATATAATTAATCTTATTTAATTGTTTTTAATTCCCTTTATTTTCTTTGTATTTATTTTCTCATCAAAAACCCCGACCATTAAAAAGACTAAAAAAATACAAAAACAACTCAAAAACTAAAAGTTGGTCTTTTTAGCCCTTTAAAAATATCTCCAAAATTACTTTTTGTACAATTGACCTCTTTTGACTTTTTATCCAACATGAAAGTTATAGATCTCGTCGAGATGAGCAACTTTCATGTTTTGACTTTTTCTAATTTTGCCTCTAACTATTTCTTTCTCATTTTTCTTTATTTTTATATTTTTGATGTTTTTGATTGGGCCATGTGGCGCCCTCTGGGCCGCCCACGTGGCCCGCCTCCCCTTCTGCCACCCGACGCTCGCCCTGACCGTCTGATCTCCTTCAATCCACAATCATCCCATCCGTCCATCCTCCGCCCATTCCCTCATCCTACGCTCCTCCTCATGCCACGTCGCCTCTTCACATCATCCGTCAGATCGCCATACCATCCAATGCCTCTCCACGTCCCACGCCACTCCTTTTTCTCTCACCATTGGATCTCCCCTTGATCGCATCATATCCATTCATCCACGCATTGATCTCCGTCGCTGGATCATTTTCTAAGATCTAATCAGAACCCTACATTAGCACTCTCATCCGAGTCATTGGATCGCTAGATCCAACGGCTACTGCTCATCGTCTACCTCCGAGCCCAACCGTTATCCTCTCCGACGTGTCGCCCCCTTCCAATTTTGGAAGGCACCTCAGGCCACCCCCTACTCATCAAAACGCTTCGCCACGTAGCCCATTCCTCCGCCTCCCTCGCGTAACCCCCAATTCTCCCCGCCATCACTCCCAGCCTTCAAAATCTCCATGCAAAAACACCATCCTCACGTAACTCCAGGCTGCCCCCTTCCTATAAAACTACCTCGTCGCCACCGTCAACCCCCATCCACCATTCAGGGGGCTTTGACCTAGCCTCTGGTCTTTCGATGACAATAGAGGGACCATGAATCGAGGCGAAGACGGCTGAAGCCCCGGTGAGATTCATGGCATCTCCGCCATGTAAGCTCCGCCTTCCCGGCGGTAGCTAAGCTCCCTGGACCGGTCAGCCAGGTCGAGCCATGACCCGAGGGTTGATTCAACCCTCAGCCTAAACCTCCTCCTCCATCGGGTTCCCCTCTCCGACGAGGTCCTTCCTCCCCTTCTTTTTCTTGGATTTTCTCCCAATTTTTCCAACTTCATCATTACAGACTCACCCTCATCTTATCATCTCACTAGCTCCGCCCGACCACCATCATCCTCGCCGATCCTGTAAAGCCTTGAACTTGGCATATCTCGGGTCCTATATAATAAGATCCGGCTCGTCAAGAGGAAACCATCAGAATTTGTTTCGTGTGAATCGGACTCCGTTTCGATTTGTTATGAATTTCGGACGAAAGAGAAGGAAGGAAGGCTAAGATGTCATTAACCCATAATGACTGTCATTAAGACTAATTAAACATAATTAAAGAAATTAGTGATCGATTAAAAACCTCTAATGATCATTAGCAAACACTAATAAATAGTTAACAAAAGATAAGTAAGCTGCGAAAGTTAAATCGTGATTAGTGAAAGTTAATCACAATTAGTGTTAATTAAGCGTCATTAGCGAATCTAGAATCCTCTAGAATGTTCTAACTTAAGCCCCAAGTTTGGGATAAGTTTTGGCTAAAACCATGGGCCAAAACCATGGGCCGCTAAACCATGGTTAAGGTCTAAACCATGGTTTTCTAACCATGGTTAGTGGTTTTCGGGAGCCTATAAATAGACCCCCTACCAATTCATTCTCTAGGACTTCCACCACCACCACCACCCCAAGGGCTAGGGTCGAGAGGTCGGGAGGAGGAGTGGGAGGCGAGGGAGGAGCGCTAGCGAAGCGCTGCCGGGAGAACGAGGAGGAGAAATGTATGATCCTCTCTTAGTTTGTTTCGTAAGCTAGGATTTCAATTCATACTCTAGTTCTTCCAAGTTTTGTTTTTGATTCATATTTCTTTCCGATTCGTTTTCCTGTTGTGGTTCGAGGAGAAATCTGTGTAAAACCCTACTTAGGTGCGGGCGGCTATGCACGTCAGTGACCCTGTGATTCGTCACACGTTCACTCATCTAAGACGCGTGGTGTCTACCGATTCTCCATCGTTTATGTTTCTATTCTTTGTATTATGCTTTTATAGTTATTTTGATGGAGAAATCTGTGTAATACCCTACTTAGGTGCGGGCGGCTATGCACGTCAGTGACCTTGTGATTCGTCACACGTTCACTCACCTAAGATGTGTGGTGTCTACCGGTTCTTCATCTCTTGTTGTTGAGTATATTCTTTCAGTTTCGTTGTTATTTCCCTCTCGATTGATTTTATAGAAGAAACTCTTTTTGTTTTTATTTTGAATTATGTCCCGATATAAGGGGAAACTCTGCCGAAATTTTCCGAGAAAAAATGTCCCGATATAAGAGGAAACTCTGCCGAAATTTTTCGAGAAAAATGTCCCGACATAAGGGGAAACTCGGCCAAAATTTTCCGAGAAAAATGTCCCGATATAAGGGGAAACGTTGCCAAAATTTTCCGAGAAATATATCCCGATATAAGAGGAAACTCTGCCGAAATTTTAAGAGAAAATATGTTCTTGACGTTCTTCGTGTTCTTCGCGTTCTTTCGTTCTTCGCGTTCTTCGTTCGTTCTTCGCGTTCTTGACATGTTCTTAGCGTTTCAATACGAAAATGAAATTCGATCTTTTCAAGAGCCTTAAAATAGCCTTTCTAAAAACGAAACATGATAAATCCTTGCATACACGAGAGAGAGCTCGATTAGGTAACGAAATCCTTCCTTTTGCTGTTGGGTTTTCAAACGAGATTATTGAAATTCTTGATTTTATGTTCTGTGCTATAAAGAACCCTAATTTTGACTATTTTTGATAAAGTCTGAACAGTTGCTTTGTGATTCCCACTAAAATAAGATTTAAGCATCAAATCGATGCAGTGGCTTTGAAAGTTAGGGTTTGGGAGTTAAAATAGGCATAAATACGAGTATATATGCATATGAATAATATATACGTGAGTCTATACTAAGTATTGTTGATTATGCAAATCGAAGACTTAATGAAAGAATTACATCATGTGAATTGATGTGGTTTGAGTTGGATCCTGAAAAGGATCGTGTATCACGTTAAGGATGACTGGGAGTAGAACTATAGGTCGGGCATGCAACCTGTAGGTTTGTCGAAAGGAACCCGTATTGGCGTTTCCCTACCTAGGTGGTACACGGTTGCCCTGTTATGATAAGTGCGCACAAATTGAATGTTTTGCAATGCGTGGTACCGGGAGCCAATATATTCGGTTTGGAACGACGGAAGATGTGGTCGTGCCATGTGGAGGCACGGGTGGTTCAATAGCGGCTGGGTCACGATAATATGTATATAAAACGGCTAGGTTATATGATTAAATGTTAGCCTGAGGTTTTAAGAAACTGAGTCCTCGAGGACGGTGTGCTCATTTGATTTTCCAGGCTGAGGGTTGAGACCCTGTTTAATAAAAGAAACGGAAATTGTCAGGGTAGTATTGGAGGATTGGTTGAGGCGACGTGCGACGGCATAAGCTTACCAAGATCAACACAATCTCCAATCCCGAAGTGTCCGCAGCTTCGGAGTCCAAGAATGGTGGGGTTCCTCTGGACTGATCCCTGATGTGGAATAGAAAGGAATAGGACTTATATTAATGAGAAGGAATAAAATTTTTTATGATATCAAGTTTTGAAAAATTACACAATTTGTTTGCTTTTGTCTTCTTCGTTACTTAGCATTCGCTAATTTTTATCCTATGATTTATGGAAAACCCAACAGGTATCAGTGAGCCAACGCAAGGACCTTAGTAGACATCCAGCCAGCCACAGTAGCTTTACTCTTTAAGGTAGTTAGTAATCTTTTGTATATTTTCCTTTCAAGCTGATGTACATGTAAATGGTTATAGTGGGACAGTGTATCATCTGAACTTTATTTTGTGAATGGAAAAGTGTTGAAATACTTTATTCTGAGTATTTTTATTTGCAGTCTATTTCTGAATGTTAGTTGTGATTGCTGAATAAATTATTGCTGAGTAACCAGATCCGGATATGGGAGGATCCGACGGCCCGGGAAACGGGATCGCGACAGATTGGTATCAGAGCATGGTTACTCCATTAATTTATTTAGTAATTAATAACTATGAGTGGTATTCAGAAACTAAGGTTGTGTTAAGATCCTTTGATCTTAATAAATGACTGCAGTACCATTCACAAGTCATTGTCCTTTATGTACATCATGCTAAGACATATAGGATCTGACCTTTGACCTTGACTCATCCCAGGATCATGGCAGACCAAGATGTGTCTAGACAATTAGCGGCTATGATGGCAATGCTCCAAGACATGGGGCAAAGGCAACTAGCATTAGAGGAGAGGCTCAATGCACAGGTTGAGAGACCCGAGGCATCTAAGCCTGCGGATGCCAGGATTGAAGGTTCTGTCCATCTTTCTGAGGAAAAATCTAGTTACCATCCTTCAACTGAGTCTGCTCCTACCCCAACTGAAGGAGAAATGGAGAAGGCCCTTCTTAGATACCAAACATTACTAGATAATTACCAAAAGGAAAAAATTCCTCGATTCAAAGGTGTACAGACACCTGTCGAGGCTAAGTTATGGCTCGATGACGTTACTAGGATGTTGAGGATAATCCATGCACCAGTTGACACCTGAGTGCACTTTGCTGATTACTCCTTAGGAGATTATGCACGACGATGGTGGAGAGAAATTTCCAAGAAGTTAGCAGATCCTGTTCCATGGGATATCTTCGAAGAGAGGTTCCGAGCTCACTTCTGTCCCTCTCATTGGGAAGAATTAAAGAGGAGAGAGTTGGCTTCTATGAATCAGGGTTCTAAGACCATACGAGATTATCATATCCACTTTATTGAGCTACTACGGTACTCACCAGCTCTAGAAGCTTCACCACAAGAGTGTCTTACCAAATTTGTTAGCAGTCTTCAGGGAGATCTACGAGAAAAGCATGCTGGTTTTAGAGCTACAACCGTAGATGAAGCAATGGACATCGACTCTCGTATTGAGATGGAGAGGGGTGAAAACCGCCAAAGAAGAAGTTTCCACTTTAATGGTGGACCATCCAAAAGCAAGGCACATTATAATCGTAGAGATCGTCGCTATCATCCACCCGGCTCCAATATAAGCTCACCACAGACCTTGGGTCAGGAATTATCAGGAAGTAGGGGTTTCTCTAGACCTCCACTATATCCTCGCGACTCAGCAGCAGGAGCTAGCTCCTCTGTGGCTGGATCTTCAGCTCAAACAGGAGCACGTGTGTGTTTTTACTGTCATCAGGAAGGCCACATCAAGAAAGATTATCCTAAGTTGAGAGGTTCAGGGTTTAAATCAACCCTAATTAACAATATAACATCCACCTCAAGCAATGGAGCAACAAACAGAGGAAGACATGGTAGAGGTCGGGGCTCACAAGGAGCGTTTCCTGCACAACAACCACCACAAAGTGTTGCGGGTTCTAGCTTACCTATTCCTAATGGACAGCTCAATGCAATTACTGAAGAACAAGCCTACAATTCAGGCACAGTCGTATGAGGTACCGTTACTATTCATGGATTTTCAGTACATGCCTTATTTGATTCTGGTGCTTCACATTCATTTATTGCTCGACGGTTAGTACCCACTTTGTGTAAGAAACCAGTAGAAGTACAACAGTCCTATCTGATCAAGGGACCAGGAGGACAAGTGTTTATAATCCGAGAAATCCTGGATAATTGCATAGTAGTGATAGCGGGACATCAGTTACCTGTTTCACTACTACTAATCGAAATGGAGGACTTTGATCTTATACTAGGAATGGATTGGTTATATAGAAGATTCGTGAAGGACTTTTCACGAATAGCATTGCCACTGACTAGACTAACTCAGAAGGAGGTCCCACTCTTATGGTCTGATACATGTGAAGCTAGTTTTCAGACACTGAAAGAATGCCTAACATCTGCACCAATCCTTACTCTACCTTCCGGGAGTGAAGGGTTTACAGTGTACACTGACGCATCTAAAGAAGGACTTGGAGCGGTTCTTATGCAACATGGTAAGGTAGTTGCGTATGCATCACGACAACTCAGGACACATGAAAAGAACTACCCAACACATGACCTTGAATTAGCTGCTGTAGTTTTTGCTTTAAAGATATGGAGACATTACCTCTGTGGTATTACTTTTGAAATCTTCACTGATCATAAAAGCTTGAAATATCTATTTGATCAGAAGGAACTCAATATGAGACAAAGACGGTGGCTAGAGTTGCTGAAAGACTATGATTGCACTCTCTCCTACCACCTTGGTAAGGGGAACGTCGTAGCAGATGCCGTTAGCAGAAGAACTTATTCACCTAGGTTAGTGAGTGCTATCCACTTCTGGGGTTTACTATCAATGTTGAGTGAATGGAAACCATTTGATAGTAGTGTTGATACTATAACTATTCCTCATCGATACAAACCAGAGATCTGGGATAAAATAAAGAAAGGACAAGAGGATGATCCAATCCTTAAAGACTTGAGACAACAACTTGAGAAGAATGAGATAGAGGGATTCCATATACAAGATGGATTATTATATAACCATCACAGAGCTTGTGTACCAGACATACCTGAACTGAGGAAAGACATGTTACGTGAAGCTCATTGCTCTAGATTATCTATTCATCCAAGAATTACGAAGATGTATAAGGATCTTCATTCATACTTTTGGTGGCCGGGAATGAAGAAAGATGTTGCTGAGTTTGTGAATTCATGTTTCACTTTCCAGCAGGTAAAGGCTTCACACCAAAAGCCACCAGGATTATTGCAACCCCTCCCTGTACCTGAATGGAAATGGGAAAGCATTTCCATGGACATCGTTACTGGCTTACCTCAGACGACTGGTAGTAAAGATAGTATTTGGGTTATAATAGATCGTCTGACAAAGGTAGCACACTTTATTCCGATAAGCTTATCTTTCACTCCAGACCAGCTGGCTAAGTTATATATTATACATGTGATTCGCCTCCATGGTATCCCGAAGGAAGTAGTTTCTGATCAAGATTCACGGTTCACCTCACACTATTGGGAGAACTTCATGAAAGTCTTAGGTACACAACTATGCTTGAGTACATCATATCATCCATAAACAGATGGTCAGTCAGAATGTACGATTCAGACACTAGAAGATATGCTACGAGCATGTGCCTTAGAATGGAAGGAATCGTGGATTAAACATTTGCCTCTTACAGAATTCACCTACAATAATAGTTACCATACAAGTATTGGCATGGTACCATTTGAAGCACTATATGGACGGAGGTGTACTACTCCTTTGTGTTGGGAAGAGGTCGGAATAAAGAACCTTTATGATTCAGATAGACTTCAAGAGACACGTGAAGCTGTAGAGCTTGCTAGAAAAAGACTATTAACTGCCCAGAGTTGCCAGAAAAGTTATAGTGATACCAGGTGAAGAGACCTTTAATTTGAGGTAGGTGACTTTGTATTTCTCAAAGTATCACCTATGAAGGGTGTTCAGAGGTTTGGCTTACGTGGGAAGTTAGCACCCAGGTTCATAGGTCCCTTTGAAATTATTCAGCGCATTGGAAAAGTGGCATATAGACTTGCACTTCCTCCACATCTTTCGACAATACATGATGTATTTCATGTATCAAATCTAAGAAAGTACATTAGGGATCCAGAGCATAAGATAAGTTATGATGATTTACATGATGAGCCAGACTTGACATACCAAGAGATACCTGTGCAAATACTTGAAAGGGATATCAAGAAGTTGAGAAACAAAGAGGTGCCTCTAGTTAAAATATTATGGTGGAACCAAGAGTTTGAAGAAGCCACATGGGAACCTGAGGCAGAAATGAGAGAGAAGTACCCCTACTTATTGGAGTAATAACACTGTGTATTGTATATCTTCTTTATAAATGAAATGGCGTTCATTCTCTTTAAGGTTGTTATGGTTTCAATCCTCTTTAAGGTTGTTATGCATGCATTTCTAGTCTCGAGGACGAGACTTCCTTTAAGGTTGTTATAATTATAAAGCCTTGAACTTGGCATATCTCGGATCCTATATAATAAGATCCGGCTCATCAAGAGGAAACCAACAGAATTTGTTTCGTGTGAATCAGACTCCGTTTCGATTTGTTATGAATTTCAGAAGAAAGAGAAGTAAGGAAGGCTAAGATGTCATTAACCCATAATGACTGTCATTAAGACTAATTAAACATGATTAAAGAAACTAGTGATCGATTAAAAACTGCTAATGATCATTAGCAAATACTAATCAATAATTAGCAAAAGATAAGCGTAAGCCGCGAAAGTTAAATCATGATTAGTGAAAGTTAATCAT
The DNA here is from genome assembly GCA_037367405.1 of Ottelia alismoides. Taxonomy (NCBI): domain Eukaryota; kingdom Viridiplantae; phylum Streptophyta; class Magnoliopsida; order Alismatales; family Hydrocharitaceae; genus Ottelia; species Ottelia alismoides. The sequence continues at coordinate 578,244 of JAZKJV010005140.1, forward strand.
GATTAGTGTTAATTAAGCGTTATTAGCGAATCTAGAATCCTCTAGAATGTTCTAACTTAAGCCCCAAGTTTGGGATAAGTTTTGGCTAAAACCATGGACCAAAACCATGGGCCGCTAAACCATGGTTAAGGTCTAAACCATGGTTTTCTAACCATGGTTAGTGGTTTTTGGGAGCCTATAAATAGACCCCTACCCATTCATTCTCTACGACTTCCACTACCACCACCACCCCAAGGGCTAGGGTCGAGAGGTCGGGAGGAGGAGTGGGAGGCCAGGGAGGAGCGCTAGCGAAGCGCTGCCGGGAGAACGAGGAGGAGAAATGTATGATCCTCTCTTAGTTTGTTTCGTAAGCTAGGATTCCAATTCATACTCTTGTTCTTCCAAGTTTTGTTTTTGATTCATATTTCTTTCCGATTCGTTTTCCTGTTGCGGTTCGAGGAGAAATCTGTGTAACACCCTACTTAGGTGCGGGCGACTATGCACGTCAGTGACCCTGTGATTCGTCACACGTTCACTCATCTAAGACGCGTGGTGTCTACCGATTCTCCATCGTTTATGTTTCTATTCTTTGTATTATGCTTTTATAGTTATTTTGATGGAGAAATCTGTGTAATACCCTACTTAGGTGCGGGCGGCTATGCACGTCAGTGACCCTGTGATTTGTCACACGTTCACTCACCTAGATGTGTGGTATCTACTGGTTCTTCATCTCTTGTTGTTGAGTATATTCTTTCAGTTTTATTGTTATTTTCCTCTCGATTGATTTTATAGAAGAAACTCTTTTCGTTTTTATTTTGAATTATGTTCCGATATAAGGGGAAACTCTATCGAAATTTTCCGAGAAAAATGTCACGATATAAGGGGAAACTCTACCGAAATTTTCCGAGAAAAATGTCCCGATATAAGGGGAAACTCTGCCAAAATTTTCCGAGAAATATGTCCCGATATAAGGGGAAAGTCTGCCGAAATTTTAAGAGAAAATATGTTCTTGACGTTCTTCGTGTTCTTCGCGTTCTTCGCGTTCTTCGTTCATTCTTCGCGTTCTTGACATGTTCTTAGCGTTTCAATACGAAAATGAAATTCGATCTTTTCAGGAGCCTTAAAATAGCCTTTCTAAAAACGAAACACGATAAAGCCTTGCAGACACGAGAGAGAGCTCGATTAGGTAACGAAATCCTTCCTTTTGCTGTTGGGTTTTCAAACGAGATTATTGAAATTCTTGATTTTATGTTCTGTGCTATAAAGAACCCTAATTTTGGCTATTTTTGATAAAATCTGAACAGTTGCTTTGTGATTCCCACAAAAATAAGATTTAAGCATCAAATCGATGCGGTGGCTTTGAAAGTTAGGGTTTGGGAGTTAAAATAGGCATAACTATGAGTATATATGCATATGAATAATATATACGTAAGTCTATACTAAGTATTGTTGATTATGCAAATCGAAGACTTAATGAAAGAATTACATCATGTGAATTGATGTGATTTGAGTTGGATCCTGAAAAAGATCATGTGTCACGTTAAGGATGACTGGGAGTAGAACTACAGGTCGGGCATGTGACCTGTAGGTTTGTCGGAAGGAACCCGTATTGGCGTTTCCCTACCTAGGTGGTACACGGTTTCCCTGTTATGATAATTACACACAAATTAAATGTTTTGCAACGTGTGGTACCGGGAGCCAATATATTCGGCTTGGAACGACGGAAGATGTGGTCGTGCCATGTGGAGGCACGGGTGGCTCAATAGCGGCTGGGTCACGATAATATGTATTTAAAGCGGCTAGGTTATATGATTAAATGTTAGCCTGAGGTTTTAAGAAACCGAGTCCTCGAGGACGGTGTGCTCATTTGATTTTCCAGGCTGAGGGTTGAGACCCTGTTTAATAAAAGAAAAGGAAATTGTCAGGGTAGTATTGGAGGATTGGTTGAGGTGACGTGCGACAGCATAAGCTTACCAAGATCAACACAATCTCCAATCCCGAAGTGTCCACAGCTTCGGAGTCGAAGAATGGTGGGGTTCCCCTGAACTAATCCCTGATGTGGAATAGAAAGGAATATGACTTAAATTAATGAGAAGGAATAAAATTTTTTGTGATATCAAGTTTTGAAAAATTACATAATTTGTTTGCTTTTGTCTTCTTCGTTACTTAGCATTCGCTAATTTTTATCCTATGATTTATAAAAAACCGAACAGGTATCGGTGAGCCAATGTAAGGACCTTAGTAGACATCCAGCCAGCCACAGTAGCTTACTCTTTAAGGTAGTTAGTAATCTTTTGTATATTTTCCTTTCAAGCTGATGTGCATGTAAATGGTTATAGTGGGACAGTGTATCATCTGAACTTTATTTTGTGAATGGAAAAGTATTGAAATACTTTATTCTGAGTATTTTTATTTGCAGTCTATTTCTGAATGTTAGTTGTGATTGCTGAATAAATTATTGCTGAGTAACCAGATCCGGATAGGGGAGGATCCGACGGCCCGGGAAACGGTATCGCGACAGATCCCCTGTCCCTTCTCCTGATCCTCCCCCGCGCTCCGACCCATCTCCTCCTCCATCCACCAGAGAAGGAGCACAGGTCCACCGCTCCCTTCGCCCCACTGGACCACCACTCACCTCACATCACTCACGCACATCACCTGCACGCTTCGGCTATCATTTTACTCCTTGCAGGCTTTTAATGGTCGGAACTCTGGCCCCGTCTCCGATCTCAAGCTTCTACTCCAACGACTGAGCTCCACCTCGCCATTTCAGACTTCGACGGAGCTCCGCCTCGTCCCCACGAGCTTCGCCAGGGGGTCATACTTCATCCTCAATCATCAGGCGCCCCCTCGGAGCTCGATGGAGCTCTATATGGCACGCCGGAGTCCCGCCTCCTACGGTAGGCCCGCGATGGAGGGTGACGATACAGGCACCGTCGATCGATTCGATCGGATGGCCGTGATGGAGACGCGTGGCAGCCCAAACCTCCAGACGATCCTACAGGCTCGACCCCCCTTAACCTCATCCCGAGCCACCAGTTGCTGCCACGTAGCCCCGAGCCAGAGGCGTCCTTCCGAGCCTATCCCTCACGTGCTTTGCACGTGGGGTTTTGGGCAATTTGCATGACAGACTCAGACTTTTTGCTATTTACATCTAGGTCCCCAGGTGCGTGCCTCACGTGCGTGGCTGGGTATTTTACAGGAAGGCCCCTCTGTTTTATGAGAATTACTAAAAGGCCCCTGCACATATGGAAATATTACATATGGGCCCAGGAGGCTTTTGATATTTGCATTTAGGTCCCTCAAGGGACCTAAATGTAATAGTTATCCTTTTTATTTCTTGCATTTTTATTACAATTATTCCCCTGCATTGTTTTTAGCATAACTTGAGCATCGTAGATCCAAATTGCATGATTTTAGTGTCTTTTTGATCCTTATCTCTTCCTCTACATCATAGCATGTTTAATTTTCTCATCTGCCACTGTTTTAAATGAAGCGAATTTTTGTGATAGATGATGACCATGCTCTCTTTGTCCGTGCTTTGATTTGATGACTATTTTTAATGTTGGCAGTAAAATGACTCTGATTTCATTTTCTATTATGTTGCTTATATTTTTAGGGTATAGTTGTAAACTTTTGTCTGCATATAAGTTCTCTTGCATCTCGTTCATGCATCACTTTATAATTGCACAAAAATCGACTGAAAACTGCATGCATCATATTATTGCATTGTAAAATGCATAGTTCATCATACATACCTGAAATTGAGAAATAATTCACATGAGAGCTTAACTAATCAAAATTCGACAGAAAGATCAAGTAGTTGTGTCCTTGTGTTTGACCTTGGTAGACTTGCCAAGTATAAATACTCCACATCATTCAAAGATTGTGGTTTTTGCTGAACCGAATTTGCCTCCTATACTATGACAATTTTAGATTATTTAAGAGGCAAATTTGACGTTGATCAGGGGAGAATGCATCCCATCAGCAATAACAATAATCCTTCCAAGTAGAGCAGTCCTGTAGGAAGTGGACTTAGCTCAATCTCTACATAGGCTATGAGTGACACCTGAGTCCATGATCCACTTCGAGAAATCTACCATGTGACAACTAGTAAGGGAATATGCTATACCTGAAGTACTTGCAAATGCTAAGGTGATGGTGTCTAACACACCCAATGGATTACTAGAGGATCTTCTAGTAGGAGGTATGATCTCCCTCAAATAGGAGAAGAACTACTCGAACCTATGGTTTAAGCAGTGATAGGAGCAGTATGAGTCTCTGGTTGCCCAATAACATAGGCAGATGTCAGAAATCCATAATTAGAATAGCATGTATCCTCAGAGTGACCAGAGCAGTGGCAATAAGTGCATGGCTGATGTGGACAGACCCCTCCTCTTCCACGGGCACCATGTCCTATAAACTGAGAAGATCCTCCTTTATCACGATATGCGACCATCGTTAAGGAGGTCTGAGATGAGACTGACGAATGGACTATGATCATGCTGAATCTGAGATATGCTTCCTCCATGGGAGGTATGGTAGCATCTGCAAGTAAGAATCAAGAGCCGCTAAAAAATCAACTATGGTAGAGTTCTTATACACCTTATACTACTCTGGTGTTACTGCACGAGGAATGAAGCTATATAGCTTTTCAAACATGCCCTTGAGAGTCATGTACATCATGTGAAGAGGACGACCATTCTGCTTGACCGTGAAGATGTCATGCTGGAGCTATAGTATATTCGTCTCATTCCTCGTCTAAGAGTATGTGGTGGCGAGGATGTCCCACATCGCCTCAGCTGTGGGTTGATTCAAAATATCATTGGCTATTTCCACAACCAGGGTCGTGGATATCCTCGCCACATACATATGCATCATCTGCCTCCAAAGTGGCATTAGCCCTAGTCTTGTCAGTTTACTCCTTATTTGTCAAAATCTTCTTCTTTCTATTTCTCTGCATAGGGCTCATTAACTACATGACCTACAAGTCATAGTTGGTCCCATACATCTTGATAGTTGGCATCAGACCTTTGAAGGTGCTTGAAAATGGGACATCAACATTATTTTCTAACATGATGCCAGACGGGGATGAAGACTAGGGATATAGACTAAAACAAACATGCCTACACGAACATATAGGGAAGCAGTTGTGTGTACAAACTCATGCTACAACCGTTCCCGTCAATTCCGGTTGGCATTATGTCCAGAGGGGGGATTTATTGGTCTGGAATCACCATGGATTGGCCAAAATTAGACCACAAGCTGTCCTTGGATCCCCCAAAACCGCCTAGGGATGACATAAGGTAGTAACTGGAACTTTAGGCGGTGATTTGGATAACTGCTTGGTCACTCCAGAGACCTAGCGATGAAAATGATGGCTTGTAACATCCTCTAGTTGCGGTTGGCGGCCACCATAGTGGCAACAGAAGGGCACGCATAGCAAGGGGAGGCCTCTCTAGACAAGGCGGCACGACCTCAACGAGGCAACACACGAGGTGGAATGTGAGGAGACAACGCTGGGGGTTGTGTGCAGCCGATGGCGGTGCCGCATGCGAGGTGGTGGGTGGTGGGTGGGGCTAGGGCATGAGGTATAAGAACTTCGATCTAGGATCATTGCTCGGATACCCTGTGGAGAGAAAATAATGAATTGCATTATTTAGAGGCCATAGGGTTCTCTTTTATATAGAGAAGAAACCATGTTGAGAAAATTATTTAAGAGAGTCGGAAAGAATATGAAATACTCAAAACAAAACAAGATAAAATATCTCTAAATAGTTATTTTTTATCTACATTTTTAAGTACGTTATGCTATCAACTGCTTTAAAGAAGTACTTTTCTGGATTGTGTGATACTCGGAATCCGAAAGAGGAGTTGTTTATTCTCCTTTATTATCTTGGACACAACATCAAAAACTGTAACCTATATGATCATTCCTAGCATTTCGGTGACACCATATCTTGTCAGTTGGTGGACGTCCTTCCGAAATCTTGTCGTTGAGGAAAGAGTTGATTTGTATTCCATCGCAGGACTATGTCCCATCCCTGAGTTGTATCTTCAATCTTGACTTGAAGGTATCGTTGTGAACATTCCATTTAACCAAGATCTGAACTTATCCGTCACTCATGTAACATTACAACACATTAGCGTTTGGAGAGGTCGAAGGAAACATAAAGGTTTTGTGTTGGGTGTTGAAAGATGAAAAACTTCGGAGTGTCGTGCGGTGAGAACTTTCTTGTGGTTGGTGGTTACACCAACGTTATCATGTTCTTTGTTCCTTATGGTTGCTTATGTTACCATATTCCCCATTTTCAGGCATGTGGGGAGGATATATGCTCGTATTAGGCGTGATTCAACCATCGTCATTCACAATTTCAATTATACATAGAGTGTACATTTGTTTATGATGTGTACAAGGTTTAAGTACATTACAAAGCAACCTTTTTCTAGCTATCCGAAGCAAATGCTAACATATCTTGCATGTCGTGCCATCGATAACTTCATCAAGCGGGTGTAGGAAGATGATTTGATCTTGATTGCATACATAAACTTGTGTAACATAAGCGATGATGATATGTCATAAAACAACATCCATGATTTCTTCGCTAATTTTAAAAACGAGGACGATGTTCATATTCACAAGAAGGTGAGCAACTACATGATCGTCTAGCATATGAAATGTGGATGCCAACATACTACTAAACTTTCATGGACATACACGGTTGTATTGCTTTTATGAATGTTGTTGATGTATGTAACTCATGCTATGATCATGGAAGGCCGTATCCCGATATATCGGCGATATATCGCCGATATATCGATATCGACACGATATCGATATCGAAATCGATATATCGATATATCCGATTTCAGGCATTTTCTTCAGAAAGATTCATAGATATAGCGATATATCGACGATATATCGCCGATATATCGATATCGACACGATATCGATATCGATATGTCCTTCCATGGCTATGATGTACTACATTACCTACACACTTTATTAACCGTGTGTAACCATTATATTCATTTTGCAATGATGATTAAAAATGTTATATTGGACTTGCTTTACAATAGAGGAATGCGTAGCCTCGTTGGAGGCGATGTACAATCCATAAAACTATGATCGTATGAATGAAAAACACATTATGGCTGACCAAGAGCATGACAACCATTGTGTATGCCTATAGTGTGAGGTTAACCCCCACAATGTGTCACATGCCCAACCGAGCAATCATATTACTGAAGGACGGTGATGGAGTGAAGGTGTTGGCGTCAATGGTAGGAGTAAAAGGTGATGGTGGGATAGACAACCCACCCCTATCGACCGTATATTCCGTTCTGCCCATCGAGACCACTTACACTTGGAATTGATGTGTTTACACATTCTTATGTCCATTTCATGGATTATATATTTTTTTAAATTTTCACTATATAGCAATTTTTTTTATAGATTTTACAAACAAGTTTTGATGAATTGTATATATACATTTTACATGATTTATATATACATTTTACAATGATTTTATAAAGAGTTTTAATACATAAGTTTATACAATTATTTACGGATTTATAGAAAATTTTAAAGCTTTTCAAAAATTGTATCCATACACCTTTTAATATATTATTTACAAGGTTTTTATGCACAAATTTTACAAAAGAATTTTAAAAAATATTTTACAGCTTTTATACACGGATTTTACATGACTAAAAATTGAATTTTATATATAGATACCAAAGAATTTTAAAGAATTTTATAATCACCAAAAGTTTTATTTTTTATTTTATACATATAAAAACTACAACAAACAATGAATTATAGCTAAAGTATATATAATACATATATGCGACATACTCATATGCTTAACTTGTGCTAAGTTCTCACAGTAGAAAAGAAAAAGGAAAACATAACTATGCTAAGTATTCATGAGTGAAAAGAATAAATGGATGAAAGAAATAGAAGTGAATCACTCCCCTGTACCGAGGATGAAGTCATCCTAATTATATAAGAAGGAAAAAATAGGATGGTCAAGGAAAGAGTGCGAATGTACAAAATAATATAAATCAAGAAAACAACTGGCCCCTAGATTTATGATGAGATTATGAGTTCTTTTGGATTGCTATATAATTAGTTATGGCCAATAAACAAATTCCACATATAATAATGACCATATAAATAACAAGCAATCCACATAATAAGATCAACCGCAAGAGAAAAGTATTTCAGTGTAAAAATCTCACTAGGTGAAACCATGATCCAAGTTCCCTAACTTAGAATTTTCGGTTTCACGTGAGTTATTTTCCCATGGATAACTCAATCATTTATAGGTACTCTGGATCATACATCAAAGACATTCCCACAACTTGGAACAAACACCAAGTTCTTTGTACACCTTATATTAAACATCAAGTGTTACAATACAATAGTAAAGTCAAGATTAGAAAAACGATAAAGCCTCAAACACAAATATGTAATGAGTATGATGCTAAGAAATGTACGTTGTAATAAATAAAGTAATTGTGAACCGAATGTGTAGAGGATTGGCACTCAACATGTGATCTTGAAGTAGAGAGCGAGATAGACGGCCTTGACAAAGCTTTGAGAGATGCTAGAGAGATTGAATTGAGTTGTGTCTACAATAGAGGTCTGGGGCTATATTTATAATGGAGGGGGATGCCCATCCAAAAATATAGACATTGGAAACAAATCCGAATGAAATCAACGAGATTTGACAACTACGATCGATAATACAAATAAGGTGACCGATCATATCAAGTTGACCGATCATGTAGATCAAGTTTATTATCATAATAGATCTATTGGATGTTTGAATTCAAATTGTGTCTGATCATGGAAAGTGACTAGTCGACTGATGAATCTGTGATTCATCATACTAAAAGATGAAAATAGAACTTCCTTCCCGAGTAATTAGCTGCATTTCATCATTTAATCTGTATTTTTAACATTCATGCACTTAGAATTAATTTCTGCATTTTAAAACTCATAATTGCATTCGTAATCATCTTCATATTTGCACCTACATGCATTTTAACTAATTCATGATAATGCTAATTTACCTCAAATCACCTCCATTGTGTACATATTAATAACAAGATTAAAGGAAAAATACAAAAATTACAAACTCAAATAATTGGCCCGTGAGACAAAACTCCAATTTCAGAATAGACAGACAAAAATGCTCATATCTTCCTCATACAATGTTTGATTTAGGTCTACTCACTTTTAAAGTAATACATATTCAAAGACCTTCAAAATAAGACTTTCATAAAAATCGGAGCTCGTATGCGAAAGTTGGATTTTGGGCCTCTTTTGCGCGTTTTGTGTTTTACCCGTTTTGACCTGATATTTTATGTAAATAATTAACCCTTTTTACTTTATTTCTATTTTATTTATATTATTTGTTGAAAGTTTTAATAAAATCCACAAAAATATAAATTTAAATTAAGACTGAAATCAAAGAAACTGACCAAGTATGAGTGTCCTTTGTGAGTTTGTACAAACATCCTCCATTTTCTTCTTTATTTTATTTCCCTACTTTCTTATTTACTAAAAATCCAAAAAAATTAGATTATTGTGTAAATATTTATCTTTGATTTTATCATTATTTTTCTTGATTTTTCTCTTAATTAAAAATCATAAAAAATACAAAACCCCCAAAATCAAGGTATTCTATGTACATAGAGTACCCCCAAAATTGCATTTTGCACAGATGACCTCTTTTGCTTTTGGTCCCTTCATGAAAGTTGTAGATTCATTGAGACAAGCAATTTTTGTGTTGAGCACTTTTCGATCCGAGGTTGTTTGTTATTTCTTCTGGATTCTTCTTTTATTTTTATTTCTTGATTTTTTAGAGTTGACACATGGCAGCTCCTGGAGCCGCCACATGCCACTCATTTTAATCCCCCTTTTATTTCATTTATATTAAAAAATAAATAAAAATTTAAAAAATAAAAAAATATAAAATATATCCTCACGTGCCTGCACGTGAGGACTCCTTACTCTTTTCCTAGTCAACCCCTGCCCTCCGTCTTCTCCGCTTATCTCTCAACCTCCAACTGCCGTGCGATGGACGCCGCCTACGCTTCCTCGCATCGCACAACTGCCTTGTCCCCTTCGCCTCCTCATCATCCCTCTCTATATAAGCCACCATCATCGAAGAGCAACGCATCCGCCAACATCATCAGGAAGAGAGGGAGCTTGGAGTTGGGTCGGTGACAGCGAACCCAACTCCAACGACTACCCCATCTAGGAGAGATATTCGAGCTTCGGGCCCAGTCACCGGTCCCTTGAAGCGACAACCATGAGGAGCGACATATCGCCTCCGATATTAGGCGTCAACCTCCACCCATATATCCCCTAATCACCTTCCCCTGTTTTCCATCGTTTCCCCAGTTCCTCTGATCGCATCCTCGTCCACGCACCTGCTTCACTCCTCCGCAATACCACTCCAGCGACTTCACCTCTATCTCCATCGCTGCGACTCTGCCGTGCCTTCTTGAAGCTCCATTGCAACCTGCATTCCCCTATCGTGGATCCATCACCATCTTCTCCACGAGTCCGCCGACCACTTGCAGTTCCGCAACCGGCAACCTCCCATTGCAACCCCGCCACGCCTACTCCACACCAACACCAGAGGTGGGGACGCCTGCCGTCGCTGCTTGCTACACTGCTGCCTGCACCGCACCTGCGTGCTTCCACACCAGCAGGTCGTCGTCAGCCGTCCGTACGCACAAGCCCGCACGCAACCGCCTCCTGCCCGATCGCGCGAGGAGCTCCGCCACCACAGCTTCTTGCCCTCTCTCCTCGCACCTTGCGCAGCTGTGAGCCTACGGCTCCATAACCGTGCGCTCCGCTGGTCACAGCGGATCTCCACCAACAGTGCATGGGGGCCTCCGCCTGAGTAAGAATCGCAAGAAGACAAGCCCCTTCCCCCCAACACGTGACGCACACGTGGGGAGGGAGCAAATTGAAAGACTGGTCCATGGAGTTTCGCCTCATCTCAGAAGTCAGAACTGCCCTTGTTGCTGAAGAACCATGTGCACAACACGTGATATAGTGGGAAACTTGTGTGCGCACCCCTCATCTACTGGAGATTTACACGGAAACCCCTGCCAGGGGTCACGTGCTACATACGTGACTACTTGGGAAATTTGCAGAAGCCCACTCTGAAGCCCGACTATTTCCAGAATAGACCCCGCCTCTCCAAGGGTTGTGATCACTTGGGAATTTTGCACGATCACCCCCTGGGGTCTCGGTATTTACTTTCAATCCATTCACTGCATTTTTATATATTTTATTTATTTATTGTAATTGCACATATAACACTAACTTTCCTTTAAGATTTGAACACTAATTCTGCATCTTTTATTTATATAAAAATTGCATTTTGTTCTACATTTAATTCTTCACATTGTGTCATGCTTGTATTATTTTTATTCTATGTGGTTAATTAATTAATATTATTCGTGTGTAAAATTGCGATTTTTCACAATTCTGAGCTTAGAAATTCATATTTAATTAACCATAGCGCCAAAAATTGACAAAAATTCACGGATCGTAGAGTTAGTAACATTATGCCAAAAAATAGCATCTGCGTGCATAGTTTGCTCTAGAAAAATCATTTTGTGCATTTCACTAATTGATTTTTAATAGGTATTAACTCCAACATTTTTAAGGTCTAAGATTTTTCGGAGATAGGTCACCTAGTGTCATATCTTAAATAATTTTATTTCCTGAAATAAATAGACCTAATATTTATTACAATTAATTATTGAAAATCTCATTATCTACATTCATTTATTCACATAAATTCATATTGCACCGAAAATTCCAAAAATATTACAATAGTCTAATTTCATCATATTTCACATTTTGGTTAAGTTTGGGGATTTTTGGAATTCATTTGATTGAAATTTTCAATTTACCTGAACTTTGCCATAATTGCATACCACTCATTTATTGCATTTAAAAATACCAAAAAAATACCTCTCTGAAAACTTAAATTCTAGATCGACTTTAAACCAATCTAAGGAGACAGTTACCTCACTGAGTTCAACCTTGGACTTACCCAAGTAAAAAATATAACAGCTCGCTTTTAATTGACACATTAATTACAATCACAGTTTTTGATTAACCTTGAATTTCCCGCCTGCAACAAAATTCAAACATCTTTCAAACATTAAACTAATTGAATTAAGAGGGCGACCTTGAATTTCCCGCCTGCAACAAAATTCAAACATCTTTCAAACATTAAACTAATTGAATTAAGAGGGCGATATTTTTAGATTCTTCATCGACGAAGGGTGATCGATAAGGTAAAGTAGGTTTGTCGATTGAGCAATTAGGATGATCCATCAAAAACAATTAATCGACCCGATTAGGAAGGTTGATCGATCAAGATGGTTTAAACCTAATGTGCCTACAAGATACACATGCATATATATTTGAGACTTTTTACATATGCATATTATAAAGGTCTTATTTCTTCTTTTCTTTGTCCAAAGGTTTCAGTTGTCCTTTGAGTAAGGTTTTACCGTCCTTAATAATATTTCCATTAAGTTTCTCTTTTGTGCTTCATTCTTGGAGTGAATTTATCACGGAATCTACAGTTTGTTATCATCAAAACAATAATATATAGTTAGTATGCAAATAAGTTACTAACATTCTCCTCTTTTTTGATGATGGAAAATAAATAAAACTTTGAAATTAATATCTCCACTTCTTATTTCCTTTTTGATATATCAATAATATTTCATTTACAAAAGTTTTTTGTTGGAAACTATTTTTCTTCCCCCTTCAAAAATACAAAAGGATGCATCCATTTTATTTTAAAAATATATTTCTCTCCCGTAATAAATTTTCTTTTAAAACTAGTTCTCCCCTATTTAAAGTACTATATAATGCATGACAAATAATAAAAATCATAGGGCAGAAAGATTCTATCATATAACCAAAGAGCATAGACATGGTTTAATGACTGCTGTAGTTGTGACAATATCCATGGGGATCTCTTCTTTCTTCCTACATGTAGTTTTTCCATGATAGGGCTCTAATTCCCCTTGCTCTTGGTTTTCTTATAATCTACCGCACATGATTTGGAGATCTCATGTAGCTTTTTCTTGGCTGCTCTTATCACATCGATCTCCATCCACCTGCATAATTTTTTTTGTAGTATATGTTTTTCTTTGGATCCAACATGGTTAATTCTATAATTACCATTTGGGAATCCAAACCTTTCTTTCTCTTATAAATGTACTAGATGGATGATGTTGATTGTTTGGATTATATCATATTCCACAATTAAAGGAGATTTTTTATAGGAGTGCCTAGTAAATTATCTAGGTAAATTTAATGAGATCATTCGTTAAATTTTTATTCTCATTTCCTAACATATTAATGTGATCTTTTAAAGAACTAGTTTCTTTGTAGTGAGGATATTTTTCTTCTTTATTATATTTTGTTAAAACTTTATTTTTACTAATTACCTTTTCTACAATGAAATTATAAAAATGATTCAAATAATTCATTCGAAGATAAATTACCTAATTGTTGTCCCGTATGTTTTCCTCTTCGCTGGAATCATGGTTGGAGAAGAATCTATGAAGTCTGGCATAAGCGATGTGGTGGGTTGTATTGTCAAACATTGAAAACTCGTATTTTGCGAGGGTTTAATGTGGTCTACACAAGGCGAGACATACACTATCGCGGAGGCGACCGCCCATGAAAGTCAAAGTAATTCAACCATCAACCCACAATATAAAAATAAAGCGATAAAAGCAAATGCGTTGATCAAAATTTATTATAACCCTATAAAACAAGTGTACAATGGACCAACAGGTAGGGGTCGAACACAGAGAGACAAGGCGGTGTAGCAGGTATATTATTTATAAATAATGAATAAATAATATAGATATTTGTACAATATTAACTCAATTATTAATTAATGTTTTGTGGGTTTTTGAATATCATTAATTTTTATTTATTTATTTATTTTTAAATTTTATTTTTTTATTTCCTTTTTGTATTATCCAATTTTTAGGTTCTTTTCCTTTTTAGTAGATAACAAAGGAGATATATACATATAAATATAAATGTATAAAAGGTAATATTTATAAAATAAGTATTTATTTAAAATATAAATAGGGATTTTTACCCGACAGACCCTATAAACTTTGCCAATTACCTCTACGACCTTTTTTACAACGTAATTACCCCAACGACCCTATAAATTACCCTAAGAACCCTCACGAGCTTCAAACAGATTAACCACAGGGTTCATGGGGGTAAGAGTTGGCAAGTTTACAGGGTTGAGGGGGAAATTTTGTTGTTTCAAAGGTCATGGAGGTAATTGGCAAAGTTTATAGGGTCTACCTGGTAAAATCCCATATAAATAATATATAATATAATATGGATAATTAATATATAAAACTCAGAAAATATCTAGAAGAACATCCCTTTTTTTTAAGGATTTAAAAATATATTAGGATATTTATAGTAATTAATAATATTATTAATTATATATGGGTATATATAAATATATAATACATTATAGGGTATTACAATAATAATTATAGGTATATATAATCATAATTTACATAATAGAGCATTCTTATGTTTTTATTTTTGTAATATTTTTACGACTTTTGGTAATTTTTGTTAATTTTTAGGTATTTTTAAAGTCCAAAATATACAAAATCAGGGACTTGTAAAATAGGCTTAATTGATTTGAGACCTAAAAAATCAACACGGTAAAAACTTCAAATCAATTTTAATATGTAGATAATAATGAAAATACAAATATAGAATAGAAACTAATACTTTTGGGTTTTTCAAAAATATTTTGCAATTTTTTAGGGTTAGCAAGGGTTTGCTAATTTTTAGGGTTATTTTTTATATTTTTTGTGTATTTTTGTATGTCGCTATAAAATACTATAAAATATTAGATTTTTTTGAAAATTTTAGTTAAGATTTTATATTTTTTTTGTATTTTTCAAGGTAAAGAGGGATTGAAACATGCTCTTTTGTTTTGTAATAAATAATAAATGCATGTAAAATGACAAGTAAAAATGATAGCATGGATAATAAGCCAATCATGCACTTATATCCATTTTTTAGATTTTTAAAGCACATTAGCATTTTTAAATAAAGAGAAATGCATAAATAAAATTAATTCAGGCTGGTAAGGGCATATTTGACATTAAAATAGAAGGCAAGGGCTCACAAGAATATTCCCCACAAATTAAGAACTGAAATTTGAATTTTTGATATTTAAACACAATTATAAAATACTGCAAGGGTATATCTGCAAAATACCTAGCTCACGTGGGGGTCGCGTGAGCTAAAATAACACAGACCTAAAATTAATATCACAAAAGTTTGAGGGTCTTCTTGTAATTTTTACACAAAATATTAAGCTAATTTAAATAATTATGGGACTAAACGAACATATATAAAGGGTGAGGGTATACATGTAATTACCTCCCAAAAGGTGTGCGATCAGACGATTCTGATTCTTTACTTGGACACGTGGCGACTTCTCGCTGCATGATGATGCTTAACCGTAGATATATAGGATTAAATCCTTGGAAGATGATCTGACAATTGCTGGCGCTTCTATCCAACAACACCTACTCAACCTGGAGCATTGTTCTTGATCAAATGACTGAGAATGACTCAAAAAGAATTGATGAAGAACTGGTCTCTGAAGCTCCTTCATTCCATCAAATCTTTGTCTCCAGGAACTGGATCGAGCTGGGGGAAATGCTTCAGAGGTTATCTGCAACTGTGGAGAACTTCAAAATGGTCTGGGCCCCAACGATTGGGGCCTGGAGCTCTCGTGAAACTTGGAGTACTTGGAGCCTAAGTGTCAGGTCAAATCGACCCTAGGTTGAGGGCAAATTGCCACAACCCAATCAGGCGTGGAATCGAAGTGGTATGGAGCGGGCAACGAGGACTGGTGATTGGTGGTGGTGGTGGACCTCGAAGTCTCAAAGATCAATCTGGGTGGATGGTGTGGGTCAACAAATGGAGAAACGTAAGAGTGAGGAAGTAAGGTGACTAGATGGTCCAGAACAGGGGTGTAATGATGGTACACGATGGCTGGAGCTCTAGGCTCTGACGAACTACGAGGGAGTTGAATCAACACGAAAACGACTAGGGAACACGAAATAAAAAATGCTCAAAGGAAATGCGGAAAATAAAACTACATAGAAATCATGTAAAAGAACCTAGTTTTGGTCAGAAGCCAAGGAGATGGAACTGCCAGGAAGGAAGCTCTGACTATGGCTGGGAAACACCTCCTACAGTGATCCTCCTCGCTGCGAAGCAAGGCTCGCCGCTCCTATAATCAACGACGTCACCTGGGTGTGCTCCGAGGGAAAAAGATCAAGCCAAAAGGGGAACCAACCCAAAAATGGTGAAGAGGGGAGGGGAGGTTTTATGCATAGATGACGGGGGTGTTTCGACGGGAGATTTGTGTGCAATAGAGGAGGAGATAATGATGGAGATGGGTCAATGAAGAAGAGGGAAGTGCATGTTGTTCATGAGTGAAGAGTTCGAGGAGGATGGCGATGTGGTAGAAGCGAAAAAAATGGGATAAGTCAATGTTGTAAACATCTGACATGGGAAATGTGGGGAAGAAGGACAATTGACCGGAGATCAACTGTCGAAGGGTTCTGGTTGGCCCACGTGGACCAACCAGAGAAAAAGGGAATAAAAATATATTGTAAAATCAATAATAATCAATAAATGAATTGATCAGATTTTGGTTATAAATCAAAAATATTTATAAACTTAAGTAGTATTTTATATGTATTTTTATTTATTTTTATGAGGCCTTTTATTATGAGTTAATATTTATATGTAAAAATAGGTATACATACCTATATTTTGGTATTTTTTTAATTTATGATATATATTTATTATTTTTATAAGTATTTTATATATTTTAAATCTATTTAATTACATATTTAGATATTTTTATTGAAATTTTCCGAGTTAATATCTACACTTAATTAATTAGGTATATATGTTATAGGTATATACATGTATAGTTTACTTACGTATTTAAATGAATTATTTATTTTGATTTTATTTTTGTAGTTTTAATGTATTTAAATTATGTATATTTATTTTAAATAATATTTACAATTTTATAAAAATAAAAGTATGTGAAAAATATAAAGAATACATATAATGATTAAAATATACATGTATATTGCACAATATGGGCCCAAAACCTAACTTTTGCATCTTAGCTCCAAATTAAATGAAACTAATAGCTTATTAAAAGTTATACACAATTAAAAGTGATTTTGGTAAAATTTGAGTTCATATGGAGATGGATACATGTCTGTGAAGTTTAGTTTGTGGCTTTTATTTTGAGTGTATAAAGCACATTGTGCATTGTTTTTAAGTGAAATCAATTTTATATTTTTGGGTTTTTGTCAGTTGTGCCCCTCTGAGATATTGCAATATCAGTTATGCCCCTATCTTTTTTGGAATATCAGTTGTGCCCCTACCTTCTTGTAAAATTCACAGTTCTGCCCTTCTGTTAAGGTAAAGTAAGGGCATAACTGATATTACAAAAGGGCAGAACTGTTAATTTCACAAGAAGGTAGGGGCACAACTGATATTCCAAAAAAGGCAGGGGCATAACTGATATTGCAATATCTTAGAGGGCACAACTGACAAAAACCCTATATTTTTCTATGTATTTTATCTACAACTTTCATGTACAAAGTTTATTGATTTGAGGTATAAATAATGAAGGATAAAATAGGTCCCAAACTTAATTATTTGGCAAAATTGCTTGACGCTTTTATTGTTGTTTTTGGCCCTTATCTCCCTCTACTTTCTTCCTTATCGACCAAGTCAATTCTTTACTTAGTCTTGGGGTTTACGGTTATTCAATACCTTTGGTATTTCATTTCTTTCTTCTTTTATTCTTTTATTTTTTATTAAATGCAATAAATATACAATATTTTATACAATATTTTGTATAAATCAGTAGGTGTTTATTTTGGCAAATTAATGACAATATACATGCATTTACCTAGAGATTTAAGGCTAAATGAAAGAATAAAAGTGATGAAATGGAGATTCGTAACCCCAATACTTGCCTTTGATAGTCCCCAGCAAACACTTATGCTTATAAGTGCAGAAAAGAATATAAAGAAAAGAAAAAGAAATAACTTGGATTGATTACGACTTTTAAACTTGTCTTCATAATATCAAAGTTTGGAGCTCGATTGGCCCTTTGGATTTTAGTCTGGTCAGAACCATGTTGGGAAGCAGATTTAAAACAAACAACCTATGAGAGTTATAAACTTTGCTCAAGTCCCATCAAAATCCAGGTCAGAACAAGCCGACATCTCACACAATCCCTTACGACTATGAGTCTATCTTATACAATATGTGTGATATATAGATCCTCTCGACCGAAGCAATAGAAGTCAGACTTCTCCAACATGGTGACCCTAATTCCCCAATCCAATAACTCATTCCTCAAGAAGCGGGGTATTTCCTTTTAAGTTGAAGTACAACCGGCTCAAGTAGAGGAGGTGGAGAGAAGAATGGATGATATCAAGTGTAGCTACCAATCCTAAGATGTTTGACTAGTGTAGCCAAGTCATCCGGCTGTGTGCTCACCTATGTCTTTGACTTTGAAGCTCAAGCTTGCTTATTAAATACATGCTCCGACGGGAATTGTTTTTTCTTGATTTTTGCATGTCTATTTTTTTGGAGTTTTGCTTTTTGCATTTTTTAACTACTAAATGCAACATCATTTACATAAGGACTTTTCCCTCCTGAGCAAGTAGACTATCCCTCTTTTGAAGCATTATTGAAACTTCCAACTTCTGTCATTAGACCTCATTGCTACTAGATCGGATTGGGGTGCAATGGCCACATATGTGACTTCCGATGTTTCCATTGGCTTGTGTCTCATGCCGGTAAATCCATCCCTCCACCCACTTCAACTGAGTTGAGCAAGGTGTAAGGTGCATGTATGCAGGTTAGGTCACTATTGAAAAGAGTCGTGCGTGTGCTCAGAAATATTCTAATTAGGCAATCAAGATGACACTGAAGTAAGTCTTATGGCCTCAAAGAATTAAGTCTATCAAACCAGAAGTGTCTCAATTCTTAGTTCCCTTAGGGCTTTTGTGATTGATTGGATTAAGGTCCAACCAAGCTCCAATCTTTGGATTTTATTTAGACTTGTTCAATTGTTATTATCAATCTTAGAAATGCGAATACTAAGCACAATGCAGAAAATATTTTTGTGACGTAGTTTTCTGATTTTGATCCTTTTATGGATTTTTAAAATGTTTTGCAAATTTTTATGCAATTTTGAAAATATTTTGCAATTTTGTTTATGGATTTTTAGTTTTGCATTTTTTTATGTTTTTAAAAATAAAAGAGTTTTGACAAATAATTATGTGCAGATATTTACAAGGGAGTGCATCTTTTTATTTACAAGAATTTAGGTAAAAAAATACAAAAGGTATTTTATGTATAGGGTTTATAAAGAATTTCTATAGCCCTATAAAGAATTATGTGCATATTAATTTTTATTAATGAGCCATATTATTGAAAATACGCATGAGTTATGGCTAAAATATATACAAAGTATATATGGCCCCACTGTACTTAGCTTGAGCTATGTCCTCATAGATCAGAGAGAAAAGGAAGACATAACTCGTACTAAGTATTGGTGAATCTATACTACAACGATTGCAGAAGAATAATGAATGAATAAGAAGTCAAGCATCCCCCCATACTTAGGATCAAAATAATCCTAATTATCGCAGACTGTATACAAGATGCAAGGAGGGTTGAGATGGGGAATGAACATATCAACAACTCAGAGTGTCTCTCCCTATACTTAGGGTAGGATATCCCTAAGTATAGATAGAAATATCAATAAGAGAGGGGACAAGTGAGGGGGTCGATGAAAAGAAACTGATAAAAGAAAAAAATATATTGGGAGAATGTACACATCACTTCCCTGTACTTAGGGTAAAAGAGCCCTAGGTATAGGAAACAATAGAAGTGATGAAATAGAATGAAGTAAGAACACTCAACTTTTCCACCTCCCTTATACTTAGGACAAAGTGCATCCTAAGCAAGGCAAACATACAGAATGAGGTGGATGAGCGAAATGGTAGATGGAAGGAATGAGATGAATGCGGATATGCAAGGCAATTGTACAACTATCAAGAAGGTAGAAAGCGTACCCTCTTATGCGACCGCTGAGGGATGGATTTCAATAGGGGCAAGTCGATATCTAGGTCATTTGCTGACACATCCCAATCAGGATCTACATGGTAAAGATCCTCAGCAGTCTCAAAGCAAAAGGAATGAACTCATCCGTGGAACTAGGTGTGGTCTGATTCGACCTGGGAAGTCTCAGCTATCTCAAAATAGAAAGGCTCGAGCTCAACGGTGAAGGGCATACGATCATGTTCAACATGGAAGTCTATCCTAAATATGTCCTCCACACTAAGGTATCTATGATGTAAATGCCGTGGATGTCATCAACACATTGCCACACATAAGAAGAGGGGACTCCAAGGTCTATGCTATCCGAGTCTTCCTCCATGAAGAGGAATTCTCGGATCTTAATGTCATCCATGATAAAACAAACCTCTCTGATATCAATAGATAAGTCATAGTCCTCAGGGTCGGCTGATACATATATGTTCTCATCAGATGTGGGTCTCTGGTCCATGGGGGGACCAGTAATCAAGATGCTCTCGTGGACAGAATGAAAGCGTATATCTCTAGATCCATAATCAATAACGACACTCGTAGAGGCGAGGAAGGACCATCCCATGATGATTGGAGATCGCTCCACATGGATAGAGGTCTCCATGGGCAATACAACAAAATCAACAAGTGAAGCTCATGCCCTGGATCTGAATGATGACATTCTCAAGAATACCCCTCGACCTCTTTATTGATCCATCAACAAATTGACAAATCATCCTGACTTTCTTGAGAGGCCCTAAATGATAGACTGTACCAATGAGAAGGGTATTATATTAATCAATGTGCCACCGTCAAGGAGAGTATGATCACACATGTGGGTCAGAGATGGCATATCTCACGAGGGGTATACTAGTTTCCCCTTTCCTATAGAGTGGATGATGGGTGATTGCGTGAGCAGTTGTCGTTTTGAGAAGATGTCGATCGTATCTAGTTCGTCTCTTTATTTTCTTAGGTGGGGATGTAGATAATTGGTTCATGACATAATGATGTTGGGCATCAATAATATCATGAATAGCTACCTCTACTTCCGGATCAGTCAACAATTTTTTAATATTTTCTATATCTTCCATAGAAGGGAAGAGATACGAATCATCATCTACACAAGGATGACCAAAATATTATGTATAGTGTCATCCTTGAGGGTAAAGGTGGGAACCATGGTGAATGTGTGTGTGGGTACATGATATGGCATGGACCCTCTCCTCACAAACTGACTCAGCTAGGTGTCTCCCAGAATATTTTTGTATTTTTGTATTTTTCTCATTTTTTGTATTTTGAGTGATTGCGAGCTCTTATGGGTGTACTCTAGTGAATCCATGTCATAGGAAGGTGAAGCCTCAGTATGGCTCTTATTTATACTAGTGAGGTAATCTATCCTCTGCTTCATCTACTCCACTACCCAGGTCATGTACTCAAAAGTGGTATCCATAAATAAAAATCAAAATCCGATGCCTGAAACTGTGGATGAGGCGGATATGTATAAAAAGAAAAGTCTGGAGCAAAGTCCTCCTGATAAAATAGAGGTGAACTGACGGTTTCAAAATCGCAACGTTAAAAATGTGTATTTATCGTCGTGTGTACAAATTAATGATTTGTCGTTTCGTGCATTGTAGGCGGCAATCGGAACCAGTCAAGAGAATAACCACAAAATAATTTAATCAATTTTCAATCACGTGGTTTTATGTTTATTTTACTTGGGCAAGTCCCAAGGTCGAACACAAGGAGGCAAAGGAACAACCTAGAAATATGTCTATCAAAGTTCGTGCGCGATTTTCAAGTCTTTTTTTTTGTAATTTTCAATGCAATAAAGGATGCAAAATGCAAAATTCAGCCTATTTTAGGGACTAAAATGTCAAATACATTCAAAAGATGTCCAAAAAAAAACTTGGCCACGATGCAAAATTTGATGAAATAAATGCACTGTATTTTTTTAGGATTTTTGGATGCAAATTGATTTTTTTTATTAATTTTTAAATGCAAACACAATGAATTTAAATATTTAATTATAATAAATATTAAAACCTGCTTGTTTTTAAGAGATAAAATTATACAAA